>OZ030020.1:58446347-59151347 GCA_964023405.1 Apodemus agrarius | reverse complement strand
TCAAGGTTTCTCAGTCTCTCTTTGCACTTTGTGCCAGAGTGGGGGTCAGAGACTCCACCGAGGATACCATGGGACTTCTGACCTATCAGAGAACAGCCACACCTCAGTGTCACTGTTAGAATGGTAGATTCTGAAGATATCTAGAAGCTACGAGGAACACAGAGAGGGGATAAGAAATCAGATGCCAGGAGGTAAGCAGGTAAGTTGTGGGCAGAAGAACCTGAACATTGGTGCAATGAGCATCCTGGAGACAGCCACACTTGGGTGGTGGTGATTTTTCTCCTGTGTCTTGGGCATCCTCCCAACCCCCTGCTGGGGTACCATGTCCCTTCCTCCTCCTGTATCCTCGTGAGTACCCCATTCTGGGAGGGCACGGCACACCAATGCTTCTCTCTGGTCCCCGTAACTGTGGAGCCTGACTCTGAAAAGAGAATTTAGGCTTAGCGGCGAGCTCTTCTGTTCTTAATTAGAGTGACAGAAGGAGGCTGACACACAGCAGTCCCCGCAGCTCGCCCATCCCAGCTGTGCCTCAGGGACGGCCACCCTCATGGCCAGCTGAAGAAACCGCTTCTTCAGGACAAGATGGGATTCTGTCCTGTGCACAGTGCCTGGGTACCTGGTGCCAGGACTCCCTGATCCCACTGCTTGCTGGCCAGAGAGCCTTGGTCTGTTCTACCATCAGATAGCGGCTTCCTTTATATAATATTCCCTAGACAGTTGTGAGCATAATTGAGTTATTTGGTTGGCTCCTATCTATGACACAGGAATGGTGGCTTTGGCTGTACCCTCTGGCCTGTGCTGCTCTGTCATGTGGGCTTTAAGGATTCATAAAGCTTTGTGTCGTTGGCTACTACTGTCCCCGAGGGTTCCCCAGGTGTATCCATAAGTAGTACCCTATTTACCACATGCACATCTCTGTCGAGTTGAAAGGAATTGATGCACTGGTCACTGCCATGTTGGTGAATGGGGAGCAGGGGATGACCCCCCACGCCGTAGCTTCTTACACACTTAGTTTGTGTGCTCTTTCTCTTTGCAGCCCCCTCCCCCAGTTAGGAGTGGCTGGATCCGTTGGATTGGAATGATCTCGTGGTGTCTGGCGGCTTGAACAACTCAGTCGAAAACGCCGTTTCCCTAGCGTCTTGGCACAGCTGATTTCCCGGTATGGAACTGTTAAGCCACTTTTCAACGTCATTTCCAGACATGTGTCTTCTGTATTTATGAGCTCGGGGTTCTGCCGTTTCCTATGCCGCCCCCATTCCTCCGTTCCTTACTGTTGACAGGTTTTGCCCTTTCCTTCTAGTTTCCAACAAGAACTCCTTGATTTGGGAGGACTCAACTTTTCCACGCGTGACTGAGTCGATGGTCCTCGCCACACTGGAGAGAGATCGTGGGCCCTTTGTGGGGATCCTGGAGGGACACTCAACCAGTCCCCTTACTCCCCCTGGCCATATAAACATTGCAGTCTGTGGGTGGGTGAGACATGGGGTGTGAGGGCAGGGGTATGCACAACATCTGGAGCTAAAAACCTAAACACATTTCCTGTAGAAACAATATTATTCACGAAGGGCAGAAAGCCCACTATATACCTTCACAGAGCCAAGCGCCACCGCTGAGTTAGAGACTCTGGGTTTTAGCTGTACATGTACCAGGCTGCGATCGCTGTTCAAGTCCTAGTAGGTTCCTTTCTCAAGAAATCTTGATGGTACTGGTCTAACCAGGAGCCCAAGCCCGAGTGCTTAAAAGCATCTCTCTGGAGGATCCTTTGGACACGACAGGGTGGCTGCACTTAAGAACTCACAACGGTTGCAGCAGTGCCCACGGGCCTCGGGTAAGCTCAGGCCAGCATGGAGAGGGGAGGTAGACATGACACCCCACCTATAGCTGAGGATCTGTCGGTAACTGAGAGCTGCTGAGGCAGGAGAGTGCTGCCTGGATGGGTTAGCTGCGCTCTGGCGGAAGAAGGTCACACACCTGTGACTATGTGGACAGCACAAATTGGATTTGATGAGTGAAAAAAAATAAAGGACACAAAGTTGGGTGAGAAGGGAAAGAGAGGGGGGATCTGGGAGGAATCAGGGAGGGGTGAATATGGCCCGAAAGAAAGGAAGAAAGAGGGAGAGAGAGAGAGAGAGAGAGAGAGAGAGAGAGAAAGGCAGAAAGAAAGGAATGTTTTCTTGAAAACTGTCTGGTGTAGACAGGGTGTGGAGCTCTGTGACCCCGAGGCTGGCTTGGGACCAGGGAAAGGACATCAAGATTCCAGGAGTAAGACTACGGGTGACATCCTCTTTGTTGGCCTATTTGGGGGCCACAGCGGGACACAGTCAAGCTGGGTTCAGTGTGGGTGGGGAGGAGCTCTTAGACGCGCATGCGTGCGCGTGCGTGCAGAGGCTGGTTTCCAGGGCTGGCAAGATCCACACGAGCACACTTCAGGGATTTCCTCCTTCTCTTCTCATCCCAGCCCTCTTTGGAGAGCCTGCCTTTCAGCTAAGCTTCTTATTCTCTCTTGTCTCATCTTCATCTCCTCGGAAGCCTCTTCCGTTTCCTTCCTTTCCGTTTCCTCTTACCTCTGGCCTAGGACTTTACTTCCTCCTTCCTCCGTTCCCCCTTCCTTCCCTCCTTCTCTCTGTTCCTCCATCCCTCTCTTCCCCCTTCGCCTCCTTACCCCCCTCTCTCCCCCTCCCTCTCTCCCTCTCATTCTCCCTCCCTCTCTCCCTCCCTCCCTCTCCTCCCTTGCGGTGCATGCTCAGTTCACTTCTTGCCCCTCTCAGTCCCAGCCCCTTTTGCCTCTCCCCTCTTCCCCTCTTCGCTGTCTCTTCTTCCTTTGTCCCTCCTCTGGCAGAGCCACCCTGTCCCAGTCAGGCCCGGTCTCCTTGGCTTCTTCTCCTCACTGTAGCGCTGGGCCTTTGCTCGGCCCCACTAGACACCAGACAGCTTTTCCAGGCAAGGAGGGCTAGGGGAGGAAGTTCAGGAATGAGAGACGTAAACTGGGAAGGGCAGAGGACTCTATCTCCACTCCTCCTCCACCCCACCCTTACTTTGATGACTAAAGACAGGCTTGTAAAAGTTTATAAATCAAGAGTGGTGATGGCTTGGGGAGGTGAGACCCCATCTTGTCTCCTTATATCTGTCAGGGAAGTTTCCCAAGCACTTCCTGATTCTAGCCCCTTGGATTTTTTTAAATGTTATTTTATTATTTTTTTAAAAAGATTTATTTTTATTTTACACATATGAGTACACCACCATTGCTCTCTTCAAACACGCCATAAGATGGTACTAGACCCCATTACAGATGATTGTGAGCCACCATGTGGTTGCTGGGAATTGAACTCAGGGCCTCTGGAAGAGCAGTCAGTGGTCTTAACCGCTGAGCCGTCTCTCCAGCCCCATCCCTTGAATTTCTGAATGCTAAGTAGTTCAGCCTTCCCCTTCAGCCTCCTCCCTGACACTGTTGTTGGAAATGTGTCATCCCCTCCCCCTTTACACACAGCCCCTCCCCCTTCATGCATACACCTCCTCCTCTTCACACACACACATCCCCTCCCCCCTCACACACACAACCCTGTCTCCTCTCATGGGATCATGCACACTAATGCACCTTCAGAATTGGGCCAGCTTCAAAGATCAGAGTAAGGTGAAAAACAAAACAACAAACACACAACCCCCTCACAAACAAGCAGAGCCTAGAAACATCACATTTGAACGATTGAACACGTTTCTTCTGGCAAGGCTTTGCTCGCACAAGTGAGAAATACAACATCCTGGGGCACCAGTCCCCGAGGTTGCCTCGTGGAAAAGGAACGAGGTACCTGTTCCCAGCTTTGCTCTTGGATCCACAGCTAGCTGCTGTCATCCAAGAGTCTTGGCCTGTCCTCACCTCTGTCTGTCTACCTGGCTACGAGGAACGTCGCTTACACAGAGAAGAGGTTTATTTGGCTTTTAGTTCTGGCCTGTGAGTGTGGCAACTGTGTGTGTTTAGCTCATGGTGCTGGGTAGGGTCACAGAGAGTACTTGAAGACGACATCGCAGAGAGAGGAAGATAGCAATACAAAGGGAGAGAGAGTTACTGAGTGAAGGAGAGAGAGAGAGAGAGAGAGAGAGAGAGAGAGAAACCAGAATAGAAAAATCAGTCTCACCACCTCGATATTCCTATACCTTCCTAAACACCTCCATGTTGGGACCAAGAGTCCTATATGAACCTTTGAAGGACAAACCACACTCAAGCCATAGTAGAAGGCCTGATGTAGGTCATTTACAAGGGAACACAGCTTGGACATGTGTGTGTGTGTGTGAGACTGGCTTCAAGCCCCGGCTCTCTGTGCTTCCTGAAGTGTTAGATTGGCACCACAGGCCAATGTACAGAGGTGAAATTGCCCAACACATACCGCCACAGTAAGGAGTGAGGGGGCAGAGCCAGAGGACACACCCTGAGCCAGACTCCTCAGGTAGGATGCAGAGGAGAAAATGGAGTCACTGATCTGCTGGGCCTTCGGGGAGGGGACTAATCAGGGGCGGGGGTATTTGGGCTGTAGGTTGTTCAGTCTCTGTGGAAGAAGGCCATGCTAACAACAAGGAGAAAACCACCACCGCCACCGCCACCACTGCTGCCACCGCTACCATAACTGCCACCATCACCACCACCACCACCACCACCACCACCACCACCACCACCACCACCACCATAACAGATCTTCAACAGATGAAGTTGAAGCCTGCGGATAAAGACCGAAGCCTGAGCCTGCGGAAAAAGACCGAAAGGTACTCAGCCTCACATGACAGGAACTCTGCTGGCTGAGGATCTTGTCTAGAGTTTGTACTTCTGGCAAATGGCAGAGCTCAGGCTTGGAGCCCTGTGCTGAATGCCAGCCGCAGCTCTGCTTTTGGTGTTGACTTGGCTGCCGGGTGGTGAGACCCACACAGGGTTTTCTAACTGCTGATACAGATGGTGAAATAAACAGCTCCATGCTGACTCAGAAGGGATGAGAGAGCCTAGACCATTGTTCAGGCCTGGAGTATCTATGGAGGCGACAGCCAACGAGATCTGGATCCTTTTGGCAGCAGCCACAGGTGCAAAGGGCTCATGCCAGTGGGATGGAGAATTCAGTCTGGGGGTAGAATGAACCATGTAGGATAAGTCCTGCGGGGCAAGGGTAGCAGTGACAAGACCCTTTCTGTGGTATTTGACAAGCACGGATTAGTCCTTGGTGTGTCTTTGTGGTTGGTACGGCAATCATTAGGAGTGATAACCAGCCGTGATTGTCCACCATGGACTAGGGGAGGAGAGGTGGAATTTCAATCATGGCGGTGAGTAAGGAACTGGGGGGGAGAGAAGGAAATCAAGACCGTCTCAGAAGACAGAGTCAGCTTGGCCTTTGCCATGCAGATCAGATGATCTAGGGGTGATTCTGAATCATTTACTGGTGGTCCCTCCTTTTCCAGAGACACCATCCACTGTATTTCTCAAAGGCGGCAGCAGTGTTCTCTCCCACCAGCAGGGTCTTTCCCACCCCTCCACTGTAATAGTCAGTCCCGCGAATGGTGGCCGACATATACCTCTGTGACCTGGCAACTTATAACTGTCCAAAACCAAAATACTGTGTAACTCCCGAGACTGGGCAAGATGCTGCAGTTCTGCCCTGCCCCCTGGAACGTTAGTGCTGAGCTCCTGGTCATCACACAAGCCTGCCCTGAAAGCACCATCAGGGGAAAGCCAATAGTAGCCCATGGAATTACCACAGGGAGGCCACAGACTGTATGAAGAGAAGCATGCCTGGCCGGTCTCCAGTTGGGTGAGTTTCCCCACCTACTGACTCTAACTGCATGAGAGACTGTGTTGTTGTTTGCACTGGGCTGTGTTCCACAGGCCCATGGGTTAGAAAGCCTGGCTCCAGTTTGGAGGTACTAAGAGATGGAACCTTTCATAAGTGGGGCCTTACAAGATTAAGGGTATCTCCTCAAAGGGGATTGTGGGACTCCAGTCTCTCTCCCTATCTCTCTTCCATGTCTTGTTTATGAGGTGAATGTCTTTACTCTGTCGTCAGCTCAACCATGATATTCTGCCCAGGGCCAAAGCAAAGGGTCCAACTGGTCATGGGCTGGAGCATCTGAAATCAGGATCCAAAATAAACCTTTTCTCTTGATAAGTCACTTATCTTGGGTATTTTGTTACAGTGATACAAAGCTAATGTAATCTGTAAGCCAGAACCACCCTGTGGAGTCCTCCCCAAATTCCTGGTCTAGACAAAGCATGAAAAAATGATTAAATGGTTGTTGTGGCTTAAAGGCACTGCCAGCCGGCCTGGCTTGTTATGGAAACAGAATGGGAGCTGTGAGGAACGCGGTTCTCATGGATCAGAATGTACTGAGATCACAGGGAGCAACTGTGAGCAGCTGTGCTGGATCTCAGGGAGTGACCAGGGCTCAGATCCTGGGCTTAAGCTTAGAGGAAGCCCCACCCAGTTTGCACAGTATGACATCTTACAGATGAGTCAAGGCACATAGTTCTCGAGGCACAGTTAGCTGACATTCAGAAAGTTCCACTTTGGGGAGCAGGTAACCCAGAGGGAATTAGACTATATTAACACACAGAAATGCAAGCTCAGTCTGCCCGTGTAGCAGGCTGGTATGCAGGAACAGATCCTGAGTGTCAGAGTGGTTCTCAGGAGACATGACCAGCATTGAAAGGTGAAAACCAGAATACTCTGCATAGTCCCTGCTGTATGGGACCTGCCCACCAGATACCAGGTAACCATTGATAAAGTATTATAGACTTCTTCCTTAAGAAGTTATCTGGCCACAGAGCTGTAGTTCTGGAAGGTGAGATTAAAATGGATTCAAAGGCTTTGTTGCTCAGTGTCTGGCCTTTTTTAGCACTAACAGTTCAGAGCTGAGCACTTCAACAGATGCTCCTAGGCCAATTAAAGCAGGCAAGTAGGTATTCTTAATGTTTCCAGCTTCCAAATGAAGCCCAGTGTGCTAGTCAGGGCTCTCTAGAGGAACAGAACCACTCAAAGGAACATATAGACTTATGTGGCTTACATGATGAAGAATATGTTGTCTGACATTGACCATCTCAATAGCTGTTTGACCTGTGAAGATGGATGCTTCAGACTGATTCCGAAGGTCTAGATGATTCCTGGGGAAAGCCCTGGTCTTCAGTCCATGTTGGAAGGCGGAAGAAATTGAGTTCTGACGTCAGCAGAGACAACAGAGCATATGTGCATTGACTGCCAAGGAGCAAAGGTAGGCAGGCCGGACTGTTGTCATCTGAGAAGTCTTTACATCGGAGGCCATACTGAAGCAGGTGCCACCAACTCTGGGGGAGGGGCTCCTAACCTCAGCTGGCCTTTCCTGGAAAGGCACTGACAGTCCCACATAGGTGCGTGTCTCTTAGTTTAGTTCAGATGCAATGAAGTTGACAATCAAGTCTGATCCTCACAGGATTACAAATGTGTAGGCCAGGGCTCCAGTCTTCAGTCTGGGCTTCCAGTTCTAGCCCTGCTAGTTCACACGTCCTGCTTTCTTTATGAACTCATCTTCTCTAAGAAGATAGACAGAACTTATCATCTCCCCCTGCACCCTGCCAAGACCAGAGCAGAATTGAATCTGAGAGTGATGTCAGACCAAGTGTCCCAGAAGTGCTGAGCAAGGGTCACAAACGCTGGGGAGCCAGTAGGTGACACTCTCTGCTCCAAACAGAAACTAGATCCCTGTGATGGGACCAGTTACCACTGCTACCCTAGAAGCAGTACTGGCAGGAAGGAGGATGCCCTCCTAGGGGCTGGTCCCGGGACACCACCTTACTCTTTGATTAGAAATAAATGGCCATGCTCACATTAGAACAGTTTTGTTTGAGCGTGAAAGTGGGACAAGCATGAATTCCCAGAGGCCCCCTGCTTTCCCTGGTAGGGGTTTGGCTGTGTGGTAGAGCCTGGGTTGAAAGCCGCCCATATGTGAAGCATGCTGTTTCTTTTTCCCTGATATCAGCGCTAAACCATGGGCAGGTAAAACATGGTTGCTGAGCTGAAATTTCTTGTCCTGCTAGGACTACGTGTCTACACTACAAACATGGCAGACCTGTGTGTTTCTGGATATCGGTTGAAGTCCTAAGGCTGAGGACAGTAGACGGTACATGTTTTCATGTCCCAGTGCATGGATTCCCACATGGCAGAAGCTAAGCAAACCCGTTGTCCTTTTCTATTCCATGAAGATTCCTGGAAAGAGGAAGCGACAGAGTGATGAGCTGAGGGCTGCTGGAGACAGCACTGTGGCGTTGGCCCTCCCTTCCCCATGGTATCTAGTCAATTCAGAAGGAGGGCTGAGGATATACTCACCAGAACTGACCTCAAGTACTGTCCCTGCCTGCCTTCCACACCGTGCAAATAACCTCTCTGGAATTCCTTTAGCATGCTCTTCTCCATGGAGCAAGAAACCTAGACTTAGGGCACATGTCTGTTGTGGATTTGGTCTAATGCTACTTAAATGAATTAGGTCCTCCAAATTACACGGAAATCCGCATGTCAGATGCTGAGCGTCCCTGCCCCCAGTTGGTTTTGATTGGTAAAGAAAGTTGCTGGCAGCCAAGAGCTGGGTGGGGAGATAGAGGTAGGACTTGAGATTCCCCAGGCAAGGGGACTGAGGGAGAAAGAAGGAGTTAGAACTACCAAGCCAGGAAAGGAGTAAGGGCCAGCCCTGAGAGGTGTAGAACAGAGAGTGTGCCAATCATGTAAGAGCCTGGGAAGAGCCACCCCAGTGGCTCTCCTATTGGGTCTAGGGCAACAAAGATGGAATATAGATTTTAGTAAGTAATAAGTCAGGAGTATCTGGAGGGAGGTGTTAGGCCCCTGCTGGTTTGGGAGTGGTCCAGCTGTTGAGCTGTTTGAGGCATATTAAAATATAAAGCTGTGTGTGTATATATATATATATATATATATATATATGTGTGTGTGTGTGTGTGTGTGTGTGTGTGTGTATTTGTGTATGTGGTGTGTGTGTGTGTGTGTGTGTGTGTGTGTATTTGTGTATGTGTGGTGTGTGTGTGTGTGTGTGTGTGTGTGTGTGTGTGTGTCTTTCATCCAGGAACCCAGAACAATGGGGCAGGTAGCGAGGAACACTCTGCCCCCGCCAAGTTGATTTGAATATAGGTTAATTGGCAACAGCAACACATGTTCTCCTGGGCAGTTGTCTTCTTTTTCCCTATCTTGTTGCAAGTGCTCAGGTGTCTGAGAATGCCCAGGTTTCTTCTGCAGCCTGCTCAGACCTGTTCTGAAGTCCATATACAAAGAGCAGACTGTGTTCAGCTCAGCCCCTGAGCGTGGTCACCAGGGCAGCAGTTGGGAATACATGGAATGCGTAGATCTCGGATGTTCCTGCTCTGAACCATCTTGCTGGCCCTCGGATAGTACTTTTTAATGTCGGGAAGCTTGCTGGCTTCCAAAATGAAATGTACACTCCCTGGAGCATCCTGGAAAGCTATGGAGTGACTAGAGGCTATTCCCCCAGAGCCTGTGGCAAGAGGATAAACCTATTTCCTTTGTTTCTCTCTTCCTTCTGGCCAGTCCTGCCTCTTTGGCTGTATCTCCAGTGAAACTCTGTGCTCACATTTGTCTATTAGAAAGGGTCCAGGTTTCTGGCTCAGCCTGATCCTTCCACTCTTGTGTCCAAGGATGATGACCTCACCGGGTTTGGTCAATTAGCATGCGGTTTCCAAGTCAGCATATACGGATGGTGGTTGCATTCATTAGTTGGTTAGACTGTCAAAGACTGTGCTCAAATACAATCCAGGACCAAGCTAAGGATCCTCTTCCTTAGCTTTAAGTAAGCCTTGCAAAGAAATGTTGAGTTGAGTTGATGACTGCTCCTTGGGTATGAATTGTTCATCTGCTTGCAATGCTCTCTGTAGGGTAAGGAGTTGGGATGGTTGTAGACAGCGAAGAAGCACATGAGAAGATGATCATCAAAGGTCTCCCTCTCTTTCTTTCCCAGGCAGCGAATCCATTAAAAATGATTCCAGAGGAGACACATGGAAACTGTTTTGCACCTGAGCAAAGCCTGCAGCACAGCCTTTGTGTTATGGTGCCATTACTGGTGGCTCCCGCACTGTATTCAGAGCTCTCCTTGAAGAAGGTGAGTCCTGCCTCTTTGGTAATATCTCTAGTGAAACATTCTGCTCACATTTGTCTATTGGAAAGAGCCAAGATTTCTGGCTCAACCTGTTCCTCTTATGTCCAGGACCAATGACCTCACCATGTTTGGTCAATTAACACGATGTTTCCAAATCAGCATATATGGATGATGGATACATTGTTTGTTCTAGTATGACGATTGTGTGGCCAAAGATCACCTCTGGCAAGAGCTTTTCTTTTGTTCTGAACACATTATTCTCATTGCAAGTTTGAGAACAATTGGCTTATTGATCAAATGTAAGAATCAAGGGTGGACTTTGCCAGGCTAAGGCTCACTGGGTGCCAACCTGAAAGCTGGTGAATCCCCTTTTTGGAGTTGCATCTTCAGGCATGAGCATGGTGATGAGGGAATGTGCCTCCAAGTTCTTTGCTATTTGTTGCTCTGCTTTGAAAATACCATTCTCATCTCTGATTGAGGAACAGCATATGGTAAGCAGGTCAGCAACCAGTTCAAGTACACCAGGTTGGATTACTTATGTCTTCTTTGGTTCTCTGTTGCATGTAGTTTTTACTACCCTGCTTTAAGCTCCCGGTGGAGCCTCCACCCAGATTCCTTTAGATCCCATGATAACACACACACACACACACACACACACACACACACCAGTTAATCTTAAATGTCTCTGCTAACTCAATGACTGGGCACTTCTAAACCTCCTCAGCAACACTAGGCATAATCGGGTCAAGTTGCCATTGGCCACTCCAGCGGAACACTAACATGGTTGGTTGGTTTTATCTCCTGAAGCTACTGCCTCCTTTCTCTTCCCCAGTTTTCCTGATTCTCCCTGTGTCTTCCTGCGCAACAGTAAGTGTCCCACCCCTGTCCTCAGTCATTGGTCACTGGTATCTTTGTTTTGTTTTGTTTTGTTTTATTTTTTTCAAGACAGGGTTTCTCTGTGTAGCCCTGGCTGTCCTGGAACTCACTCTGTAGACCAGGCTGGCCTCGAACTCAGAAATCCGCCTGCCTCTGCCTCCCAAGTGCTGGGATTAAAGGCGTGTGCCACCACCGCCAGGCCCGGTCACTGGTATCTTTATTGATTGATCAAGAACCAATTGGGGAACAAGACCTTAGCATCAGAACCACTCCCTACAGTTCCCCCTCCTTGTGTAGACTACTCAACTCCAATTCTTCCCTGCTGACTTGGTAGGTAAGACAGCCTCCCACTTAGGTGAGACACCTAACTGAGGAGACAGTGGAGACTCCTAGGGAACCCACATTCCTAGGGAAGCAAGTGGCACAGGAACACAGTCACATGGGTATGACCTGAGACCCCCCAAGTGGAAGACTGAGGTGTAAGGACAGTTGAAATATGGCTACTCAATTCTTGTCTTTTGAGGGCCCAATAATACAACCCTTCTCTGACTTTTTTTTTAAACGTAGAGCCTCCATCTATAGCCCAGGTAGACCTTGAACTCACAGCTTTCCTGCCTCAGCCTTGCAAGCGCTGTGGCTTTAGGTATATCCCACTATGCCACTCATATGGCCAATAGTTCAATCTTACTTATGTGTGTGTGTATGTGTTTGTGTGCATATGTGCCAATAGAAACTCATGTGTGCATGTAGGCTAGAGTTTGATGTTAAGCATCTTTTTCTATTACCTTATTTTTTGGAAACAGGGTTTCTCACTAAACTTAGAGTTAAATTGAACTTCAGCTAAATTGCTTAGCCAACAAGCCCCAGGGATCCTCCTATCTCTGTCTCTGCCTCAGCGTTTTTTCTTACAACATAGGTCCCTGGGTTTGAACTTGGGTCCTCAGGTTTGTGCAGCAAGCCCTTTACTGACCAAGCCATCTCCTCACCTTCAGTGGTTCAGTATTTCATTGAACTTGTCCTGTGATGTGAGAGCCACCAACAGTGTCTGATGATTGACTTTGTGGTCTATCTCCTCGGCAGTCTCTATTTAAGGGAAATGATCAATCAAGTACTCATCTTGGTGACAAGAGGACAGTAAGATGTTGGTGTGTGACATCGTTTTCTCTTAATTTTGGGAGGGTTGCTGCAGGAAATCTACTCCGTGTTTAATCTGTTCTCTCTCTCTCTCTCTCTCTCTCTCTCTCTCTCTGGTTATATGTTGGCCTTGGTTCAACTCCAAGCTCTCTGGGAGCCCAAAGTACCGACTGATGGCATTGTTGGACCTGGGTGCCTGTGAGGAAGATCTGTCTGAGAGAAAAGAAGAGATAAAGCTGAGATGTTAAATGTTTCCAACAAAAGCTATTAGAGAAGAATTTCCTGACACAGCACTTCCCGGCATTTTTTGAGGTTTTTCCACAGACAACGTAGTTACTTTTTTTTTTTTTTTTTTTTTTTTTTTTTTGTGCCTGTGGTTTTCTTTATTTAGTTTTTTTCCCCCTCCTAAGCTTATGGGTTTTCATTGATGAGATGGTTGTGCAATTCTAAGACTTAGGCATTGCCAGGATAGCTGGTAAATTGATGGTGGCTGCTCGCCCTTGGTGCCAGGAGAGACCCAAGCATGGCTCTTGACTCAGTGGCAGGCAGAATGGCTGCCACTTGTGTGTCTCAGAGCTGGTCTCCAGGCAGCTTCGGCTCTCAGGCTCTGTCCCTTGCTGCCACTGTGGAGCTCTAGTTTATTGACTTCTGAGTCACATGGTCCTTGGCTTGTGTGATGGCTTGAGCTGTATCTTCCCACAGTGGTATGTCCAAGTCCCCAGGCCCAGTACGGCAGGATGTGACCAGATTATTGTGAGACATTGTTCCCGTTCAGCCTTTCCACTCCTGGGAGTTTATAATCTAATCGGAGGCAGAAAGCCGTCATTGGAAACAGTTCACAAGGCAAGGCATTACAGAATTTCAGGACCGCAGGATCTGTGCCCTGGTGCAGCCAAGCAGTCCTTGACACTGGCATCTCCTTAGACACTACTAGGTTCTCCCTAGACTAGTGAGTTATTTTTTTTTTTCTTTGCAAAGTTAGGTTTGCTTGTATAGACGTTACACTTGATAAGAGGATGAACAAGCAGAGGGAGACAGACTGTAGCATCAGGAGGACAGGGTGCTTCCTCATTGCCCAGGGAAGATGTGGCTGGTTTATGGAAGAAGAGTCCCACGGGCGGACAAACACTCGAAGCTCACCGACAGGACCTGACACCCACCACCAAGGGATTAGAAAGCACTGTATGTGGCCTCTGACATAAGCAGGCTTATTTGTCTAGAGGACATCTGCCGAAGCAAGCTGGGAGAGGCCACCAGAGACCCACAGTGTTTTGCCTGGTGTTAAAGAAGTACTAGATCCCCATTCTTGGTTGCACTCCCCTGCTTCCGGTGCTCCCTGCTTCCGGTGCTCCCTGCTTCCGGTGCTCCCCACTTCCGGTGCTCCCCTGCTTCCCACACTCCCCTGCTTCTGGCGCTCCCCTGCTTCTGGCTCTCCCCTGCTTCTGGAGCTCTCCTGCTTCTGGCGCTCCCCTGCTTCTGGAGCTCTCCTGCTTCTGGCGCTCCCCTGCTTCTGGTACCCCCCCCAGCTTCTGGTACTCCCCAGCTTCCGGTGCTCCCCTGCTTCCCACACTCCCCTGTTTCTGCGAGTTCCCCTTCTGTCCTTTCATCCTCTGTAAGGCCAAAGACAAAGACCTGGCTTCAGGGTCCCGCCACGGACAAGGTGTGTAGCCGTTCTTGAGATTTCAAGCTCGCTCATGCTCAGCTCTTTCATGTTCGTAAACCAGAAAAATAGAAGCTGCTTTCCAATGCCTCTGACCTCGGGTCTAAGTGGAAGCCAGAATAGTGTGTCTGTCACAGCAGAGAGTGATCGCTCAACGTCAGCCGTGCTCACGCAGGTGATTCCTCTGGTAAGAACGTCTGGGGCCAGTGGTGGCTCTTGGTAGCTGGTCTTGAAATTCATTTCAGGATAGGCACTGTCCACCTTGTTAGAGTGTCGAGGTAGCACTGAGCTCTGAGAAGCTGGATCTGAAGAAGAGTCTAGCCGAGGGATCTTGGCTTTCTCCAGAGTTCATGGACTTAGGCTAGCAGACCCTCTCATGCTGAACTCTCGTGCTGTGGCAAGGTGCAGCCGTAATGGCTGCTTGGGCTCACAATACTTCTTGTCTTCCACCACTAGCCTGAGCCAATACAACCAATTACTCCACTCTCCCATTTGGTAACCTGGGAACTTCTGAGGATCTGTGATAACCACATTGTCATTTCTGAGGAGAAAATGAATGAAAAGATAGCCATGTGACACAGACAAGGGTCAGGCAAGTCTCCAAAATTTGGCAGAAAGGGTTGGGGTTTGAAAGACAAATGTAACTAGAAAAATAACTTGTTCTTCTTCCTTCTACCCCCCCCTCCACTATATCTCTGGGATCCTATTTCCAAGATCTTTAATTTTGAAAACTTAAACAAGAACGTGTATTCATCTTCAAGGGCTCTCATTAATCACCATGCCCGGCCCAGTGGTGAGAGAGAGAGAGATGACTCACTTCTACAGTTGATTTCTTGGTAATGGAGGGTCAAGGCCTGCCCTTCCATTGCCCCTTTGTCGAGCTAATGGAGAAAGCTCTCACTTAGGAAGCACCGGTTCTGAAGCAATTTTTCAGTGGAAAATTGCAGACAGAAATAGCCACCAACAAGAGAAGATTTCTCTTAGAAAAACGGAGTGAGTGGCTTGGCAGAATCATTAGAAACACAGATTCTGCCTTGGAGAGTTGTGAGGGTCAATGGCAGGGTGGAGTAGAGTGTATGCTTTAGGGTGTGGCGCACTAAGTAGATCTGCAATAAATAATGAGCCTTTGCTACAGCTCTTCTTGGTGACAGGCACTGTGCTGAGGACCTTTTCCATGCCACTGTTTGATCCTTATATATCATGTGACAGGTGGCATCATGTCCCCTGATTTACCGATGTGAATTCTGACATGCATGCCAAGTGACTTTTCTCATTGCTCTAAGAAAATACCCAACGAAAGCAACTTGAGGCAGGCACGGTTTATTTTGGCTTACTGTTTGAGGGGCTACAGTCTTCATAGTGGAAGGTGCATGAGTCAGCTGGTCACATCCCATCTACAGGGAGGAAGAAGAGAGAAATGCATGCTGGGATTCCACTCACTCTTTTGCTTTTTCTTCAGTCTGGGATCCCATCCCATGGGATGTTGCTGCTCACATATGGGGGCGGGAGGGGGGATCCTTTTCAGATAAATCTCTATGGAACACCCTCACGGATGCATACAGAGATGCATCTTCTAGGTGAATCTCCAAATCTAGTCTGGCTGACAACGAAGATCGACCATCACAGTTGCCTAAGGCCTCACAGCTAGTAAGTGATGGAGCCAGGCTTTGTAGATGGTTTGGTGCTGAAGCTGAAACATATTTCCACTCACCATGAAGTAGGCAACACAAGCTCACCCCTCTGGGCTACAGGCTTGGGGGCGGGGTTTGCTGTAATGGAGCAACGGTCCACTTTCCATTCGCAATGACTGTTGGGAATCTGTGAAGAAGATTAGTTAGTATGTCGTCCTACTACTTTCCTCAGAAAAATCCCGGGTTTTTTATTTTTAGAGGTTTGGGGTGCTGCAGTGTCAGTGGTTGAGAGGATGGGTTTTTTACTCACTGTGCAAGCCAGTGTTCAAGAGGTGAAGGATTTTAAAAACCATCGCTCTTGGCCCTGGCTAATTTCATCAATACCAGAGGAAATGCCTTGCCAGCTCACAGGTGGACAGTCCCAGCTCCCTGCCAGAGCGGAGTACTGCTAGAGCTGAGGGGGGTTGCTGTGTCCTGTAGAGGGACTGTTCCAGATGTTCTGGGCCTTGGAAGAGTCTTTCCCAGAGCCTAGGGTGGAGGTGATGCTTGGGTCTCCCTCAAACTGTGAGAACCCTTGGAACACATGGAAGTTCGTTCTCTTATGGTTGAATGGGAACTTGCCTTATAGAAAGGTCTGCAGGGGTGTAAGTCCAGCAGTTTCTATAAAAATGTCTATATCCCCAACTGACAGAGCCGGAGTGGGGACCATTGGGTTGGAAGCGTCCGATTTGGTGACTCCCCAAACCAGGCTTTTGGTCCTCCCTTCTACCACTCCCGACTTCGCACAGTTGCATGCTGGGGGGAGGCTGGAGCAGACAGCACGTTCGGGAACACCTTAATGATGTCAGGATACTGTTCACTGCCCATTTATCACTTAGCGGCTCAGAGTTGCAGTGTGCTCCCCGCGTTCGTTCTCCCTTTCACACGGACAATGCATTCTTTCAACAGTGCGCAGCTCCTCGGGAAGGGCCGTGCTGAAAGCAAAAACAGTGGTGCGTGCAGCCTGCTCCTTCGTGGGGAGGGTGGGCGGGGTGGGGGGGGTGGGCAGGTGGGGACCAGATGCCTGGCCACAGCCGAGGGAGGGGGACGGGTGCACGGAGCAGCCACTTCTGGTTCCACTTACTCATTTCTCTGCGCTGAAAGGTGTCATATAAATGCTAAATAGAACAGAGAGAGATGGGGCCTATCTATCTGCGTTTCGGCTAATGTGAGCAGATGTAGATAACAGAGCCGCACAGCCCATGAGGTTCACCTGCCCTGCTGGGCCTAAGGTCCATCTTCAGTTCACTGCAATGCTACCCAGTCAGGTCTGCTCCAGCGCTACAGCAGACTCGGTAATCCGTACAAAAGGGGGTTCGTGCTCTCTGTCCTCAGTGGGTTGACAAAACTTGTTGACGAGACACGTTTAACCACAGGAACCATCTGAGAACAATACGACCCAGCTCATGATTAAGTGGTAAGTCCTGGGGAACAGATGAAGTGCCAGAGGAGAAGAAAGAGGAGGCCATGATGGCAAGCAAGGCTTCGTGGGGAGAAGGGCTGGACCACTGTCCTGCTGACCAGGGAGCTTCTTCCCTTCAGATGCTCACTCGGATTCTTCTTACCCTTTAGGTCTTAGTTTAAATGCTGTCTGTCCACAAGGCTTCATTAGTTATCCTAAGTGGCGGCCTCTATCCACTTAACACCATGTGTAATAGATATTAACATGTTTCTCTCTTTCCCGTTACTTTGTAACCACCCCGTAGGCAGCGGTCCATACATCTGTTTCATTCACTATTGAATTCGCAGACAAGCACAGCGCCTGGAGCCCAGAGAGGTGCTCTGCAAAGACTTGCTGAGCGAATGAGTGACATTCGAGGAAAGCCTCATTTAGCTAATGTTTCTGTTGGCCAACTGAATCCAAGATTTTATATATATATATATGGAAGAACATCTACAGAGTCCATAATTCTGGAGTGGAGATGAATGTCTTTCAAGGTGAAGAGTTTGCATTAAAACATAAAACCATGATAAAGTAGAAAGTAACTGGTCACCAACATGAGCGTGCTAGTCAAGTCTGCATGCTAAGAAATAGAGGAGAAGAGGAAGGAGAAGGTGGAAGAAGAGGAGAAGGAGGGGGAAGAGGAGGAGGAGGAGGAGGAGGAGGAGGAGGAGGAGGAGGAGGAGGAGAAGAAGAAGAAGAAGAAGAAGAAGAAGAAGAAGAAGAAGAAGAAGAAGAAAGAATCAAATGTTTATGAATGATTGAACTGGGACCTTGACTAAACCTATCATTACTGTGCAGAGTATAATGCAGGCATTTTGATCTTGAATCCTGTCCAAGGTGATCCATTATTGGAGGAGGTGGGAGAATCTTGTTCACAGACAGTTTCACCTAAAATGTGATCTCTGACCACAGACCCAGGATTACAGGACCGCTCCGCTGTAATTTTAAGCAGAGGGCAGAGGCCTCTTATCCCCCCCCCCCCGTTTTCGTTGAAGGATGAGTAGTAGCCTGGATGGTTCTCTTTTTGAAAAATAATTGTTTTGTTTGGCTCACACCCACAGAGTCACTCAGCTCTACAACAGGACAAAGATACATTTTAAAACATAAGAGTCCTTAGTATGCAGTTGATTGTCTTATTATTTGAATTCAACTGGATCAATATTTAATTTTAGTCGTGGAAGGTGTGGCCAAGCAGTCAGAAATATCCTCAAATTTCTTTACACAGTATAAAAGATCTCTCTTAATTTATTTACAGTTTAATTCAGGAAAAGTAATGGGAAAGAGAATATAGACAATGTTTGGGCAGGATGTTCTTCTGGTGACTACATGCAGTTAGTTAGTAGATGGATAATCTTAGTTTGTGAATCTTCATGGTCAGAACCAGAATGTCAGCATGTTTTAGAAATTCCTTCCCCACCAAAGAAAGTTCCACTGTAGGAAAAAAAATAAGATTCCAATATTAAAAGCAATCTTTTGATTGTACTGGATACATTTTTGAAGCTGCTGGAATCTTCTATAGAAATTTAAAAATTCTACACATAACATATACTAAAATTCTACACGTAGGAAACTTCTGATTTATAGGATGTGAGAGTGAAGTTGGTTGTTTGACCTGAGGAGCATTAACTTCGGCTGGTCTATGAGTTGCTTTGTGAATTGCCTAAGAAGCGTTTTAGCATCTTTGAGGATTGCACTGGGAGTTGGTCTCAGGCTGAGTCCACTGGGATCGCCAGTTTCTGGGCTCCTTCCTCATTCCTTCAGTGTCTTCTGAGCTGAGACAGATCTCACGGCAGAGGAGAGAAAAACCATCACACCCAGCCCAGGCTTGCTGGGAGCTACTTCACTCTACCCCTCTTTACTTCAAGGTGCTGTGTGCAAGACCGCAGCCCAACCTCACACAGCTGTGAACAGAATGAGACGGTGCGCTTAGGGGACTTCTGCTGAGGAAGTCCCTGACTCTGAGCCATACATAATGTGCAAACCACAGATTCGTGCTATAGGGTGGATCTGGATGGTCTCTTAAAGCCCCTCAAGTTGTAGGCTTGGCCACCAGTCTGTGATCCTGCTTCGTAGAGGTGGAACCTTAAGAGGTGGGCCGGCTCTTGTAAAGGAACTATATTACTGAGCATCTGTTCTTGGAGGGCACAGTGCTCAGACTCTTGCCTTTCTCTCGTTGCTTTTCAGCAGCAGAAAGGCAGGCAGCTGCCGCTCCTCCCTGCGCTCCCCTCATGGTCTTCTGCTTTGCCACAGGCCCTAAAACAGTGGAGTCAGAAGATCATGGAGGAAAATCTCTGAAACCACCATCAAAAGAAATTCTTTTCCGTCTTCTGAGATGTTTATCTCAGATGTCTTGGCACAGCAGAGAAAAGCCAGCAAACACAGACTCCGTAAAGCGCCGTATGCAATAGATCATTATATAATGAGGATCACAGGCATTTACCACACCGTGACCTCAAACTTTTGTTTTGTCTCCTCGGCTCTGCAACCGGCGTTTTCCCTGACTCATCTTCATGTCCTTGTATTATCAAAACCTGGGATGTTTGGTCATCAATCATCTTAGGTGATGATTATGAATAATGTGTAGTCATTGATGATATCAGAAAATGGATACCAGTGGTGAGGGTGTCTTGTGAGTGCACGCACAGTTCAATATTTATTCCATCTTGCTCCCGAGCCTTAGGATTTTTCTTTCTATCGCAGAGGAATGCATTGGAGCCAAACAGCTAGATCCCTTACAAACAAGAGTCTCCGGCTTGGAAGCCAAAGAGACCATATGCTTTTTAGCCTACTTTCCTGAAGAACTGTCAGACACATTTTAGGTTCATGTTTAGCACCAGGACAACATAAACGATATGAATAGATAGGACACATCAGTCTCAGACATGTATTATTCTCAATGTGAAAAAAAATTAAACCAAAAGAAACAACTTCAAGAAGGCTTGGGAGATGGTTCGGTGATTAAGAGTGTGAACTGTTCTTGCAGATGCAGTTCCAGAGGATCGGATGGCCTCTGGCCTCTGGTCTCTGGGGCACTTGCATGCACAAGCACAAACCCACACATTGGCACATATGCATACACATAATTAAAATAAAAAGAAATCTTAATAAGGAAAAAATTGAGAGTATCAAAATAAATCAATGAAATAGCATTAAAAACAGATAAATGTATCACACATTTATTTTTTTAGAAAAGATTTATTTATTTTATGTATATGTGTACATTGTAGCTGTCTTTAGACACACCAGAAGACGGCATTGGATCCCATCACAGATGATTGTGAGCCAACATGTGGTTGCTGGGAATTGAACTCAGAACCTCTGAAAGAGCAGGCAGTGCTCTTAACCACTGAGCCATCTCTCCAGCCCCACACATTTGTATACTATACAAATATATTATTTTAAAAAGCCAGTGGAAGCAAGGCGGTGGAGGCGCATGCCTTTAATTCCAGCACTCAGGAGGCAGAGGCAGGTGGATCTCTGTGAGTTCAAGACCAGCCTGGTCCACAGAGCGAGTTCCCTGACAGCCAGGGCTACACAGAGAAACCCCGCCTTGAAAAAAACAAAAAAACAAAACAAAATAAAACAAAACATCAGTGGAGAGTTAGGGACATCGCTCAGATGATAAAGTCCTTGCCGTGTACACACAAGGGGGCCTGAGCTCAAAGTCCAGAACCCAGGTAATGGAAGCCAGGCAGGGTGGTGTGTGCTTTAATTCCAGGCCCGGGGAGACAGTGGTATGCTGATCCCTGGGGCTCCCTGGCCAGTCAGCTTAGCTTACTTGGAACGTTCCAAGTCAATGAGCAGCTGTCTAAAAAATACAAAGTCCCTGGCGGAGTGATGGCCACAATGTTCTCTGGTCTCTACATGCCCATGGATGTGTGTGCACTTCCCATATGTGCATCTGTACACGCATACAAGCATCAGAGTAGAAAAAGACCAGTTACTAAATGTATAGTGCTAAGGCAATTTTCAACTGGCAAACGTTTCCTTACAAAATATAAAAATAAATAAACACAAGAAAGAAAATTCAAAACAATGAGAACAAAATGTAGATTTTTTTCCCCTACAACATTATTTAGACTTGCTTCTACCTCAGGAATGAGAAGGCTTTCTTTGAAGTAGCAAAAAGTATATGCTGGGAAAAAAAAGGACTTGGACATTTGACTATGTTGAGTAAACCACCTCCATATGATCATATGCATGAAGGCAAAGAAAATGCATATTGGATAGTATAGGCTACTTACAAATGAAGACAGAACAGAAAAAGGCAATTCAAACCAGAAACTCCAAATGGCAAATGAACATAATTTTAAATTATCTACCCGGTGTTTAATGTGTCATCTCAGACCACAGGGCGAACTTAAAGATACAAGCCATGTGCCAAACAGTCAAAAGAGAGATGCAGTTCTCTGGCTACTCCGAGATGGGCGGAAGCTCCCACTTAGTTCTGTGCTGTCTTGATCATGGGAATTGCAGGGACTCGTCTCCAAGCTTTGCACAGCCCCGGGCTGTCTTTGCCTTCCACGGTGATTTTCCTGTCCTGTTGGTGAGCCGTGGAAAGCCTCCTCCTAGACTTTGATAAAGACTGGCACTGTACTTTCAGCCCGTGACCATATGCAAAGGCCAGACTACAAAAAGAGTTAAAATAAATGGCTTTTCCTGTCACTGGAGAGAGAAGAGGCTGATGACAGATTTGCTTTCTTTGCAAGATCTTCCACTTATTATAGAAGCCAAAGCTCTCTGTGGTCTGGTGCTGGAAAGTGTAATGTGCGCTCTGCAGGGAAACCATTATACCAGGTATAAACGAGTAACTGATCAATACTAACCAGTAAGCACAACCTCACTCAAACCCTGGCCGTATGGAGGGGCAGATTATAATTTTTTAATGTCCCAGGGAGGAGTGAGAGAAACACAAGATGTTCCCCGGCTTGTACTAAAGAGAGGACATAAAGGGACTCACGAGCCCTTTAGAGGTGTTTGTTGTATGCATGGTCTCAAATGAGAAATTATCTGAAACTTAATGTGATAGCTCCAGCATTCTCACTGAAAATACAGATACTTTGTTAAAGAAGTAGGTTAAATAGGAAATAACAGGCTAGAGAGATGGCTCCCCGTGGTTAAGAGCACTGGCTGTCCTTCTAGAGGACCAGAGTTCAATTCCCAGCATCCACACGTAGGTTCCAGTTCCAGGGTATTTGATGCCCTCTTCTGAACTCCATGGGCACCAGGCACACACCTGGCACACAGACATACAGGCAGATAAAAACAGCCATAGACATAAAACAAACGAATGAATAAATATTTAAAAAAAATAAACAAGGCAGGAAAATCGAGAAGAAACAGAATCTGGAGGATAGATGTGAGAAAGGGGGAGGGGGAATCCAGGAATCACCAGAGAGTGAAACTTGTTTTTAGCTCCTAGATTATATTAAAGCCCTCTGTTGAGGTTGAGTTCCTTCCTTCCTTCCTTCCTTCCTTCCTTCCTTCCTTCCTCCCTCCCTCCCTCCCTCCCTCCCTTCCTTCCTTCCTTCCTTTCTTTCCTATATTCTTTGTTTACATTCCAAATGATTTTCCCTTTCCCGGTTCCCAACTCCCCATAAGTTCCATAAGCCCTCTTCCCTCAGCCTGTTCTCCAACCCCCTCCCACTTCCCTGTCCTGGTATTCCCCTACATTGCTGCATCAAGCCTTTCCAGGACCAGGGCCCTCTCTTTCCTTCCTTCTTGGGAATGATTTGATATGTTAATTCTGTCTTGGGTATTCCAGCTTCTGCGCTAATATCCACTTATCAGTGACTGAGTTCCATGTGTGTTCTATCACTTAGGATATTTTTTAGATTCAACCATTTGCCTAAGAATTTCATGAATTCATTGTTTTTAATTGCTGAGTAGTATTCCATTGTGTAAATATACCATATTTCTGTATCCATTCCTCCATTGAGGGACATCTGGGTTCTTTCCAGCTTCTGGCTATTATAAATAAGGGTGCTATGAACATAGTGGAGCATGCGTCTTTATTGCATGCCGGGGAATCCTCTGGGTATATGCCCAGGAGTGATATAGTAGGGTCCTCTGGAAGTGTCATGCCCAGTTTTCTGAGGAACCGCCAGACTGATTTCCAGAGTGGTTGTACCAACTTGCATTCCCACCAGCAGTGGAGGAGTGTTCCTCTTTCTCCACATCCTGACCAGCACCTGCTGTCATCTTACATTCTGACTGGTGTGAGGTGAAATCTCAGGGTTGTTTTTATTTGCATTTCCCTAATGACCAATGATGCTGAACATTTCTTAAGGTGCTTCTCAGCCATTCAAAGTTCTTCAGGTGACAGTTCTTTGTTCAGCTCTGTACCCCATTTTTAATAGGGTTATTTGGCTCTCTGGAGTTGGTTTCTAAGGTGTGGCTGACTTGAACTTGGGGAAGGATTCCTGGGGGTGTATCTGTTCAGAGCTCTGGAGTGAATAAACAAATAGAAGTAGATGTTCTCAAAAGGGATCTGTTAATATGACTTCCAACTGTCTAGGTTGGGCAGTCCACCATGGCCTGCACACTGGAGAGTCTGGGATTTCAGTAGTAGCCTAGCCCTATGTAGCTGGGTGTTTTAGCAGTGCCAACCTGGCACTGAAGGCGGGATAGATTCTGGAGAGCTCATGGTCTTCGGTCTCTGTTGGAAGATGAAGAAGCTGGGTGGATTCCGGCGCCCACAGAGGATGGTAGAGGAGGCTGCGGAAGCAACAGTAACGGATCTGTACAATGGCCAGATGTGAAGGGGCCGTGAGCAGGCGATAAAGGGCTTTCCCCTGTGAGTTCTTTGTATTTGGACCTCTTTGCCTTCGGTACTCCTCACTCTGGGAAACAGTCTTCTAACCTCAGACTGTCCTTCCCAGAATCGTCACAGACCTCCTCAAAGACACATCTCTTAGTTGATTTAGAGGTCATCAATTTTATGATCATGATTTGCCATCACATCTGGGTTTCCATTTGGATTCTACCACTGGACAAATCAGTGGGCCACTGGACAAGTCACTTTGGTCTTGGAGTCTATTTTTTTTTCTCACTTACAAATGATAAGCTTCATAAGCTACCCACCCCCAAGACTTGAGAACATTTAGAGGTGACTTCTGGCCAGGTCCTTTTGCCCTTCTCACCCAGCTCAGGTCTCCAGAGGCTGCCTAGGCTGCTCTTGCTGAGATTACCCAGGGGTCTGCGTTTACCAGATTCACAGCAAGGGCAAGGCAGCTGGAGGGTGTTGTGCGATACCAGCACGAGGAACACGCCTATCAAATACGAAAATAATGACAAGATCATGTGGCATGGAATCTGCTTATCACCAGTTCTAAATAGTGTAATCAGGAAATGGGGCTCAGTGGTTAAGAACCCTTGCCGCTCTTGCAGAGGACTTGAACCTAGTTCCCAGCACCTAGGTGGTTGCTCATAACCATACTTTGAGTTCCAGGGTATCAGACATGCTCTTCTGGTCGTTTTGGGGACCAGGCATGCTTGTGGAACACATGCATACATGGAAGCAAAACACTCCTGCACACAAAATTAAGAAATCAATAGTTCTTTTAAAAGGAAGAAAATATTATTCCCTTGGAGAAAAGTTTAGCGATTTAACTAGTACATAACAGCTGTAATTACTGTTAGGTTTTAATGATGCATATATGGCTATCCATAAATGTATCAAATCAGCACTTTTTTACTATAAATCTTTTGAAAAATATTTCATTTTTAATGGATGTTAATCTAAAGGGTGCCTGCTTGTGTAGGAATAAGCTTGCTTTCATTTGGAAAGTCTGCTCCTGATGGCTTGGACGCCTTTGCTCTCACCCTGCCCGCTGTCCGTGCTCGCCTGTGTTACAGCAGTAGACTTGAAACAAGGATCCTGAAGGACAAGGAAATGGAATCGGAGCTGCCTCGTGTTTTATTGTCCTCTGTGAGCTGCTGGTTTGAGTTAAAAACTGAAAACAACTTTCAGGTTGTTAATTACATTCTTGCTGAGCTCATGACGCTTTGGTTGTTTTTGTTTGTTTTGTTTTGTTTTGGTAAGTATGGTGTATCTATGGGTTAATTATGTGGTATGTTTATGGGGCCATGACACATTTGTTAAGTGTGAGCTCATCAGCCTAGGAAGTATTTTACTGAATTTGAAATCGAATCTTTAAAATTGAACGTGTTCTTGCATTACAGTTACAGTTGTTTAAAATCTAAAGAATAAATCTAGTAAACATGGTATTACCACAGTGGCGTAAATTAACAATAGCTTGATTTATAATTTTATAGGCATTTTTGTTTTATTAGAACTTGCGAGGGGTTTGTAGACAACTCTTCGCAGAAAAGACTGTACTGTGATGAAGAAGATCAAAATTCAAACCGAGGTGAGAATCCAGCTAAAACTGTTGTACACATTGATGCAGAGGTTTGTTAACTCACAGATGTGTCATCTTTCTCCTCGGCAGTATTAAACATATCCAATGGAATAAGGGAAAATTTCCGGTGCCTTTTCTAGCTCCACAGTTTTTAAGACTTTGATTGCAGAGTTATTGAGGCAAATGCTTTAGCTGAGCAGAGGGAGGGCACTAAGGATGGCCTTTCTGTCTGTCCGAGGCATAGCTAACGTACAAAGCGCATCTCTGTTCTAAATGCACATGTGCAAGAAGGCAGCACCCAAAAGGACAGGGCCTCCCAGGCCTCCAGTGCCATCATCGTCCACCTTAAGGAAAATAGCAGCAGCAGCAGCAGCAGCAGCAGCAGCAGCAGCAGCAGCAGCAGCAGCAGTAATCAAAACAAATATGTTCTCCAGGCACAGAGCAGATAATTTCCATCGCATTCCCTCCCAAATGGCCCAGACTCAGACTTCCCTTCAGTATATTTCAGACATCCAACAGTCTTCCTTGTAAAAATCCACCCAGCCTGTAAGCCATGCTGGAGAGAGCAGCCCCATCACAAGCCTTCCTCCTCGAAGTGTGGTGATTTCCCCTGTTGTCTTGTGCAGCGAAGAGTTTGAGTGCCCCCCGGACACAGATTTAGACTTTAATTTCTGCAGAAGAGAAGAGGAAGCTTTGGGTAGTCAGAAGCCCCGCTGCCCCCTCACTGAGCCCAGTCTGGGAGTTAATTACATTGTAATGCCTTTGCTACCAGGAGCCCATAGTCCCCCTTCGGTTAGTCCCTTCCCTACTTATTTCCCTCCAAAGTTGCTCACCAAGGGCTAGAAAGAGTCCCCAGGGCTGTCACTGCGTACCACACTGTAACTGGAGCTCTTTCATAAACACTTTGTTTTCTTGGCAGTGTGTCTTTGGATCACAAAAGCCTAGATTTGCATATAGCCCTGGCACCCGACTCTACCATGCTGGAGGAGGCCAGACCAGGTCAGTGCTAAAACGCTCAGTGCAGCGAATCACAGGCGGACAGGCAGTTAATCTATTTCCCTGGCATGTCATTAACATAGGTGAACACAAATCCACAGCAAGCCCGGGTTACTTTTTAAAGGCCATACTTAGAGGCCATTAGCAGTTAGGAACCAGTGAGAACAAGGCCACTGGTGGTTTGTATGCAATCCATCACAGTAATTAAAGGTGTGTAGGAACGGTATCAATCCGGAGAGGCGAAGGCAGCCTAACCTAGACAGAGATGAACCATGGCTCGGAGTGCTCCCGCCTCCCCGCTGCTCGTCCTCTTTAGTTTCATCAGCATGTTTCTTTTCCTCTGCACTCTGTGCCTGCCTGCCTGTCTGCCTTTTTGTCTATCTGTCTTTCTGTTTGTCTGTCTGTCTGTCTGTCTGTCTATTGTTGATCCATTCATCTTTTTCTCTCTCTCCCTCAAACTTCTTTAACAATAAGTAAATTCTTGCAGAAATATTAGCAACAAAAACCAAGTCATTACTTCATCACCCCTATTTCCAGCTTCTCTGTCTCTCTGTCTCTCTCTGTCTCTCTGTCTCTCTCTGTCTCTCTGTCTCTCTCTGTCTCTGTCTCTGTCTCTCTCTCTCTCTCTCTCTCTCTCTCTCTCTCTCCATCAGATTTCTGTGTAGTCACAGCACTGCTCAGCAAGCTATTCTGCTACTTGCTTTGTTTCCCGTTCTTCAGTTTACAGGGGGGACGGGGGAGGGGTGGGGTGGGGGACATACATATTACTGAGATGATTAGATCTGAGGTGATTAGATAGGTCCCTGCCCTTTAGATTCTGGGAACCTGTGCTTTCCTGTTAGATGCTGTCCTTAGGTGTACAGGAAAAACCAACACGAACTAAATATCCAACTTTTCCCCTGTGATCAGAGCATACCACAGTCTCAGAGCTGAGGGGTGAGATATGGGATCCACTTCACAGAGCCTCCAAAGGTGCTGCTTGTGGAGGGCCCTGGCAGCTGCTGAATGCCCAGAGCAGGGGGCATGCTGGCTCAGCATGGGAGAAGAGTCCGCATTCGGTTTGCAGCCAGGAGTGGCACTGAAGTAGGCAGGATATAATCACCCCTGGTGCCTTTCCTTGGTTCCCAACTTTAAGTGAGTTTATATTCTTCTTCAGTTGAAAAAAAATCGGAAATTAGTGTCATAGTGCCAGTCAGTGCTGGCTTCCAGAAACAGCTCTATGGAAGGAGGAAGAGGACAAGAAATCTAAGACACCGCGCTGAAGACCAGTCACTAGGCAGACGCAACAAAGCAAGAGTTAAAATGCATCAACAACTATTCAACCTATTTATTTCCCGTAAGCATAGGTTTTATGCTACGGTAGCTATGGTCTACCAGAGGAATAGCCCTTTTCTTTACTGTTTGCATGGCCACAGGCTTTATACTGAAGGAGAGCTCTTGCCTAATAAATGAATGTAGAGAGAACCTTTATGACCACCGAAATGGATTCTTTTGTTGCTATTTGTTTTGATATTTAGTTCTTACTTTTATTCATGTGTATGCATGTATCTTTTTATGTGTAAGTACATGCTATATGCCTGTGGAGGCTAGAAGAAGATGTCAGATCCCCTAGAACTGGAGTTAGAGGCACTTGTGAGCTACCCAATATGGGTACCGGGAGCAGGACCCACACTCTCTGCAACAGCAGCAAGTGCTCTAGCTTCTGAGCCGTCTCTCCAGCCCCTGCAATGGATTCTTGAGTCAGGGAGACAATGTCTGTGTCTTCAATCACATGTCCTGCCCATGCAGTTCTGATTAGACTAATTTTCTTCTCCGTCTTTCTCATTCCTCTTTAAAAGTCCTCAAATACGGTATTCATACAGAAAAGCACAGTATAACAAGATAAACATCCAGTTTACACTGATCCCTCTGAATAGTGGCTCGCAACCTGTGGGTGGTGACCCTTTTGTTGGTCACACATCAGATAGAAACATTACGGTTACGAAGCAGCAACAAAATAACTTTCTGGTTGGGATGGGGCACCACAGTAAAGGCTTGCAGGATTGGGAAGGTTAAGAACCACTTACTCCAATGCTCTAATTCCCCTTCCCAGTACAGGAGCTTTATATAAGGAACATCCCAAGGCAGGAGTCATTTTCACCTTTGTCTCATTCTGGCTTTGTAGTTTATGAGTTTCATTAACGTCTAGTGCATCCCCAGCCTGCTTGTGTGCATTCCCATTCATGTCTCCGGATATGAATGTACCACAATTTGTTTGCTCATCCCCACTGAGTGTTTATTCGCCCTCTGATACAAACATTTGAGTTTATTTCCACGCACACATACTTTGCAGCTTTTACATTTTTAAAAATTATATTAATGTATTTATGAGTGCACGGGTGAGCACGCGCGCACACACACATTCGTGCCTGCGCATGCACATCCCACCATTTACATGTGCAGGTCAGAGGATGACCTGCAAAAGTCAGTTCTCTCTTTTCACCGCTCAGGTCCCAGTCATCACCTTTAGGAGGTCGGGCAGCAAGCACCTTTTACCCCCTGAGCATCTCCCTGGCTCTCTCTAGGATGTTGACCTGGAAATCAAAATGGCTGCCTCGGAAGGATGCACATCCTTAACGTGAGTGGGGTTCTGTATTCTGTTGGATTTGCACACGAGGCTTTGCTCACTCAGGGCTATGACCAGTCCTGTTTTCTGCAGTTCTGATGTCTGGGCATTCTCATACATACAGGCTCTCAGTGATTCAGCCTTTCCAGAGCTGCTCTTTCTTTCCAGAGATGGCAAAGGCTTGTCTGGGAGCATGCTTTTCACGTTTTGCTTTTTCTGCTTTTCCCGTACAAATGAACCCCTTGAGAGTTCAAGTACTCCTTATCAAACTCTCCCACACAGAGGCAATTCTCTCCACACCCTAAATCATCCCTGAGCTGGGTTCCAGCCCAACCCCAGCCAGCCTCTCACCGAGCTTCCACATTAGTGATTGTAGGCTGCTGCTCCCTTCCCCCGGGACCCCCAGGACCCCTTAGCACCCCAGGACAGACTGTCCTTCCCTTCGCTCCCATCCTGCTGCTCTCTGCCTTTGTGATGCTGTCTCCTGGACCCACACATGATAGGAAACAATGCTATCTCTCTTCAGGACTGCCTGTTCCCAGTTGTGCCTCCCTAAATGATATATTGACTATCTTTCTGGGACATCTAATTAATGTTAAGCCGCCTTTCAAACTGATGGTGTCGATTTTGACTCCCAGCACTAGCGTGTCTGTGGCCGTCTAGGGCAAAAGTTCTCACCCTTCCCAATGCTGCTGTCCTTTAATACAGCTCCTCATGTTGTGGTGACCTCCAACCATAAAAGTATTTTCATTGTTACTGCATAAGTATAATATTGCTGCTGTAATGAATCATAATGCAAGTACCTGATGTGTAGGACATCTGATATACAACCCTTGTAAAAAAAGGTGGTTTGAGCCCCAAAGGGATTATAACCCAGAGGTTGGAAACTGCTGTTCTAGAGGTTGTTCGTAAGTGGACAGGGTATCCTGTAATCAGATTTTGAGTGATTCTGGGGGAGATTTCCTGTTGAAGAGACCTGAATTAAATGTATAGTGGTATCATTGTTGTTGCATAGGCATGGATGGCTCCAGCCTTCCCCTGAGAGTAAGTCAGACAGCCTACAGATTGAAAGGTCATCAGGCTTTGAAAGGGACTCAGTAAGATTCCCAATAGGTGATGCCATTGATTCTCTCTCGTTCTGGCATGATGTTTTGCTTTTAGTACAGAGACAGTATATCGCCAATGCCTCAGTTGGCTGTCAAATATCACACCCTTCTTTCTTCTTTACCTACAGAAGTTTGACACTGTGAAACCACCCACTGAGCCCCAGCGAGGGCTCATGCTTCCCTTAAGCCAGTCATGACAATTTGTTCTGGCTTTCTCGCCCTGTGTCATCTGTATGAGTGAGGCATATTACTGACCGTTGGATAGTTTTGGTAACAGAGATATGAGCCGAAGTCTAGAAGAGAGACAGATGTGGCTAAAACCTGTCTCCACGTCACTTATGACTATCTCAGAAGCTAGACCTAGCATCAGAGGATTTATCTTGGCTCGTGGTTTCAGAGCACTTAAGTCAATATGGTAGCGAAGACATGGAGGTTTAGGAACTATTCTGGGGTGATCATTAAACACAGTATTCAAGCCCTGACAATAATGGATCTTAAGTCTTCAGCATCAATACCACTTTCCCCACATTTCTCATGTCAGGAAATATATCCCCATTTGGTTAAGGTGGTTGATCAGATATTTGTGATTGTAGCCAAATGTACTGCTAACTAATGCACTAAAGGTAGCCCAAAGTGACCTGTACAGAATGTATTATTTAAAGGGCTAGAAGTGCTGTTATTAAATGACTTAAACATGGGCACCACATTTGCCTTTTATTCTGTCTCTACAGAATGATTATCAGTCTATACATATTTATCATATATCCGAGTTTCGCTGAGTGCATGCTAGGATAAATTAGACAGTTGTCCTGCTTTAAAGGGATTCACGATTTATGGGGAGACAGCGGCAAGAGTAGTGACAGGAGTCTGATAAATGAACAAAGAAGAATTGGATAAGTGCTTTGTTAGTGCAGAACGGACTGGCTTACAGTGCTGGCGCGTATTGTCAACCTGACAAGCTCTAGACTCTCCGAGGAGCCAAACCTCTGAGCACATCTCTGAGGGTGTTTCTAGATTAGATTCGGAGGCATAAGAGACATACAGCACTGTTGCATGGGCTGGGGCGGGGGGGGGGGGGAAGGGAGGGGGGTCCTGGGCTGAATGGAAAAAGGACGGGATCTGGGCCTAGTACTCTTAATTCCTGATTGCGGTGTCACGTGACCAGCTCTGCTGCCTGATCGCGGATGTCACGTGACTGGCCACCTCATTCGTTATTGTTGCTGTCTTGACTTCTCCACTGTGATGGGCTATCTACCTCAAGCTGTAGGGTAAAATAAACTCTTCCACCCGAAGTCTCCTCTGTCAGGTGTATAACCTTAGAAACCAGAAAAGTAACTAACACAGCCACTTTGCCTGGGCGCCGCAGGGTTGGGCCCTGCGTGGCAGATAACGTGGTGTCCAGGGGCTGGAGACAGAGTTCAAGAGGCTGTGTTTCCCCGATGGTTTGCTTGCCTTCATGGGCGACGCTGCTCTAGTACCAGAGTTATCATTAGAAACTGCCTCAGCCATCTGGGTGCCCGGGAGGAACAGCTACCAGGCCAAACAGCATTTAAACTCCTTTGGTTTTGAAGTGACAGGGAGGTGAGGTGGCAAACGCTAGGTTCTTCTTGTCTTAGAAGCAACAAAACAACCAGTTTCCTGTGCTGTCACCAAAGCAAGCATATTCATTACAGAAAAAAAAAAGAACAACTTACATTTTGCGTTCCTTTTTTTTTTCCCTCTCTCAACCCAAAATGATCTCAACATTCTGTCCTACAAGCTGAAGTGTATAATGTATTTATAGCAGGCTTGTTAGCTCAGAAACTTTGGAACTATCAACTTCTTGGTAATAAAAGAAAACAGCGTAAACCAAGTCTCTGATAACATCAGCTTTCTTTACTGGTGGGACCCTTAAACACTTGCATATCAGTGTGCACTCCGTGACAGACCCCAGGCCAGGAGTTGTGAGGCAGTACAAACTGGACTCCAGAGAAAGAGGGGGTGGGGTGAATCTTCATGGGTAGGGAGGGTGAGAAGGAGGGAGAGTGCTTGGAAGGTGTTGGGGGGAGGTGGGAATAAATATAATCAAAATCATTATGAAATTATCAAAGAATAATAAAACATTATTTTTAAGAACCTCATATTAAGCAAGACTTTGCCTTAGGTTATGGGTCCTGGAATATATCTTTGTCAAGATAAATAGCCAGAGAGGAATAGGTTCATGTGCTGAAATAATGCCACTTAATATAGGACTTTAGATAACAAATAAACAACAAAACCCCCACAATTCATGTAGATAGTAGTAGTCAAAGGCTTTCCTGACTCTACAATGATAAAATAGTCAAAATGTGTCTTAGATACCAGTTCTGCCCGGTGTGACCTGAGAAGTTAGTTTCTACCCTTTAGTGTTTGCATGAGCAATCTCTGTTGCTTAGCAACTAGGATATCGACTTCGGTGTGCTGTCTGACTTAGCTGTGGCATATGTATGGCTTGAGTGTCCTCTCCCTTCTCCCAAGGGCTTACGTGTGAGGAGTTTGATTCCCAGTGTTGCAACATTAAACCCAGTAGGACCTTCAGGAAATGCATCCAAGGGAAATGCCATTGAAGGTGATGTCTTGAGAGAAGATAAGGTAGTTCTCGTGAGACCTCTCAGTCTTTGCAAGAAAAGTTGTCATAAAAGTACAAGATCCTGTCAGGGATGGAGGCATGTTCCTCTAATCTCAGCAATTAGGAAGCTGAAGCAGCAGGAATTCAAGGTTAAAGCTAGCCTGGGCAACCTAGGGAGACTCTGTCTTAAAAACAAGAACAAGAACCAGAACCAGAACAACAAAACAAAACAACAACTACAACAACAACAACAAAACCAAAACCAAACAGAAGAGCAAAGGTCAGTCTTGTTTCCTGTCAGGTTCTGTCAGCTTTCCTTCTCACATACGCTTCACACTTTCACTGAATGAAAATAAATAAATGAATAAATATAGGAGGCCATGGTACTCCTAGGTGTGAGGGAGGAGAAAGCCTAGTGCAGATTTGAGGGAGACACAGGCAGAGGCATCTGGAAGGTTCTAGAGTGAACATGACCAGCCGACTAAACGGGGCTGTGAAGAGAGGAGAGAGGGAGAGAGGGGAGCCGGGAACAGTGGCCAAGAGGCCAAGAGGCCAAAGGGCCAAAAAGAACTGGCATAGTCACGTGGCTGTGTTATATAGGGAAGAGCTGCCCAGAGAAGGGTAGCCCAGACTAGTCCGCGGGATGGAGAAGTCTGCAGTAGGGGGCAGGGTGTGATGCTGTAATGTGTGTGTGTGTGTGTGTGTGTGTGTGTGTGTGTGTGTTGAAATCTTTCAGGCCCTCAACCAAAGTGCAGCATATTCGGGTGCCATGATCATTTAAAAAACTTTTGAGAATTTTACACAACGGACTTTGATCATATCCTCCCTCCCTTCCTCCACCTCTCCAAGCTCCTCTCAGGCCTGACCCCACCTCCCTACTTTCTCCACCAACTTTATGTCTTTTTTTTTCTTTGTTGTTTATCTTTGAGATTAAATTTGATTACATTTCTCCCTTCCCTCTCTTGCCTTCAAACTCTCCTGCATTCCCTTCCCTGATCTCCTTCAAACTTCTGACCTCTTTTTTTTTTTTTAAATCAATGGTAACTGCATCCATATCTGTATATACATATTCCTAAAAATATCCCATCGAGCCCATTTAATGTTACGTGCACACACACATTTTCAGGGATGACCATTAGACACTGGATAGCCGATTGCTGTCCTCTTCCCTGCATTTACTGTTGTACACCATGGACACTTCTTGCCACAGGACCGTTATTGTGGCTGACAGGGTTTGCAGCTGGGTCAGGCTACTCATGGTTTCTGCCTTACCTCATCCCCAGCAGGGACCTTTAAGTACTAAGAAGTCTTGTCAGAAGGCAGGAAACTTCCCGGTCACAATGGTCCATGCTCTTGAACCTTCAAAACTGTGAGCTAGGGCTGGAGAGAGAGCTCGGTGGTTAAGAGTATCTAATTGGACAAAACTCAGAACTGGGAACCAAGGAGAGAGAAATGAAATGGTGAGTGAAAGCAAAGATTTTAAATGAAACCAGTTGGAGTTGTTGGAAAAGGACTGTTGTACGAGTTGGTCATCTAGACAGTGTACACTCCAGGATGCATGTATAGAGGCCTCAAGAAGAGAGTGCTGTGCGGAGAGGTGTATGTTTGCATGGAATGCACCCAAATGAATACACACTTGTGTGTTCACACCCACACAAACTGTCCTCCAGTGTGTTGACTTCTTTCTACCCATTTCTGAATTTGCGTGCTTGTCTGACCCAACAGAGATTAATACCCACAGAGAAATGATGAGATGGGGGAGGGGGAAGAGTTTGCTGACTGAGACAGACACCACCATGAACACTTCATGGTTCATACAGAATTTATAATAAAGTAATCACCATTACCATCACCACCATCACCACATCGTCCCTGAGGAAAGCAAAGGCTTCCTTCCACTGTTAGCCTGGCACTCCCTAGTTGCTACCTCAGTCTCCTTTTACATAGGTTTGTATTTCTGTTGTTTTTGTTATTGTTATGTCAGGAACCTAACCGAGGGCCTTGGATATTCTAGACAAGCAATTCACAGCTCTCCCAAGAACCCCCTTTTTAACGAGATTCTGTGAGTAGTTTTTGAACTTTACTTGAATTTGAAATATGAAGGCTTTTCAAGCTTTTGGATGTCCAGAGAAAGGTGTGAACCTGTCAAAGAAAGAGTTGGCCTTGTCACGTGGCTGAGTGGTTTCCTGAGTCACTCAGCAGAGCCTGCGAATGTTCAGACGCTATATCCTTGGTTACCCTCTCTCTGGTGGTATTTATCAAACCGAGGTAACACAATATGACTAAAAATGTTGGACCAAGTTTGTTCCAATGGAGGTCTCCGTATAGGTAAACTAGGCCATAACTCATGTGTCCTATGATAATTTTTCTTTTTTTTTTTTTTGCACAGCTTCAAGGATGGAGGGGAATGGGAACTCTCCTAGACAACAGATGTGAGAGCCTTCTTTCTTTCTTTCTTTTTTTTTTCTCTTTCTCTCTGTCCTGTGGATATGCCTGAGGCTCCAGCCCGGTGACTCACTCTTGTGGTATCATATACCTCAAGATTAAGTGAGCGCTGTAGAAAGTGTGGGACAGGATTTATCAGAGCGAGTTCCTCCTTTGAAGTATCGGGGCAGGCTACTTGGTTGATGGTTTCTGGACGGGGGCCAAGTCCCCAATATGCTGTGAAAATAGCTGTCTTCGGTTCTCTTGGCGCGTGAGAGCATTTGCACTTGATTCTCAGGCCTCTGTCGCTTTCTGATGTTTTCAAGGCGGGGTTCTTGGGACTGAGGGCCTGGGGCCAAATTGTAATCCTGCCGGGTTTGTGCTCCTTCAAATGCTTTATCCCAACAGGGGTTTGATGGCTCAAGATACAGGCTATAACACCAACCCGTGTTCTCAGACGCTGGCTGGCAGGCTGTGAGCGGCTGTTGAGCACTCATGTATAGATTTCTCTGGAGAGCACATTTCCTGTGGTCCTGTCCCCCCCCACCCCCCCACCCTCGGACACAAAATGATGACCAGTCAGACTTTACTCAACAATGTTTCTGTGTACACAGTGCTACACCCTCTCCTTTACAGCTTCCAATTAAAGCATTGTATATGTGGAGGAAAGCCACTGTGCCTGTCAACCAAAGAATACATATGCACACAAATAAAACCCATCCATTTCTAGTAAAAATTCCGGCACCTGCTCGCCCTCGCCTTTCTCCTTCTGCATCTGCCCGTCATCATACTGCTATTAATTTTGAGTTATATTAATTACAACTTCTATGAAGCATAGAAGGTTAATTATGTTGGATTCCCAGACACCCTTCCAGAGACAGGTTGGGCTATCAGCCACATTCCTCATCCAGCAACTATGTGTAATAAATAGCTTCCTTGTAAATGCAGATTGCCCAATGGCCTCTCCACTTTGTGTTTTCCCCCCTAGCCTGGGAACCTGAGTTTTTCCTGATTTAAAATCTTGTCGACTGGTGTTGGGGGAACTCATAAGGAAGCCTTCTGAGCATCCTTCCCTCTCTCTATGCTAAATAAAATATCTTGACTGAGGGAAGACTTCAGGGAAGACTCAGAGGCTATGAGCTCTAAGAGCGTACTTGGATACCGTTACAGGGTGGGCTGTTCTGGTCTAGACTGTGTCTTCTGCTTTGCCTCCACGTTCATATATTGGCGTTCTAGCTCTCAGATGGTCTAGGGAAAGGTTGGTTACAAAGATAACCAGACTACAATGAGGTTATTAAGGTGAGCTCTAATCTAATACAGTGGGCATCTTCTTAAAAAGTGTGAATTGGAGGGTAGGTGAGATGGCTCAGCAGGTAAACATTCTCGGTGCTGAGTCTGGAGATCCACGTTCTATCCGTGGGACCCACATGATGAAAGGAGAGAAGACTTCTACAAATTGTCCTATGATTTCCATAAGCTTGTAGCAGCATGTATATTAGTGGTGTGTGTGTGTGTGTGTGTTCTAGAGTACACCCGTGCACACATGAGCACACACTCACACAAGTAAATAAATGAAATTTTGAATATTTAAAGAGGGTATTTAGAAACAGATCTTCCACTCAGGGATAATGGATAAGAACATGAAGACAGATCTCTTCAGGTCAAGCAGAAAGCCTGAGGCAGATCTTTTCTTACTCCTCAGTCCTACAGAAAGGGCTGGCCCCTGTCTATACCTTGATTTAAACTTCCAATCTTTAGAAGTCTTAGCAAACACATTTCTGTTGTGTAAGCCACTGACTATGCTACTTTCAAATGACAATAGGCCTGCCCTAGTCTGTTTGTGTCTCTATAACAACATACCCAAGTTTTGGTAATTTATAAGGAATAGAATTCCAGGGGCTAGCTTGGAGTTCAAAGTCAAGCAAGGCCCAGGGAGATTTGGTTATCTAGTGAGATCTGTGCTCTGCTTTCTGAGGAGACAAGCATTGTCATGTTTCTCATGGGGTGAAGCAGATTCTGTTTCTTCATGGCAGAAGGTAACAGTGAGACTCAGTTCAAGTCCTAATGTCTCAGAACAAGAAAGCAGTCGGAACAGCACAGACCTCGGGACTCAGGTGTTGATTGGTGTGAGTCATGGAGCCCAAAACAGAGAGCCTGAAGGTCTGACATCCACAGGCGGGAAGAGACTATTTCTGATGTAAAACAGAGCGAATTTGCCTTTCCTCTGAGTTTTTGTCCCATACAGGACAGAACAGATCAGGTGATCATAGAGAAGGCAGCCTCTTTCTCCTCAGTCATCTCATTCTCTTCAGTGTGGAAGAGAGACTGCCGCACAGTCATCAAATACCACATCAGCCACCTTTCCCTTTTAGCAAAAGTGTGGGGAATAAATAATGCTTTGCCAGCTTTCGTGGTATTCTGTAGTCAAATAGGATCAAACATCACTATGTTCTTTGTGCATTCAACCATGAGGGAGAGAGCAGAAAGTATGTGTGTGAGGGCCTGCTGGTGGGATGGACTCTCAGAAGAAGAGGGGACCCTGGGACCAGGATGGAACTGAGCTCAACTGGGGACCCAACAAAGGTTTCAGAAGCCACAAATGCCCTCATGGTTAAGATGCAGATGTGGGCTTTCTTACCTGTTTGTCAACCACTCCCTAGGTGGTAAACTGCTTCTATAAGGAGGTGTGACTCCTGGGGTGACAATTTGTTTCAGATTCTGAAGACAGGCAATAGTTGGAGGTAGCGGGGAGGGTGACCTTGGGGGAAAAATCCCAGAAACCAGGGTAGTAACTATTCTTTTTCCTTGGGAGAGATGGCTGTTGTGGGCACACGGTGACACCTGTCATGAGCCCATGTCACCACAACTCTTTGTTCTTGTTGCTTTTCAATTTAACTGTGGCTTGTCATGTTCTGTTTGAGTTGAATTTGACCGTGTGTGGCGCTGCTCCGTTCATTTCTCTGTACCCATGCTCTCGACAGAGCAGGCTGTGGCTCCCTTTGCTTTCTGAGTCTTCTCTGGAGAGAGGTAAAAGACATGGGGACTTGTGGGTATCTAGGGTTATCTAGATACCCTGGACACAGAAACTACTGTGGCCATATTAAAGCAGAAGGGATTCATAAGAGAAGGTATCAGGAGTGTCAGACAGGCCGGGGGAGAGCAGGAAGTGGCAGGTGAGACTGGAATCTGGATGTGGGCTGGGTTGGAAGCTGCACCAAGCCCATCCTTCTGCTGAGCTGCTGAAGGCTGCACTGCTTGCGCCACTCTTCCTGTGGCTGGATCCTCCTCGAAGCAGAGTTCAGGATACCATGCGGAGTGCCGGCGTGATCAGGGCTGCCACAACTTCAGCTCAGGGACTGCTGATGTGTCATCTTCAGAAGCATCCGTCCTAAGACTCAGATTCACATCTCTCATCATTCTGAATGCCATCGGATAATAAATTGATTCGTGGTTGTCCCAGCGCTGCTTTGAAGCATCGTAATTTGTCCTCATGAAAGAGACTGAGCAGGCCTGTCTTTTCCACCTCGCTGAGTTTTGTGGATGCAGAGTAAGCAGGGCATTGTGTTCCTTCTGCCTAAGCATGTGGTCGGGGTAATTTCTCCACAGACAGCTGAAGGCAACAGACTGTGCGTGGTAGCTCAACAAAAGTGAGGACAGAATGCTAGGCAATAAAGGTCATTCAAAGACACCTAGGACTTTATACTAGGCTCTGCTACTGCGGCCAGGCAATCCACTATGGCTACTGGATCTTACTGATCAGTTTCTTTGAATCCAGGAATGAGATCTATTGATCACATACGGCGTTTCTTCCAAAGTCCAGACTTGCTGAGGGTTATTTTTTTTTAAAATCAAATCAGTGCTGTAGCTACTGATAGTTATTTACCACCTAGCGTATTATCCCAGTGAACTCATTTCTTCAAATATGCTGGATTGTAGATATTTTCCCCAAATCATACTTTTAATCTTAGATAACACTCTAAAGCCACGTTGCCTATGGAGAACTCACTGTGCTCCTGAGCCCTGCTGTTGCCATGGTTTCTTAAGAGAGACAAAGGCATTGCAAAAGGGAGAGAGTGGCTAGATACAATGAGACATGAACAGGAAAGGGTGCTTCATATTCCTTGTGCTCAGAGTGCCAGCAACACTTCCTGTTCACATTAGGGATAGTCATCTGCCTCAGGAAAGGGTGTTGACAGAGAATAAAAGCTTTGTTTAGCTCACTTTGGATTTGTAAAGTATATTCTGGGCAGGAGGTAGTTTACCATCTCAACTCCCAGGAAAAAAACGGTTGTTTTCCCTTCATGCCTTTGGAATGTTCCCCCACAAGCAAAAAAACAAAAACTGTGGCGGTTTTGTGGTGCCGCAGTTGTGTATGGGCTTAATTTGAAATGATTAGTTTCATTGGCCTTGATATTCTAACTATATCTCTGCATTTTTCCCATGCAACACTTTACCGCTCAAACAAGTTAGCTCAGAAAATAATTGTCATGCTCATGCATAAAGAATATACAAAACAAAGGGACATTGTGCCAGGGCCAGAAGAAGTGTGTTCTTCAGTTGTTTCTAGTTCCCCTCTGTGTTTTCTTTCTTTCTTTTTTTTAATTTTTATTTTCTATATTCTATGTTTACATTCCAAAGGCTTTCCCCTTTCCCAGTTTCCCCCCACCATACGTCCCATAGTGAGTGACTGGGAGTCATCCTCCAGAGTCCCATCAGGGTGTGTGCATCCCTGGATGAATTCTTGACTAGTTAGTCATTCGCTTGTGTCAGGATGTATGAACAGCACAAAGATTCTTCCCATTCAGGAGAGAACCCATGTCTCATTCTTTTCTGGGTAATGTGTAATGTTTAAAATTAACCTGTAAGCCCCACCTGCCCAGGAACTAGGTAACTCCCTAGAATGCTGGGAATTGTAGTTCTTGGGAAATATCAACGCCTTATGGGAAAGTATGGTGGCCTATAGGTTTGTCCTTATAGGCCCCTGCAACATGGCTTGAGGCCATTCCAGATTCCATTTCAGGGAACGGTCCTGACCAAAGCCCATCTCTTGGTCAGTATTTAATATTTAATAAAGCTTGGTTCAAATTTTGCCCAAAATGGTGGAATTGTTTTTTTTCTGGCAAATCTTAGGATTAACACATGATGCTTATGCAGTTTGAAACTCAGCAGACTTGACTTCTGTAACCCTCTATTGATTAATCAGAATAACTGGGCAGCTATGTAAGAAACTGTGTCCATGAAGTGATGTGACTCAGGATAATGGGACTTAGGATGCGTTATAGGATATTGAATCTTTACGGAGATCTCAGTTGCTAGGGAACCACAATTTAGACTACTCTGGAACAAGAAAATATAACCAGAAAACGGAGTGATTTTCTTTTTTCAATTTTCCCAGTAATGCTTCAGTACTGAGAGTTCCAGAATGATCGTGACCTCATGTTAGTTATTTCTTAAGGTTGGAGGGAGAAATCTTGGGAGAAATATATGGTAGTGAGCAGAAAATAGATATGGCTCCTTGGGGTGGACCATTTCTTCTTGGAATCCCCTGTGTGCCCTAGAGGGTAATATCAGGCAGTCTCTGTCTTATTGTCATGCTATTTTTGAAAATGTAGGGTCCTGACTCCAGGTAGAGAATTCATAGCGTTTCTTGAGTATTTGTGTCCATCTTTTGTACATAGAGACATGGCAAAGGCAGCGGATACAGGCCGTCTGGTTCCTAATCCTTCATTCAATTTTCAGTTTCCTTGGAGAGATACAGTGTGCACACTCAGGAACGTTATCCAACTGTACATCAGGCTGTGCTCTGTGTTCGAAGGTCAGAGGTTCTTCCCTTGTGGAGGGAGAGAGAATAGAAGGTATCAAGCTTTGGAGCCACTGTGGAGAAGCTTCTGGAACTAAGAATAGTTTAATTGCAGAGAAGAAAAAGGTCTAATAGGCGCCAGCCAGACATTTGTGAGCTCCAAGTTTCGTCAACACCATGATGCTACTTCACTTCCCTCATAAACCACAGTGAGCATCAAATCTTTTTTTGCTTCTGTAGTGACAAAAGAACCACAGGCTGTGGTGAGAGATCCCTGACAGGGCCATGCTAAGTGACTCACCTTTTACCCCAAGGTACAGGACTCAGATTTATGGCAGACAGAGACAGCCCATGGGCCCTCCAGCTCCTCTTAGGTAGATAAAATCAGGATTCTGTTCTGTTTCAGGGTAGGGAGGTTTGCCCTGAGGCACAGAGGCGAGACTGGTAGAGAGCCCCATCCAGCTGAAACTCACGGGAGAAAGGATGAGAAGACAAAGCTTGCTGGCAAAGTATCGTAGTTGGGTGTTTATTGCCGTGACAAAACACTAAAACCAAAAGCAACTCAGGGAGTTAGGGATTTATTTCAGTTTGCCATTTCACACAGCAATCTGTCATCTAAGGGAGTTGGGGCACAATCCTGGAGGCAGGAACTGAAGTAGAGACCACAGAGGAATGTTATTTGCTGGCTTGCCCTTCATGGTTCTCTCAGCCTGCTTCCTCAGAGCTCCCTGGACCACCAACCAACCCAGAGGAAGCTCTGCCCACAGTGAGCTGAGCCCACCAGGCACCAATCATCAGTCACGAAAATGTCTCAGGAGCTCGCCAGCGGGCCAATCTCGTGGGGGTGTTTTCTCAGTTGAGATTCCCTTTTCCCAGATGACTCAAGCTGTGTCAAGTTGACATAAAACCAGCCAGCACAGAAAGAGTACTGATGTTATACCTAGCATAGTAATTAAGAAGGAGCTATTATATATGTGTGTACTTAAGGTGTTATTTATTCTTTGACATTTTCACATGTGTGTAACATGTATGTTGATCATCTGCTCTTCTGCTTCCCTCTCTCCCAACATACACTCCCTACTTCTCTCTCCTTCCTCTGTCTCTCTCTCCTCATTTATTCGGCCCACTGCATACAGTTGGTGCTGCTTATGTGCGCACACAGGCATTAGGGCCATCCATTGAAGCATGGAGGACCTACCAGCGGCCACACTCCTAAAGAAAAGTGAATTTCCCTCCCCACCACAGCCAATGGGTTGGTAACCTCTCCCTCTTGCATGGTGGGATTCTTAGCTGGCTTGATAGAGTGCAGCTAGTATGTGGGTAACTACTGCTTCTCTGAGCTCATGTTATAGCCACAGAACTCCTCCCTGTTCTCCAGCTCTTACTTTCTTTCTGACAAAATTCCCTGAGTCGTAGGAGGAGAGAGGGGAGGAGGGAAAGGTGGAAGGGAGAGGGGAGGTGATAAAGATGCTCCCTGTATGATCAGGTACTCACAACTGCCTATTCTAAGCACTTTGATGAGTAACAATTACATATTCCTGCAATAAGTGTTACCACTGCAAAACAAAACAGAGCGATATCTTTTGACAGAGGTTGGGAGCGGCACAAACCTACGGCTATAAACACAAATACTTAGAAGGAGGTTTGACAAGACCGTTTAGAAAAATGGCATTAATGGTGTCTCCCCTACAGTCTAGGAGCTCCCTAGACGTGGGTTTTTGCCTTTTCATATCAAGCATGGAACGTCATCCTGTTCTTTCATATTCTACTTCCATATGCGGATTTCTAAAAAGAAAACAAACAGCAACATTAAGACCCACTTGCTTTCCTGTATCAGTAGCATGCCTAATAAACGCTGTTAGTAAGGAATGGGTGAAACAAAAGCAGAGAGGTGGTGCATCAGGAGGAGAAATGGAGAAGGAGGGTTTGCCAGTGGTCTGTGGCTTTTCCGTGGAACATGTGTTCTGGGGGGTAGGTTTCATGTCCTCCTATGTCTGTGGCCCATAGCATCTTTAAGAATTTTAAGGATGATAAAATATGCACAACCCAAAAGGTACTCACTGTCTCCACAGTAGTGCTTCATCCACGGGCATTCTTGTGTAACCTGCCTCCAGAGCTCTCCTCGTCTTGCAAAACTGAAACTCTGTAGTCATTAAACACCACCCATCCCTCCCACCTCCCGTCAATCGCTCCATCACCATTTACCGCAACTTCTCTGTGATGCCTCTTGTTGAATATTGAGGCTTTGTGACTGGCTTATTTCATTCAGCATCATGTTCTCAGGGTTCAAGGCTCATTGGTGTGGGACCAGGTATTACATATTTCTTTCCTTCTAAAGGGTAAACAATACTCGATTACATGTATAGATATTTGGGTTCCTTTTATTTTTTTCCTGCTATAAGCACGGGTGTGGAAGTATCGCCTCAGGACTTCACTTTCCAGTCTTTTGGTAATATTCCAAGAAATGGGATTGCAAGATCATGGGTGATCTATTTTCCTCTTGTGAGTAATCTCTATACTGTTTACCACAACATCTGCACAATTTTGGATTCTCACCAGTGGTAAGCAGGCACTCCAGTTTATCCATAGCTTTGACGCAATTTTCTGTTTTGATTTGTGGTTGTTTAATAGTTGCTATATTACTTACTATCTTAGCCCTGTGGCAAATACCCGACATGAGGCAAAAGCTCATAGTTTGTGGATATAGACAGTCGGTGACGGCGGGGAAGGCATGGGAGCTAGGACTGGAGGCAGCTGACGACACTGCATCTGCAGTCAGGAAGCAGAGAGGAATGTATGCTAGGGCCCAGTCACTAATCCCTCGTTTTTTCTTTTTATTCAGTGGGACTCTCCAGTCAGTCATGCAATAGTTCTGCTCACGGTCAGAGTGCCCCCCCCACTCCCCGCATCCTTATTTAAGAATCTCTGTAAACACTCTCACAGTTAAACCAGGACATGTGTCTGCTAGGTCACTCCAAATCTAGGCAAATTGACAATGAAGCTCCGACCATCATGGTTGTCAAGCTAATGGGTGTAAGTTGGTTCTTGGGCGTATATGGATAACAGGCAATTTCCCTGACTGGCTTTGAAACACATGGGTGCTATAATTTGGATCTGAAATGTTCCCCGGGGCCTGTGTGCTAAAGGCTTGGTCCTCAGCTTGCCGATCCTAAAAATGGTAGAACCTTAAGGCTGTAGGGTGGAGTGGGAGATGGCTGTTTACTAGGGACATACTCTCAAAAGAGACTCTGGAATGCCCTAGTCCTTCTGTCCAGCGACTGTGAGGGGAGATTTCCTCCACCATGAGATTCCTGCCAGGGATTACCTGCTGCCTCATACAGTCACATGGCTAACCAGTCATGAACTGGAGTCTCCAAGACTGGGAGCCTACATGAACCTTTCCTCCTTTTAAGTGGCTCTTTGTTGTAGTAATAGAAAGCCAGCTGACATAATTAGTTTATAAATGACTGTGAAACGGTAAGGATTTTGACCTGGCTCTAATGTGAGGATTAATTAAAGGAAACTATAATCATTCTTATGCTTGGACCTTCCCTTATGAGCAAAACCTTATTTTACACTGTTCATATAAGTTCTTAAGACATGTTGATCTGTGTCTGTCCTTGACACTAAAACTGAGAATCATTTCCCTTTGAATTGAGTTTTCAGTTTAAAGTAGATTCTTTTCAGACATCCAATTTGAATCCATCTGCTATGGGTCAATGCTGTGGAGACAAAGACAAGAGAAAGCCAGTACCTAGACAGACTCCAGTATTGTCAATCTTATGCTTTATAGATGACAGTTCTATGGCAAGGGCTCCTATCTATGATGGCTCTGGTGTCCACACAGCTAAGACACAAGACATACATATTTGAACACTTTTGTTTAAGTTGGAGAGTATGTGTATGTGTGAATATGTGTGTGTGTGTGTGTGTGTGTGTGTGTGTGTGTGTGAGTGTGTGTGTGTGTGTGTGTGTGTGTGTGTGTGTGTGTCCTGGTGAACTTATTGGGCTCATTAGAGGTCAGAGGTCAACTGTCATCAAGGTGTCTTCCTCAATCACTTCTCCACTTTATTTTTCCGAGACAGGAATTCTTGTGAGTCTGGAGGTGACTATTTGGCCAGGACTGTCTGGTCAGCAAACCACCAGAATCCACCCGTCTCTGCCCCTCAGAACTGAGGTCACTAATGTACACGGCCATGCCCAGATTTCTCTTGAGTGCTGCACTCATGTTTGTGCAGAAAGCACTTTACCCTGAAGCCAGCTTCTCAGCACCCCGCTCCTTTGTTTATTGGCAATCGCTTCACTCTCCCTGTCAGTGACATCGATGTGTTCCCTCACTTCTTGCTGTATTTGTAAGAGCCAAGGACATATCACACCTTATTTGTATCTTGCTGACACTTCCTCTTTAAGTCGTAAGCAATTTAAACAATTGGTTTTTGAACGGAAACTTGTATGCTTCTTGTGTGTGTAGGGGGCACATTGTGTGTGTGTGTGTGTGTGTGTGTGTGTGTGTGTGTGTGCAGGTGGTACCCAAGCAGAGCCAGAGGTTGATGGTGGATCCTTCAATCACTCTGCACTTTGTTTTATATTATTGATTGATTGATTGATTGATTACTTTCTTGGTCATTATCTCTTGACCAAGAGACCACGTAGGAAAAGAGACAGTGTGTACAAGGCAGTTGGTGACACTGGGCAGTTGACTTGCCTGTTAAACATTAGATGTTCTTGCTAGGATTTTTTTTTTGATTCCTCCTCTTCCTCCTCTTCCTCTTCCTCCTCTTCTTTTGTCAACTTGACATAAGATAGCGTCATTTGGGAAGAGAGAACCTCCAATGAGAAAACGCCTGTGGGCAAGCCTGTGGGCAATTTTCTTGATTATGATTGATGTGGTTGGACCAGCTCTAGGAGTGGTGCCATCCCTGGGGAAGAGGTCATGAGCTGTGTGAAATAAGCTGTGAGGTCGTAAGCGGTGTGAAATAAGGTCGGTAGTAAGCAGCACTCCTTCACGGACTCTGCATCAGTTCCTGCCTTGCGTTCCTGCTCTGAGTTCCTTAGGTGATGGACTGCGATGCAGAACCGTAAGCCGAAATCAACTCCCCTAATTGCTTTTGGTTGTGGAATTTTATCACAGCAATAGAAGCCCTAACTATAAGACAGCAGTCATTCTTCAGTATGGATTTAGGACCCCTGCAGATACCAAAGCTCAGGTGCTTTAGGTGCCTCTGTGATCTAGTATTTGCATATCATCTACACACACCCTCTCACACACTGTAAATCACATCTACATTGTCTATAAAACCAACTACAACAAAAAGGTTATGTAAATAATTGCCACGTTGCTTAAGGAATAAGAGAGTCTGAACATGGTCAGCACAGGTCATCTCTTTCTCTGCGCATTTTTGATCCGGTTGAATCTGAGGATACAGAAGGCCCATTGGACCTTTGGCTAATGGCCATTGTATATGATCTGAGGTTCAGTTGTAGGCTTTTCATGTGCAGAGAAGGAAAAGAAGCTTCTGAGAAGAGCAGTGATGAGAAGAGCAGCAAAGGCTCTGTGAACACGCTGGGCAAATGCCGGCATCATATTTTGTCTATTTGAAGATACATTTATGCGGCTACAGATCACAGACCTGTAGCTGCTCCTTCCTGGTTCGGATGCTATTGAGGGAAGCTGGGGAAATAGGCTCCTCTTCTCTTTTCCCTGCATCTCCCCCATCCCATTGGACAAGCCCTTGATTTGTAGCTAGACTGGTCTCACTATCTCCTCTTGTCTCAGCCTCCTGGGTACTGGAATTATGGGTCTACAGTACCACATCTGGCTCAAAGTTTTAATCATTTACTGTCACTTGACTTGGGCAGGAATCCTCATTTCTTGGTATATCTGCTTACATAGTGTAGAAATATAGCTACCTCATGAGATGGTTGTTGGCTTCAAATGAGATCATTGTATGTAGAATGACTAAAGATAGAGCCAGGCACATAATAGTTGCTCAGTAAACAAGCAATGGGGCAGAAATCCCAAGAGTTTGTTCAGTTGGTAGGTCTAAAGCTGAGTCACCTCTTCTCATCCCAAAGAGAGCACAGAAAACCAGACCATCAGATCAACTGGCCAGCCAAGCAGAAGGTATGGCAGGAGGCCATCTTCTTAGGAGACATCCTGCAACTCCAGAGAGCCACTCTGTTGAGGTATTAGCACAATCTTCCTTCGAAACTTCTGTTCATGGGGAATAGCACGGACTTCAAGTGGGTAAATAACTCAGAGGAATGTAATTTGCCCTGTGAAGTGTGGGTAAGACTGCTTTATCTTTCAGAGAAGACATACAGCCGCCTCCATAACATTTGTAATGAGGCCATTACCACCCGAGAGCGACTCCCTCCTGAGTTCTGACAGAGCTGTGGGCCACATGGTTGTGATTCATCTGTAAATCATGCTCTCTGTTTAGAAATCTTGGCGACTGCTTCCTTGTGCCCTGCTGTCTCTGTGGAAGGAGGCATGGGAGGGAGCCGAGGGGGAGGGCACAGGATGTGAGGCTTGACTCTGTATTCTGTAAAACCATTACCCTTCTTCATTTCCACTAGAGTACCTCCATTTCTGCATAGTATTTTATACTCAATTAATTCCTGCAGATATTGCCAGAAACTAGTGTGTTCTGGGTGCATACTGAATAATCCTGGGGATTTTTTAAAAACTGTTGTTATTTGTTTAGATCATATTTTTTGCAGGCAGTAGCAATATATTAACTGTTCATTTGGTGACATAGAGTAACTAACTTGAAACTATTACTCTTTCTTTGATTTGATTCATCTATTCTTGACCCAACTGCTGTGTCGAAATGGGAAGAAAGCCATGTGTGGTGGCAGTGTTTGAAATCCATGCACTTGTGAGATTGGTACATGGGGGTGGGGTGGGGTGGCCGATGTTGGTCTGGGTGTGGCAGAACACCCCTGTAATCCCAGCAACTCAGAAGGCAGAGGCAGCTGGGTCTCTCTGAGTTTCAGTTTAGATAACGAGTCCCATGCCAGCCATAGTTAGATCTCGAGACACTGTCTAAAAGACAAAAGTAAAGCAACTGACTGGGGCTTGGGAGTGGGGATTAAATACTGAATTGTGTTGTGCTTTTATATAAAATAGATAAATAAAATAGATCATCTATCATGGGTGAGTTCATAATCTTTGTGAACCTCCAAATGTGGAGACACCACAAGCTGTAGAAAACACACTGACTGGGATCAAAGTCCCTAGGTCATGATTGGCCCAGATGGCAACTGATTATTTCTGTCTTTGCCTCGACTCTCCGCCTTGTAACAGAATTTTATCACACACTCTAATGCATGGCCCGGAATGATAAACACCAGAGCCTTGCTTGGAGACTGACGATGGCCTCATGCCCAGTAGCCCTGTTGGTAATAAATAGACTTTCCTTGCCTTGTTTTTCACATAGGTGCTAACGTCAAGTTTGGGGGTCCATTAGGATGTGTGAGTCTTCATCTGGGTCCTCTTCCTGGACCCCACTCGAGTCACCTTGTTCTGGTGTCAGGCTTTTCTTCTTTGTGAATAGGAGTCAAAGCAAAAGGGAAAAGGAGGTGGGCTGGGACAGCTGCACAGTCAGTAAGGTACGCGCGCGAATAGCTGAGTTTGACTCTTGGTGCCCATGTGAAAGAGCTACATGGCCGTGCACACTTGTGATTCCTGTGCTGGGGGTGATAGAGCAGACAGCTTCCCTGGGGACTCAATGGCCATGCAGTCTAGATGACATGGGGACTCCAGGCTAATGAGAGCCCTGTATTAAAAAGTGGAGGGAGGGCATCCAAAGTTGATCTCTAGATCTTTATACACCTCTTTCTATCTTTCTGTCTCTCTCTCTCTCTCTCTCTCTCTCTCTCTCTGTATCTCTCAGTCTCTGTGTCTGTCTGTCTGTCTCTCTCCCTCTCTCTCTCTCTCTCTCTCTCTCACACACACACACACACACACATGTCTTTTCCGTTGAGACTCTCACAGTCTCTTTCTGGGTCCAATTATGATGCTGGGTTAAGGTTTCAGAGGAATGATTTCATTCTTTAAACAATCAGTGTCTTTTAAAGATCCAGACATCTTTTTGACCATGTCCCAAGGACCTCAGTAGACTGATGTGTCAGGGGGTTCCTCAGTCCTAGTCATGTTTTGCCAGCTGCTCTGACCAGCAACACAGAGAAAAAGCCACTCAGGCATATGGGTCTGATGCTTGCAGTTTTTTTTTTTTTTTTTTTTTTTTTTTTTTTTATGTGTAGAAAACATCCATGGAAGGGCCTCAGATTGTAAAAAGCCAACTGGTGCATAGGATGTCAGAACACTCAGTGTCTCTGTCCTGGGGACAGTTTCTTGGCATGGCCTTTTGGTTGTCTAGGTGTGTCTAATTGTTTTAAAGGCGCAGCTGCATGAATCTGATTTGCCTTCGGGGGTGGGGGCAGTGGGAGGAAAAAAAAAGGAAAAAGAAAGAAGAAGAAGAAGAAGAAGAAGAAGAAGAAGAAGAAGAAGAAGAAGAAGAAGAAAAGGAAAACTATTTTCCAATGTCAGGAAACAATCTTCAGCTACCTTCTTGATTCTCACCTTTGAATTTCTGGGAAGCCTGCAGACTTTCAACTCTTTTGGCAGCTAAGTAGGAAAAGCATTTTCCCTCCAGCCTCCGAAGGCGACTTTTGATATCTTTGAACTTACCTCGGAGAACACAACTTTTGATATCTTTGAACTTATCCCGGAGAACAAAGAGCATTCAGAGCTGGCCTCCTCACTTGTGCTTTTAAGCATGCTCATAGCTCAGAGCTAAGCGGAGAGAAAGAAGAGAGAAGAAAGGCAGCCTTTGCCGATGGCCCCTTTGTAGATTTGGGTGACCCTTTCCTGCAGGCTGCTGTGGGGGTGTTGCCAAGAAAACTTTTTGCTTCCGCCAGCCGAACTGTAGAAACATAACAGACCCGTTTTTCCTGGAGCTGAAGTAACTATTTCAACATTGATGTTGAAGGCGCCTGATCGCGGGGAAGCAGGAAGCTACTATTTTTAGTTGAGAAAAACATCAACATGGGAGGAAGAGACCAGAACAGAGGCCAATACTTCAAGTTTCTGCAAGTTAATAATATCAGAGACACTCACTACGCAACGGGCACAGACCACTGGGCATTTCATTTTTCTACAGTCCTGGGAAACATAACCTAGTGTATTAAGAATGCTAAGCATTTTCTCTGCTCCGAGTTACTTCCCAGCCCCAGTCTGGACAATACATTGATGGAGCCTAGTGATGAAACACTACCCCAATCCAGCAAGGGCAGATACTTCTGGAAGCAAATTACCTTTGAATCTGGAGGAGGCAAGGTCTCTCCTCACTGCCTCAGAATCTTCTGTGGAAAGACCGTGCGTGACTAGAATGTTCTAGAAGTGCCATTGTCCTGCCAGTTGCTGGCAACTGTGTCACAGTTGCCTCGTCCACCCGTCCTCTTTTAGGAGAGGCCGTCTCCTGGCTCTGGGGCACCCTCAGCACACTCCCTGACAAGTGACTCATCCACCAAGCTACCCTGGCTCAGTGGCGCGGCTGGAAAAGCGCTCACAGAGTAGATGGTTACACAAGTGCTACCGCTCACAGGAGACAGCCCTGTTGGAAAACGAAAACAGATCCAACTAGAAGCCACTGCTCTAGGCTTCGGATCCCCAGGCTGCACTCTTTTTCCAACACTAGCATGAAGACCCCCACCCCCCACCCCAAGTAGCCCTTTCTCAGTCTCCCCGGTAGATATGATCATTTTTGCAGTTTGATGGCAAAGTGGGTGGCTCTCAGGGCTCTGCGCCAGTCATAAGTGACAGAAAACTAAAGACTGCCAGAAAAGCTAAACACTGTCAGCAGGACGTGGTCAGTGCTCTTTGGAAAAGTACCTTTGGGGCTCACAGCAATCTTACCTGTTGTCACTGTTGACCGGAATTTTAGTGAGTTCTGCAGGAGTCACTGCAAGGTACAGGGGAAATCAGAAGTCCCCTCTGGGGTTCTTAGTCTCATGAATAAAATAATTTAATGACAGACTCAAACAGAAGTTTGGGGAACGATTTTCTTGAAAAATCTTAGGCAGACTCAGGGGTTAAGAGAGTGTACTACTCCTTCAGAGAACCCATGTTCGGTGCCCATCACCCGGGTTAGACAGTTCACAACAAGCAGAGGGGTAAGCCACATTTGGTACCCATCATCCAGGTTAGACCGTTCCCAACAGGCAGAGGGGTAGGTGTTAACAGAAGAAATCCTGGGAGATCTGATGCCTCCAGACACTTGGTTGGATACTCACATTCACATGCACACAGCCACACAGACACATATAGACATCACATTCCCAAATACTACATAATAAAAAGAAATCTTTAAAAAAAGAAAGGAAGACCACACTAAGAAACCACCACTCCCTCCCAAGAGCAGGAAAGCTGAATCTTGGCAGCTGCCCAAGGAGGAGAATGGGGAAGAGGAGGGAAAGGTCATGTGCTCAGCCCGCACGGAGCCGCAGCCATCTGGCAGATGAGCAGCCACATGGTAGGGAGGCGAGCTTTAGAGAAAGGGTAAGGAAGCCCAGAGTACCAGGGGGAAAGCGTGCTTAGGCTCCTCAGCAGCTGAAAGAGACAGAAAAGACAAAAGAGGAAAAGCTAAGCCTCTCGGCGTCTAAACAAGGTGGGCAGACGAAGCAGAACTTTACAGGGTTGGACTGTGCTAGGGGGTGGGGATTTGGAGAAGGAAAAGTACAGTATCTCATTAAAAGGGATAATTATTCCTCCCACTTCTACAGCATGGCTTAGGGCGAGCTTGTCTTCCTAGGGCTGGTCCCTTAACCAGATCGCCAACCTACCCAATGCATGTTAAGTCTCCATCTAGACCCGAGATTTCACTCTCTTGGACAGAAGTAAAGATTTACCTTTTTAGCTTTTTCCACTACTGTGGCATTTTGACAGCTATTTTATTTGTTGTTGGTAGATTTAAAAAAAAATCTCAATTTTATTTAATGGTAAGATGATTGTCAGCTTTAAATACAGAAAGAAGAACCACTGTTTCCCTCAAAATCTCTCAGTGCTCACTGGGACCCCAACCTCCCCTCATTGACTCTGATAGAGTCATAGGCTCAGTACAGTGGTCACTTTGGATGCTGTGAGTCATATGTCATGGTAAGCCATCTCCACCAGAATCACAAAGGCTGAAAATAGGTGAGCTTCCCAATGAAATGGGGCGGGGCACAGCGCTCCACAAAAAGGACACCTGGAAACTAAGTGTTGACAAAGCACACATATATGCGCACTGGGGACACAGAACATGGGACGCCACTGTGTCTTTTCAAGTGGTACCAACATCACGATAGAATCTGCTCTGAGTTTGGTTTAGAAGGAAGGACAGGTAGATAGTTGCAAAGAGGGATGAGGCGGGACCTCTGTGCTCAGGGAGCCCAGCAAAATGGGAACCAATGAATTTGGTCTTCAGAGGTTCTGGCTTCACTGTGCTTGAAGAAGCCAGTACCCAGAATCAGATGCTGGCACGGGACAAGATTCTTGTTTTCAACTTCCTCAGGATGACCATCAGTGAGTAGGAGTCTTTAGGTAAAGTGGACTGGGTGTGGCCTAGGGTAGAGGCAGAAGATTACTACTTAGTCACTGACTAAAGGTACTCAACAGTTGCCAGGAAAAGCCCCTCTGTTTGAGAGCAACTGTTCATGTAGACGGATGGCTATTTCGTGACTGTAGATTCCCCGTTCTTACAAATGGGTCAGTTAGTTATCATGTATCTTTCCCAAAGTACTTAAATATAAGTAATACTAGATAAATCAATAAACAGATAATAAAGATGCCCTTTCTTTCCATTTATAATTTTTTGAATTAGATCTTTGTGAGACAGAAAATTCTTTTTCACTTCCTGTAATAGAATCTACTACTCTCTAGGCTCAGAAAATATAATCAGTTGACTCAATGGTAACAGTAAGTAAGGGCCAAATCGGCTTCATAATGGTGCATGGGACAAAAGGCAAAGCAGAAGTGGGAAAAGTCCCAGGAGACACGGACATTTTGGAGATGCATGCATCCTTGGCACTCTAAGAACCATCATGAAGATGTGGGAACTGAAAACATGTAAAGATGGTGACCTTGAATAGGTCCCAGCTGTCAGTGGTGAGTGTTCCTGTTCTCAAAAGACAAGGAGTTTGAAAACTGAATCCTTCTGAGGTCCTAGTGTGTGTGTGTGTGTGTGTGTGTGTGTGTGTGTGTAACTCTTCAATGCTTTGTGAGATCAAAGAGGATACAGTTGCCCTGTTAAAGAAGAAATAAAAACTCCAGTTGAAGAGAAAACATTTATAAGCATGAAAACCTAATAAAGCAGTCATTGGTAAGCATCAATAGAAGAAATGCTGCTCGACAGCAGATGGGTAATTAGCACATGACTCATCTGTACGCAGGGGTAACCTTTCAGAAAGGAGTGGTTAGATCAAGGGAGGAGTGAGGAGCCTCTTCCTAAAAAGGTGGTCAGACCTTGGGCTTGGGATGTTGGGGCTGAGTAGGGTAAGTAACCCAAGGAACAAGAAGGTGAAGAGAAGGACCACGTTACAGTTGAAGAGAATGAGCGAATCATTTGCCTGGAGGTGATGCTCTGTGTAGAGGAGTAGAGAAAGCTGAAGGACTCTTCAACGCTGAGTGGAAGGTTTTAGTTGTAATCCAGCGAGGGATGGGCGATCACAGGAGGCTTCTGAGTGACAAGGTGGGGTGGTCAAACCATGTGTAGGATCTATGTGCGTGTGTATGTGTGCGTGCTTTGTGTGTGCGGTGTGTGTATTGTGTGTGCATGTGTGTATTGTGTGTGCATGATATATGTGTGTTTATGTGTGTGTTGTGTATGTATGTTGTGTGTGTCTCCATGGAAACATTTAATTCAGTTGTTGGGAAGAGAATGGCAATAATATGTTAGACAAGAGCAGGTGTGTTTCTGGTGCCATGGTGATAAAGAGATAATAGAGATGAGGAAGACATTAGGGTTTTTTTAAAAATAGTACTAGAGAAAGCAAAAGAGGGTAATTTAGTTTTTTTTTGTCAGTAGGAAAATAATCAATGCCATGAAATAAAAATCAACAAGATTTGATCACAACTAGATGTTTTCTAGAGGAGAGGTGAGAGAGAGAAGATTGAAATCAGGCCCTAAAAGATTGACCTTCTGGAAGGATGTGGAGAGGAGGGGGAAAGACAGGGTGGGGCTCAGGGCAGAGATGAAGGCCAGATGCTGACATTTTGGTAAAGACCCAATGGCCAGGTAATACGCTTAGCATTTTCTAGGAGCTAATGAAGTTAGAAGTCATGTGCACAGAGGAGACATTAGGAATAAAAAAAAAAAAAAAAAAAAAAAAGGAACAGGGCCAAAGCCTGAACTTAACCAGAGAAAATATAATTCTTGAGGGGAGGAGTGAGGGAGGAAGACGAGAAGCTGCTAATGAATATATGGTGTTCCTATTACTCTAGAAGGCCCCTCAAGTCTCTTTGCAATCAGCCTTAATCATCTCCTCCATCCCGGTTTCCTCCAGCTACTGATCTGCTTTGTCTATAATTCTATTTTTCTAGAGCTTTTATATTTGAGAAATCACATAATACATAGCCTTGTAGTTTTTTGCTTTGTATAATTCTTTTGAGATTCATATTCTTTAAAACAATATATTTTATTGATTTTGTGCATGTCAGTGTGTGTGTGTGTGTGTGTGTGTGTGTGTACGTGCGCGCGCGTGTGTGTTGGGACATGTGTATTCCAGGACGGACTTATGGAAATTAGAAGTCAGCTTGCAGGAACTGATTCTCTTCTACTGTATGGGTCCTAGGATTGAAATCAGCTCACCAGGCTTGGTGACAGGTCCCTTTACCCACTGAGTCACATGGTTAGCCCCTCAGTATATTCTTGCTGCAAGAGTAGCTAATTCCTTTTTAGTGATGGACAGTGTTATGGAATATAACAAGGCAAGGGGGTACCTGGCGAGACCACGCCAAGGTGTTCCCCTTAGAAATCACGCCATACAACAGATCTGGTATAAGGGGGTTTATTTGGGAGAAGGGGGGGATCAAGGACCTAGAGATGAGGTGGAGGAGGATAAGTGTAGACAGGCAGACAGACAGAAGCAGAGCCATGAGGGCAGAGAAGGGACCAAGAAGGACAGACAGAAAGGGGAGAGAGTACCAGCCAGGAGCATGTGGGAACAGGGACAGAGGGCTGGAGTGGTGGGACTGTCCTCTTACACACAGGCCAGATCTGAAGCACATAATTGCAGCAGGTGATGTGAGGATGGCTAGGTCCCTGGGAGGGGCCTGGTGGGGTTGCTTGTAAGCAGTATGATATTGATGTACAGAACAAACAGTATTTTAACATTACAGTATGCTTATCTACCTACCCATTGACAGACATCTGTATTGTTTTGTTCTGGGACTACTATAAGTGAGGGTACTATGAACATCTCAGCACAAGTTTCTACACTTGTTTGTATTTTGCTTGGATGTATACCTAGGTCCTACGGTAAGTACAGATTTGTTTCCCCTTTGAGGAAACTGACCAGTTGTTTTCTAAAGCAGAGAGTAAACGAGTCATTTTATAATCCCAACAGTACAGTCTGAGGGACTGGCTCCTTCCTCACTTTCATCAGTGGTGTGTGTGTGTGTGTGTGTGTGTGCATGCTTAATTCTTCAGGCATGCTAGTTTTGTATCTTTCAAACAACTGTAGTTGAGCCTCTTTTCATTGGTTTATGGGCCTTTTGTGCATCTATAGGAAAAAGGATTTTTAAAAGATATTGACCATTAAATCTATCAGAATGTTTTTTTTGTACCATTCTTTATCTGACCTCCTCCCTCTCCCTCCCTCTTTCCTTCCCTCCCTCCCTCCTTCCCTCTCTTCCTTTTCCTCCCTGCTATTTTCCTTTCCTTCTCTCTTTCTCTCCATCCCTACAGCACTCTCCTGTTCCATCCACCCACAACCCTCACCCACACAAGGACTTTTTTTTTTCTTTCTTCAGGTGCATACTTTAAAGAACAGGCATTTTAAATTACAAGGAAGTTCAGATAAACAGATTTTTAAGGAGTTGCATTTCCCATGCCCTACTGAGGAAATTCACTTAACATTAAGGTTGTAAAGATTTTTTTTAAATGTTACCTTGTATAATTTGATATGATTTTCATCTGGAGTTAATTATTTTGTAGTATAATATAAAGATTGAAATTTATTTATCTGTACATCAGTATTATTTTCCCCCAGCCCACTTTACTACAAAAGTACCTTGAATCAGATTGAAATTCTAGATAATTTTTGAAGCGCTTTAAGTGTCTGGCTTTTCTTTCCAACAGATGACACAATGTCTTCTTTAAAAGGAAACAGACCAGTTTTCAAAGTTAGAAACTGACTAAAAAGGCAACCACAGCTCGGGATACACTGGGGATTGTTGTAACACTGTGTAGACTAGCAAGGCTGGGACCCATTGTAGGACATGGGAGATGTGCTGCTCTTATTCACTGTGGGGCCTGCGGCTGAGACGCTGTAATAAAAGTCAGGACAACAATGACAATAGGAGACAGCAATGCATTTTAAAACTAGAGATATACTATGCCATGTAGGGGCTCTCAGGACTGAAGCTGCAGAAACCTGGCTTCTTATTCCATTTTCCACGGCGAGGTGAACAGTTATGGAGAAATAGTCAGACACAGAGGGCATGGCCCACTGGAAATAAACAGGGGGAACTTAGCAAGGCCAACACTTTTCAATCTTTCTGTGTCCTTGTCTTCAGAGAGGCGGATATCTCTCTCCCGAAGGTACAGTGCGGGCAGCTCTTACACCAGGGCTTTATGGTGTACTTCAGAGGAGAGCCAGACAATTGGTTCTAGGTGGTATGACCTGCATCAGGGCAGGAAGAGGAGAAGGTCACAGTGATCTTGCTGGGTCTGTTCTTTTTACAGCTGTCACAGTGCTATAGTTTGGACTGGTAAAGCTTAAGGCTCAGCACAATTTAAATACCCATCCATTGGGGGCAGCTTAAATTAAAGGATATTCACGAAGCACATAGTAGGATATTATAGCCAATAAAATATTGATAATCTATATACATGAACAAAGAAAAATACTCCTAATGTGCTTCAAAGGAGCATGTACCAGTTATAGAAAAGACACCTGATATGCCAATGCTACAAAATCTAAATAATAACAGTTAGAGTCATTCATGTTTGCAGAGAAAAGATAGGCAGTTGTTTTTCTGGGTTCTGGGATTCCAGAAAATCATTTATTTTATTTTTTAATAGATTTCTCTTTTAAAGAGTATAAATGACCTTTTAAGTCAGGGAAGTATTTCTTTATGGGAAAAACAAAACAAAACAAAAAATCATGTAGTCTGGCGCAGGGTTTAAGGATTCCCATAATTGTGGCTTAACATATCAGTGTATAATATCTTTATCTCAAATACTTTTAGATGGTGTGAACTTTGAGAAAATCCACTTATAGCTTAAATCTGGCTTTCCTGAGTTAAAGAGAGCCACAAAAGGCTTACTGTCTCAAGGACTGAAGGGAACAGACATTTGAAGCTTCATTTCCATTAAGATGCAAATTAGAATTAAGGTTATCCATATGGCGGTGTGTCTAACTTTCCCCAGTCTCTTTCCAACCCAAATAGATAGTTTCTATTTCTAAATTCTTTACTGATGTCATTCCTTATAACGATAAGCACACGTGAGAAGCCCTATTTTTCTGTCAGGAGCTAAGTGTATCTGATCACTCACTGGCCATACAGTGTGAAGTGGCTCTCCTCTAGGCCTCCCTCCCCAGAGCACATTCTGTCTTCAGTTGTACATGTCCAGCCACCCAGCGTTTCAGAGGAAGGTTCTCAGGCACTGACAAAGGTTTAAAGGAGACAAAAAAAAAATCAAAGCACATGGGAATCACAAAATATTAGGGGAGTTAAGTACAAAATCCACAGCAGAGAGGAGTGAGAAGGCTCTACAAAGACAGTCCCAGCAGCACAGAAAATGAGACAGAGCAGAACATGGCTGCTCATATCAGAACCACAGTGCTTGTATAATGTGTACAAAATATTGATTTCTTTTAAAAGCAGGAAGAAGAAAATACAAAAACAAAGCAGAACAGAACAAAGCAAGGGAGCCAAAAATAAATAAATAAATAAAAATAACAAGTAGAAGGTAACAGGCTTATTCTCAGTGACCAAAAACAGTGTCTGAATTTCAGGAACCCTGATAGCACTTATAATGTGAAAATAATTGAAATCCTTAGAAAAATCTTATTTACTATATCTAAAGTCTTTATTATGTCTTTTTCAATGTGAAGAAATTGAAGCTTGGATCCTAAGTATTAAGATTACAGCTTTGGTCCTAAGGCCTTCTGAGGAAAATCTGATGCCATCAAGGATTTCCATCACCTAACTTAAGATTTACTCATAAACAAAACAAAACACCCAAAAAGCTGTTAGAGAGTGCAAGAAAAGCATAGGAGAGCCACTGTGGTGATTTGAATAAGAATGGCTCTCTCATATAGGCTTGGTCATCAGGGGTGGCACTACTTGAGAAGGATTAGGAGGTGTGGTCATGTTGGAGAAAGTATGTAACTAGGGTTGGGATTTAGGCTTTCAAAAGCTCAAGCCAGGTGCAGTGCCTCTTCTCTTGCTGCTGCCTGTGGATTCAGGTATGGAATCTCAGATACCTTCCAAGTACCATGTCTGTTTGCATACAACCATGCATCTACCATGATGATAATGGACTAAATCTCTGAAACTGTAATTGGGGCAATTAGATTCCTTCTTTTATAAGAGTTACTGTGGTCATGGAATCTCTTCACAGTAATAGAATATTGCATTAGTTAGGGTTCTCTAGAGTCACAGAACTTATGGATAGTCTCTTTATAGTAACACAATTTGTTTTGATGACCTACAGTCTGTAGTCCAACTTCCCAACAATAGGTAGCTGTGAATGTGAAGTCTAAAGATCTAGTAGTTTTTTCAGTCCCACAAGGCTAGTAGATTCCAACAGATGTGCTGGCAAGTAAGTGCAAGCAGGTAAAGATGAGCGAATCTTCCTTCTTCCACTGTCCTTATGTAGGTCTCCAGCAGAAAGTGTGGCCCAGATCTGGGATTTGTTTTGTTCCAGGCTGACCTTGAACTCAGAGATCTCCTTGCTTTAGTCTTCTGGGATTCATAGCAACTATGTCTTAAGATCTCCATGCCAAGATCCAGGTCAGAAACTTGTATATCCCAGCCTCAAGATCTGGATCATAGGTGAGCCTTTCAATTCTGGATTGTAGTTCATTCCAGATATAGTCAAGGTGAAAACCAGGAATCGCTATTACAAACACTAAGACAGTCATGCAGTGTACAATATCACACTTGCTCTCCATTACATAGAACTTCTGCTGGCTGATCTGATATATTCAGAAAATTGTATAGAAACACTACAGAACTGAAGAGTGTGAATCTGACTACTGCATGATGAGAATTACACCAGCAAATGATTAGCCAATCTAATGAGTACATATTGCATCCTGCCATGAATTAAAATTTAGCACATTCGTATTCATTACTACTATACAGAAATTTTGTGGTAGTGGGGATTGAACCAATGGCACAGAGTAACTTAATGATAAGGAGCTGTTACCTGTAAGCAAGAGAGCATGGATAAATAAATAAATATATATATATATACATATATATGTATATACATATATATACATATATATATATATATTTAGCACTTTCTAATGTTCAAACTTCTTATCCATTAATTGAGCTAAATTATATAGGAGGTGAGAAAAGCAGTTGCTAGGCCACTTTGCACGCAAGGAAAGTGATTCTCATGGGGCTAGTGGCTGTGTCTAACTAGCAAGTATGTGATCTCACTTCATTGTGTCTTAGGTGTTTCTGCTATTTGTTTTAAGGCTTTATTTGGATAAGTTCATTTTCTTGTTTTAATAGAGGTGGAACAATGCCTTTGCCAAAATAGATAAGTGAATTAATGACTAGCTTTGGCAGAATCTTCTTTTCCTAGGATGGATGTAGCAAGTTATAGCATGTAGTATTTGAAGACCATGGCAAAGTAGCCAAGGTGTGATTACCTCTGAGAAGCTCTGTTGTACCTGGCAATTCAGTCCCTGTCTGATGCAGCATGGGAGATGAACTCTTTGTCAGTTTGAATGAAAATTAGCTCAGAGAAATGTATCCATTCTAATCCTTGATAATGCTTGAATATTGAAAGTCAGAAAGAGAACCCAGACACACCAGCCCAGCATTCTAAAATGCCTTTTTAGAAAATAGAGGGCTGTGATGTTATAGGTTTAAGAAGAGGCCATCAGAAGTGAGCAATCAGAACAGATCCTACAGTGCACCTCCCTGAGTTGGCTACGCAGGTTTAAGTTGCCATGAATGTTCACAAGGAAGAGGGGAAGCAGTCTGGGCTGGGGATCACCTGGGAGGGTAGGAAGACAGCTAAGACAGCACAGGGGCTTCCTGTAAGTCTTTCAGGAGTGATCAATGAAGTGAAATTGTTACTGGAGGAGGAAGATCAATGGTGGCTGAGTATTAATGACAACATGTCTTTCTCTTAACTGTTATTTTCTATTTAAAAAAAATTACGTATCTTATTTCTTAGAGCTTAAATTCCAGAATAAATATAGACCTGTGATTCATTTTGCTTCATAACTTTCTTGGGATAAAAAATCAAGAATATCAAGGTCACTTGTCTTCATGGCCTTGCTACCCATTCAGTCAAGGGTGGGGGAGTCCTGTGTGTGCATAGGACTGTGCTGGGCACTGGGCCTCTGTGTTTGCAGTCGAGGAGAGATAGGAATGGCACACAGATGGCATATCAGTCTGTCTTGAAGTCATCAGAAGGTCTCACGTCAATGCAAAGACCTTCTGTTGTAGGAGTTAGAGGAAGAGGAAGCTTAGTGCTGTTGAGTGGCAAGAAGGAAAAGAGAGCCGTTTAAAAGGAGAATCATCAGAAGCAGAGCCCTTTCCCAGGAGCAGTAAGCTGCTTTATTCAACTAAATAAAAGCCTAAGGAAGTTTACTAGCAGATCCTAGACAGATGGGCAAGCTGAAGCCAGACCGGATAGTTAGTTTTCAGTGTCTGGCTAAAAGACTGGCAGTGGGAAGCTGACGAAGAACCAGGTAAAGGCACCGTGAATATGGTTGCGCCTCTGAGTCATTAATCCAGCTGCTCTATAGGGTAAACTCAAGTGGAGAAATGCAGCAGAGAGACACACATCAAGTATGAGGATATTGTAATAGACCCGATGAAAGACCAGGGAGCCCCGAATTAACAAGGTAACACCCAGGCTGTGAGCTAATCCAAAATCAAAACAGCAGGTTCTTGGAGACTATGGATTTTGAGGAAGGATGAAGAGGAATGCAAAGCACCTTCCTCCTAACCATGTGAGAGCCGGTCTTTTCCTAGCTGCCTTTGAAACAAGAGGAGGAACTCTCAGCTCCTCCAGCCCCATGTCTGCCTGGACGCTGCTGTGCTCCCACCTTGATGATAATAGACGGAACCTCTGAACCTGTAAGCCAGCCCCAGTTAAATGTTCTCCTTTATAAGAGTTGCCCTGGCCATGGTGTCTGTTCATAGAAGTAAAACGCTAAGACAGTAGTAGTTTGCTAGGACTACCATGACAGAATAGTTACTTTCCATGCAGTTCAGAACACCATTCTGGAGACTTCAAGTTCAAGATCAAGATTTTGAGTGAAACTAGTCAGGCCTCTCCTCCTGGCTTGCAAATGGCAGCCTACCTGCCTTCCTTCCTGCCTTCCTTCCGGTCTTCTCACAGTGTACATACACCGCTGGTGTCACCCCATGCCTCAGTTCCTCTTCAGGCCATCAATCAGATTGATTAGGGCCTGATCTCCAAATATAGTTGCCTTCTGAAGTGAGACTTTGACCTATGGTCGACACAGCTCAGCCTATGCTAAGACGTGTGGAGTGTGAGGTCCTGGGAACCCACGGAGGTGTCTAGAAAGTGGCTTGAGGCTCAGGCTGGAGTACTTAGAACAGCACTTGGGAAAGCTCAACTTTGTGGAGCAAGCACATGAGACGAAGTCATGAGGGAAGATGAGATCATCTCAGGTCTCAGTGAAAGACAATAGGAAGGTGACGACGCTAGCCGCTGTGTGTTGGTCTTACTATTTGTTAGTTCAGGGCTGAGCCCTGTGCAGGCTTGGATCAACGGCTATGAAAGGGGATCTCTCTTGATATTCTCAATATCATTTTCCCCTGACTTTATAGAAAGGGAGCAGAAGTCTGGAAAGCTAAAGTGACACTTTAAAGGTTTAATAAATAGTTCATAGTGCAAGAAGCAGAATATAAAACTGTATGTCAAAAGGCAAAGGCAATGCTTAAACCGCGAGAGACACACTGAGACGGAGGAAAGCAGGCAGAAGGAGAAGAATGGATGCAGAGGAGTTGGAGCACGCGTGAGAGGCAGGGGAAGGTCAGAGAGAAAAGCCAGGGAGCCCATGAGGGCTGTAGCCGAAAGGTGGCTCTTGGGGTGCAGGGAGCTAGGCCAAGTACAGCAGAAGGCTAAGAATTAAAAATACACCCGTGGGCCGGGTAGCAGAGAGGCTGCGGGTAACCTTTATGAGAGCTGGTGTTCTGCAGAGCTGGAGGCTGGTGACAGATGGCAATGTGTGGAAGAGAGGAAGGGAAGTGACAGAGAGGAGGTGGCAAGCTTCGCCATGAGAAGGACAGAGCCGGCTGTGGTTGCAAGGGGAAGTGGAATCCGGGGAAATTTATTTTCAGAATGGGACAGAAAGCATCAACAGTATTAGTTGGCAAGGAGGAGAAAAACGTAAGTTCTGAAGGTTAGAGAAAGGGGGCAGTCGAATGAGGCGTCTGCAGAGGTGAGGAGGCAGGAGCTCGGGTTGGGGTGGCTTGCTGAAGGAGATGTGAGGGAACTGACTAAGGAAAGATGATGATGGACTGAGGCAGGGGGTGAGCTCATCTGAATCAAGAGTTGTCTCTCAGCAACTGGGATCTTCTGATGAGTGGGATGAGTCTGAGTGTCCGAAGCACCGGCTGTGTCAGTCCATAGATGGCAATCCATAGATTGCACACAACGCCTGAGTTTAATAGAGGCTGCGGTCAAACCTGCTTCCAGAATCTTCTGACACAAAGACTCTCTGGCATGTTGTTTTAAGATGACAAGTGCAACACCATAGACTTCAACACATTTTTCTTAATGCAGCTAATAAAAATTCAGCACAGTTTCTCTGAGGCAGAGTGGTGAACTTGAGTGTCTGGCAACATTTAATCCACAGCTTGGGCTGGATAAGACTTGGGGCAAACCCAGGCCTGAGAATGGATTCAAGTGGATCTGGTGAGATATGGAGCTTTGTGTGACCTCTCTCTCTATCTGAATATACACACTGAAAACCCATTTCCAGCCAGACAGAATTTAGGGACGGGCTTCTATATAAAGAACACTGTCAACTCTTGGACAATGGCTGTTGTGAAGATTTTTAGTTTGTCTTCATGCATTCTCACCTTTAACCTATGACAGAAACACAGGCGTGTCTAGAACCCGGGCTAACAATGGTTAAGTGCCAGTCATGTGCCTTCCCATATTGACTTTGCAGGTGATTTTTAATTCCTTAGAGTTAGAATGGGTAATAACTAAATCACAGAAACAAGGGACTCAGCCTCTAGCAATCTGGCTTGGTAACACTGAGAGCCAATTAATTAGAAGGTAATTTAATAACATCGCCTCTAAATCATCCACATGATCTAGCTGAGGACGCTGGGCTTTCGGAAGTCACAGTTATTGTCCAGAGAAAGCCCAGGTATGCGTGTTCTGCCCCGTGTGGGAGTAGAGCACAGAGATGCAGCTGTTCTCTGAACCTCGCCCTGTCTCCTGAGAGCATTGCCCAATGACCAGGTGATGCTCTGTCTGGATACTGGGGTAGATTCTTCCAAGGGAGGCCTGTTCGGTCAAAGGAGAGCTTGGTTTAAGAGTTTGAATCTAGTATGAAGTGGATGTTGAAGCAAGAAAACAGAAAAGGGTTTCATGATGATGCAAGGCTGTTGATACCAGAAAAAAAGCCAAAAGGGACTAAGGATCCTGGGGCTGGGCTATCTCCCGGGGCCAGGCAGTAGTAGCTTGAGGCTGTTTTTCTCCTTTAATGGTTGTTTCTGTGTATTGAAAATCAATCAGTGCTGGGGAAACTCAAAGGATTTCTGTGGGTCTAGTATTGTAGCCAGGACCGTGGCTTATCCAGGAGAGTTTGCAGACAATACCAGAGTCTACAGAGGCTGTGGTCAAACCTGTTTTGAGAATCTTCAGACACAGAACCTCTCTGGCATTTTATTTTAAGATGACGAGTACAATACCATAGATTTCGATTTTTGTTTTAATGGAGCTAATGAAAATTCAGCACGGTTTCTCTGAGGCAGAGTGGAGAGCCTGAGTACCTGGCAATAAATGCTCCAAAATAAGAGCCTTTCAGGCTGCTGTCACATGGATGCACGATTTAAAAGTCAAGCCCCGTTGTCTCCAAATGAGAGACTATGGGAACACTGGAGAGAGGAGATGTTTGGAGGTCATTTAGTCTGTGTGCAGTAAAAAGAAAGCCCAAGGCCCACACGGAGTTCTATCAAGGGTTGCCAAACGAGTAAGTAAATGTGTCTCTGGTCTCCCTTTTGCCCAAGAGCTCAAAGACTTATTTATATTTACTACTTAGTGAACACTTTCAAAATCGACTGAATATATCTGATAGACATTTAAGTGCAAATTGAGACCCCAGAGAAGATTTATACAGGATGAGGGCTAGTACTGTATCAGTGGGATGATCGTATCAGAAACTTAGTCTGAGGGACACCATTGCTTTAACGCAAAGCTGACTTCCTTGGCAGCCAAAGCTGAAAGAGAAGAAGAGAAAACCAAACCAAAACCCAAACCAATAGCAAAACAACAACAGAAGTCTATACAAGAAATGCTGAACGAATGGCCGTTCATTTTGAAAACTTTTGTTCTTTCAAGGAGGAAAGTGCCGAGAGGCATTTGTTGGCTGCGTTGTGATAGGATAGCCGCATCAGCTAATTTTGCATTGCTGTGCTCACAGCATCTGATAGAAAGAGCTTTATTTGGCAACAGCATAGTTTCATTCCATCATGTCAGGGAAAGTGTGGTGCAGTCACTCAGCTCATGACAAGGAGCACGTGGCGGAGTCTGTTCACCACACGAAGACCAGGGAATGGAGCATGACCGGAAACATCTGTGGTTATAGAGCCTCAGTGCCTGTTCTTAGTGATTTACTCAACTACCTAGGTCCTACCTCCTCACAGCTTCCCAGCCTCCCTGAATAGCACCACTAACTGAGGAACCACCGTCAAAACCATGAGCCTGTTGAGGGCTATTCATGACAATGGCCACAATAACAGCTGGCTCTATTACTGCCGTTTCCTATATTGACTCTTGAAATATTGAACATGATCCATAGTTGCATTGGTGTAAAAGAATTATACAGAGAATTGGGTGTAGTCTGTCTGTAAATGGCTTTGTGGTTTGACTTGAAGGACTGATTGGCTTGTCGCTTCTTTACAAGGAAGTCCCTAGCTTGACATGACAGGCAGGAGCCAAAGTTATAAGATAAACAGCGCAATGAAAGATGCTCATTTTGCTCAAATGTGGGAGTGGAAGGAGACAAACTTAAGAAGCTTAAACACTACATGTTAAAAGGAACTTGGCTATATTAAGATGCAGAGTGCATAACCCCAAATCAGAAGGGTTTTGTATGTGTGTGTGTGTGTGTGTGTGTGTGTGTGTGTGTTTAATGGAATCTCTGAGGAAATTTCTTCTCCCAGTAGGGCAGACTGTAATCCTAGACTTTGATATAAGTACATATTTTATTATATATTATCTGGGCCTTTTACCTATTTTTTTAAACCAGGAATTAGATGACTAGTAATTCAAAATTGGAGTCCCTCCTAAGTACTTAAAGGGCAGTCATTGTAGACTGAGAGAATAACTCTCATCTCTTTTATTCTTAGCAGGTAGGCATTTAAAAACGAGATTTTGCTTTTAAAAAAAACTGGATCAACACCCCCTCACTACTGCTACAGAGATCAAGGGGGAAAAAAACCACTACTCCAACAAACACACGATGCCGGTTCACAAGATACAACCAGACTGAGACAGAGAGAGTCTGTGAGAAGCTGATGAGAGCTTAGGTTAAGAATCTATGTAATTCAGTGAAGGGGTTTTACAAATTGCTAGTAATTCTTGTTGCCACGTTAATTACTTTGTAACTGTTACCAGCATTACAGAGCGGAACTAGGGCTGCAGGCAGAGTGAAGACTTCTGCTGTGTAGAGAATAAAGTCCAGTGGAATCTGGGGACATAGAGGCCTTGCTATTCCATCTGCCACAGCCCTAGGTCTTCAAGCTAATTTAGGTTGCGAATGCTCCTTGTGCCTCTAGCTTGTGCTTGCCGGTGATGACATCTTTCTATAATTTTCTTCCCTTTTATGTTTCCAGGATTTTCCATAGTTGAGACTGTGGCACATTCAGGGTCTTGTGGGGTCTGGGGTCTTTCTCATGGGGACTTCCTGGGAAGATGGGAACAAATGCCTATTCTCTTCAGATAGGGCACGGATGACAGACAAAGGAAATGAGTCCAGCCGGGGCAGTGGTGGCACACGCCTTTAATCCCAGCACTTGGGAGGCAGAGGCAGGTAGATTTCTGAGTTCGAGGCCAGCCTGGGTCTATAGAGTGAGTTCCAGGACAGTCAGAGCTACACAGAAAAACCCTGACTCGCACACCCCCCAAAAAAGAGTTTATTCATTCAATTGTGCCTGGCTGAACCAGAGAGTTTATTGGGGTTGCTTACAAAGCATAGGTGCTGATTTAGAGGCACCTGAGTGACTCAGAGGTCACTATATCACCCCAAAGCCCAACCCAGCATGGGTGGCGACTTAGGCAAGGTACCCCTGGAGCTCCCTGAGCAGCTTGTGGGCAGCTTGACAAATCTGATGAAAGTCTTTGTCCTCAACAAGTGTACCACTTCTGTAACCTCCTGGGGGGTCCTCAGGAATCTTGTGCATTCTAGATGCTTCTCCAACCGTCTACGTTTCACTTTAACCAAATCATGTAAGCCTCCTTCTTCCTTCCAGAAGGGCAGGTTTCAATTCAGGAGGAAATGGGTACCCAGCAGTGTAATGTATCCCTCTCTAGGTCAGCAGCTAATGGGTCTGTGGATGATCAAGTTCCTGTCCACCTCTGTCTTGACCTTCATCATGCTACCCCAGATACCAACTATCCAAACCTCTGGTCCTCAAGTGTGTACTGCTTTCAACAACTTCATATCTCTAGCAGCACTTCTAACTACCATTATATAAAAAAACTGTTTGACATTTGATGACTGGATTTATTAACTATCTTCCCCCATTAGAATGTCAACTCCATGAGGAGATATGTCTGTTTTGCTTACTCCTGTCTTTCTGCAATCTGAAACACTATATGACTATATGCTTGGTCTTTTTTTTTCTTGAGACAGAGAATGAATTAATATCTAACATCCTGTTCATGTATAGACTATCAATAGTTGAAAGAGGCCACTATATAAAGATGGGTGGCATGTGGCTGGTATCATGTCACCAGAAACAGTTTGTATGTCTGTGTGTATGTGTGTGTGTCTGTGTGTGTGTGTAAAGTGTGCAATATAAGTTGAAATAGTTTGTAATCTCTCATGAAAGAAAATAAAAGGAGGTATATTTCTTTATGAAGAGTTCTAGAAATAGAATATGGTAGCACTGAAAAGTGTTTTGGGGAATGCTTTCTAGACATTCCATCATCACAGATTTCCTTTTTAAATTTCTTTTATAGCATTTATCATATCATTCTCTCAAAAACTTAAAACATTTTCATAGTGATTCATTGATCTTCCTGCTTTGTTCATTAAGCTCATCTATAACTGTCAATTAGAATGTTGGATCAAAAGTGAAATGCTCAGAGCATCATGAGATGATGAAATAATTCCTTCCATCAGAGGCAGAAACTGTGCAGACTCCATTTCAATAATTAGATTCTCCCTGTTGGATTTCCAAGACTTCAAAAATAGCTCAAGGGTCTCCTTTAGCTTAGAAAATGCTGGGACTTGCCCACATAGCAAATCATTAACATTATTGGACCGGGACCCTGGTCTTGTGATTCAGTTGGTACAATGGGATCAATTTCCCTGGTGACTCTATCCACGAGCAAGCTCTGCTTGAATTATGCCCTTAGATGCTGGTGATAACAACAGCTATTGCTTATTAAAGGTAGATTATGTCTCTGCTAGTAAGACTTGATTCTCAAGGTGCCCTTCATCAGACAAAGCTTTACCCTTATTTTAAATAGGAAGAGACACAGAGACAGCTCACAGTTAGTAAGAGGTGGAGCCAGGATTTAAACCAAGTTTATCAATGTCAAAGCCCATTACGTTCCTCCTTAAATCTCGCCACCCCTGGACCTAATGCTAGGTTCTTGTGCTTGACTCACCTAGCATAAGATCATTCCCTGGATCTTGTTTAATGGTTTTGATGATGGAGCTCTTCCTCCCGAGTTAATACGAATCTACTGCCTCTTTAATTTGCTGCTTTCTGAAGTACAGGGACAGGAAGAGATAATTGTAGGACATATATCTAGGAAGGTGGGGGAATTTGGGGGCCCGGATGCACTCTTCAACTACAGCCATTTCTGGAGTCACCCGAATCCTCTTCATTTCCCACAGATTTCCCCACTTCCTCCCTCAACCCATCCTCTGATACATGCACAATGCATTATTTGTGTCGCCACGACTGAGGAGACTTTCTGTCTGGGAAACACATTTTCCGACCATTTGGAGGTCTCCTTGTCCACAAGTGTCGCCTCTCTGAGCTCTGGCAGACGCTGAGCCAGACAAGCTGTGGTCACAGGGCTTCAGAGAGCTGTGAAGGTCACACCGGTTGCCTAATGAACATTTGGTGTCTGATAATGGGCTTGTGACCGACACCTGTCATTCCAACAGTAATTACAATGATTTGGAGTTAATCCTCATTGGCTGCCTAAGCAGATAATGTTCTAGAAAGTCCCCGGTGGGGGAAAAAAAAAGACACAGCATCATGTCTGGTGTGGTGATGCCGAAAGGCAACAGTACACTTTGTTCTCCTGGCGAGCTCCCACTCCACTGACAAATCTGTTGAGCTGGAGCCTTGTTTGAGGAATGATTTAATTCGTGTGACAGTCTAAATATGATATTTCCAAGATGGGCTGGGAGATGTCTGTTCTTTCCCGCCCTGCCCCCCCCCCCCAGACTTAAGTTCAGGCTGGTGGCAAACACATGAATTTTTATAAACAAATAGACCTAGACTGTTAACCCCTTCGTTGCTGTTTGTTAACGTTAATGCTATTGAAAGCAACAACAACAACAGTAACACAGTCCACTTTGCAGGGCCAGGCAGTATACTGCATGCTTATTTGAGCTTCCGTCTGCAACCGCAGCCCATGGTGTTGCTATGAAGCTTTGCCAGTCATGGCTATTTTACAAGTGAGGGAGCCGAGGTTTAGGGTGTGTATCAGTCGGGGGCCTGTCAGGTAACAATTGAACTCAGATGGGACTAACTTGGTGACCCTAGTGAAAGGATACCTCACAGAGGGGGGATGTCAGGATGGCAGTTAGCTAAGCCTGTCAGGGTGCCAACCTAGAACAGCCTGGGTAGTCTGTTAGCATCTGGAACGGAAGGGAGGAGGAGAGATGTGACAAGCACTTGTGAACGGATATGGCTTGTCTGGAGGGAGCTGGTATCACATGTGTACAGTGCCAGGCCTCCTAAGAACCACTTATAAACACCCCCTACACACACACACACACACACACACACACACACACACACACAAACAAAAGCTAAACCAACCAACCACCAACCAACCAAACAACTAAACAACCAACCAACCAAACATGCAAACAAACAAACCCAACACTGGCATATGTCCTTGAGCTGGCGGATGCCCCTTTGTGGGCAGGAGCAGATGCTAGCCCAGCTATGCAGAAAGCTCAACTTCAGTCTCTTTCTTCCTTTTTTTCAAACCAGAAAACACCACCCCCTGTAGGCTGAAACAGGACAGGTGGGTGCCAAGATAATCGATAGAGGGATGGATAGGCGTGCTCTGAGGGAGTGACTCCCTTATTAGCCTCGTTGTGTTCCCTTCTATGGACAGACTATAAATTGTGAGGCCCTCGGTGACAGACTGATTCTCTAAATTTTATTCATCTCTCTTTTGCGCATGCTCCTTTGAACAGTTTGCTTTTGATGAAGCCCAAGTATTTATTATGACTGGACAGTGCTGGTTCACCCATATACCAGGCTTTATAGCAACTAACTCAGGCAGTAGTAGTTCTGCATGGGACAATTCTCTAAGACTCTGGGAAATTCCCCGACTGGCAAGTTGGCATGGTAACCCCCAACAAACTGGATTTGTAATAGGAGAAGTCAGGGAAGAGTTTGTAAGAAACCTGTAAACTCTTTAACTGTCATCTAGTTTAGAAAGGCAGAATTACATGCAGGTTAAGTGGGTGTTGGGCCCCTGTCAGCCTCTCTTGTCTTTGTTCTATTACAGGATGATACCTTTAGCACCTCATACCATGACAGAGAGAGCAATCAGACTCCTGCTTCGGAATCTTCCCCTTTTCCCAGCCTCTGACCTTTCTGTATCCACACTGGCTTTGATCACCAGAACCAAAACTTCCTATCATTAGGCTGATTCAGTGAGAGGGTTTTGTTTTGTTTCGTTTTTTAGATTTATTAATTTATTTTACTTATATGAGTACACTGTAGCTGTCTTCAGACACAACAGAAGAGGGCATCGGATCCCACTGCAGATGGTTGTGAGCCACCATGTAGTTGCTGGGAATTGAACTCAGGACCTCTGCAAGAACAGCCAGTGCTCTTAACTGCTGAGGCATCTCTCTAGTCCCCCAGTGAGAGGTTTTTAAGTAGAGGAAAATCCCAGAGTTAGAAACTTTATATATCCTAATAATGGTTTATTTCCTACAGCAGGTGTTAGACACCTTTGTATTTTCTTATCTGTGATCACAAAGTAGAGTAGGGTGGATTTCAATCTTCATGGAAGAGCTTGCTTGGGAACTGTGTGTGAACAGGAAGTATCTTTCTATTCCTGGATCCATCAAAATATGCCACAAGGGCCTGGAGTTAGTGAGTGTGGTTCCATTAAAGAAGAATGGGAGACAATTCTTATTATGAGCCCAATGCTTTCAGAGCCTTTCATCTAGTTAGTTGGCATTCTAAGAACCTGTCTCACAGAAGAGAGAACCAGAAACACAGACAAGATGCATGTGGGTGATATTGCTTGGAAGGGTATTTTCCTAGTTGGGAGAATAGTTTTCCCATGAACTGGTCATAGAATCCCATTAAAGGGACAGAAATCTTGTATTAAGAGTGTCAACTTCTGGAGTGGTGGCACTTGTAAAGATGAGGGGTTCGAATGATGAACAGGAACTGGACAAAGAGATGTCTAGACTGCTCCGCCAGAGTGGGAAGAAATGATCAGTCCGTGCCAGGCGTGGTGGCGCATGCCTGTAATCCCAGCACTTGGGAGGCAGAGGCAGGCAGATTTCTGAGTTCGAGGCCAGCCTGGTCTACAGTGAGTTCCAGGACAGCCAGGGCTACACAGAGAAACCCTGTCTCGAAAAAACCAAAAGAAAAAAAAAAAAAAAGAATGATCAGTCTTGCCAGGGAAGGCGGGGTTACTGGAACAGAACATCTGCAGGGGTTCTATATAGAAGTTGCTATATAGAAACTTCTGGGCCTGATGGGGAAAGCCAAGTTTGAGTGTCCTTTGGGATCCAACTGTATGAGTTCATTTAAATGAGAAAAAGAGAAAGGATACAGGAGAGAGGCTGGATGAGGAAGAGAAAGGGGTACCCATCTGATCCTTGGGTAGAACCCAGTAGCATAAGCATGGGCTTATTTCCACAGAAGGCCTCTGGAATTCTACGTGGAGAGCTGGGACCACAGAGCAGCCTGACCTGGAGTCACGTAGATCCAACCAAGATTTTGGTAAATGGATCTATATCTTAACATGGTCCCAGGTAACTTGTGTGGACACTAACGCTCGACAAGTGCTAACTTTGGAGATAAGCATGGCCAAGTTCATCCCGGAGTGTGAGAATAGCTCTCTGCCTCGAATCTCCCTCAAATGTAACCCCGGATGGGGACAAAGCATGGAAGGGGGCCAACCTTACTCTTGGGTGTTTGGGGGAGGAAGACTCTTATCTAGAACTGATAAGAGTGATTAGATGGGTGGTTCCTCACAAAACTGGGCACGACACTTCTGTAGGACCCTGCTATACCACTCCTGGGCATATACCCAGAGGATTCCCCAGCATGTAATAAAGACACATGCTCCACTATGTTCATGGCAGCCTTATTTATAATAGCCAGAAGCTGGAAAGAACCCAGATGTCCCTCAATGGAGGAATGGATACAGAAAAAATGTGGTATATTCACACAGTGGAGTACTACTCAGCAATTAAAAACAATGAATTCATGAAATTTTTAGGCAAATGGTTGGAACTGGAAAATATCATCCTAAGTGAGGTAACTCATTCACAAAAGAACACACATGGAATGCAGTCACTGATAAATGGTTATTAGCCTAGAAGCTCAGAATATCCAAAATACAACCCGCATATCAAATCACTCCCAAGAAGAAGAAAGGAGAGGGCCCTGGTCCTGGAAAGGCTTGATGCAGCATTGTAGGGGATTGCCAGGACAGAGGAGTGGGAGGGGAGTGATTGGGGAATGGGCAGAGGGAAGAGGACTTATGGAACTTAGGGGGAGGGGGTAACAGGGAAAGGGAAAGTCATTTGGAATGTAAACAAAGAATATAGAAAAAAGAAATGGAAATAAAGAAAATATCTAATAAAAAAAGAGTGATTAAATGGCGGAGTAGAAAGTATAAAGGGTCAAGGAGGAAGGGTGGATGGAAACTAAGGTGCACATAAGACGTTCGGGAGGTCTCAAAACTAACATTGAGGTTAGGAGAAAGATATATGTTTTATTCACACACCCCAGGGCTTCATGCTACTGGTAAGGCTTTGTTGTATTCCTTGCTGTGAAACATGTGGTGGCCTCAGTTCCCCATGTATGCTGTTGCCATGATCTTCATCACAAGGGAGGTATAATGAGAATGTTATACTATATAATTGACATCACGATTTTTCTATTTTTTGGTTTTTGCCCCCCAAATAGGCTCTCGCTATGTAAGTCTGGTTGTTCTGGAACTCACTATGTTTGTAGACCAGGTTGGCCTCAAATTCACAGAGATCTACCTCTCTCTGCCTCCCAAGAACTGGGATTAAAGGTATGAACCATTATACCTGACTTGTTTGTTTGTGTATTTGTATTTTAGTTTTATTTAGAAGAAGGATTGAAAGAAAAGTACCTCAGCTCATTTTTTGGGTAAATTCAGATTTTATTCTTTTACAGTAAATACTGGTAAATATAAGTACAGACCAGCAACTTTCAAAGTGCTTCCTCCCCAGTAACAGTGGGTTTCTTTTCCCCCTTTCTCCTCATGTCTGTCCCATATTCTAGAAATAGGCCTTTCTTTTGTAATTAGAAGAAAAACAAAGGAAGCAAGAAATGAGGACAAAGACCTGTGTTTAGATGTACCCTGTATAGCCATGTCCCCTCTCTCAACCTTGGCCAACCTCGTTCTTCTATGGAAACGCAATGCTGTAGTCCCCGAGGTCCAGAAGACAGCAGCTAGGAGGCTCTTGTGAACAGGAAGTACTACAAAACTGTAGTTCCTAGCGTGGCATGCTGGGTCGTAAGAGATTATTTTTCCAGAACTCCATGGCCCACTCTGTGGGAGGAAGGCCTGAGAACAGGAGACAGTGCCTGCCCCAGCGTGAAGCCTGCGGTGTGACAGACAGCAAGGAATTTTCCCTTCCTGTAAATGAAAGGTCAATGTGAACCCAAAGTTCTCCACCACCAAAATGTCACCTCTCTGGTGTCAGGCAGCAGGAGTACCCCTATTAATGCCTGCAGGATTTGGCCAGGATGTTTTCTTGGGGCATCTTTAACACCTGCTTCAGTCGTAGCTCATTCTTGACCTTTCTGTTGAGTAACAGACAAGAGTAATTATAATTACAAAATAAACAAGGATGTGTTTCTGAGATGTTGAACAGGTTTGTAAAAGAATATGTGACATAATTAGCAAACAAAAAAATGTATAAGGTGACCTCAGTACATATGGAAAAAAATCTTCTTGCTCATATCATAATAGCCAAACACCTTGACCCTGAAAGCATGGTGAATGATGATAGAGATGCTGAGCCCAGGGCAATTAGAAGGTTAATAAGAGCGTCCATGCGACCCTTGCTTGGTTTTTTGTTTTTGTTTTGTTTTTTGTTTTTTTTTTTAAATAGGAGAGCAATGTGTTTGGAAACCTAGTAGATACTGTGTGTGTGTGTGTGTGTGTGTGTGTGTGTGTGTGTGTGTATACATAATACACATATATACATATATATGTATATATATACATATATACATGTATGCATACACACACACACACACACATGCTAGGGAGTTGGCAAATACTTATCTTGAAACACTGAAGATAAAATTTCCATCCTCAGAACCTCTTATGCCTACTGGATAAGAGTAAAAGATCATCGACCCAAATGGCCAAATTGGAGCAAGCTTTTTTTTTTGTTTTTTTGTTTTTTTTTGTTATTTTGCACAGCAGAACACAGCCTGTCCACTGGCCATCTTCTCTAATGTGGGTTTCAAAGAACAGCCTCCTTGATGTAGAAAGATAAGGCTTTCACAGCCCAGGAGTAGGGGGTTTCCAAAGGGGATTTTGGCAGGCAAGCAATCAGGGTGACAGGCGAAGAAGTAAGCAGAAGAAGGTCCTAACAACTTCCTGAAGCAAAGGCGGGATTCCTGTTCCTGGAACAGGCAGTGGAGAATTATTTGTAGTTAAGGTCACAGATGAGGCGTAGACCAATCCTTGAGAAATAGAAATCTAATCATAAACAGGAGTCGACCTAGTTTGTCTTTACTATAAAATGACTTTTAAGCCCAAGATGGTGACAGGCTGGTTCATCAAACCCACCTTTAAAGAGTTGAGTGTTGTACTATTTGGGGGGGGGTAGAGACAGAACAGTCCTTGGGGTAAGAATAGTTCATGACTGGGCAGCTTAGCTTCCTTGGTGAACTCTAGGCCTGTCCCAAAACACAGGGTAGGAAGTTACCAAACCATTACCAACAACACACACTCTTTTCTTTTCTTTTCTTTTCTTTTCTTTTCTTTTCTTTTCTTTTCTTTTCTTTTCTTTTCTTTTCTTTTTTTCTTTTCTTTTCTTTTATAAAACAAATTTTGTGCATTTATTTTTTTTACAAATTATAATATATACTCAAGACATATATATGTATCTTTTTATGAAGCACAGGTAAATTTGTAGAAGGGTTTCTATCTTAAGAGAGTTAAGAGATAATAAATTATTTTTAGGCTTTTATCAATGTGAGATTTTGAGGGGAGAAATTTTTTTATCCCATTACTGCCATTGATTATCCCAGGTTTCAGCCTAAATTATGGAAATATAACAAAATACATAAACTCTTCTGGCTTCATCAACTTTAGAGGTAGGCATACAAAAGATTCGTGATGACCTTGTGGCTTCTGGCCCTGAGACAATTTATGTGAAGAGTATTGCTCAATGATTTAAATATGTCAACCCATCCCGGCATCTCTGGATGAAGTCTGCATGACAAGGTGAATGGTGCTTTTGAGCTGTACTTTATCTTTTTTTTTGTCATTTATTTTTATTTTTATTTTCTATATTCTATGTTTACATTCCAAAGGCTTTCCCCTTTCCCAGTTCCCCCCCACCATATGTCCCATAATTCCTCTCCCCCCCAACTATTCCCCAATCATTCCCCCTCCCCCCACGGTTTCTCTACAAAACTGGATCCAATCTTTACAGGCCCAGGGTCCTCTCCTTTCTTCTTCTTGGGAATCATTTGATTTGTTAATTGTGCCTTGAGTATTTAGGGCTTCTGGGCTCATTAATATCCACTTATCAGTGATTGCATTTCATGTGTATTCTTTTGTGATTGGGTTAATTCACTCAGGATGATATTTTCCAGGTCTAACCATTTACCTACAAATTGCATGAATTCATTATTTTTAATTGCTGAGTAGTATTCCATTGTATAAATATACCACATTTTCTGTATCCATTCCTCCTTTGAGGGATATTTGGGCTCCTTCCAATTTCTGGCTATTATAAACAAGGCTGCTATAAAAAAATATGGAACACTTCACGAATTTGCGTGTCATCCTTGCGCAGGGGCCATGCTAATCTTCTCTGTATCGTTCCAATTTTAGTATATGTGCTGCCAAAGCCAGCACTTCTTTTCTTTTCTTTTCTTTTCTTTTCTTTTCTTTTCTTTTCTTTTCTTTTCTTTTCTTTTCTTTTCTTTTCTCTTTTCTTTTCTCTTCTCTTTTCTCTTTTCTTTTCCTTTTTTTTTTTTTTTTTTTTTTGGTTTTTTGAGACAGGGTTTCTCTGTGTAGCTCCGGCTGTCCTGGAACTCTGTAGACCAGGCTGGCCTCGAACTCAGAAATCCTCCTGCCTCTGCCTCCCAAATGCTGGGATTAAAGGCGTGTGCCACCAAAGCCCGGCCTTTTCCTTTCTATTCTTTCCTTTTCTCTTCTCTTCTTTTTTCTTTTCTTTTCTCTTCTCTTCTCTTCTCTTCTCTTCTCTTCTTTTCTTTTCTTTTCTTTCCAAACCTTTTCATGCCTTTTCAAACACATACTTTTAAAAGACGTCTTGAGTGTTTGAAAGGATTCCAGCCCTGCTCAGGACTCACCCCATTTCTTCAAGAAAAGAAAAGCCATTGCTCGGATCTTTCCGCCTGTTCCTCTCACACCGCGCCCACTTTACAGATGTGGAATGTCAAGCTGCTATTGAGAGCCTACAGCTCAGTCTTCGGACATACTTCTTAATGGTCCTGACCCCAGTTAAATACAAACTAGGCCATTTGATGGCTTATTTGCCCTTGTCTGCATCATCAGCTTTGACAGATGGTGGGCAACATGGTGACCAACAAATGCCTGCTGGGCCAGGTCTCCCTGGGGTCTCCCAGGAAGGCTTTTCCTCGTTTTGTGCCTCTGTGGCTGTTCTGTGGACCTCAGCTGCACGGGGACTCAGATGGGCAGCTGTGGAGGAGGAGCCTGCCAGGTGGTGGGAAGGAGACCAGAGGCCATTGGCATAGAAATAGCCAGCGACCTTCAGCACGAGGAAGGAGAAGCTGCGTTTCCTCCCTTCCCCACATCCGTGCCCTTCACACCCCATTCTGCCCTATTATGTCTTGCTTTTCCCTCCAGGCCACATATTATTTCAAGGTAGGTTCCTGTAGCCTGGAATCAGAAGCACGTAAAGCACGTGGAAAAGAGCACATAAAGCATAGCATTAGCAATACTTTTAATGATTCTCATTATTTTCCAAATACCAACCTAGGTAGTTTATATGTAAATTTGGGGGGGATCTTATTTAATAGAATATGCAAATATAACTGCATTATTCATTTCTGCAGCTTAGAAGAAGCAAGCTCTTTGTTTTTAGGGGAGAGGGGTCAGTGCTGTTTTGCTGTGAGCTGAGTCTTCTTTCTCCTCTAAAAGGTAAGCCAAGCCCTCTACAGTGGTGGAGTTGATTCATAAATCACCCAGCACTCCTTAAAAAGTACCCTCTCTTCTTTGTAAAACCATAGGATAGATAAGTATATCTCTTTCCTCCACCCCTAGGGATTAAGAATGAAGGGCTTGAGGAAGAAGGAGAGAGAACTATCCAGAAAGTCAGCCAAGAAAAGATAGGAAAGTTTCCAGGGGTGGTGACACATGGTCTGTCTGTTCGCCTCCTCCCTCCCCGAGGGCCATGGAGGGATTGCCTTCACAAGCAAGGTCACCTGCCTCTGACAAGACTGCCTGGCTCTGTAGACATGGCTGTCCTGAGACCTGCTCTCTTTACCAGGCTGACCTCCCGAGTGCAAGCGATGGGATCAGAGGCATGTGCCACCCACTAGAGGTTTCAGGGGCCATTTTCTAGCATGCTCGTCCTTAGAACAAGGGATAGTCAAATATAGTTGACAACAGTGTGAAACGTAAAATGTCCTACAAAAGAAAATAAAGGTGTACTCACTGGCTTCATGTTACAATAAGAAATGCTTGACGGAAGTGATATAAAGAACAAAGGTTTCTCTGGCTCATGGCTTTGGAGACTCCAATGCAAGCCAGGGTAGACCTGGTGCTTTGAGCCTCTTAGGAGTGCAGAGCGCAGAGTCAAACTGGCTCCACTTGGCTAGAAAGCAAAAGGGAACGAGGACAAGCCACGGTGCCACTGTCCTCTATGATCCATGCCCCAATGACCTCAGAACTTCCCCAGAGCTACCATGGTAGAAAAGGTCCAGCACACTTTCCAGTGATGCCACCCTGGGGAGTAAATCGACAGCACGCAGACCTTTGGTGGACACTGCCCATCTCCAGCCATAGTGGGAAAGAATTAACACGCTCAGATCCTAAGAAAGACTGGAAGTGGAAAGGGAGAACCAAGGGGAAAATGTAGACATTAAAAAAACCAATATAACCACCAAATAAAGAAACAGTAGACAAGGTTAAAAGGGGAACAGAGAGGCCAGGGGAAAGAGGGTGTGAATGTGAAGACAGAAAAATAGACATCACAGTCTGAGTAACAGATTGAAACAAAAAAGTGAACAGATTCATTCAGAGCAGAGAAGCAATGAGAGTAGACCTTATGTCCCAGGGGGGACAAATGGTAAACTGTAAAGCCTACATTCTCAAGAAGCTGAGAAGCTAACCCAAAGAAGCCATACCCCGACACAATGCAGTGAACTTCAGAAAACTAAAGAAAACAAAAGAAAAAGATCTTAAAAGCAAAAACAAAAGCTGCAGCTTTCCCTAAGATGTAAATGGCACGGAGACAGCGGTGGCCTCTTCCCCAGAAACCGGGAAGGCCGGGGTCAAGTCATGCTGCTTGTTTAAGAAGCTGAGAGAAAAGGAACATCAGTTCTAAATTCTGCATCCTGTGAGATTATCCTGTGAGGGACAATCAAGACTTCCCAGACAGAGGCAAACCGAGAGCCTTTGTTGCTCCAGTGAGCCCATCCTGCAGGAAGAGCAAATGGGGGAGAGGCGGTGAGCCACTCTGGAAACAGAAAGGAAAAGACAAAGGAAGAATCTTGGGATGTTTAGAAGGGGGGAAAAGCAATAGAGAGAATAAAGTAAACACAGCCAACTTCCCTTCCACTCGGGGCTTCTGTTGGTACTCTGTTCAAGCTCCACCCCACAGTTACCTGGCAATAGCCAGGTATGCCCCGCCCCACATGCCTGGCCCACTATAAGAGGGGCTGCTTGCCCCTCCTCTCTCTTTTTTCCCCTCTCCCTTCTCATCCTCTCACCTCTCTGCCCCTCTTGGGCTCCCCTCCCCCGTCTCTCCACGCGGTCATGGCTGGCCTCCACTCTCTCTCTATTCTCTCTCTCTCTCTCTCTCTCTCTCTCTCTCTCTCTCTACTATACCATTGACTCTCATCCTATTCTCTAAATAAACTCTATTCTATACCATGTTAGTGTGTGTGTGGTCCTTCAGGGGGAGGCGATGCCTGGGCATGGGCCCGCTTAGGTACCCCCTTCCCCCACATCGCCATGCCATACTCACTAATACCCTTTCTCTCTTTTAAATCCCATCAGCTTCTAAGTCTTGTTTGACAGTCTCAGAGAAAAGCATGTTGGAAGTTGATGTCCGTGCAAGAGGGGAGCATGTAAGACTGGTCACAGACAGTGTTAGTGTGACTGAGGGTGCAAAGGGACTGTAAGGGAGATAAGCACCTGCACTCTACTCTGAGTGGCAGGACGTGGGTGCAGATCTCGGTGTGGCTCGTAATTTGATTTTGATGACTACTGGAATCTGAACATGTAATAAAATGGAACAGAGCCAAACACTTACATCACATCAGGACCAATTCCCGGGTTTAATACTATCTTATACAAGATGTGACTTCTGAACACACAGTGAGGACTGCAAATCTAAAATTATTTCAAAATAAAAGAAGAAAGAGAGGGATCAAAGGATTGATGGAGTGAGGGGTGGGGTGGAGGGGGAGAGGAAATGCACACACATGACCTCCATACTCCTCATCTTCCCTTGTGTATCCAATCTGCTTTAGAGCATCTAGGTAAACCCCAAGTGGTTTTTAAGATGTCTGAGTTAAGTTCTGGCTAGGTAGAATCTACACTGATTGAATTGAGGCGTCTGCGGTTCAGGCTGAAACAAGATGATCTTGTGTCTGGAACATATCTTGCCTTCCTGTGCCCTTTCAAGGGAATCAATATATTGATTTTCATTTGCGGAGCCATATGCAGCAGACTATGGTTTATGTAGAAGTGTTACCTCTATCTATGCATCAAAAGACAATAAGGCTAATTAAAAGGTCTACAAAGACAGCGTTCCTAGAGAGGACCAAGCCACCTCTCCTTTGGAATTCTTCTGTTCCTTCTCGTTTGATCTGCACCCACTGCTTGTCCCGGTAATGGGCTTATGATGTAAATCTGGAGTCCATACAAGCACCCCTGGCTTCTGCAAACTGGTGTTTAGTTTTTGTATTCCTGTTGGGTCTTTCTCCGGCGTCCTTGCCTGTCATACTGTCAGTGCCTTGTGGGCTACTTCATTACTCTCTTCTCGCTTCGATCTTGTCTCCTTAAACTCATCCACTCTACAAGCAGAGGCTCATGTCAATTGTCTAGCAACACACCAGATTCTGTCTTATGCTTACACAGCATGTTCAATAGACCCCGTCCCACTTAAAACCATACTTACCTGGCCAACCTTCTGGCTATTTCTCTCCCTCGGTTTTGATAATCTGCTGTGTCTTAGGTATGCTGACCATGTTTGCCTCCTCACTCATCCAAGTTATGTCACACTAAATCGGTGGTTCTCAACCTTCCTAATGCTGTGACCCTTTAATATGGTTGCTAGTGTTGTGCTGACCCCCAACCATGAAGTTATTTCATTGCTTCTTCATAACTGTAATCTTACTGCTGTTATGAATCTCAGTGTATCTATCTGATATGTAGGATAGCTAGTATGTGACCCAGAAGGGTGGAGACACACAGGTTGAGAACCTCTGCCTTAGTGGTCCACCACCTCCTCAGACAGTTTCCTGCAGCTCTGAGTGCACTGGGGTTTTATTCTTTATTCTACCTCTGAGTAGCTTCCTTTTTGACATACCCTGTCTCAAGTAGTACTATCCATCCCATTGGCCTGCTTGTCTCCATGACATTGGCTATACTTTCTGTTTTGTTATCATTTCTTATAAGCCTCTTCCGCTGTAAACTCCACGAGAGCACGATTTTTGTTTCTTATTCTCCGCAGAAGACTTAATATCTATTTACTGTCTGGATGAACGAGGCATCACCAATGACTGGAGCTGGCAGGGACCTTTTTTTTCCCCCATCACAAAAAGCTATTTTATGGAGACACCTGGAGGATCTTGAGGAGGGAAGATGTCAATAATGGTCTGATGTATATCAATCTGAACACCACACCTGACCTATGTGAAGTGGATAAGACATTGTTGTTTCTGTTCAATACACAGGAAAAGTGGAAGATGCTGAAGAAGCACTTAGGGGGCTGACATCCAGACAGGCCAGCTCAACTTCTCAGTCTACAGACTGTCAGAGACAGCCCTTTATAACAAGATGTCTCGCCATGTCAACCCCATCCAGCAGCAGAAGCTTCTGGTGGTCTGCGTCAGAACCTGTTCCCAGAATATACGGCCAAGTTAAGATCGACAATTCTTCATGGTGGGAAAAGACTTTGGGAGGCAACAGGGACACACAGGTGTGCGGTTCGGGGGAGCGAGACAGGCAGGGAGGTAGGTGGGAAATACAGGCATAGAGGTGTTGAGTAGTCTTCATTTGTCAGACCTCGGCACCTCTTGCTCACCCCAGAGGGCTGTGGGAGCAAAGCCTGCCTCCCCTCTGAGCTTCACACAGCATCTGCTCCTCAGCTCTGAGGGCAGAGCTCACTGTGAACGCCCGCTGCCGGGATGCTGGCTCCATGTCTCCCTGGCTTTGCAGTCCCTGCCCTCTCCGAAATATTGAGATCAGGATGAAGAAATTCCCATGGTACCTCTGTTGTCCTTTTCTTTTGTTTCCTAAGCGTCCTAGGATTTCAGTGACTCTGCTTCCAAAGGGTTCCATTTCGAGGCCAATATCATGCCAGAAATTCTTCTGCACATACCTTTAATCATGTGGCAAATTACCTTATTAACCACCAGGGACTCCAGTCTTATTACTTAATTAAACCATCTCTTTTTTTGTGCTTCTTATTAAAACCACGTGGGTTTTTAACTTCTGTGTGGGTTTTCTTCCCTCTCTCTTTGAGTGTCTGTAGAATCCGAACTGAACAGAAGAATGCCTGTTATTTTGTGTGGCTGACTAAAGGGTTACAACATAAAATAGACAGGGAGGGCAGGAACTGTCTGGATAGGCTCAGGCTGCCCAGTGATGTAACAGCCACTTGGGTGGTATGAAGGTCTGAGATGTATATGGCTGCTTACTGCTTTCTCTCGCCAAAACATCTGGAATACAAAATCCTGTCATTAGACAGCCCACATGTTAGAAAAACAAAGGACAGGGAAAAAAAAAAGAAAACCCAGTCCCCCCAAATGGCTGGATGGAGACTCATTATTGCTGGTAGGAAATTAGACATTTAAGGTCATACTTCAAAGCAACTATTTTTATTACAAGAGGCTCCACATTTTGATTTATTGGGCAGCAGAACAAGATTGTGACAAATATTTCCACCTCAAAGAAAAGGCAGACCACGCCTCTAAGAAATCATATATTAAGTAATTTAAAAATAAAATCTCTTGTAACAGTAGATACAGTGTGCTTCTGCTCTTGGAAGCAAATAGACGACTGCTTTGGATCTCAGACATAGGAAAAAAAGAGATTTAATCTTGTGGGAATTCACTTCGAATCACTGTAGAACAACTAAAATTGTTAGAAAGTCCAGGATACCTTTCAACAAAGGCACTATAGGATCTGTGTACAATCCTCCCACATCTCATTGCTTTAAGAGGGATGCTAAGCACATAGTTCAGATTTTGAGGAGCCCGTTAATTTAATGGAAGAACAAAGAACAGGGTTTCAGATAAAAAAAAGTTTGCTCTAGCAAAAAGAAATTTTTAAATAAAAAACATAGCAACAAACCTAGAGCATTATATAACAAATCTGGCATCTATATGTTATATTATGTGGGCGTCACTTTGACCCTTCTTCAGTGGATGTGACTTTTCCTTTTGGTTGGTGTGTGATTCTGACTAGATTAAGTCAGAAGAAGACGGCTGTGATAGACTGGACATTAGTCAATCTAGAAAAAAAGGTTCTTGTTTGTGCCTTTGTTTCAGACAAACTGTAAGGTTGCCTTTTCTGGAGGTCTCTGGAGATGAAAAGCACTTGTCTTAGGGGAGCACATGGGGGTGGGGGGGTTGCAGAATGCAGTGAGAACACAGGCTGCCAGGGAAAGAGCACAGCCTGGGGTGTGGTGCCAGCTCCTCTCCTAACAAATCATCTGTCTTGGGCTCACACACCTGAGGGGCGTGAGTTTATTGTCCATAAAGTGAGGAAAGACTAGGCTGGCTAAGAGACCCAAGTGCTGTGTTGGGAGGGACGACAGAATGTTTATGAGTCTGCTGCTTAGAAAGGGAAGTTGCTATATAAGTTGGAGTATCCGCATGTAGGAGTGTGTGTGTGTGTGTGTGTGTGTGTGTGTGTGTGTGTGTGAACTTCTAAGATAATCTAGCATCGAGTCCTTCTACCCCCTGTGCCAAGAACAAGGAGAATGGAGAACCAACCGACGCACCAGAAATGCCGAATGGACTTTCTGAATCATGAGTTAGAAATAAAGACTACCCAGGCTACCTTGACAACCAAGTGTGCTTTGCTGAGTTCTGACTTCGAACCGTTAGGACATATTCAACGTGGTTTTGTTTGTGACATAAACGTCTACTAACTAGAAAACTGGACTTATCAGAATATCTCAGGTCTCTCTCGACCTCTTTGCCTCTTGCGTGATAATAATGAATCAAAGGGAGGGAGCCATGGGAACTACTCTGGAAGCCACCAGACTGATGGTTATGACAACAGCCTGCTTTAAAACACTGCCCCATGAGAACTGTGCAAACCCAAGAGAACCAAAATTAGCCAAGGTCATGGAGAGTCTGTGAGAGACAAGACCCTGGCGGGCAGGAGGGAAGATAGGAGAAGACTAGTGTGCAGCTCACCATGTCTGTCAACAGAGCCGTCGCTTATCAGCTGACAACTCCTAGGACTGTCAGCCTTGGACTTTAAAACATTTGGAAAATGTCCCTAAACATGTTCAGAATCCCCTGGCGTATGTAAAACATTTTTATACGAGAACAAAATAGAGAGATGGCAGAGGCTTTGTTTGAATAAGTGTGTTAGTGATTTTTTTTTTTCCTGAAGTGAACTTTTCTGCTATAAAGACTCAATAACTGCTCTTAGGGAATGAATGCTGCCTCTTAATTTTTGAAAACGCCATAAAATTTACGCAGATCTCTAAACTTTACTAAGGACAGTCCCTGACCCTCAGAGACATGTGTGGAGAATTTGAACGAAAATGGCTTTACTGGTGCTAGAGTTGAGGAGAATTCAAAAGGAGACAAAGAGATTCTTACTTTGATCCCTGCTAATGTGGAGAGGAGGGTTTCTGCCCATGAGGAATCCTGCAGACTTCTCTGGGAGGTGAGGAGGCCCATCCTGGAACAAACCAGCTATTTCCAGAAGAATGAGAATAAAGCCTAAGATGCCACTGGCTGGTTTGTATTAATTACCACTATTAACAGTTTAAAGCTTCAAAGGAGAAAATGACTGGCAACGAAATTAGTTTATTATACTGGATACAATAGAAATTAGACTAGCCCCCTCCCTCTTGTCCCCTTTAAGGGATTTCCTAAGGCCACTGGAAACGCCATCCCTGGGATTCCAGGGTGGGCTGCAAGGCTCAAGTGGGTTGCCAGGAAGTAGGGCCTGACCAACCCCCATGTTCCTCCTCTGGCCTTTGTCTGCCAGTTTCAAAGGCATTCCTCTGGGAGAGGGCATTGGCCGGTGTAAACAGCTTTGAAACTGAGGAGTCCGCACCCCCTCTCTGGAGCGCTGGGAAGGTCCAGTGCTTTCCTTCTAGGAAAGGGGAACAATAGGAAGACTTTATTTTAGCAGCAAGCGGGACTTGTGATAAGAGCAGACCTCAGAGCTGGCCTCTGTGTGTCTAGTTGATGGCCAAACATGGGGAGGAGCAAGCATACCAGCATTGCCTTAGGATGAAATGGTTGACATTCCTGAAGCAGCCCCGGATTCCTCGCATCCCAACCGGCAAGACTCAAGGTCACTCACATGTGAAGAGGGCCCGTGACAGCCCTCAGCCATTACCTTGGCTTTCGGCTTATTGAGCTGAATGACCTCTCTCAGACTAGAGAGTAATGACTGCTGATTCGACCATTGTCCACTAGGCCTAACCATGTCAGGGGTCAAGATCCATAGTTACAGAGAATTCAGCTTTCATGGGAAAAGAAAAAAATCCAGAAGAAGGATTTGTTCATGCGGCTAAATATTTAGGCATCAGAAGGGAGTGGCTCTGAAGGAGGCATCTGAAAGGGCGGAATGAAAGCCGGCAGGACTGCTATCTGCCTCAGTAAAGTGAGGACGGATGCTGGGAGAGACAGCTACACACACAGCTCTTAAAACCCGGAACCTTCCCAAGGCCTCTGTGGCAGGACAATCGGAGTAATGATATTTTTCCATTCAGATGTGAAATCCTTTGCCCTGCCCTGCCAGACAGCTTAGTCATCTTCATGTTACTTGGCCACACTGATGGAAGAGTCCCTTTTTATGTTTCTAAGATTTGACCACGTTGTAAAAAAGAGAAAGGATTAAAAAGTTCAGAGCCTGGTTCCAAATATTAAAAGTAAGGCCATCTGTAATTACTATAAGGTTTTTGAATGCAGTAAAGTGAGGTCAAGGAAGGTATCCTCCTTTAGACACCGAATTGGTGGGGAATGATTGTTCCTTGTCTGTGAGATAGAGTCTCCATCCCATTACGGTTAACACTCAGCAGAAGGACTTCTGGGTGATATGCTTGCGTAGAGCTAATGTTGTGTTACTTTAAGAGACTGCAGAGTGTTTTCTAAAGTAGCACTGCCATTTGGCCATATATGACAACTGTGCATGACCCATGTGGTACCAGGGGATCAGCACTGCAGATCAGCTCTGAACCCAGTGACATCACACATCAGCGACAGAAACCTTCACATCTGTTACCAAGGCAACTGCCACGCATTCCCAGAATCCACTTGGCTCACCTCCCACCTTTACCTTCGAGTGGCTACATCACCACTATCCAAATAAAAGGCAGACCCCTCTGACCTCTCCCCCGCCCCCTTCTTCGCCACCACCTTTATTTACCCTTTTCTCTTACAATGAACCTGTTGTAGCCTGTCCGGATGTGTGCCTCCAACACAACCCCCCACGTTGTTAACAGTGGGTATTATCAGCTTTTATTCCAGCCAGTCTAATAACTACTTTGTGAGTAGTTTTAACTCACATTATGTGGTGACTGATAGCATTGCCCATCTTTGCATGCATAGGCCTGTCTTTTCTTAATTTTCTTGGGTAAAGTGTCCAACCATTTATATTTATTATCTTCTTTTACTTTTGGGACAAGGTCTCATGCGTCCCACAACAGCCTCAAGCTCGCTGTGTATCCCAGGATGGCTTTGAACTTCTGTTCTGCTGCCTCTGCCTCTTGAGTGCTAGCCACACACTGCTCTGTCCAGTTTATTCTCTGCTGGAACTGAACTCAGAAGCTCTGTGTGCTAGGCAAGCACTCTACAAACGGACTATAGTAACCCCTTTATTATTTCTTTTATTGCTCATTTATTTTTACTGTATTGCTTATCTTACTATTAAATTTTAACAGTTGTTCCCCTCAAGAATGTTTTGTGTATATATACATATATATGTATATGCATATATATGTGTGTGTATATATGCATATACATATGTTGTGCCAATCTGAAACTTGTATTTTTATTTTCTGACCGTCTTAGAACAAAAGTTTTAGTATTTATGAATTAGAGTTTATGATGTTATCTTTTATGTAGTCTGGGGTTTGTTTTATATTGTTTTTTGAGAAAAGTTTCCCCAACCTCAGGTCTAGTATATTTTCTTATGATGTAATGCAGTTTAAGTTAATTTTTAATACATGGTAAAGATTGAGACCCCCACTCCGCACATAAATACTGAGCTCTTTTAGCAACATTTGTTGAAAAACTGTTTTCTTCATTAAATTTGTTGGTGCTTTAGTCATATTTAGTTCAAACCCCAGCTGATATTAAAAACAATAGAATAGTAATTATCTGATGGTTTGAGATGTATATAGATATGTAACCGACCTAGAATATCCAAACAACTATAGAAGAAAATCTTCACACCCAGATATATGGCATATGCCTTTGATCCCAGGACTAATGAGGGTGGAGGCAGGAGGACCACATGTTTGAGACCCACCTAGTCTACATGATGAGACTCTGTCAAAATCAGACAATAGAACAAAACAAAGTAAACACTTTCAAAAATACTTTTTTGGGTTTTGTTGTATAGCTATTGGTGGCTTAGAACTTGCTACATAGACCAGGCTGGTTTTGAACTCACAGAGTTCTGATTGCTTCTGCCCAGCCAAGTGCTGGAATTAAAGGTGTGCACAAGTACAAGCAGTCCTCAGCAATTTTTGAGGTTATATTTTTACATGAGTTTTGGACTTGGCTGCAATAAACCTGGCAGTAAAGATATCGGTATGAGTCTAGAAGTGTGTGTGTGTGTGTGTGTGTGTGTGTGTGTGTGTGTGTGAGAGAGAGAGAGAGAGAGAGAGAGAGAGAGAGAGAGAGAGAGAGAGAGAATAAAAATAGACCCATACAACCATGGCTAACCAGTTTCTGCTTTTTTTTTTTTTTAATATTTAAAGGAGTTTTGGGAACTATACATGTGCTCAAGTTCATGTATGAGGGTACATATGTATGTAACACATCTCACGTTTCTGTGTGCCTTCTAAGGGATGGAACGTAGATCCTCATGCTCATATGAAGCTTTTTACTGACTGAGACATCTCCCCATCCCTTTAAAGCGTTGTTCATACACAATTTTCCTGTAGTTAGCCCCGAGGTCACAGCGATGCCAGCAAAACTGAATGTCCGCTCACTTTTCGAGGTTTCCAGTGATTTCATCTTGCTCATTTTTCTTGAAGTGTCTTTCTTCCAGGGCTTTTCTGATGCCTCTTGAGAGCAAATGTGAGGCTGGGCCCTGCCCTCTGTGTCACCTAGGACTCAAACTCGGCCGCATCTCGGTTTCAGCTTCCAACTAATACCACCGTGTGAAAATGTCAAGTTCAGCTCAGCGTTATCTTTATCTTCAGTGCTACCACCGTGTGAACACGCCATGTTCACCCACAGACTTATCTCTTTATCTTCAAGGATCCTATGATCTTTGAGATATTCAGGGTGTGGATAGCAGGTTTCATGCAGTAAGCCAGGAGGAAGCTGCCTTTCTTTCCCACTGAACTTCCCCAAGTCTCAAAGCATCATGGTTTTGTCTAGAGTCTGATAAATTCTCTAAGAGATCCAACTTCTCCAATTTCCTTGAATTTAAGATCAGCTTGAGACTGTAGTTCTCAGCCTTCCTAATGCTGTGACCCTTTAATAGGTGTTCCTCATGCTGTGGTGACCCCAGCCATAAAATTGTTTTCGTTTCTACTTTATAACTGCATTTTTGCTACTGCTATGATATAAATATCTGACATGCAGGATATCTAATATGCAATCCCTGTGAAAGACTCATTCAGCCCCCAAAGGGATTGTGACCCGTAAGTTAGGAACTGCTGGCCTACGAGATTGGTTGGGAACTGTTAATAGTCTGTCCCAGAGTACTCAACTGAATAAATGTATAGTGATTCTTCCTCCTCTTTTAGCTACTAGAACAACTTTCCTTCCATGTTTATCTTCTCAAGGGAAACACATGCTAGAAATGGCAGTTATCATTATTAACATTATTAGGTATTTCTTAACAACAGCAACTCCGCTCTAACAATAATCACTGCTTGGTGATTTAGGGGCTTAACTGGATCTCTCCACTTATCATTTTACAGTCATGAAAACCACGACAGGAAGTGATTTTATCTGTGGTCATGTAACAAGGAAGTGGTTCCTGGACTCGGGTATGGTGAGCCGGAGGTCACTGTCACACAAGCTCAAATGATTTGCTGATTCAGTGTCTGTCCATTCATTTAGTCAGAGGAGAAAGCACTTCAGGAAAGCAAACACGGGTTTCGCCTCACATTTCAATGCAGCCTGTAGCAACAGAATAGCCAGGCCAGTGGCCCTCAACATATTCTGTGTTCTAAGAGTCGTGTTCTCTGTGGAGTTTTTATTACGATGTAGTAATCTTGTGGCTTCGAGGCAAGATTTTAGCAAGAGTCTGACATGGAATACTAGAGGGACTTTAAGGAAGCAATTTTGGGGAGGTGGCTGAGAGAATTAAGGGAAGCATGTGCAGTTAGTTTAGACCCAAGGAGCCCAGTGTGTGTGGTAGGGGGCGTGCAATCCGTCAGATCAAATCAGTCAAAAGCAGAATGTGAAGAGTTGTAATCAGAATCTGCACTTACTTTTAGAGTCTAGACCTCCCCCCCAACCTCCCACTTGGAATGCAAATGAAATGGCAAGCAGAGCTGACGTATTGCCTGATGGTTTATGAGCACGGGGTCTAAGTGGGGTGCATCTGTCAGGGAGACTCCGTGGCAGGCCTGACTAGCGCCATTGAGTAAAGCACTCCGAGGAAACAGTATCCAGACCTGCGTCCTGCCTGCCTAACTGTAAGAGTGGTTTGCACAAACAGAATGGCCCATCAGTAGAGAATGAGCAACTGCATTCCTCAGTATCATTCACAAGTATTTTATTCACATATTTTAGTCCCTGACCTTTAGTGAATAGTGTATATATGTGTATATGGTGTATATGATATTAATATGTACCTGAGAGTGATCTTCCCTTGAGACCTTGCACATGTTGGGCCAGGTCCTCCAAACAATATTGTATCTCCAACTGATTTTAATTTTGAGGTAAGATCTCACTAAGTTGCCCAAGCTGCTGCTGCTGCTGCTGCTGCTGCTGCTGCTGCTGCTGCTGCTGCTGCTGCTGCTGCTGCTGCTTCTTCTTCTTCTTCTTCTTCTTCTTCTTCTTCTTCTTCTTCTTCTTCTTCTTCTTCTTCTTCTCCTCCTCCTCCTCCTCCTCCTCCTCCTCCTCCTCCTCCTTCTTCCTCCTCCTCTTCCTCTTCCTCCTCCTCCTTCTTTTTCTTCCTCTTCCTCCTCCTTTTTCTTCCTCTTCCTCCTCCTCCTTCTTCGTCTTCTTCCTTCTCTTCCTCTTCCTCCCTCTTCTCTTCATCCATCCCTTCCTCCCCCTCTTCCTTCTTCCTCCCTATTCCTCCTTCCCTCTTCCTCCTTCCCCTTCCTCCTCCTCTTTCTCTACCACCACCTCCTCCTCCTCTTCCTCCTTTCATTTTTTTTTTTGAGATAAGGTTTTACTATGTTGCGCTGGCTGTTCTGTAACTTACTATGTAGATGAGGCTGGCCTGGAACAGAGATCCCCTTGCTTCTGACTCCCAAGAGCTGGGACTAAAGGCATGCAGCATCACACCCAGTTTCAAAGTTTGTATTTTTAAGACAACAAATCTGGCTGAACCTCAGGGGTGCCTTCTTGCCTTGACTATTTTCCTACTCTAGAAAAGATCCGAGGCCATGAGAAGCATGGTTTATCATATCTCAGGAATCATGTTTTAAAAATAATCACAACTCAGACAGACTCAGGGGCAGGATAGAGTGGGAGCTGTGGAAGGGGCATGAGGATTACACCCATTGGCTCTGCGAGGAATTGTCATGAAATCTGTTGCCACTGTGCTTTCTGAACACCGACTACCTCAGCTACAATCCTGCAGGCTCCAGGCATGTGTCTCAGAAAGAATCCATACCCAACAACAACATGAAAGTAAAGGTGTCATGAGATTGACAAGGGGGTTTGGTTGTGAGATTGACGAGGGGGTCTGGCCAACAGAAACATGAAGCGGAGAGCTGTGTCATGTGGCCTGTGAGTTCTAGGTATCATAGGTACAGACTAAAAACGTCAGAGAAGAATCAAGACTGCAGGAGCTAAGAGACTGCCTTCAGTGTACTCACAGTTTTACTCAGGTAGGCAGTGTTAGAATCTGTCTAAGCTCCACCCCATAGTTTCCTGGCAACAGTCAAGTAGGCCTGGCCCACTATAAGAGGGGCTGCTTGCCCTTGGTCATGGCCGGCCTCTACTTTTCTACAATCTCCTTCTCTCTGCCTTTCTCTGCCTCTATGACTCTCTTATCTTCCCTTCCCATGCCCTAAATAAACTCTATTCTATGCTATACCATTCTGTGGCTGGTGCCTCAGGGGGAAGGGATGTCTTGGGATGGGCTCCCCAGACACCCCTCCCCGCACAGGTCACCACAACCCCATGGAACATATCTTAATATTTCTTTATCTCTTTATAATCACAGCAGGCAGTGGACAATATTAAAATGATTCTCTGCCAGATGGAGCAGCGCCAGCTCAGGTGGCCCCTGGCTGGTGCCACTGCTTCCCTAAGCAGGGTGGGTGGTACTCCCGACCACCTCAGATCTGTGGAAGTTGATCATCCCAAGATGGACTCTCTCCTGTCAGACCTAGACATATGGAAGATCAGAAAGAACCTACAGAGCAGTTCATGCCTGCTTGCCCGAGATAAGCACTTTTTTTTTTGTTTTCGAGACAGGGTTTCTCTGCATAGCCCTGGCTGTCCTGGAACTCACTTTGTAGACCAGGCTGGCCTCAAACTCAGAAATCCACCTGCCTCTGCCTCCCAAGTGCTGGGATTAAAGGCATGTGCCACCCCAATTTTCTGAGGAACCGCCATACTGATTTCCAGAGCAGTTGTACCATCTTGCAATCCCACCAACAGTGGAGGAGTGTTCCTCTTTCTCCACATCCTCACCAGCACCTGTTGTCTCTTGAGTTTTTAATCTTAGCCATTCTGACTGGTGTGAGGTGGAATCTGAGGGTTGTTTTGATTTGCATTTCCCTGATGACTAATGATGTTGAACATCTCTTAAGGTGCTTCTCAACCATCTGAATTTCTTCTGGTGAAAATTCTTTGTTTAGCTCTGTACTCCATTTTTAATAGGGTTATTTGGTTCTTTGGGGTCTAACTTCTTGAGTTCTTTGTATATATTGGATATTAGCCCTCTGTCGGATATGGGGTGGGTGAAGATCTTTTCCCAATTTGTTGGTTGTCATTTTGACTTTCTGACAGTGTCTTTTGCCTTACAGAAACTTTGTAATTTTATGAGGTCCCATTTGTCAATTCTTGATCTTAGAGCATAAGCTATTGATGTTCTGTTCAGGAACTTTCCCCCTGTGCCCATGTCCTCCAGGGTCTTCCCCAGTTTCTTTTCTATTAGTTTCAGTGTGTCTGGCTTTATGTGGAGGTCCTTGATCCACTTGGAGTTGATCTTAGTACAAGGTGATAAGAGTGGGTCAATTTGCATTCTTCTGCATGTTGACCTCCAGTTGAACCAACACCATTTGTTGAAAAGGCTATCCTTTTTCCACTGGATGGTTGTAGCTCCTTTATCAAAAAAAGATCAAGTGACCATAACTCTGTGGGTTCATTTCTGGGTCTTCAATTCTATTCCATTGATCTACTTGCCTGTCGCTGTACCAATACCATGCAGTTTTTGGATGTCCCTCAAAGGAGGAATGTATACAGAAAATGTGGTATATTTATACAATGGAATACTACTCAGCAATTAAAAATAATGAATTCATGCAATTTGTAGGCAAATGGTTGGATCTGGAAAATATCATCCTAAGTGAGTTAACCCAATCACAAAAGAATACACATGAATTGCAATCACTGATAAGTGGATATTAATGAGCCCAGAAGCTCTGAATACTCAAGGCACAATTAGCAAATCAAAAGATTCCCAAGGAGAAGGAAGGAGAGGACACTGGTCCTGAAAAGACTGGTTCCAGTTTTGCAGGAGAGTACCAGAACAGAGAAAGGGTTGGGGGGTGACTGGGGAATGGGTGGAGCGTGGGGGGGAAAGAGGACTTATGGGACACATGGTGAGGGAGGAACTGGGAAAGGGGAAAGCCTTTGGAATGTAAACAAAGAATATAGAAAAAAAAAGAGGCATGTGCCACCACCGCCCGGCACGAGATAAGCACTTTTTAATGACCCAACTGTTTTTTCTCCTTTCTGTACTCACTCTATGCATCCCACACATGTATGCACACAGTTCTAAAACAAAGTGTACCTTTAACAGTCTTTATGCCTGTATAGTATCAGACAAGGCATTCCAAGCAGACTCCTACAACGAGCTCGTCCCAGTTCCTGCCTCAGGTCTTTATGACCAATGAACCCTGTCTCCTAGCCAGTCCCCTTCTCTCCCAGCCTATTGTGACACAGAAATTCACATTTCTTCACCGAAAGGACATCATTAGCATATTTATGATGTATGATTTCTCATCATCCGCATTTAATTGGCTGAGATGTTCACTGTGACTTTTCCATAAATGACCAAGGCAGCATAGAGAGGCCGTGATCACTGAGGAACTTTCCAAACCGTTTCTAAGCTAACCTCCATTCCACATCCCAGTTCCCCCATCCCCTACGCGGCGACCCCATATACAGAGCATGACGGGTAGTCTGGGTTGTCAACTCGACACAGCTGGAAAGAGAAGAGAACCCGAGATGAGGAATTGCCTCCATCTGATCTACCTGTGGGGTGTTTCTTCCTTGCAACATTTCTAGTTGATGTCGGAGGGCTCAGCCCGCTGTGGGAGGTACCATCCTTAGATAACTGAACCTGGGCTCTGTAAGAAAGGTAGCAGAACTTGGAGATGGTGGGGCGGTGGCAGATGAAAGCCCTTGTTTTCACAGGAGTCAGCAGAGGGAAGAGGAAGGAGGCACAGGGAGCTCAGCTCCCAACACCCAGGTTGATAACTCACAACTGTCTGTAACTTCAGTCGCAGGGGGATCTGATTGATGCCCTCTTCTGGCCGCCATGCGCACCACACACATGTGGTCTATTTATGTAGACGCAGGCATAATGTTCCTACTCATGCGAAAATAAATGAATTAGAAAAAAAAAAAAAGAACTAGAAGAAAGGTAGTCGAACTTGATCCTGGATGCAATCCAGTAAGCAGTGCCCCTCCAAGGTCCCCGCTTCAGCTCCTGCCTCGGCTTCCCCTTGGATAGGAGACTCTAGGCTGTCGTGATCTCTTCCCCAAGTTGTTCTTGGTCATGCTTTAACCCAGCAACAGAAAGCAGACTAGGACACATGTTTACCAATTAGTAAGATGGGGGTAGGGATGACAGGGACAGGACACCTTCCTGAAGCCAGCCCTATCCTGGGAGACTGTCATCTATGCTCCTCAATCAAACTCTTTGTTGTGCTGGGTACTGTTTCTATAAAAAAAAAAGGCATCAAGACACTGTGTCTGAAATGTTAAGGAGTCAGATGAATCAGATGGTTGAGAAGGGAGGGAGGGAGGGAGGGAGGGAGAGAGGGAGGGAGAGGAAGAACAGAGTGAGACCTCTGACTATGAGTAGGCTAGGAGCCATTTTCTTCTTGAAGGTGTGCAACTAGCTGCAGTCACCAAAAGCAATTCTCTAAGTATCACATAAGTAGACTTAGAAACAAACCAAAACCAAAACCAAAAAAATACAAAACCAAAACCAAATCAAAACTATATATATATATATATATATATATATATATATATATATATATATATATAAATCCTCACTCAGGACTGTGGATTAGAAGAGGTAGTCTCAGGTCCTGACTCAATGCAGCTGAGCTCGGAGCAGGCAGGAGACTGAACTGGCCTCTCTCCTTAGGAAGAGCCCCCCCCAACCCCCCTTGTAGGAAGAAGCAATTCACAGTTATTATGGCAGGCTTAATAGGGAGGGAGATTTCCATTAAGTCAGAGGGGTTTCTGAGACAGCCCATTGATGAAGGCCACTTGAGAAGCACCAGGGGCTGCTGTGAAAGACATTGTCATTCAGCAGATCTAGGCCAGCCCCACCTAAATGCAGACTTGTGGATTTGCTACAGAGTCCCTCAAATTCTCAAAAAAAAAAAAAAAAAAAAAAAGCCCTTCTTTTGACCTCTTATACAGTACAGTCAAAAGGGCTGTAGTTTAGAACCTCAAATATTCTCTACAAATCCATGTTCTGAACATATCCCCTCAGCTACTGCTGAGAGAGGCTGTGGAACCTTCACAGAATGGGGGCTATTTGTGAGATGCCTTCAGAGTGGGCAGAGCTAGGTTGTTTAGGGTCTACCTTAAAATCTCTCTCTCTCTCTCTCTCTCTCTCTCTCTCTCTCTCTCTGTGTGTGTGTGTGTGTGTGTGTGTGTGTGTGTGTGTGTGTGTGTAAGATCACACTCAGGTGACTGCAGCAGGTGCCTTTGCCTGCTGGGCCACTCCGCCAGCCCCGGAACCCCCACTCTGGAGCTGGAGCTGCATCCTAATGTTGGTCCCTCTCCTTGCTTCCTTGTCAGCCACCATGGGAAGACCTACTAAGCATCCTTCTTCCGCCATGGACTGAGTTATCCTGGCATGTCTTTCCCAGTATTATAGACTCAAAGTATGAGCCAGAACGCAACATTCCCTCCCTTACATGGTTTCTGTCAGGGATTCTGGTCACAGTGACACCTAAGTCACTGCTGCAGAGAAGTGCCACCTTCCCATGCTCCTTTGTCATTTGTGTGTCCCTCTCCTGTGTTCTGTGCTTCTCTAGATACAACCGCAATAACAAAGCCCAACACTTCTCGGACCCACATTTCTGTGGGTGGGTTCTGTGTGGCCCTCTCCTAATGAATATGCTTCGCCTCCCTCAAATGCACGTTGCTGAGGACTGGGCCCTACTGTGCTGTTGCTGAGGACTGGGCCGTACTGTGGCAGTGTGGAGGGGACAATCCTTACTGCCTTCTGGGACGGATCGGGTTAGCTATCTGGAGTGTGAGTGGTCATCAAGAATGGCTCTGTGACCCGCTGGGCTTGACCTCTGTCACACATGCCCCATGTTCCCCCTTTGCTCTTTACCGGGAGTTGGGGAACCCTAAGGCCCTTTTTCACTAGGACTGTCTAATCTGGAATATCTCAGACCTGGGAGCCAAAATAAACATTTTCTTATATATCGCAGGTATTCTATGATAGTACCAGAAAATACTCCATCAGATTCATATGGTAAGTGCTATGTCCATTGTACAGACTGGAAACCTAAGGCAGAGAGAAGTTAAAGAACCTCCTCTTAATCCCAGCACTTGGGAGGCAGAGGCAGGCGGATTTCTGAGTTCGAGGCCAGCCTGGTCTACAAAGTGAGTTCCAGGACAGCCCGAACTACACAGAGAAACCCTGTCTCGAAAAAACCAAAAAAAAAAAAAAAAAAAAAAAAAAAAAGAACCTCCTCTTTAGGGTTTGCGGCTATTAAGAGAGGCAGGAAAGAGTTTATCAGAGCCTGGAATCTTCAGTGCCCTGTGCATTCGGGCTGGTACGGCTGGCTCTGTACGTTTTCATGGCCTCCTGTGGAACCTAGTGGCTCTTTCCAAGATCACCTACCACCCCCAACCCTTTCCCTGGCCTGAAGCCCCGTAGCCCTTTGTCAGTCTTTTGTTAAAGCTCATCTATCTAGAGCTGGGCGCTTCTGTCCCTTAAACTTGCATCCTGCCTTCAACAATTTTATTTTGAGAAATTTTTTTAAAAGACTGAGTGTTTTTTTAAAAAAGTATTTATATGTATATGAGTGGTCTGTCTTCAGACACACCAGAAGAGGGCATCATCGGATCCCGTTACAGATCGGTTATAAGGCATCATGCGGTTGCTGGGAATTGAACTCGGGACCTCTGGAACAGCAGCCACTGCTCTTAACTGCTGAGCCATCTCCCCAGCCCCACATTGAGGAATATTTTTTAAAAATGAAACTACAGAATTAGCGGTGAAAGCCAGGCCCCTGTTGGGCGCCCAGTGCCGTTCTAAGGCCTTTTACCCAGCTACCTCCTTTAATCATCTTAAGAACCCCATGGAGTTGCTCTTTGTTATTATCCTATCTTTAGAGAAGTAGACAGATTCCAGTTAGTGATGCTGGGGATAGGCTTCTGACTGAGTCCTTGGGGATCCAGTGCCTACGCCATGAGTACTGAACCCCATTGGCTTCCTGAACTGGATTGGCAGGCTCTGGCTTGCCCAGATCTGCGTTCAAAACTCTCATACCAGACATGGATCCTTCTCTCCTATCAGCCGGTAAACCCTTGTCTTAATTCTTAATATTTTATTACGTGTGTGTGTGTGTGTGTGTGTGTGTGTGTGTGAGAGCACTTGCTTGCTTGCTCTCATGCATGGATCTAGGCGCCCCTGCAGGATAGTGCTGGGAACTGCACACATTTCAAAACCAGGTTCCCTCCTCCCCTGCCAGCACTTCCGTCACTCAGCGCCAGCAGCCACGTCATCAACAACTGCCTAATGTGACATAGTTCCTGTCGCCATGAGTTGTATACCCTTTATAAAAACCCTGCCATCACGCTCCCGTCCCAGTTTAGAGGCTTCCCTTTGCCCCGCTGCACATCGATAAATCTCTTGCACGAGGTCTTTTGTGTGGTGCGATCTCGGAGGCATCCCTTGGCCCCCATCGCCAAGATCCTCTTCCAACACAACGCTAGCACAGAGGAATCAGGTACTCTGGAGCTTGAGTTACAGGCATTGTGAACTGCCCGACGTGGGTACAAACTGGAACTCTGGCTCTTAAGCCCTGTACCATCAATCACTCTAGCCTGCCTAAGGTATGCTTGCACATACCCTGTCTCCTTAGCATCTTTGTGTGACACCAGCAGGTCATGAACCCTTCCTAACCCTCATGAGTTCATACAGGTTGCTTTCTATCCGGTTATTCTACCATCTACACTATCCCATCATCTACACTAAACCCACTCTTTTATTTCTCAAATATAGTTCAGTTATTTCCTTTAATTTTTCTTTTTTGTTTAAGTTTTGAGACAGGACAGAGTTTCACTATGTAGCCTTCCCTGGCTGGCCTAAGACTCACAGAGATCTGCCTGCCTCTGCTTCCTGAGGGCTGGGATTTAAGGTGTGTGTCACCACACGTAGGTTTGTTGTTTGGTTGGTTTGGTTTTTTGCTTCCACAATCTGCAAAAAGAAATAAATGTCATCGGACTATACCCTACCTGCCAAGTCCAGACGGCAGCCCACGGTTTGTTCTCGTTTAACCTGCATCGTGCGATCGGTCCTTATGTTTTCTAATTGTTGATGAAAAGAAATCCCGAGAGTAATATTTGGTGACAATATGAAGAGGATGAAAACTGAAGTTAAGTCAGCACACAGCTCACGTCCACCTGTGAGTTACAATAGCCGCACTGATGAGTAGGAGCGAAGACCTGTGTCTGGCAAAACCGATCACTATTTGATCCGTTTTCGAAAAGTCGGCTGATGTCTGCTCCAAAGTCTTGTGCGCACACCAAAGGCACATATTGTTAGGATTTTGATTAAGCTCCACCCCACAGTTACCTAGCAACAGCCAGGTAGGTCTGGTTCACTATAAAAGGTGATTCTTGCTCCTCCTCTCTCTCTCTCTCTCTCTCTCTCTCTCTCTCTCTCTCTCACTCACTCTCTTATTCTCTTATCCTTTTGTTATCTCTTGCCCTCTTGGACACTTTCCTCTCCCCACGCCCTCTCCACAGAGGTCATAGTGGGCCTCTGCTTCTCCTCTCTCTCCCTCTCTCTGCCTTTCTCTGCTTCTACTACTCCATTAACTCCCCTCCCCATGCTCTAAATAAACTCTAGTCTATGCTATACTGTTGTGTGTCTGGTCCCTCAGGGGGAAGGGATGCCTCGGCATGGGCCCACTGAGGCATCCCCTTATCCCACACGTCCATAGAACATATTCTTATGCTTCTTTCTCTTTTTATGATCACAACACATATGCAAAAGGTCACTGTGCTGTGCATTGCCCATAACAACCTCAAGTGGGAAAAAAACTTTTAAAACAGCAGGAGAGATGTAAACATGCTACAGTCTATTTACCTAAAGAATGACAAAAAATAATAAAAATAAAATAATAAATAATAAAAAATGAAAAAGAACCGGCTTCTGTGTGTACAGTATAAACCTCACACATAAATGACAAAGAAGTCTCATCCTAAATAGCACACATTGCACGTGGTGTGAATTTCAAAACCTATACATCGTCTATAAAGTTCGTAGTTAAGCTGGTGATATCCTATCTTGTGGTCCCTGGGAAGCAGAGATTGGAGCATAGGAATCTTATTAAGGATGTAATCTGAGGCAAGCACCTGGAGAGGAGAAGGATTCGGGCTAAGAGAGGTAAAGTCACAGCCTGGGTCCCAGCTAACCTACACAGCAGCTGTGCTCTGACCCTCCAGGTTGGGTTGGATTGGGGGCGGGGCCTTCACAGCACAGTCATTTGCATACCAACTGCTCATCCTGTATGCATCCAGTATGGGATATTCCGAGAGAGGATACAGGACCTGGGGTAAGGCTCTCTTCATCTGTGACTATTGGAGAAAGGTTGGCATGAGAGCTTTTGGCTGCTGATCCTCATGGCTTCAGACGTGGAGAAGTGTGAGAAGGACCCCAAACCACTACTGCAACTGGTTCCTACTCAGTAGTGACTAAACACCGATGGCTGCCACGGGGCTGCCTGCTCGAGAGAAGCATGCTCATCTGGACATGGTTTTTTGCCCATGATTTTGCCATTTTCCTGTGCATACTGGTTTTAAAAAAATTGCTTATTTAAGATCGTTTAGCTGAAAGAATGGAATCAGCCAGAGGGGAAAGGAACTTGGCAGAAAGTACTGAAGCAAGAAAATGAATGGAAACAAAGGACAAATAATATGTTTACAATTAAAATATTAATATTAAAATTTATTACTTTGCATGCTACCTTAAAAAAACTTAAAAAAAAAAAGGTGAGAACAAACAAAGAAACAGCCCCACCCCTGGAAATAAAACAATGAAAAAGACAAATCTGTGAGGAAAAGGAAGAACCTTAAGGCTGGTCCCAGTATGCAGGCTGGAACTGGTTACTAAGATGAAGAAAGGCAGGACTGGAGACATGGCTCAGTGGTTAAGATCACTTGCTCCTTTGGCAGAGGACTCTGGTTCAATTCCCAGCACCCACGGGGCAGCTTACAACCATCTATAACTCTAGTTTCCTGGGATGGAACACCTTCCTCGGGCCTCTGAGGGCTCTTGTATGTCCATTCTGCACATACATTTGCGTAGCACATATGTTACACATAAAAGTAATAAATAATTCTTTTAAAAAGTTAAGAAGGAGGGTAGGTAGTTCTTCTGATACTACCATGGCTACTGAGTTCTTCTTCTTTCTTCTTTTCTTCTTTCTTCTTTTCCTCTTCCTCTTCCTCTTCCTCCTCCTCTTCCTCTTCCTCCTCCTCCTCCTCCTCCTCCTCCTCCTCCTCCTCCTCCTCCTCCTCCTCCTCCTAATGACTGGAGGATGAAGTGATAAGGGCTGTCAAAGGTCACCGAGACACCAGGAGAGATAAAGGCTGTAGCATGTTCCCTAGATTTTTTAGAGGGGTGTTCATTCTTTACTTTGATGGCTGGACACCCTTAAAGAAAATATCTTGTATCGTGACTGTATGGATGCAGCACTTGTCAATAAAAACGTATGGCCTATAGAAAAAGGTAGACTTCAAGGTGGGACATCTGGTAGGGAGATTGAATTCTGGGACAGAGAAAAGGTGAGGGAGTCGCATGGGAACAGAGAGAAGGGGAGAAGCGTGTGGGAGCTGAGCACAAGTGACCAGCCACGAGGCACAGCTTAGATTAGGGTAAATAGGATATTAGTTATGATCGTATCTGGGAACCAACCAAAGCTTACAGCCAAGGTATTTGTTAATACGTTTTGAGTCTCAGAGTCATGATTCTGGGAGGTTGGAGGAAAAACTCAGATTTAACAGCCACCCACTTGGGTGTCCATCAGGGTGAAAGGGGTTTTAGAATTAGTAGGGGTAGAAGAAACAGAGGAGTTGAGTGTAGATAGCCTGAGAAAGGTGGGAGTCAGGGTGACCAGATGGGGCCCACAGAGGGTTCTGGTTTGAATGGAAAATAATTAAAAACCCAGGAGCAAGTATCCAGTGGAGAGGAACCCACTGTATATATTAGAAAACCAGGGATGGTTGATGGAGGGCCACTCCAGGAGCACAGAAGGAAACAAGCTCTGAGTACAGCCTCCTCTGTGAAAACAGCATGACTAACCTGGATTGCATCAATTATTCAGGCCACTTCTCTGGTCCTTATCTGGTGCCTCCTGTTGATGTGTCTTCATTTATATGAATGATTTTCATCTTTCAATAAAATCCTCTTGAGAACCATAGCTAAGAGCCCCTGACTCCGCACTGATTCCTCGTCCCAAGGCCTCCTAAGTGCAGGAATTCCACAGCTGTGCTTCCATGGTAGTAGATGTTGACAAGATGAGAGGAATCAAGATAGAGAGAGCAGATCCATGTGTTAGGCCTTGCCATGGAGCTTAAAACAAAAGCATTACATGGAACTGGACAAAGGACGCTCTTTGGATAAACTCCGACATTTTTCCATGGTCTGGTTCCATCTGTACAGTTAATGCATCTGAAGAAGGGACAGAAAGTCCAGGGCAGTGACCAAAGCAGGGCATTCCAAGTTTCACAACCAAGATGCAACATTCTGTTTGATCCTCTCTCAGGACCATGATGTCGTCCTTACTCACCCTTCAAAGTCCTTTCACAATCTCAAGAAAACAAGCTGGGGATCTTAGGCAACTCCTTAATCCCATGACTGCTGGCAGAAGCACTCCAAGAGTGCAGGTCTGTCCTGCCAGCAGCCCAGTGCCTGTCTGTCTGCACCGGCCATGTGTTCCAGATGGACTGCACATGCTGGTGGGTGAACATGCCAGGCCTGGGAAACTCGAAATATGTATTTGATCAGTGAACTCAAGGGCTTGGTCACTGGTGAAAATTCACTTTTCCCTTGGACTTGTCCACCCAGACATGTTTGCATTATGATGACAATTTGTAATTACACGAAGTCTTTCAACCTCAAAAATCTTCAAAGTCCTTTCAGATGGGAAATATTCTCAGGCCTTCTGTTTGGCTTTACTGGGCCATTCTGCTGGCCCCAAGTCTTACGGAGGTGGCGAGTTGTCCTGTATCCACTGCTGGAGGGCAAGACTCTACAGAGGGCAACACCTGGTTTTCTGATCGTGGGGGAGGCAGAGATGCTGTATCTCTGCATTGTTTGTATGGGGTCCCAGTGGGCTCCATTTTTTTTCCATAAGTGGCTTGTCACATTTTCCCCCCTTTCCCTTCTCACTATTCCACATTATTTCAGGTTTATTTTCTAGACTCACCTATGGATTCGTCCACCAGCTTACAGTGTGTGTCCCAGCATGTGTTTTTCTATGGCTCCTGTGCAAAGGCACTGTCTAAGTCAGTGTGTTCTACACTGTCTGTCATGAATTCAGGTCAGTGGGACAAATCCACTTTTAAACGTGCAGAGTTTCAGGATGGTATCAGGAACACTTGGTCTTTGGGTCTATGCATATGAAGGTATACTGAATTACTGTCAAGATTGATTTCTCCCTGTGGGCTGTGTTCAAAGGAGTTTGTAGATCATAGTTCCAAATGCTTTTGACATTTGACTTGTTCAAACCAAACATAATTCCCATATGGAAAGCAAGATCAGAGAGGGAAAGGAGACAGTGGGACCTGAACCCAGCGGCAGCATTTCTCATAGTCACGGGAAGAGGAAGAGCCTGGATGCCAGTTTCAGAAATCAAAGGCTCAATCTGATGACCTCTGATGATTAACCTGCTCTGACATGCTGGGCATCCACCATTCCTGGAGGATTGACAGATAGATGGGCATGCCCACATGGGTGGCTATCTCTTAATCTGACCCTTGAGTGGATCAGAGGTTAGGGAAGCCCTCCACCCTCCTGCCAGTGCCAAGGAGTAGGCAAGAGGCTCTTCCTGGACTTCTGGTTGCCACTGCTGCTGGCATGACTGTGTGGGAGAGGACATCACCCATGGGTCACAGGGAAGTCACTGGGTAGGTGGAAGGGTCACTCCAGCTTGTCCTCTGTCTTTGGCAAAGCACAGCTTCTCTGAAAGGAGCTGTCAAGGTAAAGAGAAAACCCAGAGGGCACTGAGAACATGACTAATGGGATACCATTGCAAAGCTGTGTTGTTACCACAGATCTCAATGTTTCCTGAGATTAGAGTTGTGGGTGCTTCCACCATGGCCTTAATTACTCTGCATGCTTGACTTAGTGGTACCCACTGGTCCATGTCATTCCTTGACCTGGGAATATTTAGATCTCCTCCCCCTTTCTTTTGATTCCTTCTTTCTTTACACACACTGTTCAACAGCACCAGCCCTCCTGTGATGGTGTGAATAGGAGTGGCCTCTACAGGCTCACATGTTTGAAAGCTTAGTCAGTAAGCAGTGGCACTGTTTGAGAAGGATTAGGAGGTGTGACCTTTGTTGGAATGGGTGTGGCCTTTTTGGAGGACTGGAAAAAAATTTCACTGGGTATGGGCTTTGAGGTTTTAAAACCCTAGCCAAGGTCAGTATCCCCCCCTCCCTCATGCACCTTCTCTGTCTCTCTGTCTGTCTCTCCCCCTCTGACTGCGTATCAAGTTATAGCTCCAGATTACTTCTCCAGCACCATGCCTGTCTCCCTGTCACCATGTTCTCCCACCATGATGATAATGGACTAAATCTCTGAACTGTAAACCAGCCTACAATTGTAAGAGTTGCCTTGGTGATGGTGTATCTTCACAGCAAGAGTGAATAAGGTACCTCCCTTCTGGACACCAGAAGTCAGGGAAGTCACATATGTTATTTTTAATATCTTTGTGCTCAAGATGAAACCAAGATCCACATGCCTGCCAAACCTGCATTTTAGTATGGGGTTATGCCTCCACCTCTCACACAATTTTTATTTGCTCTCATTTTTACATCTTTGATAACTCATTCATTAGCATGCAACTTGGAAGGGAGGAAGTAAAGAACAGAATTGGGCCCTAAATCTCACCTTAAAGGACAGATGATAAGATATGGTTTTAAATTAGAAGAATCTATGGCCAGAAAACCACCACGTCGAGGAAATGAGTTACCAGCTGATGGGAACAAGATAATCCCGCGAGAAATAAAAAGCAATAACAAGAGTAGTTAATAATTATCGACTAGATATTTTGCAGTAAATACTCTTGAATTCCTTCGCATACATTCACATTTAATGAAAAGAACTGTGAAGTTGATGTGATTTGTGTCCACATTTTGTAGGTGAGGTGACCAGAGCATCGAAAGCTGCCCGGCGGCCACGTGGCATTGCTGATAGGTGAAAACGGGGGGAGTCTGGTTGAGAGTCTGTGCTCCTAACCCGTTAACTCTCCCTTCTGCAGAGGGAAGGTTCATGGTGTTAGGATTCTGTCTGAACTCCACCCTCACAGTTGCCTGGCAGGTATGCTCCTCCCTGTAGGTGAGGCCCACTAGGGCTCTTCTCTCTCTCCCTTCCTTCCCCGCCCCCTCTCCACATGGTCATGGCTTGTCTCTGCTTCTCTACTCTCTCCTTCTCTCTGCCTTTCTCTGCCTCTACTACCCTCTTAATGCCCCTCCCCATGCCGTGAATAAACTCTGTTCTATACTCTACTGACTCGTGTGGCTGGTCCCTCAGGAGGAAGGTATGCCTTGGCATGGGTCCGCTGAGGCACTCCCTTCCCCCACACCTCACTACATCCCATAGAACATCTTCTTCTTCTTCTCCTTCTTCTTCTTCTCCTTCTTCTTCTTCTTCTTCTTCTTCTTCTTCTTCTTCTTCTTCTTCTTCTTCTTCTTTTTTTTTTTTTTTTTGGTTTTTCGAGACAGGGTTTCTCTGTGTAGCCCTGGCTGTCCTGGAACTCACTCTGTAGACTAGGCTGTCCTTGAACTCAGAAATCCACCTGCCTCTGCCTCCCAAGTGCTGGGATTACAGGCGTGGGCCACCACGCCTGGCTTCATAGAACATATTCTTAATACCACTTTATATTTTTATAATCACAACACATGGAAACCTTGAGAATCAATTTTGTTGGAATAGTTAGAAGCTAGGCGTTTGGAAAAGGCATATCAGCTAGAGGATAGAAGCGTTTTTTTTTGTTTTGTTTTTTGTTTTTTGTTTTTTTTTTTTTTTTTTTTTTTTTTTTTTTTTTTGATGTCCAAACTGCCCTGGTCCTAGGACCTGGGACTGCTTGCTTCTCCTATTTGACTTGCTGTGGCTGGATGTTGGATGAGCTCTCCATTTGACAAGGAATTAAATACCAGGCATAAATAAGTAACATTTATCTTGTCTTACATATGGGTTTCTTAGCCCTCCTTCCCTTCCTCTTTTTCTGTCTACCCTCTCCAGTTGAATCCTTTTCCCTCCCTTCCTTCCTGGTGCTCAGCAGTAAGATGTTTCAGTCTGGGATGATCTGAAGAAAGGACAAAAAAGAACAGTGTCTTCTGGGAATGCAGGCGCGGCCGCCGCTTTGGACTGGCTTCCAGCGGGTCTCCCCAGGCAGGTCGTATCTTCCACGTGTCTGCTCAAACACTAAGATAAATGTCATGAGACAGGAGCAAAGGAGAGGCTTCTAAAACACCAAGATGCTTGAAAGCAGAGAATCCTGTAGGGCCTAGAAAAGACTTTCATCTCTCTGGTTCACTTCTCTAGGGAGTCTTAACTGCTCCAGATCCAATATCACCCTTGAGTGACTGGGAAGCAGCAACTGGTACAATTATTTGCACTGTCTGTATGGAGTCCCTGGGGCACCAGGAGGCCAACGCCTCAAGAGAAGGCCCACGAATGACTGTCACAAAGTGTGGAGGTCGCAAGGAAGCAGTGTGTGCACTGGCCTGGAGAAACAACATGCCAGGATCACAGGTGGATTTTACAAGCTTTTAGTTGATTCCTCATAAGGGCAAGGTCTAATTGTGTCTCAGATATCAAAGTTGTGCTGCACAGAGTCCACTGTAGCCCTTAAAAAATTTATGTTCTGTTTACCAGGGCCGGCAGGTTCAGAGCCACGGTCACCGGCTGCCTAATTACTCTTGCATGGTTCCCTTTGCCTCACCCTTCCATTTGCTGCGGCCAAGAATTACGACCCTGATCATTCCAGGCTGTTTCTTGAATGTAACTGGAAATATTACACAGCGTGGCCGCCTCCCTTCTGGAACTGGAATATGAGATATTGTGCAAGCTTGCTTCACATCCTTCAAAGCACAGGGGCGTGGGGACCTTCTCTTGACAATTCCCACACTCTGTCCCCTTGAGTGTGCCAAACTCTTCTCCCAAGTCACAATTCTCTTCTCACACGCAGAAGGAGAATGAAAACACAGACCCAGTGGGCATGCTAGCTCTTAAAACCTAGCACTTAGAAGACAGAGGCAGGAAGAACGTGAGTTCCAAGCTAGCCTGAGCAATAGAGTAAGAACCTATCATAAAAGAAGAAAGACTAGAAGAGGGGGAGGAAAAGAAAGAGGAGGATGAGGGAGAGGAGGAGGAAGAAGAGGAGGAGGAAGAAGTGAAGGAGGAGAAGGAAGGAGGAGGAGGAAAAGGAGAAGGAGGAGAAGGAGAAGGAAGGAAGGAGGAGGAGGAGAAGGAGAAGGACTAGGAGAAAAAAGAAGAAGAAGAAGAAGAAGAAGAAGAAGAAGAAGAAGAAGAAGAAGAAGAAGGAGGAGGAGGAGGAGGAGGAGGAGGAGGAGGAGAAGAAAAGAAGAAGAAGAAGAAGAAGAAGAAGAAGAAGAAGAAGAAGAAGAAGAAGAAGAAGAAGAAGAAGAAGACGGGGAGGAGGAGGAGGAAAAAAGAAAACCTGGCTCTTAGCACTAGCATAAGTGGTCCTCCTTTGCAGAGTCTCTTGAATCTTAAAAGACATATTCACATAGACACAGACATGACTGGTCCTCAGATCATTGCTTCACACCAGCGATTCTCACCCTTCCTAAGGCGGAGACCCTTAAATACAATTCCTCATGTGATGGTGATCCCCAACCATAAAATTATTTTTGTTGCTACTTCATACCTATAATTCTGATACTGTTATGAGTCATAATATAAATATCTGATATGCAGATGGTCTTAAGGGATCCTTAGACCCCAAGGTGGTTGTGACCCCATAGGATTGCTTTATTGCAGTCTGAATGCAGAAATGCATCTACAAACTAGTAGTAATACTTTGAATTTTTACTCAAGGAAATTCTCTTGCAAAGCACAGCATGGTCTGGGGCAACAGGTTTTAATGTTTCAATAGCCAGGAGCAAATTACTAGGTCTAGGTGAGTCCTGGAGCGCTGTCTTGAAGCAGCTCACCTGAGCCTCAGTGCAGGTCTCTAAGCTCTCTACAGACATCTCCCTGCGGAGCTCCAAGAAGCTGCAGGGCACATTCATCCACCCAGGCTCCAGCCCTTGTCTCACACTCGGCTCGTTTATCGTTTCAAGAGGTTTGCATCATGGAGGTCAAAGGAGCAAGCCGGGCCAGGCCTCACCTCAGCACCAGTCAAAGTTGCTGTCAGCACTGGATGGAGGAATCATCACCCCAGCCAGGTATGAGGCCAAGAGAAACCTCTGCTCCCTCCGAAATAGTTTGCATTTTTCCTTCTTCTTTTGCAGATGAACAACGTTGAGAGATGAGATGAGTTCTTCCTTCTGAATGTGACTGCATGGCCGGCATTCCAGGAAACCGAGGAGTAGGGTTTGGCTCTTACCACCTTTTGTAGATTTTTTTTTCTCTTCAGCCCCAGCTCATTATAAAATTAGCCATCTTGATTTATTCATTTACGTGTAAGTGTGCATTCTGCAAACATTCTAAACGCATGAACACAATTCTATGGGACAGGCCAGGGGAGAACTCCACAGAATGAGCTCAGTAAACTAAGCTGTCTTTGGGTTTTACCATGATAGCATGCTGAGAGTCACAAGAGCGAACGGATTTACCAGCAAAATTATCGCAGACATCGACCTAAGTGTCTGCTTTGCAAAGAACCTAAACACTAGATGGTAAGTCTTCTCACACGTCACCACAGAGTTTAGACGCATCTTTCTGCTTTCTGTTTATCCAGTTGGTTAGGTAAATAGAATTGGCTAAACCAATTTTCTTCCCTTTATCAGCACAAGTTCCTCTTCTTTAAGGAAGCCGGTGCTGGCTCGTGGGTTTTTGAATTGTTTCCTTATGAGAGCCTTCCAAGGGGACTCTGCTCTGTCTTTTGCTTTGGACACAGATGAGTGCCGTTTTCCTGCTTAGAGTATCTTCCATGGTCCACGCCCCGCCGGAGATCTTCCCTGTGAAACTTTTCCCCAGGTGTCTTAGGCCGTGAGGGAGAGAGACAAGGTAGAGAGAGGAGTGGAGGAGGGGGGCACCAGCCTTTATAGGAAAGTGGAGAAAACTCACCGCACAGTTAATTAGAAAGTGCCATGAAGCAAGTCCAAACTTTATGGCTTTCCTAGAATTGATGACGGCTTCTAACCGGGCCTGCCTGCTCCCATGCAGGTGTGTGCAACCCCCAGGCCCACATGGTTTTTGGCTGCCCTGGGACTTATTCTTTGTTTAGCCCAGGATCCTGTAACTGAATCTCGCTTAATAAACTTTTTGTAATAATGTAGCTTGGGTCAGCTTCTAGGTCCAACCAACCTCTGCTTCCTACAACCCCCCACCAGCGCGCGCGCGCACACACACACACACACACACACACACACACACACACACGAAGTCCTCCTGGCACACCTGCAGGGATACACAAGCCCTTGGTTGCCCCTAGGGCAATAGCCACATCCTAGGCTTATAAGGAGCCAGCTGCAGGGTCAGTAAGGGAGGAGGCCAGGGCAGAGCGCTTACTCGCTACAAGTAATTTGTTTCACTTAGGACCTGCCAGCAGGGCTGGGGTCCTGTGACTTGGGAAAAAAAAGCCAGAATTTTTACTCAAAAAAATATTTTATGGTAATGCATACCACACAAGCAAGCCCTGGCTTACACAGTCTGATTTATAGGCACTCCTGAGAGGCCCAGGGCACTTGGGAGCCTGAGAATGCTTGGGCCAGCCTTGTTACCAAAGAAATTCTCTCCTCTCTCCATTTGTGCTTTATCCTCCTTTTCTGATACCCTCCTCTCCCACCCCTCGTCCCCACCTCCTAACTAAGGGCACTGCAGTGAGGCAAGCCAGGAGTTCAAGAGAGCGGGTGCTCATTTGATTCTCTTGGGTCTGTCTGAATTTCAGAATGTCCAAGGAGCTTTTGAAAGATACTTGTACCTGGTCTCACTGCACTAAGTAGGAAGTGTTCAGATGCGTGCCAGAGTGTCCTTGGCTGGGCAAATGACTCTCCTCAGGAACTCCCTTCATGTAAGGCACAGCCATGGCCACTTGAGGTGCATTGACATCCTTCCTTCTGCCGTTTGTCCTCAGGGTGGGGGTGGGGCTTGCTTGAGTCTAGTAGTGCAACCTTCGTGCCACAAAACACAAAAGCAGGAGATACGAGGGAGGGAGCCATGAAACTGCATTTTGGCAGACACCCAGGACTCTAGAAATAGAGACGCAGAATCAAGAAAGAAATAGACACGTGTCCTGGCCCTGAAGTCCTGAGCAGGGAGCGGAGAGTCAGACATAACTGTAAATGTCCAAGGAAGCTCTTACCCATAGAAGGATCCTGCTATTCAGCTGGACCAAGGCGACTCCATGACACTTAAGGGGTGGAGGTGGGAGAATGGAGCACAGGGAGAGGTTTCTGCCTTCTCGTGTTTACTCCCACAGTGTTTTCATTTCTAACACTCATCATACCCAGCAGAACTTGCACAGCAGTGGCAGCTGTACTAGCATTTAATTACAAATGAGCCCTGAGGAATCATGCTCTTGTATCCACTTGTATCATCTCACTAAATCTGAAAAACAAAAAGATAATTGATGGGTCCTGATGCGTTTTATAAAACCAAGTATACATTCTATAGGCCACAGTATGGTGCGGTGGAAGGAGGTACCTCAGCGGGCCCATGCTCTCTCCCTCTGAAGTACCAGCCATGCAGTGGGTCTGATGCAAAATAGAGTTTATTTGGGGGCATGGGAAGGGGAGAAGAGAGTAGAGGCAAAGAAAGAGAATAAGAGGAAGGACAGGGAGAGAGGGAAAGAGGGAGGGAGGGAGGGAGGGAGGGAGGGAGGGAGAGGGAGGGAGGGAGGGAGGGAGAGAGAGAGAGAGAGAGAGAGAGAGAGAGAGAGAGAGAGAGAGAGAGAACAGAGGGGCAGAGAGAGTGTAGCAAGCCAGGCCTACCTGGCTGTTGCTAGGTAACTGTTGAGCAGAGTGTACAAGGAATGCCAACATTCTTCCATTTTGGTTTAATTAAAAAAGGAGAAACTAGAAAGTGGTGTTGAAGCAGGAATAGGGTCATCGTGATCTTTAGCTATTTCCTGCTGACTCTGAGGTGATGTGTCTCTGGGAAACTAAGAAGGTGGGGATGGGGATGCTGTCCAGCCTTAGGAGAGTTGGCTGCTTCCTTATTGCCCAAGGTCTGTGCAGCCATCTTTAGGTAGGTAGGTGCAGGTCCAGTAGAAGTGTCTGTGTCTGTGAAAGGAGCCTGGAACATCCGTGGGTTGCTTCTCTGGAGCTGCCTGGATGTAGATTTTTAGTAAACATCTGTACTTGGCAAGATGCTGAAATACACACACACACACACACACACACACACACACAAAACACAAACTAGAGGTAGAAAATAAAGTTAAGTAGGTCTGGGAGAAAACCCTTTTTCTTTTCTTAGGTGTACATTTGAAACCCTTAGGTTTTGGTGGTTGAGGTGAGGGGAGTCCCCAAACCAGGGAACAGGAGAGAAATCCCACCCTCTGAAATAGGTAACAGGTGGAAACTTAGCCTATTAATTGGCGGGTGTTCTTATATGGATGGAGTCTATTTGGTCCATGGAGGTAGCTCTGAATGTGTTTCCTGGCTTATAAGTTTACAAAAGAGATAAATTTGTTAACGGCATGTTTCCTAAGGTGAGCTTAGGGAAGACGAAAGCCTTTGGGGGTGGAGGAGCTGAAGGAATGAGGGCTTTTTCCTTTTGTCTAAGAAGCTGAATATATATAAAGTTAGCATAATGGCAAGCATTTTTAAATTTACATTTAAAAGACAATTAAAGGAAAGATGAAATTTTGATAGTTGATCATATAGTTTAGCATAAGAAACACCTTAAGTCTAAAGTTAAGAGACAACCAATGGAAACAAATTTGTAACTGTGATAGCTGATGGTGGAGATTTAGCATGAGAAACACGTTAAGTCTATGGTCAGACGAGACAATCAAAGGAAACTTATAATTTGAACTTGTGATTATACAGTTGGCTCATATGATGGAAAGTTTTATTAGAGTTGGGCTAATTTATAAGAATTATATTGGTTAATGTTAGGACAGTGGCATAGCAAGGGGAGGAAATCTGAAGCATTTAGTCACTGGAAGCTGAGTGTAGATAAGGAAGGAGCAGAGGGTCACATCTGTGCAAGTTTACATCTGAACGTGTGTATCCTTTATTGTGAAGCTTATGGGCAAGGCAAACCTGTCTTTTTGATAAGAGATATGGCAGTCTTAGCTAGTTAACAAACCGACTAATGAGCTAATATGGTTGTGGACTCCCTTGGGGTAAGGAGCGAGTTGTCTGATGTTTTTTAGCTGTCAATCTGTAGTTAGCTTAGCTGTCAATGTAACCAGAAATCTGGGAAGAATAAATTATTATAATCTAGATGTCATGTAGTAATTAAAATGACAGAGATTGGTCAATAGTCCACTACCTAAACAGTTCTCCCAGGTCCCTGTGGTCTCCATCACAACTTGGGCAGAGGCAGTCTGGCCATCATCAGAGGCAGTCTGGCCATTGGAGAAGCTTTTTCCTGTGAAGAAGGAATGTGGGAGAAATGACTCACTTTGTCTCAGGCAATACGAGACATTTAACTCTCTGGGTATCATCTGTCTGTCCACAGTGTAGGCTGAGCCCCGTTAGCAAGCAAGGCAATGAAGCAGTGTGTGTCAGTGGTTATCATCCCACAATCCAGGTAGAGGTTTGTGTCACTGTGCCCATATCTTTTTGAGACCTGGGAGGCAGGGGTGTCACTGTAGGATTTGAGAGTCTCTGTCATAATAAGCTAAACATTTAAAAAGCAGATTTTTCTTTTTGGGTTTTTTGAGACAGGGTTTCTCTGTGTAGTCCTGGCTGTCCTGGAACTCACTCTGTAGACCAGGCTGGCCTCAAACTCAGAAATCCGCCTACCTCTGCCTCCCAAGTGCTGGGGTTACAGGCGTGCGCCACCACGCCCGGCTAAAAAGCAGATTTTTTTTTTTACAAGATTGAGAGCTAATATCTATTAAACATAGATTAGTTAGAATTAGACAATCTGTGTTTGTTTTTTAATTATTTGGTCTAGATTATATCTAGCAAACAAAGAGGTTACATTGTAACTTAATGACAGTAGCAAAATCAAGACTAAACATATCTTTAAAGCAGATCTGTAACCTTTTTACTGTTGTAAAACTTTAAATTAATATTAAAATTATTATTTACCAAGGCAGGATAGAAATCATATGAAAACCTTATCTTAATTGAAAACTGTCTTTGGAGACCTTTTAAGTTCTAAAGTGAGCGGTGAGCTGGGGAGTGCCCATAACAAAGATGGCGGATAGTCATGAGCCTGCCTTCCATCAAGATGGCACTGAAGCTACGGCCAGCCATGTGATCGCCCTTAGCTAACATGGCGCCGAAGCGAAAGCTCTGCCTGTGGAGGAAAGGCACTTGTTTGTTATACTTTAGAACGGAATGGCATTTTCTACAGAAGCATGAGTATGTATCAGCAGAGACAAATAGACATGGCTTAGAAGGCAGACAGGGCATTATGTACATCTGAGGAGATCTCTGTCACCACAGGCAGCCTCTGATCCTGTGTGGGTCGGATCAGAGAAATGACATGTCTGAGCAGTGCACAGCACGGCTCGGCTGCTCCTTCTTCCGCTGCAGGTGGCTTAGAGTTGGTGCAGACCAGAATGGAAAGAAACTAGAGAAAAAATTCCCAGGAAGTAGAAATTTAAGACTGCTTGCTGGAGCAAACAGTTGGCAGCGGTGGGGGCAGGTGGGGACAGCAGGAGCACAGCGAGTTAAGTCCAAAACAACATCTGGAAAGTGCTGTTAAGAGTCGAAGGGGCGTGGAGCTGGGAGCGAAGAGTGATTGGGAGTGAAGGTGGGAAAAGCCTACGTAGAAAATCTTCCATTTTTCAGATAGCTGGTGAAAGTTGTAAAAGTTTTTTTTTTTCCCAAAGTTCCATTAACCTGCTATTTAGAGTTATTATCTAGTGGATATTGGGGCCAAATTCAGGGTGTGAATTTGGAAGCCTTTAATACCAGGAGGTGTCCCAGTAGGGATCCTGGCAGTAGCAGCGAAGACATTCCCTTTGAATGAGAGTAGAAGTTATCAGTTATCCCTACCAGCGGCTCGAGGATAAATATGATAACTAGGAACGGTGGCATCCAGGACAGATCACCAAGTCGTCATGAGGTGAACAGGGGTTGAGCTCCGGTCCAGGGTATGAGCGGCAGGAGGAAGGCTTACCTAGGCCTAGGATTTTCCAGTAGCTCTAGAAAGAAACGGTCTTGAGAAGAGAAAGAGATCTCACGCAAGGGAAGAGGTTCTAAGATGAAGAGCCAGTGAGGAGGGCCGGTCATGACTGAATAAATATCTTTGTCCCCAAGTACATCAGAGGGTGGCTGTGAGCTCAACAGCCTTCCCTTGGGACCAGGGTTGTTTAATCTGATGTGTGCGTATGTGTGTGTGTGTGTGTGTGTGTGTGTGTGTGTATGTGTGTGTGTGTGTAGTGGGGCGGGGGGAGCTTACCAATTCACTGGTGTTTGGATGGATCTAACAATCCAATGGCTGGAAAGTGCTTGTGGCAATGGTGGGAAATGTGAACCTGCGAGTTTGTAAATCTGAGTCACGACACCAAACGAAGTGTTTTATAAAACCAAGGATATGTTTTGTAGAGTGTGGTATGGTGTGGTGGGAGGGGTTACTTCAGCGGGGCCATGCTGAGGCACCCTACCCCCCAAGGTACCTGGACCTAACGGGTATACTAGACCCAATGGGTCTAGTATAGAATAGGGTTTATTTGGGGGCATGGGAAAGGGAACTGAGAAGGAAGTAGGGGGGGAGGGGGCGGGGTGGAAGTGGGGGAGGGAGGGGGGAGAAGAAGCTGGCCAGGAACATATCATATGGAAAGAGAAGAGATGGGGGAAGGGAGGGGGAAGAAAGTAGTGGATAAGAGAGAGAAAAGGGGCAGAGAGTCACCCCAGGAGTGGCCAAACAGTCCCTTGAATAGCAAGCCAGGCCTACCCGGCTGTTGCTAGGTAACTGTTGGGCAGATGGTAGAAGGAATGCCGAAAGGTACTATCATTGTCCCCATATCAGGTGTGAAACTGCCATGTCTTGAGGTCACTTGCTGTACCCAAGAACCCACAGCCGGAAAGGTGGGCGCGTGGGTTTAGAGCCGGCTGAGGCCTTCTCTACTCTGTAGTCTTGCGTTTGCTTGACGCGGCCCATGCTTTCTCTCCAGGAAGCAGGGCCCAAGCCTGAAAAGCACCAGGAACCTTATGGGCCTTACCAGTGTCCTCAGAGCCCCAGCGCATGCCGCTTTCCCTAAGGGAACTCGTGCATTATTCTGGACACACCTTGGGAAAGCCCAGTAAAACGGTCGAAGCTAAAGCCATGGGGTTCTCAGCACTGCCATCTATATCCCTTTAGAGGTTTTTTCCAAGGAATAAAGCCTAAAGAAGGCTTCAACTCAATTCTGTGCGGATGCTTGGGACATCGCTTTCCAGTCCTGCCTCCTCCCAGTCCCTGAGGTAGGTGTAGAGGCGACTGAGGCATCCTATTGATTTTGGCTAAGACAAGAGCACAATGGGACACAGGCCAGTAGAGACTGCCCCCTGCAGGCACCGGCCTCCTATTTACCCAGTACCAATTCCGGACCTCAACTTCCTCCCGCTGGCTTCTGAGGCCCTTCTACACAGCTGTCTTGAGGAACACACACATCCTCTCTGACTCTGTGGACATAAGAATAGCTTACAGGCAGATGTCACAGTAGAAGAATGCCCACTTTGCTACTTCCAACTGTGGGTCAAATGTGTTCGTTCACCTGCCTGTCTCCTGTGGGCCAGGGAGAGAGCCGGAATGACAGCCCGGAGAAACTGCTAACGAAGCAAGACTTGACGCAAGCCGCCTAGACAGACGCATTATCTGGGAGTGAGGGCTCAGCCTTCAGAAAGATTTACGGCAGGATGTGAGGGGGAGTGGATCTGGAAGTGTGTGTCTGTGGCGTGGGGGGTAGCTGAAGGCGCTCAGCCGTTCTCTAGTGAGAGTGCAGCCTTTGATTTCCAAAGCCACATGGCTGAGGCAGCGTTTACCTGCTGGCAGCACAGTCCCCCATAGTCACGTAAGATCCCTTCATTCTATTTAGCTGTTTTGAGTGCACGGTACTAGGTCCCTGGATTATACATTAGCCTAAAAATGCTAGGAGAGTCATACATGCTGAAGATTAGTAGAAATAGAATCTTAAAGCAAGAAGTGTGTGTGTGTGTGTGTGTGTGTGTGTGTGTGCATCTGTGTGTTCTTTTGGGTGAGGTGTGATGAGAATGAACTGTGTGGTATGTTTGTATTGTATGCAGAAGAGAAAATGACTATGGAGTGTACATGCTGTGTGTGGCTATGTATATTGGTGTCTATAGTGTGCTATGTTTGCAGTACAGGTGTGATTTGGTGCATGGTGTTGGGGGTAGTGCAGAGGTGATGATGATATGATGATGTATACGTGTGCATATATGAACACCTGCACAATACAATGATGGGTGTTGCTTTCTTCCATATTATTATATAAAATAGCACACTGTTTGCAATCAGCCAACGGTTCTTATAGATTTCTTTTGTAAACTGTCCCCACCACACATGAAGTCGGATGGTCATTTTCTATGGCATGGGTGAAAATGTTATATGGCAAGTAGAGTCGAAGAGTTCCTGAAACTCATCTACATAAGTCAGTGGTGTGTGTGTGTGTGTGTGTGTGTGTGTGTGTGTGTTTGTGAGAGACAGAGAGACAGAGAGACAGAGAGACAGAGACAGAGAGACAGAGAGGTGTGTGTGTGTGTGTGTATGTGAGAGAGAGAGACAGAGACAGAGACAGAGAGACAAAGAGACAGAGAGGTATGTGTGTGTGTTTGTGTGTGTGTGTGTGTGTGTGTGTGTGTGTGTGTGAGAGAGAGAGAGAGAGAGAGAGAGAGAGAGAGAGAGAAAGAGAAGTGTGTGTGTGTGTGTGTGTGTGTGTGTGTGTATGTGTGTGTGTATGGAGTTTACTTTTTGCCATATTGTCCAAAAGAGGACAAAAAGCAATTTGGGGGATAGGGGCTTACTTATTTTATAACCAGCCACGTATCAAGCAACTTTATTTCTTCTAATTCATTTGTCAAAATTTGACTCTCTTACAGTGCGTGATTTAGTGGCACGGGAAACTGATAATACAATTTATTTCTGTCTTGACTGTAATTGTATATATGAAAAATGTGTGTGGGCTTCCATGGTCTTTGAATTCACAGTACATCCACATGGGCATCTGTTTTCCTGAGCAGCATGCACTTTTGAACAAATGCTTCACGCCTTTAAGGATGTCTTGTTCTCTTCCGGAAAAGGAAGCGCACCTCTTTGGGTTTGCCCCATGTCATGTAGGTTGGCTTGCTGTGTAGCCTTCTCTATCTGTCTTAGTTAGGGTTTCCACTGCTGTGAACAGACACCATGACCAATGCAAGTTCTATAAAGACAACATTTAATTGGGGCTGGCTTACAGGTTCAGTGGTTCAGTCCATTGACATCAAGGCAGAAACATGGCAGCATCCAGGCAGGCATGGTACAGGAGGAGCTGAGAGTTCTACGTCTTCATCTGAAGGCTGCTAGTAGAAAACTGACTTCCAGCCAACTAGGGTGAAGATCTTAAGCCCACACCCATAGTGACACACCTACTTCAACAAGGCCACACCTCCTATAGTGCCACTCCCTGGGAAAAGCATATACAAACCATAACACTATCCATTCTTTGTACAGAGTAGACAAAAGTCTTGTCTTGTGATTTTCATTCATTAGCTTAGTAGCCGCTTGTTTTTTGATTTTTTTTTGCCTCCACTGCCTACAATACCCCTTTATTTTACTACCCTTTTCAAAAAGCTAGTAAACCCTTCATTTGAAAGCAATCCTTAATAATCTCAAAGAGTGTGTCTTCTTAGATTTCTGAAGCTCACATTTTTTTTTTTTAAATGTATTTTCTGTCCTTTGGAGGTAGAGTCTTATTTACTCTGAATCATTAAAACAGTTCTTTGGACTTGTAGAGAAATTGCCTCCGTGCCCCGCTCCCAGCTCACAAGATGCTTCCTGTTCCAGTTCTCTTAACTACTCAAAAATTTGAGACCCCACACTGGAGATGTCTTGGACCCCAAGGTCATCACGAGTCAAGCTGGGTTTGCTCAAGTGTCCTGAGATCCCAGCTGGCAGGCGGCTGGCTGTGGAGTCCGAGTCTGTCACACATTTTATGTGTCTTGGGTGTCATTTGGCACCTCACATGAATGAAGACTGTTTGTGGGACAACTGTGGCAGTGGGGACTGTCTCCCGAGCCTGATCCGGCAATCCTGGGTCTGTCCGTGATGACGACACTGTTGTCCACTGCTGTCAGACGCTTTCCAAGGATCCCTATGGGGAGCGCAATTCCTGAAGCAACTGAGCTCCACAAGCATCTCTTCGGCCTGAGCATCTCTTCATCTTTTTCAACCGAAATAAGATGGATGTGTTGGATTACGAGATGGTGACATTTACAAAAGATCAAAATTTTGATTTTTTCTCAATGCATGCAGTTCTTTGCCTTGATTTCTCCTTGCTCCCGTATCGTCAAATATTCTGCCTTATACATTCTCATTAGAAATATAAACCAAATAAAATATTTTGCTAACAAAAAAAATCAGTTCTTTGTTTTGACATCTTTTATCTTTTTGTACATAACAACCATTCATTTAAAATGAACCAAAACCCTGATCACCTGCAGGAAAACAAACTACCTAAAGATGTTGACGAGCCATAGACCAAGCAGAACGTAGATGAGTTCATTTCTGTTCCTGTGACAAAACACCTGAGATAAGTCAACTTAGAGAACAAAAAGGTATATTATGGATCATGCTTGGTTTTGAGAACTTGATTTCAGGCTGGCTAATTTCAATGCTCTGGGATCTTGGATAATGAAAATCCCCAGGATTGGTGTCTATAAGAGAGGAAGGTAATTGACCTTCCAGCAATCAACCAAGAAGAATTGGGGGGGGCGTGTGGAGAGGGAGGGAGAGAGAAAATATGCATGAGCCAGTAAGTACAAGATTTACTCAGATCTATACACCCCTCCCCGCCCCCCGAGAGGCCCACATCATCCAGCCAAGCTCCTAGCAGCCTATTCTCCATGCACATATAAACCCACAGATGAAGTTAGTGTCCTTGTGATCCAACCAGTTCTCAATGGCCTTCAGCACACCGCCCTCCTGGGGGCCGCATCACATGTAAACTATAACAAGAAGGCACTCTAAGGAAGATACCAGTGATACCCCCCCCCCAGTGCCTTCCTAATTTTGCATAGAACTGGAGATTTCAAAATAACCGGAATCCGTAAACAGAATGTCAGAACTCACAGGATTAAGATGCCTTTAAAAAGTTAGTTTGTTAGCTGGGATTATGTCGTTGATCAGCTTCCATCTGGCTTGACAAATTACTTAGTTTAAAATATTCCTAAACTAAAATATTCCTAAACGTGCGACATGTTAGCGAGTGGTTTCCACTGCCATGCCATTTTAGTTGGATTTTAGAAGTTGATCTTGAAACACTCTTTTCTTAATTCTGATTGGTACTTCTTTCTTGTATCCCTCTTTTAAGGAGACCATATGAAGAGGAGACATAGATCTTTTAAATCTTGGAGGAAGTGTGTTCTCATCAGTCAGAGAAGGGCCCAGTGCAGAAAAGAATAATCTGGAAAATAGGGAAAGCACAGACTTTTGGCTTGGGGCTGAATCATGGTATTGACACATCTGGCTTCTGATCTTGGTTAAGTTACCTTCTTGGAGTGTGAGTGTCTTTATTGGAAAAATAAGTTTAATCATATGTGTTAATCATATGTGTTCGTTAGGGCTAACAAAGCATCATGGACTCAATGACTTAAAGAATATAATTCATTTCCTTATGTTTCTGGAGTCTGGTAGTCTATACTCGAGGTGTTGGTAGTGTTGAGTTTCTTCTGAGGCCTCATTCCTTGGCTAATAGCTTTATTCTCCGTGGGCCTTCACATGGTCTGCCCTCTGTGTATCTGTGTCCTAATGTTTTCCTATAACACTGGCCATACTGGCTTAGCGGCTGCTTTAGTTACCTTTCTGTTGCTTTAGTGAAATATTCATGACCAAAAGCTCTGTAGAGTAGAAAGGACTTGTCTCATCTTAAAGTTCCAGGGGATACAGTCATGGTGACAGGGACATGAGGCAGACATGGCCATTAGAAAGCTGATCATATGTCATGGATGCACAAGAAGCAGAGAAAGAGAACAGACAGAGGCAGAGAGAAACCACAGGAAGTGGGGTCAGGCTGTTAAAAACTCAAAACCCACCCCTAGTGATGTATTTCCTCTAATAAGGCCCCACCTCCTAAGGGTCTCATACCTTCCGAGAAAGCATCATCAGATAGGAAACAAATATTCAAATACACGAGCTTATACAGTAATCTATCTCATTCACCCACAACGTGCTTCTTCTAAGTAGCTTCTAAAGTCCTTTCTTCAAATCCAGTCATATTCTGAAGTATGGGGTGGGAAGAGGGATTTCAACAAGATTGTGGAAGGGACACAATTCACCCCCACCTCACACCTTTTGCCTCAGGGAATATTTTAAGATTTGGTGGCTAAAGTGTTTAGTAGGCAGTACAGATACCAATGGTGCTGGCCTTTTTCCTTACTCCTCTGAAGTCCCGATTCCTTCATCCTTGGCAGGAGAATGGACACATTTATTTTCCCATCGATCTAATTTCCCTCTCTTCATTTCCGAGAAATTATTTGTCAGATATCACGGGAAGATAATCTATCATGTTTCCCCTTTCAGGAGTGCCAAATAGAATTGCAACAATTTCCCCTTTCTTCTGGAGCAGGGATATGCTGGCCAGAATTGCAACAGCTGTTCTCAGATCAGGAGATGACTCCAGATCAGAGCCTCCGAATAAAGTAGGGGAGAAAATTAGGAGAAACCCCAGGGCATAGATGGGGGCATGCATGTCTCTGCCCTCCCTGGATGATATACCTCAGGTCTTCATGCTACATAAGAGAAAAACTGCTATTATTGATGTGATTACTATTTCAGCCAAAAGATGTTTTCTAACTAATAGGACATGTGAGTGAAGTTGCCAAAGCTGAGACACATTTAATAAATTCATTAAATGTGTTTAAAAATTAATGATTTCTTGTCCTTTGAAGCTTTAATCCAGTCTCTTACTGTTGCCTGCACTGAATAGAACAATACAATATGTGTGTGAGTCTGTGTTCCAGAATCATGCAGGATCAAAACATGCAGAATTAGCATGAGCACGCAAGTGGTAGATGTCAGATAAAGGTAGACCACATGGCAGGAAAGGGGCATGCACATCCTGGCTGCTATTGTGAGGATTTCCACACCATTTTAATCCAAGTTGCCAGCCATCATCTCATTTAATAATTTGAAATCCTGGTGTGGACCAAAGAAAGGTGAGAGGGGGTAGAGCAGTAGGGATGCCATTTTGGAAGCCATTTATTAAGTCAGGGGGGGGGGGCTAAGAACAAGGTTGTGGGGAGGGGCAGTGCAGAAGGAAGAAAGTCTTCCAGGTAAGATAGAGTTTGCAGGTGGCAACTGATATTTATTGGTTAGATGTTGAGGATGAGAAGTATGAAGAACCAAGAAGACCATGCAATGATGTCATTTGAATAACAAGTAGCAGATAGCTGATCCTACTGAAACACATGGGCAAGGTAGAAGAGATCTGCGTGTTAGAGAGGGGGTGGAGTCAAGACACCTCTCCCTCCCCCTCCCCCTCTCTCTCATCCTCACTATGTAGTGAAGGTTGATCTAGAGATAGCAATCAATCCAATTGCTCAGCTTCCTGAGTGCTGGGATTCCAGGTATGGGCTACCATGCAAGAAGTTCTCTTTGGTTAGGCAGCATTCATGATGCCTGAAGCCCATAAACATCTGGCTGTATTCCCTGAGCCTGGGCCTCAGGGAAGGTTTGAGATATGGATAAAATATAATATAAAAGTCATCAGAAGCCATGGGCTTGAATGAGATCCCAGGAGGAAATAATTACAATGAACGGACCCCCTACCACACACACACACCGAGATGGTCTCTTACTCCAAAAGTGATTCATCAGTTCAGTGGAGAGTGCACATTGAAGTAAGTGGGGAAACAGGAGTGAGGTGTCCTGGTGGCCAAAGAAGGAGCACAGTGGAGTGTTGATGCCTGCATAAGAGCCAGGGGGCAAGGGCATAATTACGGGGTAGTCAAGGACTTGACAGTATGGGGAGGCCGAACAGGAGGGGCTAGGAAAATGGGAGCTCAGCAGATGGAACTGGAGTCTCCTTGTCCAGAGGAGGAGAGGACTTGAATAGTGTGGGCTCAAAAAAAGCAAATGAAGTTGGGGGTAGGGGAGAAACTAGTGGTGGGGTACAGGATGCATTATACACATGCATGAAATTATAAGACAAGTTTTTAAAAGGTGCCAAACATTTCATAAATACAAAATATCTAGATATGGATTCATACACACACACACACACACACACACACACACACACACACGGATACAAATGTATGTAGTCGATAAAGAGATATTTCAACACATACAGTAGAAGAATGGAATGTTCAACACTGTAAGGTACAGAGTCTCAGTGAGATCCGGAACACACTGTGACTCTACACCTTAGAGCAAACCTGGGGTGGAGATACAACTCACTGGAAGAGGAGAAACATTGCTTGTGTGTTTTTGATGCAGGGGACTGGACCTGAGGCCTTGTAGGGTTTATCATGAGTTGTATCTCCACCCTAGATTTGCTCCCAAAATTCCATCCCAGATAATACTGCGAAGCTCGCTTCTTTTTATCAGCATATTTTGACATTTCTAGTATACTCTTAGGTAAAAATTGCAAAGTTCAGGTTATGACATTTTTTTAAAAAAAAAAATCCTCTTAGCATATTTTTGGCAAAACTAATTCTAGAAAGGTCATACAAATTAACATAATCTTATCTTTATCTTACCTTCTTTTGAATATTCAAAAATATTTTTGGTCACCACCATTTTTCTTTTTTGTATACTTCCAAAGTTAGAACTTTAAAAACAAATATGTGTGTGCTTGTGGGTACCAGAGGTTGGGTCCCTTTCTCAACTACTTTTCACTGGATCTTTTGAGACCGAGTCTCTTCCTGAACCAGTTCAGTTAAGCTGGCTCCCAGAGAGCTCGCAGACCCAACTGTCTTTGCCTCCCCAGCCCTTGGTACCACACACGCTGCCACACCCATCTTTTCTGTTGGCGGTAGGGATCTGCAAGCAGGACCTCAGGCTTGTTTGGTTTCTTTGCTGTGTGAATCATCTCACTAGCCCTTTAAACTATGCGTGTAGAAGTTTTTGTGTAATATGGCTACATCTGCCATGTTTGGGACATACCTGTCTCCCAGCTGGCTTTTATTTATATTTCTCACAGTGTTTTTGAATAATTTCCCACTGTGATCAACTTTGTTGATTTTTAGCCTAGAAAGTTATTTTTTTCCCCTCTCCAAACACTAATAGTTGAAGGAACAGTTTTGAAAGGCTGGAATGCTTTTCTGGATGGCTCTTTCCCATGAGCACAAGGCTCGGCAGTGAGCAGTTTCCCTAACCTCTCTGCATTCCCAGAGGAAAAAAAAAACCAGCGTATGTGAGACAGTTGTTCCTTGGTTTAGCTTCTGGTAACACAAAAAACCGCATCTGTGAAGGTCACTATGGCCCATTGTTTTCATGTTTATTTTTCAGTTTTGTTGTTTACTGTTCGGGTATGACAGAGACCACGTCTGGTCTATGCCCTGTAGTGTGTGTGGAAGAATAAAGCCAGAGCCTGGAGCCGAGGCACTAACTTCTCTACAGTACATTACTGACGCTAATCCAGGGGAAGAATATTAGCTCTAGATATAGGTAATAGCAGAAGCCACCTAGGATTTCTAAAGTCTTCCTCATCGTTATTCTAACTCTTGTCTTTCTTGCTTCTTTAACTTTTCCTCTTCCCCACCCCCCAATCTGGTACCATTTTTAGACCTGGGCATAATGACATCTATCCTGGACTCATTCTTTGAGGATCATTTGGCCTTTTGCTCCTAGCCCCCGAGATGGTCAGGTGAATGTGCACAGACTCACCTTTCCTCTGTATTTCACCTTGTTTGACTCTCTCAATGCTTATGGAGACCTGGTGAGGTCCAGTTCCAACCTTCAGTACTGGAACTCCATCTGTTTCCCTCTCTGTGCCTGTCTTTCTCAGATCACCATCATTTGTCAGCATCTAGTACATGAAGATGGCTTTTTAGAGGATAAATAATAAAACCCTTTTAAATACACTGATAAAGTTAATAGAAGGATGGATGAGTATGTTCTACATATCACTCAACAGGCCTAGGTATGTTTCTCTTGAATATTTACTCTGCCTAGCCCTTGGCCTACCTCTACATTCTCCCTCCCCTCCCCTGCCCTCCCCTCCCCTTCTCTCTTTCCTCCCATCTCGTCCTCCTCTTCTCCTCTTCTCCTTGTCCTCCTTGTCCTTGTCCTCCTCTTCCTCTTCCTCCTCCTCCTCCTTCTTCATCTTTTCTCCCCCACTCCAGAGGACAGGGTCTCACTAGATCTCACCGTGTAGTCCTTGACTGTCCTGGAATTCTTTCCTGAACACCAAGCAGGTTGGCTTTGAACTCACAGAGTTCCACCTGCCTCTGCCTCCCAAATGCTGAGATTAAAGGCATGCGCCACCATGCCTGGTTTTGCCCTTCCTTTCTGAGGTCATGTGACAAACGGGGACAGGCATTCCTGCCTAACCCATCTTAGCTTCTCCTAAAATCTGTCCTTGAAACGGTCCCCTTCACTTCTACTGCCAGTCCTTCTCAGAGTTTTGCAGGCACCTTCTTTAACAACAAGAAGGATTGTAGACGCTCTTGCTGCCTCCATCCTCAGAGTTTCTCAATCAGTAGGTGGAAGCGGTGTGAGGTCCAAGAGTTTGTACTTTTAACAGTTTCCCAGGTAATGTGGTGGCCACTGTTCCAAGCTGTACCCTGAGAACCACAGGTATTAGATTTTCCCGTGTAGGTCTCCGTTGCCAATGCCAAAGCACTTTCAACTTGTGGTTCTCAAGCAGACAGTGCCTGGGTCCAGAGCACTGCTCAGAGACCAGAGAAGTGACTAGGACCTCAGTGTCTAGTTCCTTGGCCAGGCAGGCTTAGTTCCCAACGGCTGGGACGTTCTCCCACAGAGGCAACTTGAGCCCTGGCTTGGCAGAATATGAAACAGCCTTGGCCCGTACCCTTCTCTGTGAGTTTCTCTTTAATTGCAAAATCTGGGTGGCCTTCACACAGTTGTTTGCATAGCAAGGGAAAAGAGATAAGTTCAGTAACCTTGGAAGACCAGTCTCTTCCCCCCCCTCCCCAGTCTCCTGAGAAGCTGTGCCCAGAGGAAGAAACACTGCGTGTGGGAAATCAGAGAGGCACTCCAGAGGGTGGCCTTCAGAGGCCCAGTGAGGGGGTGGTGTTTCTAAAGAATGAATGTCTACTGAGCCTGCTTACAATCACTTCCTGCTGTGTGAGGGTTCATTAGCTGGAATTCTCTAGATGACAAGGGTCTCTAAATCTCCTTAGCTGGACTCTGGGCCACGATTCTCCCTCCCAGGATATAATCACTCAGAAAGACAATCTTGGCTCCAGCTGTTGCATTACAACAGTCAGTCCAGAGAGTGGGTGGCTCTTAAATTGAACCTCTTGAGTATTTCTATCTGATAGGGACAAGGAATGCTCTGTCCATGAATAATCACAGTCGCATCAGGGCACAGACTCAAACACAGCGCAAACAACCGCCCAGGTGCCCAGGACGCAGTCTCTCTATTTGTCTGTTTTCTCTTGTGCAAAACCACAAGCCAATAATTGCTTTCTATTTCCAGCCACACCTTTTCCAAATGACTTGGGCCGTGGCTTGCTGTGAGTCCGTCCTGGATCTGTCATGCTGTGAGAAGAGCCCCAGACAGTTTCAGTCTCACAATGTTCATAGCCATAATGGGTGCGAGTTGTGAGGCGTGAGCCCCCCAGTGGGGCCTGAGCCAAGCATTTCTCATCCGTGACTGCATATCATCCTCACAACAGTTCCGGACAGTGGGCTTCATTACGCCCAATCTACAGATGTGTGAACTGAGGCTCAAGGGTTGGAGAACTTCCCTAAGATCACACAGCCAGCAATATGTGAGAACTTGATGAGAACTCAAGCTTGTGTCACGTTTCTGCTCTGGCAATTTTGTTCTGGACGTGTGCTTTGTTAACTTAAGCTAACCAGTGCACCTACACGTGCATTAAAAAAAAAAAAAAAAAAAAAAAAAAAAAGAACTTCGAAGGCAGGTTTTAATCTGTATTATTTAAAAACAGAAAGCTTACTCAGCCAAACACTCCATTTTCCGGGCAAGCCAATTAATTGAATTGATAGAGTATAGTCGATATTCAATCAGTACTCAATACTTGCATAATAGCAGTTGGTATTAGGGAAATGGGAGAGTACGGGTAAGTAATACAGTTGTGGCCGTGATGAGATATTCCTGGCTAGTACATGGAAGGTCTGTATTAAACAAACATGGCAACCTATCTGAGGTTTATCATAGTGTGGCACCAAAAGCTCTCTTTCTGGGAGCACTTAGGGTCCCCATATTTCTTCTGGCAACCTCTTAAGACATGCTAGTTTATACAACTCACTTCTGGATTTAGTCTCACTAAAGACTCATTGTTGGTATCAGGACAAGGCTTGGCAGATTGCCTCCGAACCCAGTGATGTCACCCACTGGCGACAGGGACCCGCACATCTGTTGCCATGGCAATTGCATACATTCCCAGAGTCCACGGCCCACCCTTACCTGTGAGTGGTTACATCACAGCCTAAATCAAAGGCAAACCCTTCCTGACCTTCGCCCCCTTTTTAATCTCTTTTCTCTCTTTGTCTTCGTCACCCTTTTCTCCCCCCCACCCCTTGCCCCCAATAAACCTCTGTCACGTGGAACAGTATTGGGCTGGTGTGATCTGTGGGAACTGGAGCCTCGATTCCAATACAACACTGGTGCTGAAATCTGGGGAAACCGACCACCATGCTCTCAGCATTGTCTTGCTGGCCTCAAACTGAGTATGAACGAGCACTTGTGAGAGCAGGGAGGTGGATATGAAGCCATGGAAATGAAGAGTATTCCCCAAAAGCCTTCCTTCCTGCAATGGCTGAAAATAGTGTGGGACTTGCCAAGTGTGATCAGACCCCTCACACACAGGGGAGCACTGAGGGGCCAGCTGACTCCAGTGACAAGTTCAGGAGGTCAGGAGCAGGACCTGGGTATCCCATCACCCCAGGACTTCACTCCATCTTTGAAAATCTTCTCAAGTGTGTAGCTTTATCAGACAGTGGCTTCGGGGGTTAGTAGTTCTGCAAGCTTGCCTCTACCTTCCATTTGTTAAAGCTCACTTTGGATAAGTCTGTTTTATAGAGAGGTTCTGGAAGAAATGTGCTGTAATAAAAGAAACCATTACACATAATTTCAGATATAGAATATCTAGATCTGAAACCCAGAGCTGTCCCCTCCTAGCAAAGGAGGACTTTCAGCCAAGATAATGGGCTGGGGTTCCACGGGGATTCCACTCTAATCTCCAGGTATCAAACCACTTTAAGGGCTAAGTAGCTTAGCAGAAACATGCCTCATAGCCAGGAGACCCTGGGCTCAACCCTAGCACTGTAAGATAGCAAACAACAGGGACTGCTTTTAAATACTGTTTAAAAACCCTTATTAATCGAAAAGGAATAAAGGGATCCTTCACAGGCCATAGTTAAAGAAGAAACCACGGACCATAGTGGGGCGGGACAGGGGAGGTAACATAGACTGTGGTGCCTGCCACACAGAGCACATATGCGGCTTGAAAAGATGTGCTTTGAAGGTGACATACACACCACCAGCTTTTGTCACTCAGAGACAACCAGAACTAGATTCTTGGGGGGAAAAATACCAACTGAGAGCCAAAAGGTTTCTTCTGAACTTGGGCAAGAAAATATCAGTTTTCGGCTCTCTACCCAAGATTATGGTAGAAATGGAATCAACCAATGTCAAATCCCAGATTAATTGGCACATCTTGGTCAGGAGGCCTGGATTCTTGGTACTGAGCAAGACATAGGAGCCTTGTAGCATAGTAAGCAAGAGACAAAAATCATGTCCTGTTGGCAAATTCAATCAGTTCCTTGATGTCACTGTTAATAATCTCACTAAGAGCAGGATACAGAGAAAGCAGCCCATCAGTCTTCAGCTTACAGCTTTAAGATGTGCAGGAGCTCCGGAGAGGACTTGAGGTCTGCTGGAATCCGCAGTGTGCTTGCTTTCATTGCAGCTCCGGAGGGCTCAGATCTCCATTCTTCTATCTCCTCTACTTTTCTCTCTTTTTAACCATATTTTTTCTAAATGAGGCGCCAGTGGAACTTAGCTGTTCAGTCCTGAGTTCCTTTAGAATGTTGATGGTGGGAAGAGAACCTTGGCTTGCTCCTGGTGGAAATCATTTGAGACCCAGGACTACTAACAATCCTGTAGAGGCTGTGCAAACCAGCAGCTCCTTTTCAGTAACCTTGCTGGTTGGTGTGAAATGATTCCTGCTTTTTGTTTGTTTTTCATTCTCTAACTGTGTGGTTCTCCTCCCTCCACCTTTATCTCCATATACAAGTGCTACCTCTCTCTCTCTCTCTCTCTCTCTCTCTCTCTCTAAATGCGCCACACCTCTTCATCCTCGTACTTATTGGATGCTTCTACTTATATACCGGCCTCACATTTCCTCCTAATTAAAAAACCAAACCAAATAAACCAACAACCCCACCTCTAATTCCAAGCTCAAAGAGCTTCCTAATAAAGTCATCTTTAAAGGACAGCTCTTCACATGTAGGGATATTTTAAAAACAAATAAAATAAATCTAATACACACAGACAACTCCTTTTCTTTGGCATATTAAATTCACCCTGTCTCTTGGTATCTGGCTCCTTTCTAGAATTGTATATTGATGGATGGGTCCACCAGCTATTCAGGAAGATTTTCTTATTAATTACTGGCAATGATTTTCAATTAATTACTGGCTGCTTTAAATGCCATAGGAATTTGTTATCTATTAAAGCAGTTAAAGGTTTGTTTGCTTGTGTGTGTGTGTGTGTGTGTGTGTGTGTGTGCGCGCGTGCGCGCGCATGTTTGGGTCAGTTTTTATCAGTCTTTCTCTTGCAGTCAAGGGATGAGGCTGGGCACCAGGGACTCCTTTATTTCTAGCTCCATGTATTTATGAAATAACTGATGACCCATCTAAGTGATGAATAATGACAGCAGATGCCCAGAAGGCAGCGTGCTCCACCTTTTTGTTTAGGGAGGAGAGAACTTTGATCTTCTCTGTAGTAGTGTTAGTCATTGTTTACTTCTCAGGGGTTTCTGTGCTAGTCTTTCTCGCTTCTCACCAGTCACCAGCATAACCTGGACCAGTTAGACACTCCCCAAGCTAGAAGGTGGCTGCGGCATCTACAGGGATGGGAGAGGGTGGGTCCAAAACAAAATACCAGTGTGGCCAGGGAAGTTTTAGCGACAGAGCTTTGGTTTCTAGAAAAAGAAATCCTTTCAAGGATGCCCAAGTGGGTTTACCAGGAGGATTCAAATGGATTCCACAGAAACAGCCACAGGAAAGGCAGCAATGCCTCATGGGAGGTGGAAAATCACAGGAGAATCCATTGCTTGATCATATCCATATCACTTCAGCTCACCTTTACCTGCGGATTCCTTTCATGCGTTTGCATGTTTGTTCTAACACCCTTCACCTCTGCAGAAGCCACCCCATCTCCCAAGTCTGCACGACTTTCTGCTTCCTCTCCTCTGAGTCAGCCAACCCAGTGTCTGGGTCCTAGTCTCTAATCCCATGGACAGTAAGTCTGATTGATTTTTGCCTGGATGAACTATTTACCCTTGATCTAATTTTGTGCTTGAGATTAAAGGTAGAAAGATAAGAACAGGGAGATCATTTTTTGAAAAACCTTTTAAAACATATGTGGATAGGGAGACATTTTTGAGTATGTAGAGAAAGATGCAGAGCCAACGTTCATAATACATTCAGACCAGTCTGAATATGAATCAAAGTTTACCACCACTCCAGTCCACCCAGGAATTTTCCACTCACTCAATTGTCCCCAAAGTCCACCTTTTAGGTATTTGTCCTCATTGAACAGACCAAGGAGGCCCAGGTCTTTGAGATAGCTTGATAAATAGCCCATACTCAAGGAATTACCACAACCAGGGCCTTTGTTATCAAAGAAAGCAGTTTACTCTCACACCTGATTCACACATCCTCCAGTGGTAAAGGACTTTAATTACAGTGTCTCATTCAATTTAGCTTTAAGAAAAGAATTTGTGTGAGCACATCAATGTTCTACAGTGAGTTAGTTTGTTGAGGTCTGGTGCCGGTCGGCTTGCCAGGGCCTGGTGTCTCACAAATGGAACTGGGGATATTTTGACTTCCTCAATGGAAGAAGAACAGAGGGGTAGGTGTCTATGACATTCTAAGTAGGTCCCTGGACTTGGATATCTTAGGGTCAAACAGGAAACCTCTGTCTTGCTTTGTGATGTCTTCCAGTGTTCCTCAATCACTGTGTGTGAGGCTAATTTGTGCATTAGGTAACTAAATGTAGACTGTGAGATAACAGTGGTATCAGTGGAAACAGCAGTGATGACAGAAGTGGCCCTTACCAGAGTCCCCAGCATTTCTTACCTATTACATTTCTTAGTCTTTGATGTAAAATTGTGAATATAAGTACCATTCACTCTACCACACACAGACTTAGATCACTTATGTATCTTTATTTCTTTCATCCACATGAGACATCTTCACAGTGCCCAAGAGATAATCAAATCAAATCAAGTTGGAGTCCTTCACATGTAAAATATCTTGCTCAAACAATTTTTTTAAGAAAATTGTGCTAATATTTATTTTCAGGGTATCTCAGTAGTTATCACTTACTCTCATTATTTCTAAACTGGTAGTTTTCTATACATACCCCAAGTAAAAATCAGACTTTCAAGTCAGAACTTGTTTTGTGCTACATTCCTTACCAGCTAATTCAAAGTCATATATCATGCTAATTCTGTTCAGCTACAAGCATGATCAGTATACCATTAAACCAGAAGAGGAATTTGTAGCTAGTTAGACTGGAAGTCCAATGCGTGAGTCCCAACAGGTTACATAGAAATAGTAACAGAAAGGCCATTTTCCTGTCTCAGAAATGTAAAACAGACAGACCTGTAAGTTCAACATTCCGAAAGGTTGAAGTCATTCTTTTACTGATTTAAATAATGAGGAAAAGAAATTTTACACTACTAATAAAAATATTATTTATGATTGCCCAGTCATAAAGGCTGCGTTGTCGATCGCTAGGTCCTGGTAAACATTTTGTATCCCTTTGGTATTTACAGATGGTCTATTTTAGTAATGTGTTCACAGTATGAGGCTTGTGTTAGGACAGACGGGGCTTTTGTTGAAGTTAGCGTTCACCTCTCTACCCTGAAGAGTCCATTCTTCATACAGATCTCTCCCCGGTGTCTCAGTCAATATGATCTACTAGCCGCGGAGTGAACTGGGAGCTCAAGGCTTTTGAGAATTTGCTGGTGTCACTAGAGGGTCGTAATGGAAACTCAACTTCTTGTCTTTTGACATCCATGACTTTGAATTAGGACTTGTTTTCTGGCTAATGAATTTGCCCTCTGCTCTTCTCTTCGCACAAGTTTGTCGGTCATTTCATTGCACTCATTGCTGGACAATCATGTCTTCCTTCATCTCATCACTACGGAGACAGCAGGGAGCTTGGGCATGGGTAGAACCAGAGGCAGATCTACCGTCTGTCATCTGCTAGCCTGTCATCCTAGTCAGAAGGTTTATAGCTCTTCAAGTTCCTTAGTTCTACAATAAGGATAACAGTTACCTTCTAGAGAGGCATGGTAGCACACACCCATAACCCAAGCACTACAGAAGCTGAGCACTCACAGGAACTGTAAGTCTGAGGCCAAACTGGGCTACGAAATGAGTTCAAAGCCAGCCTGGGATGCATTGTGAAACACTGTCAGAAAACAAAACAAAACAAAACAAAACAAAACAAAACAAAACAAAGCAAAACAATTATCTCTCAGTAAAATGATAAGAATTAAAACAAAATAAGCAATTAAATTAACTAATGTAACTAAGCAATATTTTACTCAGGCTAAATATGATAAAATAAATAAAATCATTTGCAATTACCTTTTTCTGATTGAAGCAAAAATTCCTCTTGTCTTATGAAGATCTCTTTCATGAATCATCTCAAGATAAAGTAAATAGTGTGGCCCCCCCTCTTTTCCTTCGGTATTTTTAAGCTCATTTTTATTCATTTACTTATGGAAGGTTGTGTTTAGGAGTAGGTGGAGTCTTTCTTGATTCTATAATAACACTGAGGGACTTTTGCCTTTTCTTTAATAATTATTTTTAGAAAATTAGTATAAATGTTAAATGTCTTGGAGACACAGGTGGAAATTTGGGGGGGGCGGTGTTACTTGGGTTGAGAAAGGGCACATTAGTTCACGCCGTCACTTTCAAAAGTGAGGCTTGTTTCTTTGGTCCGTCCGCCGTGTCCTTGGGCTTCCGACATGGTGCTGGGAGCGGGATCTTGAGGAATGGTGGGACCTCAGTCAGAATGGAGCTGTTCTCCTTTCCAGTGTAGTAGCTGCCACAGTTAATCTGCAGAACAGCCCTCTGGTCATCCTTAAGATGTCTTTAGGGTAAATAGGACCCTGGGGTGCAGTTCGGCATCACTGTCTTAAATGATACTCCGGAGCGCTGTGGGCTGTTTTGAAGGCGACTCTAATAAAACTGACCCGGGTCTGCCCTTTGCTGTGTATCTGTAGTTGCTGTTCCTTACTGTGGGGACCGCCCAACACTTCAAATGATTCCTTTGGACTAGAAGGAACCAGAAGCAATGTATTTACTATTCAAGGGCTGTCTTGTCAAAGCAATCATGGTCATCATGGTTTTGCCAGAGCAGAGCTAAGAATACCTTTATTTGAGCCCCTTCTCCCCCATCTTCCTCCTTCCCTGTCTCTCACTCTCTTTCTCTTCCTCTCTCCCTCCCTCCCTCCCTTTATCCCCGCCCCTCATCAAGACATCTGTTTTTAAGGGAAAAGTAAGTTCTTCCATAACTAAGAACCCTTTTCAGATCATTCACATCACGAGGCCTTTTTTGGCTGAGACGGGACAGGAGGCCAGATGACCCTTGTGGGAAGCAGGCTCTTCTGTGCAGCGTGCCTTTTAAAGTCTTTAGCAGCAGGCTCATGGATCTGGCCTGTCCCACCAGTGACTCAGCTAGGTTTCCTTGTTTTGTTTACCCTGCTTTTTCATCTCTAGAGTATTCATATTTGCATAATTTGAAATCTTTCTTCCTAAAAGGCTTTGAGACATGTTTCTGTACATTGTACACACAGACACACAGACACACAGACACACACACACACACATACATACTCATATGGGAGAGAGAGAGAGAGAGAGAGAGAGAGAGAGAGAGAGAGGGAAGGGGGAGCCCATAGGTGCTGGAGGAAGATCATTCTGCATTCTGAAGACAGACACAGCTCTTATCGTGTCAGGAAGAGCCTGGGAGAGGGGCCACACCTTTTCAGTTCCCGGGCTTTGGGAGTTTCAGACTCCCAGGGTGGTGGAAACTGGCTGGAAATGAGTAGCGTGTATCAGTGACAAGTGCTGGCCCAGGTGGAGGCAGCAGAGCTTCTGCTGGACCAGAGCCATGGGAAGAACGGAAAGAGTGCAGAGGTTCGGAGCCCCCAGGGCCTCCGTTTGGCTCTGCCATTGATTGCTGGAAAGAACTAGAACATCTCCTGTCCAGACCTCAGCGTTTTCATTCGTGTAACTAGAGAGTTGATCTAGATCAGCAGCCAGCTAGCTATGGTTTGCAGGTCAAAGAGCTATCCGCTGCCTGTAAGCGAGTTTATAAGAGGCCTGGTATTGGGCAGGTGTGTTCAGGCCCTGACTGTGGGTAGTTTTGTAAACAAGAAGGCGGAATTGGTACAGAAACCCCATGCCCCCCATGCTTACAGGACTCACTGCCCTGTCCTTTACAGAAAAATGTGTTCAATCCTGATCTAAGGGGCTTCCACTCTTTGGGTCTTGATCTCTGCAGTTCAGAAGCTAAGAACTGCTCTTCACGCACGCTGGGGAGGCACTTCCTGGCGTCTCCGAAGCAGGATGGCTTCCTACCCGCACTCGGAAGGCTACAGAGGTGCGCCTAACAAAGAGAGGAGCTCAGGAAGCAAGCTTCTTCAGGGAAAGGACACTGAGAGGCAAGGAAGGGAGACCATGACAACTCGGAGATGTGTGAAGCGACAGTGATGCTCAGAACTCACCGGGCTAGGCCGCCGAACTCCCGCCGCCACCTTCGGAATTCCTCAGCGGCAGGGCCCATGTCCCAGACATAATGACATCCATCGGTTGTGCAATGGGAAGTTGCCAGTCAGCAGGGTTAATGGAATGAGGGTGGACCGGCTAGGCGGCAGAGGGGGAATTCCTCTCCAGGAGATGCTGTCGAGTGTGAGTCATAAGGTTCTCTCTCTCTCTCTCTCTCTCTCTCTCTCTCTCTCTCTCTCTCTCTCTCCCTTCCTCGCCCCCCACCCCCGGAGGAGTTCTGCAAGAGGTGGAGTAGTTTTCACCAAAATTGTCTGAAAGGTACATCTGTTCATCACGTCTCCCACCTACACCTAAATCCTAGCAACACCCCAAGGTGCTGCTGGTTAGCGCCGCCCTTGAAGACAGCCTCTCATCTTTACCTTCTTAGCCCGGTACACGAGCTCCTTCTTGACGTATCACATCGCCTCTTCAGCTTCCTCTCTTTCTGGTCATTCCCGGTGGTGCAGAATGGGTGCCACTTCTTTAAATATAGCTGCCGAATTTATCCTTGCCTCTGGCCTTGTCCTGCGGGTGCCAACTAGATCTCCCTCAGGCTGAGTTTGCCCCACATACTTTGGCCCTATTCTTACTGCTTTGGAAAGAATTTGCTGTTGCGCTAGCACTTTTTTTTTTTTTTTAAATCTGAGTATATGTCCTATGAACACGATAGTCCAGGGCAACAGAACAGCAAGGATGTTATTCCCAAGACTGTTAGTGTTACAAAACGGTGGAACAGACAGTGGCAGTTAATCGCTGAAGTCTCCTGCCCTGCTATTCTGTTGAGATGTGAATGCCAAAGGCTGGGCAGGGAGGAAGTGGACCAGCGGAAGGAAGACAGAAACCAGGGAGTTTACGGAGGGTGTCGCCACTGTGGGGCAGGAAGGTCTGGGGCACCCAGAGGCAGTGCTGGATAGCTAGGGTACGCATGCACCACGTGTGTTGATGGAGTCCTTGGCACACCCAATATGCTCTCTGGGTGTGTAGAGTGGCAGTTAGAAGATGCTTGAGGAATTCTGAAGTGGGAAGGGGCATTGGTTCCGGGACTTGGGGAAAATCACTGAAAGCTATGGCTTCTGGATCTGATCAAAGACGGAGTTAAAAAGAGCTATTGCTAGAAAAGCCAGGGTCAGAGGAAGGTGGGGTGGGTGGCTGTGCGTCCCCCTCCTCCCGGAGCCATCATTTCTGCATCCCCGTGGGTTGGTTTGGGCTTCCTCATTCTTGACGGTGTCAGGGCCGCTGAGACCTCAAATGGAGGACCGAAGACTCAAAGGCAAGTAAGTACGTGCTCCATGGGAATCTAAACATGTTGTGTCGCCCTTCGACGGCCTGACATACTTCTCCATGGGTGGACGGCGAGGGTCACATCATAGGAGAAAATGGGATAGAGATACAGCCATAGCTTTCTCTAGAAAGTGCTGTCTGTCATTTGATGGCCTTCGCCCCCCCCCTTGTTATTAAGATAGAGGCTTATTATATAGCTGAGGGTGGCCTCCACAGAGTGCCATTCCTTGTGTGTGAACCTCCTGCAGGAGTGCATCACCACACCTAGCTTAGACAGTATATACAGTATATTTTAAAACTTTCCCTCACTATAACAACACATGACATTTCTTGGTGCCTTTGAGTATCCCCAGGGCTCCTGAGCGCTCAGGGACTTCGCCCGAACGCCAGCGGCAATCTCATTCCTCTGCCAAAGTATTCAGTATATCTCCTGCTCCGCCTCGAGTCTGAGCTGACTCGCGGTATGTGTGGGCTTACTTCCCACCTATGACATATGTCACAGAATAAGCAGCCTCAATCATAGCGCAGAGAATGTCACCAGCAGTAGAGACTGCAAAGAAAACAACTGACAAGTCCCACTAAGATAAGTTTAGAACTTTGGCAGCCAAAAATACTATGAGCCAAACAACAAAAAAATTAACCACCAAGCAACTTTTACAGTATTATAAAAGATAAGTATCGGTGTTGCTAATACACAGAGAGATTTACAGTTAGATTAGAAAAGATAAAGAGTCCTGATATGACAGCGCCCGCGCTGCCACGGTACCAAGTATCGGGCGTAGGCCTGGGGGATTGACATAAAACACAGACACGGGTCATTCTGTAAGGAGAATGTCAAAGCTTTACTGAGGGACCAGCAATATATATACTAGAGGCCAGGGAAAACAACAGGAAAAAACAATTAGGCGCCAGGGAGGTCCCTACTACTTTGGGCTGGAAAACAGGAATCAAATTAAGCTGCAGGATGTTCCTCAGGATGTTTCTGCTCTCAGGAAACCGGTGCAAACAGCTCAGCTGGGGGCATTGAGCTAAGCTCACCGATGCCCAGCACTGATAGACAAACCATGGGCACCCGAAGGAAGAAATACAAATTATTAAAATAAGTAAAAAAGTATTTTCATGGATAGTTTTAAAATAAGAGTAATGCATCATTTCACATTTGCTCATCAGAGACAATGGACAATTTCATGTTTGCCCATTCAATTGGTGAACCTTAACATTATGACTGGAGATGTTGTTCAGTGAACGTAGTTCAGAGAATGACTAGTATGTACAAAGCTGTGGGTTTGACACCCAGTGCAGAAAGAAGAGAAGAGAGAGCATCACAGTGCCCACGATGTTCAGTGCATAGGCACATGGTCTCTGACTGCAGAAAAGGAAGGAACATCACCACCTCCTGCAGGGCAGCCTGGCATCCTCTGCAGAGAGAAGCCCTTGCAGTCTGATGTGTGACCCCTGTTGGGTTGAGACCTACAGGTTGAGAACTGATGGTCTATGGTCTTCATTTACGAGTAAGTACTAATCAGAAAACCACACAGTCATAGAAGAGACAGTGTGCTATTGTGATCTACCCCAGCGCAGAAGCACTGAGAAGCCCAGTTGGTTGGACTCAGAAGCGAACAATTCTTCCCCCTCCCCACCCCCATCCCTTCCCTGAGTGGAAGGATGTGAGACTTGGGATGCTGGAGCACAGGGCATAGCTTGGTGTATAAAGGCTGACAGAGGTCTGAAGGTCAGACCAAGGGGTGCTGATGAAGTGGACACTGGAGGAGGGAAGGTCCATTCTTTAGAGCGACGGCAGCCAGGCTCAATCGAATGGCACTTAGATTCCACCTGAGCGGGTTTTTTTTTTTTTTTTTAAACGAAGCCCTAACAAAACCAGTGCTTTCTCCATCAGCAAGTGATGCTGCGAGCAAGCGTTTCTTCTTTCTCGTCCATCCCCTTGCCTTTGCATGTTTAGAATCCGGGAAGAACAGAGCCCGCCAGGCGACTTTCCCCTGAGGATCACTATCCTCTGTGAAAAGCATTTGAAGCTGGCTGAGAAACGGCTGTCCACACAGGTCATACCTTGTGTGGAAACCTTTGTTCTGCCTGCTGATTCCAAAGAGGGGAGCCTGTGTCTCGTGGAAGAGACATGAATATCCTGCCTCCGTGGCTGTCCCCTGGTCCCTGAGTGCATGCCCAGGATACAATCGGTTTCTCTAGGCTTCAGTCTCCTTGAATATGAAACAAGAATGGAAGACCATTCTTGTGCAGCATTAGGGGGGGGGAGCCATTCCAGATGTTTCTAGTTCATTATACATTGCCAGATTTCAAAGAACAAGAACACAGAGGAGTTTGTGAGTTTTGAAAACACTCTACGTCTGGGGAAAAAAATAAAAACAAAACCACAGATCACTACACTGTGTTCTGTCAAAGTAAGGGGTCGGGAGGTTTCCACTCACAGCATTGAGACCCTCAAGTTCCTGCTTTAGCTGATGTCCCTAGTCCTAGCTGTCGTGTCATAAGTTGTTTTCAGGAATCAACCAGCTGCATTTTAAGGTCGATGCATGTAAACTATAATATAACCGTGTGAGAACACTGGGTCTCCCAGACCTGCCCCTGGCTCTGTGTCTGCATAGATTTGACACATTCTTAACTCTTGCCGCTTCTCTCCCCGACCCAAACATTACCCACTAATTTGCTGTGCAGCGAGGTGCATGGACTTTGAAGCAGAAGCTTCTACAAGTCCTCGGCCTTCCATGTCTTTTTTTTTTTTTTTCTATCTACAGTATGGGATGAGGTTTTAACACCTACCTCAGAACCGTGGGAGGATGAATAAAATCATGCATATGATGTTCTCAGACTCTGCCAGGCAGCGAGGAAGTGGTTTTGAAGTGTCGAGCTGTGGAATCTGTTTCCCACACCAGAAGACTCCGGGCATCCATTTCCTCTGTGGTTTGCAACGCTGCGGCCACTCATCTTTGCTTCCTGACATCTTTCTGTCTCTCTGTGAAATATCCCTTTGGGTGAGGTTCATTGGTACCCCCAACCCCCCCCCCCCAGCACATGACAAAACAATAGGAAAAGGCTGAAGGAGAAGCATGTGTCTATGTGTGCGCCTGTGACTCTGGAAGCCAGAGGTTAACCAGGACATTGGCTGTCTTAATTTCTGAAACAGGATTTCTCCCAAAGACTTGAGGTTCACTGAGTCTGGCTAGCCAGCGAGCTCTCCCAGCACTAGGGTCCCAAGCCCAAACCATCACGTTTAGCTCTTACATGGGTGCTGGGGATCAGTTTGGGTCCTCACACTTGGATGGCAATCCCTTTAGTCATTGAGCCATTTCCCAATCCGGTGTGTGTTATTTTTGTGCACAAAAATATTGTAGGACACACAGCAGACTCCATGTAGAACATGACCTAAGGTAGAATATATTTTATTTAAGCATCAGAGCAGACATTTTGACGGGGATTAGACCTGAAGTTCACCAGGGGAGAGGCTCCTTAAGAGAGCTTCCTCGCCCTGCTTTTGGAAGATGCCCGCTTCCTCTTTGTCCTCAATTCTGCCCTATTGAGATTGTTCTCGGTTGTGTTCTGGACCCCAGCAAGAGACTGCCGGCTTGTCATTTACCATCCATAAGCTATTTCCAGGCAAAAAGCTAGACACACGCTGTATGCATGCTCTACACTCCAGTTCTTCATCTTAGTAGACTACAGGAGTCCATGCCAGTCCCGGGAAATATTTCCCTTGGTCTACTGCTCGACACTGAGTTAGTGACACACGGTCTTTGCCAGTCTGTTGAATAAAAAGGGACCCAGGGCAGCTCCCCACGCTGCCAGTCCCGGCTTAAACTTTCCATCCTGTGTATAGAGCATGGGTCTTGTTGCTTGCTCTGAATTAAAATAGCCCAGTGCTTAAATATTCATGCTTTGCTTATTTCTGGATATTTAATTTATTTTGTATCACTTTTCTGGGGTTTTATATAAACTTGCCTGAGGACTCCCTCCCCCCCATTTCGAATGCTGGCAGAATGTTCCCTTTTCTTTGGCAGTGTGTTGACGAGTTAAAGAAAGTCTGCTTAGCTGGGAAGATGATTTTCTTTTTACAGATTGCCTCTGCACCTTAATAAAAATGATAGTGGAGCCATTACCTCCAGAATTAATTAGTCTTTAATGATCATTAGTGTGGTGTCCAATGTGAGGTCCCATTAAAACATCTGCTTAGTGTATTCCCAAGGTTGGAAGCTGTTCTGGGCTGCAGGATCTATTGAGTGAGGCAAGGGCAGATTTCCTCCTTTCTGTCCATTTCCCACTGAGGAAGACACGCTTGTCTCCCCCTCTCTCATCTCCTCATCCACCGGCTCTGCCCTGTGCACTCATGGTGGGACAGTCCAGAGAGATGACTGCTCCATAGAGCAGGGGATATATACAATATTTCCTTCTTCAGCTTCCCTTTGGCCTGATTTAAGCATATGTAAATTCTGGCTGAGTCTGGGTCTGGTCTGGGGCAGTGTCTGGGGCGGGGCTTGGGCGGGGCTAGGTCTGGGGCAGGACTAAGTCTGGGGCGGGGCTAGGTCTGGGTCGGAGCTGGGTCTGGGGCGGGCCTGGGTCTGGGTGTGGGTCTGGGTCTGGTCTAGGTCTGGGTCTGGGTCTGAGGCTGGAGCTGAGGCAGAGCTGGTGAAGGCTCAAAACTTCAGGATGGCACAGACCGTTTCTTCCCACATTTAAGATAAAGGAACCATTGATTGCTTCAAGAGACTCTCTGCAGGAGCGAATTGAACGGTGACTCTTGGGCACACATTTTCTTCTTTGGTACGAGTCACATGTCCACTGTACTCATAGTATATAAACTCAGATCACTTGATTATCAAGTGTTAATTAAAAATGACACGCGTCGCCCCCCATCCCCACCCCCACACATCACCAACCAGCACTCCTTCTTGCCACCACCCACACAGCATCTGCTGGATCTTATATATGAGTTACAGTATTAGCCTAGGAAAGTCACAAAACAAAGTTAGAAATTTAAATTAGCTGCCATGGAAGGGATCGTATGTCATTCCAGCACTCAGAAGCATTATATAAGCAGCACGGAAGAAAGGAAGAAGGGAAAAAGGGAAGACGGCAGAGAGAATGGGGTGGAGGAGCGGAGAAGACAGAGGAAGGAGGAAGGAAATGAAGAATGGGGAGGGGCAAGGGAGGCCTGGAGAAGTAGGAGGGAGGGAACAGCACAGCTAGGTAAAAAATTGGAAGTATGCAAAAGAGAAAGTTACAAATTACTGCTGGACATAGAGTGAAGGCTTTAACAATAGCTATCTGTTGTAAAAATGGGATCAGGTCGTAATTTCATAAGATGATTTCTTTGCAAATTAATTTACAAACTTGATATACTTATTCCTGAATAAAAACTCTTAGAAAATTAAAACAAGCCATTCTAATTTTTCTATTTTTCAGAGGGCTAACTAGTTTAATACATTTTAAAATTTATAACGGCATAATCAATTGCTAGACACGAAATGGAAGAGACATGATATGTAATTCACATAATGCTATTGATATAAGAGTAGACTGACAGAGGCTGAAAAGCCCGAAGCCGATGTCATGTATAAGCATCTTATAGAGGGTAGAAATGACATTCCAGACAAATGAGGCAAGTATGGGTTGGTTATATACAGTCTGAGGAACACCCCTTGGTGGGCCGTTATATCTGAGTCTGCTGTAACAAATTACCCTCAACTTGGTGGCTTACTGAAACAGATTTATTGTCCCATAGATCAGGGGACCAGGCTTCAGTGACTGCTTCCCATTCTCGGAGTCGGCTGGGCAGAGAGAGGTCCCTGTGGAGGATGTAGGTGAGGTTCTCTTTTTTTTTTTTTTTTTTTTTTTTGCTCCCATTTCTGGTGGTCCCCATTTCCCTGGGCTTGTGGGGCACCATCCGGTCTTGGCTTCGGTCTTTACCTGGCTGTCTCCTCTGTGTGTGGCAAACCTTCCTTACTGTCACTTGCAAGAACAGTGCAGTTGGGTTCTTGTGGTACTCTGCTAACCCAGGATAATCTCCCCATGTCAAGATCTTTAACTTAGTCACAGCTGTCAAGATCTTTCTATACATATGGTAATATATCCAGGTTCCAGGGATTAAGACCCGATGCCTTTGAACTAACAGCATTTACCTTACTGAAGCCAGTGCTCAATTAGATTCTTATCTCATTGGTACATCAAATAAACCCACATAGTACGCTAACTATGTAAATAGAAGATGTGAAAGCAAATAGCTTTGTGATCTCAGAGACTGTCTTTTGAAGGATGAAAGAGAAGATTGATAGTTTTCCTGGGTAGAAATTAAAAGCCTGCTTTACGTCTAAAAATACCATAAACAAAATTACAAGGAATCACCACACTGCAAAAGGAATTTGTAAGAGACAAAACGTTTATATCTTTCACATTTGAGAAACTTTCACGAATCAGAAAGAAAGAAAAAAATGGACTAATGGAACAATAGCCCCAGGGTCAGGGACAAAGTTTTCACTAATGTAGAAAATTTAAAAGTCGATGGACATTTAAAAATGTATTTTTATGGACTGGAGAGAGGGTTCGGCGGTTAAGACCACCGACTGCTCTTGCAGAGGTCCTGAGTACAATTCCCAGCAACCACATGGTGGCTCACAACCATCTGTAATACAATCTGATGCCCTCTTCTGGTGTGTCTGAAGACAGCTACAGTGTACTCATAAAAATAAATAAATAATTTTTAAAAATGTATTTTTACAGTAGTTAAATGCAAAGTAGACATGAATGGTATATTAGCTTTCAACCAAAAAAATTGGCAGAAACTTTTAAAAATTGCAATAGTCAATAATGACGACGAAGTGAGAGATGGACGCTTTCATGCTCTGGCTGGCATGTCAATGGCACAAACTTCCTCAATAGGAAAGACCTTTATGTTCTCTTGGAATCAGAAGTCACAGTTTTAAAGTATGTCAGTAAAGGGTGGCTGTGCACAGAATGGGTCACGCATGTCTTTTCTAGCTTCATTAAGACTTGCAAAGATCACAAACTGCCTAATACCCACAAAAAAGGCTGTTTAAGTAATCTTAACATAACTATAGACTGGGATACACTGCAAGCTTTATGTGATAAATTCTGCTTAATGAGACGGAAACTTTATAATATGTAGTTACATGTAAAAAGCTAGGAAGCACCGGCGGTGGTGGCACACGCCTTTAATCCCAGCACTTGGGAGGCAGAGGCAGGCAGATTTCTGAGTTCAAGGCCAGCCTGGTCTACAGAGTGAGTTCCAGGACAGCCAGGGCTACACAGAGAAACCCTGTCTCGGAAAAAAAAAAGCTAGGAAGCAGACTGCACATCTGGACCTGTGAGTGCATGTGTTACACATGCGTGTTTGGTTGTGTGTGTGTCTGCAGTGATGAGGGAAAATGTGAATGGTGGTTATCACTGGACCGCAGGATCATGGGGAACTCTCCCTCCTTTAAACAGAATGATGGCTAAAAATAGAACTCTCATGTGGTCCTACTGCCCTAATCGTGAGCATACTAGAAGGAATCTATGTCTGAATTTCAGAGAGGCATTTGGACCTCCACATTTGCTGCAGCTGTATTCACAGTAGTGGATATATAGAACTGCCTAGATGCCCACCAAAAAAAAAAAAAAAAAAAAAAAAAAAAAGGATAAAGTCGGTGGTATACACACACACAATGCACGGTTACCTGGCCACACAGAACAAATGTCACTGTGGGAAAATGGGGGGGGACATAGAGCTCATCATGCTCAGTGAAATAAGCTAGATCCAAAAGGACAAAAGCTGCATACCATCCTCCGTGTGCAGAATCTAGATTTTAAAAGGAAATGCAAGTACAAAGGAGACTGGCAGGCAGGCAGGCGGACCACCAGGAAGGAGACAAAAGACAAGAGGGAAACTGAACGAAATCAGTGTCTGTCATGCACATAGATGAGCAAATCTCAAGGAACCCTATTGTTGTTTATAAGGAATTATTTTATTTGGGGGCTGGGGAGACGGCTTAGTCAAGAAAGAGCTTGCTGTACAAGCGTGCGGACCTGAGTTTAAAAGATCTTGAACATAGAGTCCCTCACCTGCGATCACAGCTCTCAGCAAACCAAGACAGGGAGATTCCTGGGACCCACTGGCTGGCTGGCACAGCCAAACTGGACAGCCTGAGGTTTACTGAATGTGGTGGTTAGGATGAAAATGGTTGCCGTAGAATCAGCAAGGGGCATTATTGGAGGCGTGGCCTTGATGGAAGAGGTGTGGCCTTGTTGGAGGAGGTGTGGTCTTGGAGGAGGTGTGGTCTTGTTGGAGGAGGTGTAGCCTTCTCGGAGGAAGTGTGTCCCTGGGGATGGGCTTTGAGCTTCAGAAGCCCAGTCCAGGCCCACTGTCACTCTCTCTCTCTGCTGCCCCGCTCATCTGGATGCAGAACTCTCAGCTACCTCTCCAGCACCGCGTCTGCCTGCACACTGCTATGCTTCCTGCCATGACAGTAATGGACCACACCTCTCAACTGGAAGCCAGCCCCAGTGAAATGCTTTCCTTTACAAGAGTTGCCACGATCATGCCACACCCTCACAGCAAAAGAAACTCAAGACAGTGAGAGACCCTGCTATAAAAATTAGCTGGAGTGTTGGGCATGGTGGCTCGAATTTTTAATCCCAGCACTTGGAAGGCAGAGGCAGACAGATCTCTGAGTTCAAGGCCAGCCTAGTCTACAAGGTGAGTCCATGGACAACCAGAACTGTACTATAAGACCCTGTGTCAAAATCAAAATCAAAATCAAAATCAAAATTACACACATGCACACACATACAAAACCAAAAACCAAAACCAAAACACCCAAAAACCAAACCCCCAGCCCACAGTCAGGTGGTGGAGAGTGATTGAGGAAGGTCCCTCACATTATCTTCTGCCTTCCACAAGCAAGTGCACACACATGTACTGGCATACATATGCAAACACCTACACTTGCACACACATGTTTTTCTTTTAATTTCTATACGTGTTTATTTTTCTCATAATTTGGGATGAAGAAAAACCAAATGTTTTTAACCTAAAAATTATCTCCAGAGTGACGTGAAACCTTCCCACTGTGGCACACACAGGCCCTTTTCAGGCTGATTGTTAATACCTTCCCATTTCTGCCTTCCTTGACTGCCTGTCACCTGCTCAAGGTTGCTATGGCAACGCTGAATTTCTTGGCCTTCTGTGAACTGGTTCCTGGGCTCTGTAAGTCTATGTTGTATATTCATGCTGATCCTTATGGCCTAAATCCCCTGAGAGTCCCACTAGTCAATCAAACCCAGACCTCTAGGGCAGGCATTGAGCCTGTAGGGCCCTCCCCACCTGAACCGAGCGAGCTCAGCAGTATAAGTCACTCTATCGACAAGCTTAGTACATTCACTTCAGCATATCATGATTGCATTTCCTTTCTCCTGGTACTTAGGCCTCCGTTACCTCCCCGGTACTGTGAGCTCTTGAAAGTGGGTCAGAGTCCTAGGGATAAAGCAGCACCTAGCCTACATCGAAGGTAGGATGGAGTAAAACCTAAAGAGAAAGAGGCCGTCTGGATTCCCTTCCAGGAAGGTCAACAATGAATCAGAGACCCAAGATAAGGATCAAATCTGACCTGCTCTGATGAGCTAATTTATAATTGCATGCAATTATGTATTGATTTGTGTTGATGGAAATGAAATCAATTTCACTTTGAGTTTGGTTCGAGTTGCCTGCTCGAGGATTTTTCCAGCGTGAGGAGAGCTGTTTTGGCGATTTTGGGATGTCAGAGAGAGATAATTGGCGTGGTAAGTGGTTCACTCTCGTTTCCGGACCTGCTGTTCGTGTTTCAAAACAGTCTCACCTTTTTACAAAATCCCATCCTGGAGTTGCCTGGAATCATTTGTTGTGAGTCTTTGAAGATAATTAGCAACAGTTGGAGAAGCAGGTGCTGTGTCTACACATAGCTTTCCCTAAAAGGCAGAGAATCAACTAGAAAAAGAGTCTTGTCCTGGGGATCACGTCTCAGGTGTCCAAACTCTCAGTGTTTGTTTTTGTCTTTTAATAAGGATAGAAGAAAGAGCCTTCTGTGAGTTTGACAGCAGTTCCTGTGTGTCTGACATTAGACAGGGGAGTGAGATGTCTTCTAGGGGCTGGTGGTGCTGATGGCAAAGCAGAGGACTTAAATGATGAGTAAAGTCACTATGCCATATCTAGATAGATGCCATATCTATCTAGTGGCTACATAGGTCTAAGAAGGGAACTACCAAAGAAAGTCACAGTTGAGTCTGGTTTGGTCTGGTAGTGTAAGACCCGAAAGAAAAACGGGGGCACCCCAGCACCCCACGCCTCGGAAACCGGCACCCCAATCACTCACAAGAAACAGTCTTGATGCAAATAGCAGGAGGTTTTAATTCCAGAGCCCTGGGGCCACGGCCCTCTCCCACGCAGGGTAGAGAACAGTGAACACTGGGGGCAGATACACGGCTGCTTTTATAGATTTTCAGCAAAGCCCGCCTATACAAGCCACTCCATAGCTTCTAAGCCAATCAGTTCAAACCATCCGTGATCTCTGAGAACAAATCAGCCTCCCACAGAGGCCAGTGGGACCTGGTTAAGTCATTTCCGCTTACGTGGCCGCCACGCACAGGGTCGCGCCAGGGTTACGTATTCAAAGCCCACCCTCCCCCACTGGCAGTAGGTGTTGGGGACCTAAGTGCCCCCAGGCATGAGCTCTGCAGCCCCCGAGGTGATTCTGCCAGCCCCCAGCCGCTCTTGTCCTTGCCATAGCCGCTCCACGGAGGGAGATGGGAAAAGGCACCAGGGACACTCCCAGAGGTTCGCTGCCGGACCCTGGAGGTGGGTGTGATGCGTGCACACTTCCAGGCCAACAAAGAGTGGACTGAACCTCTGCTCCTTTGGGGTCACCCAAGACTCAGGCACGGGGGATTTCTAGCCTGCAACCTTATCCTTTCAATAGTACCTGCCTGTGATACCAGAACTTGAAAGTTAGAGATAGGATAATCAGGAGTTCAAGGTCCTCCTTGGTTACAGGGAGAATTCAGGAGATAAATGCTCCAACACAAGCATCCTGCTGTAGCGTTAGAGCAAGGTGCTGATAGGGCCAGGCCTGGTGGCTCTTGGGAGGCAGTGTTTCACTCGGCATGGTGAGGTTAGTTGGAATCTAGGAGCTGGGGTTTTAGCTGGGGTTCTTTCCTAAAGAGATGGAGAGATGGCTCAAGGGTTAAGCATTCTTGCTGTTCCTATAGAGGAGTTGGTTCTTGGTACCAGAACTCTCACTGTGGCTCAAAACCATATGTAACTTCCGTCTAAGGATCCACTCAGTGCTTCCTCCTGGCCTTCCCAGGCTCCATACACCCATGTACTGCACTCACACCCATGCAGGCAAAACACTCACTCATACACAGACAAATAAAAATAAACAATTTTACAAAAAATATATAAAAGAAAGAAAGCCGAATTCACCTGCTCCCACAGATGGAGCAGGAGGCAGGGTATGCCGTGTAGAGCAGTACGCAGTACCTAGCTTTCCATAGGACGCAGAATGTTGAAGAGAGGCCAGTGGATGGACAAGCTGGCCTTGGGCTAAGCAACAGACCTTGACTAATTCATAATCTCGAGGTTCAGAATACTGCTTGATAAGATATAGGACTCGGAGGAAATCTTTATCTTGCACAGTAATCTTCTTGTTTTGCAGAGAAAAAATCTTACACGGAATCCTGCCTTACCCATGCAAGGAGATGCCAAAAGTAACTCTCCCTTCTTGATACAAAGTAGGGGGAATTGGGGTCTGTCTGCTGGCCTTCCTTCGTGCCCTTTGTTTTAGACACACACACAAGCATCGGTTCCTGTAGCCTTGGCCCTTGGCACTCCTTCAGCTGGCACGGGCTCCGTCTCTTTCCCCCGTCTCATTCTGACCTTGTCTTGCTCGGCCCCTCCACTGTATCCAATAGAGACCTTCCAGCTTCTCATTCTGTCCCAGTCTGTCTCATTTTGCACTCTGTCCCCCCATAACTCTGTAATAGTCCTGGGAGGACAGAGGGTGTTGCTTGTTTTGTTGTTGTTTTCCTTTTCGTGTCTCGTTATTTATGGAGAAAGGGTGTTGCTACATAATCAGGCTGGCCTCAAACTCACGATCCTCCTGCCTTGGCTTTTCAGGTGCTGAGAACAGCACACCACCATCTGCCTAGTGTCTTCTGTTTAGAGTGTATGGGGATTTAAGAGACACTTAGGGGAATGCCCTCATGACCTCACTCCTCACTGGGGGTCTCCACTCCTAAAACCCCTTCCCTGAGTTGCACTTTTACTAAAACCATTAAAGACAGGTAGTATCTGCTGCAACCAAACTAACACCCTTGATTTCTATGTTCATTTCTTCTTCACTGGCAAGCACTGAAGAAAGGGGACATTCTCTCTCTGTCTCTCTGTCTCTGTCTCTCTATCTGTCTCTCTTTCTCTGCCTGTGCTTTTGCATATGTACCTATATGTATGTCCTATGTGTGTGCATGTGCCTCTGTGTGTGTGTACATGTGTGATAAGCCCATGTTGACATAGCTCACTGTTGCCTACGGAATCAGCTGGAACTGTGAACCAATTCTGCCCAATCCTAGGACAGTGCACCTGATGGTAATTGTGTGAGAGGTGTATGTGTTGGGGGGGGGTCTTCTTCTTTTCTTTAATCATGCTATTGGGACCACTTCATGCTCTAACAGCAGGTAGTCATGTATAGAAAGCTGGCCAGGTTCTCCTGTGGCTAAAGGACTGCTTAATGGGACCTTTCCACATGAGTTGCTCGGTAGGATACCTCGGTCTTTCTCTGGGCTCTGGGGCTTCTGTGAGTTGGGAGGTGCCCCTAAGGCCAGCAGGTCCTAACTTTCCACACTTACCCATGTTCCTAGCGACTAAGGCTGGTTCGCAAGCACAGCTAGCACTGAGTTAAGTTCCTTTTTGGTTCTACATGAAAGAGCAACACGATCTCTGCTACAGAATGACGGTGTTTTCCTAATCGGCATTTCTTGTCTTTGATATGTGTAGATCCATTTCCTCATGTGCTATTGACTGCCTAGTTCACTCAGGCATTCTATCGCCATAGACCCTGCTGTCAACACCCATGTCCTACACACACACACACACACACACACACACACGCCTGCAACCTCTCGAGACCAGCTCTTAACAGTTCCACCATTCTACAGACTGTTCCCTCCATCCAATATTTGCCAACAAACATTGGCAGCCATCAGCCAGCCACCAGTCCAGGAATGGCATTGCTCACAGTGAGCTGGGCCCTTCCATATCAATTATCAATGAGGAAAATGCACTGCAGGCTCGCTGATAAGCCAATGCGCTAGGGTTATTTTCTGGATTGAAGTTCCCTCTTGCAAAATGACTCTAACTTGTGTCAAATTGACATTGAATTAGCCAGCACAGTGACTAATTATAGATTCTGGAAACAAGATGCATACATTAGAATAAATTCCTCTAAGCTGTGATTTGTGTTTAAGGCTAAGCATCCTCAATTGTTTCTGACACCCCGGCTTCACTCGCCCGACCCTCTTGCTGGTCTACTGGCCATTTGAGTTCCTGTCTGATCTAGACGCCATCTTCTCTTGTCGATGGTGGCGCTCCGAAACCTCCCAACTCCAGAATGACTCACAGGTGGCTGGCTACCAGAATTCACAGTCATCCATTGTGTTGGCTAATTCTATGTCAACTTGACACAAGCTAGAGTCATTTCACAGAGGGAACCTCAATCCAGAGAATGACCCCGCTGCACTGGCCTGTGGGCAAGCTTGCTGTGCATTTTCTTGATTCATGATTGATATGGGAGGGCCCACGCTTATGTTCATATTCCCCAGCATAGACCTAGATCTCCTATGAAATGTGGCATACGGGAGTAGAAATCCTGCTCTAAGGTGGGAAGAAGAACCATGCAATGTATTTTTATGCTTGGAAAGGGGACAAGGATTAAGTGTGGAAACCCAAGATACGGGGCAGCTGTGTACTGAAGTGCGACGCGGAAGCCGGTGCTGGGAGGGCCTCCGTTCCCAGGTTCTGCTCCCCCAGGCACACACTTCCTGCTTGGAGGCCTCTGTAACCTGAATAAGGAAGAGGGAGGCGCAAGGCTTCAAGAGCGGCCTTTGAGTCCACCGCCTGAGAGAAGGCCGGGGACTCACCTGATCTCCGCGGTTGAACAGCTTTCTTTTTCAAATAACAAACAGGTCGGACATTTACACTCTGCGTGTGGGTTCTCAGCACAATAGCTGCTCTGCTTCTGCAGATCTATGAACAATTTGATAGTGGGAGATAAAGAGGGAACTCTTTGAAAGAGGACACCCCTGAAATACCATCTCTGTCAAATGGGCACGTTCCCCTCCCCACCCCCAGCCCCGTAATCTCTCTGAGAAATAGGAGAGTGACTTCAAATGATTGTTTCTGCACCTTTGGATAATGAATTTAAAGACGTGTCTGAAGAGCTCTTGGGCAGCCAGGCCTGCCCAGCGGCTGGGCAGCCTGCCACGGGCTTGGCTGTGAGCAGAGAAGAGGGTGTGTGTGTGTGTGTGTGTGTGTGTGTGTGTGTGTGTGCAGTGGTGTGGGGAGAACCACCCTGAGCCAACATGCCGCCTCTGCGGGGGGTGGGGGTGGGGGAGACAAGCTTTTGAGAGGCTGAGTGGGTATGGAGGAGTCAGAGGCAAACTAGCTAATTTCTAAATTGGAAAGAGAAGCAAGTCCCCTCTACTCTCTGGAACGAATGCCCCAGATTTGAATCAATGTTTCTCTCATTCTCCTCTACTTCCCTTAGAGGGGATGGGAGGGCAGGAATGTATGTGGTGTATACCTCAAACTGTTCTGAGTATGTGACTAGGAAACTTCTCCTGAGAACCACTGTCATCGGTCTACAGAGTGACCTTAGCCCTCAGCCCTTGAGGCCTTCTGCGTCAGGGCTGTGCACGCATAGGGAACAGAATGATAAGAGGCCAGTGTTCCAGGGTAACTGAAGGACAGACAGCCTGAAGGGTTTGGAAACACGGACGGAGTACAGAAGCTATCATGTACAAAGCCGTTTTGACCTGTGTTTTATGCAGCCTGGGTGACTGAAACAGACTGGCTGGGTTCCAGTGAGGACTCCTTCCTGGCTTGAAGACAATTAGCTGTCTTCTTAATGGTGCTCAAATGTAGGAAAGACAGAAGAGGGTGGCAGGGAGGAGGAGGGGATAATATGTCACCTCCTTACTTCCTCTACTTATAAGGACACTGATCCATCCCATCGTGGGGCTTCATATTATTCATACTGTTGGGATGATAGTACTGTCCAGGGTTGCAGAAACTGAGTCTGTCTCCTCACGGATTTAAAGAACAAAAAAGCAAGAAGAGCAAAATTTCAGCTCTCAGCCAAATTTTATAGAAAGTGAAAACATACATGTACACAAGCACACATGTGTGGATCAGTACACCACGACATGCACACCCACATGCCCACACACATAGGCAGCAAAGCACTCGATGAGATAGACACACCCACACACCCACCCAGGGTTGGGAGAGGATCCAGAGATGGTGTCCAAATCTACTTGGTGAGCGAGGGTTTTTATGTTTGTGAGGTGACTTCCCTTCTCCCTTCTGAACTGGCTGGTTTGAATTATTGTAGGGGAATTGGATAATCCAGACAAGGAAAGTGATTGGTTTCTGCCACAAGAGTCCTTCAGTGGACAGCCTGAGAGTTCAACAACTCAGTTTCCCCCCCCCTCTCTCTCTCTCTCTCTGTGTGTGTGTGTGTGTGTGTGTGTGTGTGTGTGTGTATGGACACACCAAGTCTTTGTCTTACACAGGGAGAAAAACCCAGAACTGGGCCAATTTAGATATCTAATCCAAGAGCCTCATTTCCCTATTTGCTTACAAGGGTTTTCTCTACTTAAGCCTCCTATCTTCCTGTTCATCTCCCAAAGGCCATACCTCCAAACCATCACACTAAGAATTAGGACTTCAACACCGACAGTGTAGTGGTAGTGGTGGTGGTGGTAGTGGTGGGTGTCTGTTATTCCAAAACTGTTGGTACTGTCCATCCAACTCTCAAATGGAGAGACATTCTGAGCTTGTTTCATTGGCCTGGGTGTCCATTCAGGAGGGTTTGAGACTTAGGAAGTGGGTCCCCAGGTGTATCATTTAATTTTCTCATGGAGGACACCGAACAGCTGACAAGAGGCAACGTAAAGAAGGAAGGACTGACTTTGCCTCACACGTTGAAGGGTGATGGGTGGTAAGGCAGGCAGGGGAACGAGTGGCGGCGGGAGCGTGAGGCTGCTTGCTCACACCCCGGATGGTCAGGAAGCCCAGAAAGAGGAACTGCGAAGCTCGCCTGGTTTTCTCCTTGCCTCTCTTTGCTCAGTTTGGGACTCTGGCCCCTGGGACTATGCTAGCCACAGACAGAGTGTATCTTCCTGGCTCAGTCAGTCTTTTGCAGACACACTCAAGGGTGAGCCTTACTAATGTCCCGGGTTCCTTAATCCAATCGGGCTGGCAACTGAAGTTAACTAAGATACCGGTAGGCGAAGGAAGCGTTTACCCTTTGGTTAGAGAGTTGTGACACATTTGCACTCCTGGGCTTTTTCTAACACTTCCGTCTTCCTTCATTCTGGCTGCTGTGGCAGAACACCAGAGACTGGGTGACCTGCAAACAAGGTGATTTATCAGTGTCTGACAAGGGCGTGCTTCATCAGCTGTGTGCTTCTTGGTCTATCTCCATCCTGGAGTAAGGACAAGGGACTTTGTGGTTTTGTTTTGTTTTGTTTTGGGCTCTCATGATCTAATTGCTTACCAAGAGTCCTACCTCTTCTGATACCTGCACATTGAGGACTAAGATTCCTTTTTTTTTTTTTGGTTTTTCGAGACAGGGTTTCTCTGTGTAGCTCTGGCTGTCCTGGAACTCACTCTGTAGACCAGGCTGGCCTCGAACTCAGAAATCCACCTGCCTCTGCCTCCCAAGTGCTGGGATTAAAGGCGTGCGCCACCACGCCCGGCTGAGGACTAAGATTCCTATATGTCAATTGTGGGGGAAATAGATAATCAGTGGCAATGGTCTTCCTATAGGTCAAAAGTATGAGGAGGAGGCTGCGATTGACTGGGCATTGGGTATAGGAGAGGACACTGAAGGGACAGCCAGCTGTAAAGGTACCACACAGTGCAGAGGGGCTTGAAAGGGGGAAAAAACATCCCTACAGAAGATCAGTTCATTAAAGAAAGAAAACATTTGGTGATGTATTCCTTCTAGAAGATTCTCTCTCCAGGGCACCAAAGGTAGAGAGGTCTTTCCTATACAAAGACTGACCTGTTCCTGCTTCCCAACCCTGTGAGCTTCCGGTCAGGTTCAGAACCAGTACATAGCCCCAGCGACCATGGTAAGGGCTTGCGTCCCCGCTCTCTGAGTGCAAAGCCCACTCCCATCTCCTGAGGTCTTCTGTTCACCCACAGTTCCTTGCCTCGTGGCCCAAACCACATTCCTTCCACACCTTAAAAAAAGATCTTGCCTTTAAATTCCTGAGTTTTCATTTCCTTTTGTACATTGGGTGGTGAGGATGATAATTACATTTAATCTCCTTACAGCTGGCTGAGTTGAGCTTTGCTCTAGCCTGAGGGACTCTGTGACCCACTGTTAACTCCTGTGTATCCTCCCTGCTCCATGCCCTCGCCTCTAGGTTTTGGCTGACTTCCTTACAGGCCCATAGGAGGAAGTAGAATTTGTTCATATTTTAACACCAGCTCTTAGCACAGATCTTTGCTCCAATAGGGCCACCAAAATTTATAGCCTTGAAAAAATGGTGTTTTATTTTACATTTAGTAAAATATTATTTTTCATTAAGAAATGACTTGCTCTGTTAGGTCTTTACACAATACTGTGATTAGAAAAATACTGATGAGATGTGAAACATCAAAATTTAAGTTTGTTTAAACTTTGGTAAAGCAGAAAAATATGCTTACCATGATTTCAAGCATTACTACAGACAATTCGCAAGCAGCTGATCTAATCCTAGAAGTAGGTCAAAAATGTTCCTTCACAGAAGAAAGTGTCACATAATATAAATGGGCTAATTATCACATAATTATGGGGAAATTGGAAAATATTAATTATAGTGCTTTTGAGGCATTCTGCACTTGGAAATATTAAATTGTAGAATGTCTTAGTTTTTCGCTGCAATGTCTAAAGCTTTAAGTGAGTTCTCTGTGACTGTGGAGCGTGAGCCAACTCCCTTTGCCCCCCATGCTACAGTGCAACGGGTCTTGACAGTGTGAAGGTCAGCCTAGGCCGCAAACCTGGTGGGATGCTTCAGTCACAACTCAACATGGAGGCCCCTGGATGCAAAGGACCTACATCTTTATGCCTATGTCTGTGATGGGGGTGTGGTTAGAGGTTGGGGGTTAGGGGTAGTTGGCTCTCTCTCTCTCTCTCTCTCTCTCTCTCTCTCTCTCTCTCTGTGTGTGTGTGTGTGTGTGTGTGTGTGTGTGTGTGTGTGTGTGTGTAACAGAAGAGCTAACTTCTGAACCTCTCCTTGGTCCTGTCTCTACCTGACCAGCATCCTTCCCTGTCTCACTACCTCATTCTTTCTGTCAGTTTTCTCAGGAAGATCTTGGGATGACGCATTTTCACAGGAAACCTTGTGCCTAGGTCACTTCAGGGAAATCCTAGCTTTTGACAGTTATGCGATGTGACGTAAGACAAATTACAAATTTGTGTTTAAAACTATTCATGTCTGTGTGTGCGCACGTGCGTGCGTGTGTGTGTGTGTGTGTGTGTGTGTGCGCGTGTGCGCGTATGTGTGTGTATATGTGTGTGTGTTGTCTGCACATATGTAAGCATGCACATGTGCATCAACACTGTCTTCCTCAGTCACTCTCCACCTTATTCTATTTTATTGCGTGAATCTAGTTGTTTATTTTTTTTCCGTTGTGTGTTCGTTGTGTATGTGTGTGTGTGTGTGTGTGTGTGTGTGTGTGTGTGTGCGTGCGCGCGCGCACATACATGCCTGGGAACACGAGTGCTATAAGAAAGTCAGAAGATAATCTGTGGATCAGTCTCTCTCCTTCCACCATCTGGGTCCTGGGGATCAAACTCAGGACGTCAGGTTTAGCATTGAGGGTCTTTACTAGACGAGTCATCTCACCAACCATCTTTCCCTTATTTTTCAAGACAAATTTTGTCATTCCATCTGGAACTCACTGATGCAGCTGGCTAATGAGTTTGGCCACCCCATGTTGGGATTGCTGGCTCATACAACCACATGAAAATCTTTTGTTTTAGTGACTGAATTTTGCTTCTCATGCTCGTGCGGCAAGCGCTTTACCAAAAGAGGTGTCTCCCCAGAAAAGAAACTATTTCTTCACTCTGTAAAACTGAGAAAGAAATAGGAATGGAGACAGTATATGTGGGACACTGGGCAGTTGTAGATGCGAGTTGTTATTGGGTGTCTCTCCAGGGTTCATGTGTCACTCGCCCCTGCGGGGTAGCCTCCATGTCTGCGGGGTAGCCTCCATGTCTGGAGTATGGTGTTGTAGAAGACTGTTGGAGCTTCATGGAGGAGTAAGTCCCCTGTTGTGTTGCCCTGGGACTGAGCTGAGGGTTCTTTCAACACAAAAAGAATCCAAATGCTGTGCTCTTTTGAAAACTCTAAGCACAAAATTGGACTACAAGACCATGAGCCAAGGTGTGGGTGCCGGGGGAGGATCGGGTGTTGGACTTTATTTACTCCGAGCTGTCTCCTGACTGTGAAACTCTCCTGTGGATTTTTACCTCTGACAAAAGAGACACTGCCTCATCAAGGTCTTTGGCTGTGCCTTGGAGCCTGTGAGTTGGTGGAAGGCCATTGGGGCTGAAGTTTCCCTGGGGAGAAGGGGGGCATTGCAGGTGGGATGAGGTGGGGCCAGAATGAGAATCAGAAGGCTTCCGATTCAGGAACCATATCAGAATTTCTCATCTCCTGCACCATATCGGCTAGTGAAATCCAAGTGACTCATTTCCTCTCTGAAGCTGGGGTCCTGGGGATTGAATGCTGTAAGATGCACTCTCTGGCTCCCCCCCCCTTTATTTTCCATTTCCATGGACTCTGCCATCCTAATTCTACTCCATCCTTCCTGCCTGTGGAGTGTCTGCCTGTGATTCTCTTATGCCCTGAGCATCTATCCCCCAGGGCCTTTCAACATCTGCTGTGGAGTGCTACCTCGGCTCCTAAAGAGTCTCCTCTCGCTGCTCACTATAAATGCAAATGGGCTAAATGGCCGTTTGGAATGAGTCAGAGCTGACCCAGTGGAAGGGTGCACACTGGGCAGACTGAGGGTGCTCCCGAAGGAGGCTGGTCTGGGCGGGCGATAGAAAAGACTAGAAGGCAGTAAGCCTGAGGGTGGAGAGCCATCTACGGAGCGTGCTGCCTTGCTTTGGGTACAGAGCTGGGAGGACACATCAGATATGCTGTGCCTTAAATGTCACAGGCTAAGAAAAGCAGCCCTTGCTGGCCCTGGGGAGAGCAGGAAAAAGAAAACAGAGAGGAGACCATGTGAGGAAGAGTTCTGCCGTGAGTAGGTAGCTTTCTTACTGGAAGAGAGGCCCCCTGCTTTGCACGAGAGCAGTGGGGTTGGAGGTATAGCTCAGTGGTAGAATACTGGCCTAGCACACACAAGACTCTGGGTTCAATCCCTACCGCTCTAAAAGGAAAAAGTATCAAATGTGTAAAGGATCTCTTTAGAGTCAGGTATAGTGGTGCATGGTCTCTAACTTTAGCATTTGTGAGAGTGATACAGGAGTCAGGAGTTCTAGGTCAGCCTGGACATCATAAACCCTTCTCAAAGCAAGGGGAAAAAAAAAAAGGAACTAGAGGTAGAACCTAGTGGTCCAGCGCTTGCCTGGGATCCACGGGTTCAATGCCCACTGTATTAGTTACTTGTCGCACTGGCAGAATAGCTCACAGCTTTGGCTCACGGTTTAAGGGAACACAGTTTACAGTGACCAGGAAGGCATGGCGTGGGGGCTCAAGCCTCCGCAGCAAGAGCTTGTGGCGTGGCTTGTATCTCAGAAGATCAAGAAACAGGAACAGCTCAGGTCAGGGACTGAGTCAAAGGGACCTATACCTCAAGACCACCCTCCAGTGACCCATTTCGTCTAATGAGGCATCTCCTAAAGGCTCCACACACTACGAGACCACCGCCACCAGCTGAGGATCAACGGTTCAAACACTCGAGACCTTGTGGAGCATTCTATATCCAACCCAGAATACCAAGTACTGCCATCAGAAAAGGAAAGAAAAGTAGGTGTGGCGGTGCATGCCTCTCACAGAAAGGAAAAGAGCTCAGAGCAGGAGCTCCCGGAAGAAACTAGCAACAGGAGTTAGAACTTAGTGGGGGAAATGAGCTCCTCCCACCTGAAGTTCTGATTGGCTGAAACCAAAACGCCTCCCATCTAAAGCAGGTTTTCTGCTTCCTGAGAAAGGGCATGCCAGAAAATCCACCACAGAGAGGAGAAAAGTACTGAAGAGCACTAGGCAGGGAAGTTTTTGTTGAGAGCAATGTTCACGGGCCACCATCTGCCCAGCCCTCGACCCCAGGCAGAATTCCTTTTCCACCTTCCAGAAAGGTCAAGTGTTTAGTCTCAGGTCTCAATCGCTGTATCCGAGATACACATGGCCTTGCCAGGGCCAGATTCAGGGCAAAGAAATGTCAACGAAAGCCCAGTCTAAATGGGTGTGGGGTGGGGGTCAATTTTCCATTTCCTCGTAGGACGTTTATAAAGGCCATGCTGTCGCCAGAGGACTGAAGAGCTAATGAGCTGTGTAAGGAAATCTGACGGTTTTGAACCTGCTGCTGTGTGGAAGCCACATAACTCCGGCCGCCGCCGTGTGTACACAGCACACCCTGCACCTGTCAGCTCTCCCTGTTTGCCCAAAACATTAACTGGCCTTTTCTTTGTCCCCGCTAATCACCACTAATCCCCTGTGTTGCATACATAAAACCCCTCCCTGCTTCGCTTCTCTCGGCACCTATCTGTTATTATTAAATTGTGTTTTTCGTGGAAACAGGGTACATGGGGACATGGGGGTTACTTCCTGCTTGCTTCCGTGGATGCGCCACCCTGGCAACGCCGGGTCTGCTCTCATAATCCTACTTCACTCCCACGAAGATGCCCGGTCAGTTAATTCTCCATCTGGACAAAGCCTTCTTAGCTATTAGCCCGAGGATTAATGGACACCCCCATATTGTCTTCAGACTGAGGGACTGGTTAGTTTTATGAGGGGTGTGTGGCTGCCAAACAATAGTGTCTGGAAAAGGGCCACATTGTTTGCTTTCCGCCCAGGGCCCAGAGGGAGCAGGAAGTTGGCTCCGTGTAGTCAGCGTGGGTTCCATTAGATAATATGGTACACACAATACGGTTCGGAGGCAGCACGTAGGTGGATTCTTCTTTGGCAAGTCATGAAGAATGCCTACACTCTACCCACCATGGCGGCAATGTGGGCCTCAAAGCGAGAAGAGCATTTCTCTGTTCCAGCCTCAGCTCCAGTAACACTTATCTAAAGCTTCTGGTGGAAGGCCAAGGCTATTTTATGGATGTGTTGGGATGTTGTTTATGGGAAATCTTTGGAGATGAGCTGGTCCAAGTTCTGAGGTGTCAGTATGAGCTCAGTTCCTCATCTCTCCCTAAGTCTCTTCACGCTGACTGCTGACTCTGCAAGACTTCCCCTCAGCCTCTCTGTGGGGTCAAGTGGCCCAGGGCTTCCTGTGACTCTTCCTTGGCCACCTTGTGATGGCCTTGTGTTGGGTTTACAGAAACCAGACGAGAGAAGATGAAGGGACCTCCTGGATGTTCTCCAAGGGCGATATAGTCATAGCTGCTACTTCCTGGGAAATTGCAGCTGTGTGTGAAGTCAGTAGGGACAATGGTGCCATCAACAAGACAGGCTCAGGATTCCTGACAGAATCTGAAGTGAACCTATACTAGTGTTTACATGATATGACTCTACTATATGAAAGATTTGGTAGGAAACGGGAACAGTGAGTGCTTCAGCCCTAAGCTGACTTCTACAAACTGTTTAAAAAAATTGTCACACACGGTCCACCTGGATTTGTATTTTCTCATTATAACAAATTTTATATTGGAGTGCGATTTCAGTGAATGAAGACTTGGTAGGCTTCGCTATGCTGCCCATGGGTCTTATAACTCCCTTTTGCAACTGGCATCCATTCGTTGATATTGACACCAGCAACAGATTCGGCTGCCCTTCCTTTTGTATGCTAGCCCCTGCCTACTGCTAACCTTTGTCTACTCTTGCTTTTTCTTGCAGGACTCTTGCTCTCTTAGAACTCTACTTACTGCTTTCTCTGGTCCCTTTACATATCTCTCCCATCTACGGTCAAGTCTCAAACACTTTCCTACCCCATGGGTCTGTGTCTGTCTGCCCCCTTTGGTCTATCTAGTGAGAACAAAATCTCATTCGCTATTCTTCACCTTGCTCCGCTGCTGTAGCTCATGAACTTTCAGTGAGTTTGAAGTTTTCTTCAGGTACTTCATCCTGTCTTAATGATTATGGGTCAATTTAGATGGGCCATTTCAGCATGATTTTGCTTAAGTACCTCAGAAGAGAGAAAGGCATGTCAAGCTTACTGAGATTTGGTCAGACTAATATGCTGATTCTGTCCTTCATAGGCTGTGGTGGTTTGAATCTGAATGGCTCCCACAAACTCAACGTGTTTGAATGCTTAGGGCGTAGGGAGTGGCACTATTGGAAGGTGTGACCTTGTTGGAGTAGGTGTGTCCTTATTGGAGGAAGTGCATCACTGCAGGAGTGGGCTTTGAGGTCTGCCATGGTCAGGCTTTGTCCATTGTGGTATACAGTCTCCTTCTGCTACCCTCAGATCTAGATGTAGAACTCTCAACTCCATCTCCCGCACCACATCTGCCTGCATACCTCCATGTTTCCAGCTGTCATGATAATGGACTAAACCTCTGAAACCATAAGCCATCCCCAATTAAATGTTTTCCATTATAAGAATTTCTGTGGAAATAGTGTCTCTTCTCAGCAATAGAAATACAAACTACGATGCAGGCTGACTTAAAATTTGATCAACGTACCTTCAGCAAGTGCCCAATTCACTGAAAGTAGATGCAACCAAACTGTACACTTTTATCACGGATGATTGTATGTGACCATTTAAACCAAGATAGTGTTCTAGGGTTTGAATAAAAGAATACAGCAGAAAATATGACCCTCAGGAAAGCAGAGAGCAGGCGATTGAATCACATCTGTGGCCCACATTTCAGTTACCTACTGCTGTCTCTCAAATCATGCCTGAAGTCCACGGCAAAGACAATGACCGCACAGATTCTGTGGGACAGAAGTGTGGGTAGGACGCAGTGGACTTGACTTGCATTTGTTCAACGTTGTCTGGAACTTCACGTGGGTGGACATAGAACTTGGATATAGGACTCACCCAGGGGCTTCACTTGAATAACTGGTTCCTGGGCTGGGTTGGCAACAAGGATCCATTAAAGGACCTCTGTTCTGTCTCTCTGAGTAAATTGGAATCCCTTAACCACTCCAGTGAAAAAGACAAAGGTTGTATGGCCCTGTGTAGCCCAACCTTGTAAATCATGTAATGTTAGTCCCAGTATATTGAATTGGCCAAAGAAGACCCAGCATCTTCCCAGAGCCACAGGAAGGAGAGATGGGTCTCACTTCTTAGTGGGAGGATCATTGAGCAGTGTGTCTTCATCATCAGGCGGTCCCATCAAAATACAAAATTTATTTTCCTTAAGGGTCACCTGTATTTGGCATCCTAAGACAAAGCATGCCATTCCGATTCAGCTCCTAGCTGTTCACAGACCAGCCAACTGCAGCTCCAGGAAGTCTGTCCTCCTTTGCTCTATGGAAGGAACCCCCGCCCCCGCCCCCGCCCCGCTGGTGCTAGTGGTTGACAATAATGGACTATGCTTTTCAGGCCTCAGTTCTGCTACCTTCGCCCACCTCAGGATCTCCACAGAGAGGACAGACAGGCTCCATCCCTCATGTCACTTGTCAAAGGCAGATCTACATTTGTGTTGATTCATCAGATTTTCTGAGGCTCTGACGGCACCCAGGGAATACAGCAGCGTGTAAAGGAAGGAATTTCAAACCGCATCAGGGCATGACTGCCAAAATTACAAATGAAACCTCCCCGGGGTAGAGTTTTGGTATCTCGTGTCTGCCCCCATTTTTTATAGAATCCCCCTTTTGTAATGTGTGCTGATCTTAGGTTTGGGGGAAATTTCAGTGTTATCTACGACACTATATTTGCCCTCAAGTCTTTAAGATCTTTCTCTCCTCTTTCTTCTGTCTGTCTCTGTCTCTGTCTGTCTCTCTCTGCCTCTGTCTGTCTGTCTGTCTGTCTGTCTCTCTCTCTCTCTCTCTCTCTGTATGTGTGTGTGTGTGTGTGTGTGTGTGTGCATCTTTTTCTGTCCTTCACTCCCTCCCCTATCTCACTCTCTCCCCTTCTCTCTCATCTGTCTGTCTGTCTGTCTGTCTGTCTGTCTGTCTGCTTGTCTGACCTCCCCCCATCTTGCTAGGGATTAGTCTCAGAGCTTCATATATATTACACAACTAGTACTCTACCCCTGGCCACACCTTAATACTACATTTCTCTTTTAAGTTTGAGGTATTTAGCACATAGTGATCCCCAAGGGAACTTGGGCACCCCAAATTCCTCATGGTCTTTCCAGCAAAAAAAAGTTTGGTGCTCTCAAAAATCATCTCCTCAATCTACACGGAGTTCTCAATTAGTGTGGCTTTAGGAATAAATCATATTTCTCTTAACTGTGCAATTGGTTTCATTCAAACACGTGCGGACAAACCTTGAAGAGCATAAATTAGTTATTAAATGTACTAGAGGAGGAATTAAATGTAGACAGAGTAAATGATTTCTAATTGCCTTGGATACATGAGCTGCTCTGCAATTTCATGTCCTGTCTCTCCTCACTGTCCCTTCTAAGTGCCTCTGGAAAGCCGGCTAGGTAAAGAGTTGGTCTATTGTTGCTGAGGTAGGCATGGCACTTAAGACTTGGCTACAGTTTTGATATTATGTTCTTAAAGACAATTTAAGTTTTAGAAAGTGGGTAATCTCGCCTGGCTTCTTATAAGTGTGGGAACAGTGGCCAAGGGGAGTAGGAATGCTTCTTGTGCAGGCTTGAGGACCTGAGTTTGAATCCCCAGCACCATACAGAACTAGATATCAGTGGGTGTGGTGGCATGTGCTTTTGACCTAAGTACTTGGAAAGCAGAGGCAAGATTATCTCTGTGAGTTCAATGCTAGACTGGTCTATACAGTGAGTTCCAGAACAACCAAGGCTTCATAGTGAGACTTTGCCTCAAAATCAAAAATCCCAAAACAACAAAAAGAAGCAAAGGGTTGGACATGGTTGTATGTGTCTGTATCAGCACCAGAAGTAGAGCTAGGCAAATGGTGGGTCAGTCAGCCAGGCCAAATGGCTAACTACCAATGGAGTGAGAAGTGCTGTCTCTAGGCAACAAGGCAAACAGAGCTAGGGGAAGACACTCAATGTGCTCTGCAGGTTTACATATGTATGCACACACTTGCATGCATGTACTATAGATCTCTCTCTCTTTCTCTCTCTCTCTCTCTCTCTCTCTCTCACACACACACACACACACATGAATTTGAGAATGAAGCAGTTAGAATTTGGGGTGCTTTATTGTTTAAGCTGATGGGGTTAATAACAGCTTCCAAGACCCGGTGGTCTATGATCTGTAGCAGGACTGAGCCTATAGCAACACTTCACTGACAGATTGACAACTTGACCTTCAGAACCAGCTCAGCGCTAGCTGAGAAGATCCCTCATGAGCAGATTCAAAAGCCATGTTCTTCCCGGAACTGCGATGTTCCTTATCACCAAGATGAGAGGCCACACCCATCAGGGCTGTGCTGAGGACGATAGGTAGATGACAAACTCTGAATCTTGGTCCCTCCAGGCACAACAGACCCAGCTTTCTAAAGATGAGCTATTTTTGTCTGTGTGGTTTCATTTCCGTCCATGTGTCTGCCTGATGACAGTCACAGAGCCCAGCTGTTGGGTGTCACGGTTATCATAATTGTCCTTTCTACTTTGGCCCCGCCCTCTCTTCAATCTACTCTGTTCCATTCTGACTCTCATTCGCTTCTTCTCTATCTCCTAATGGATAACTTCTCTATTTTCTGATGGCATAACCTCATTCTTCTAAAATTAACTCCAAGATTTTATTTCCTTTGCAATGCTTCAAACACCTCTGTTCTCATTCACCCAAGCAACACATCCTTTGGATTTAAGTTCTCCTTTTCTTACATCCATGAGCAACAACTTAGTAAGATGTCCACGGTACAAGGGAGAGATGACTTTGCTCCTTCACTCCTACCCCAACATCTGCCCCATCGATGATCTACTGGAGCTCGGGAAAGGACCGGTCCTGTGGATCCAAAACTGTGGATCTCCATGACACAGGGCAACGACGGGATACGCTAGAGGAGTCCCCGTGAAGATCTAGTAGTGATAGTATGGCAGAAGGCAGAGGCCTCAAACCAGACCAATGACTCATTGCAGTGGACACTTGCAAGTAAAGATGTATGGACAAAAGGATGTACTGTGTAACACCGTGAGACACTTTAGTTCCACAACAAGGTTTTATTTTTAGTCCGTCTTGCTTTATTTTCTTTGGGGGAGGAAGAGGTTGCAAAGGCAGAGGGTCGATATGAAGAGATGGAGAGATGAGTGGAACTGTGTGCATGATATCAAATTCATAAAGAAACAAAAAACATTTTAAAAAAAAGATGTCCATGATACCCTACTAAGAATTTCTAGAATAAAAGTTTATTAAGGACCACACTGACTTCATAGAGAATTTTTCTTTTTCCAAGATCATCTTAGATACAACAAAGGTACAGCTATTGAGACCGATGAACTCGTTTGAATTTTGTGTGTAAAATATAAATGATGTTACATCTTTCACATTCGTGCTTTTGCATGGAATGAAATAGCATCTAGTAAATGACTTAGACATCACATGAATTAGAAATGTGAAAGTTATTATGTTAAGCATTTTGGCATATCAGAAGTCTCAGTCATTTTTATCATTGTTTACACATAGGTATCCCTGGCCCTCTGGCCTCCCCCCCCCCCCATTTCCTCTTCTATGAAGCCTGAAGCTGCTGCTTGCCTTGATCTTCAGGTTCTGCAATGCTTGCTCTTTTCTAGCCTGACCTCCCCTCTCCTTTTCACCTGACCTTCTTATGATCCTCCCTTTCCCCACACCTAAGCCATCAGACTGTGTCTTAAAGACTCAGAGGTTTAACCCTTTTCCTTAGGCTCATTCTTAGCAAGTCCCCAAATGTGCTGTGAAATCTAAGACTGATTATGATTGTAATTTAACCTGCTGTAGGGACTGTGACCACTGTTGTTCACCATGGAGTCCCCAGTGCCCACAGAGCTTAATGGTTTAATGTAGAAGACTGAGCTGATATTTAAATGAACATGTGTATAGACAGCAATATGTAAGAGATGATTATGAGAGCTCAGATCTCATTGAAAACACACACCTAATTGCTACACACACAATATAGCAAACATTACTTTTTTTCTTATATTCAAATATATACAACTTACCTAAGTGTTAATTTGTAACTATTATACCAAGTCTTCATCTTAATACTAGATATTTTTTAGTGTCCTACATTGGTAATGAGGTCTTTCATTGGCCTTTAAGAGTTCAGATTTCTGTCCACAGGGGCTTACATACATCTCTACCATCCAGGAAGAAGGTGACATCAGGTTTCCAATAAAGCCCTACCTTTATTGTCCAAAGGCAGCATGTCCTCTGTTCTTTCTGAAGATACCAGCATGTCTGATCATGATATGTTGTGGCAAATCCTCATCTGACCTTTATACTTCTCTAATGTCCCTAATGGCTGTTCCTAACAGCGTTTTCTCCAACTCATCTCTACTCTAAAGAGGGGAAGATTAACAATACTTGCTTTCTCTCAGAGTGATGCTTTGCCAAAACGGGGAGTTGAAGTTAATGGGATACAAATTTAAGGTCATCTGTGTCTTAGCATTCTAAATCAAAAGGCCAGGCATTGAATTTGGACGGAATAGTTGGGAAAACACAGCCATCCAGCAGTCCCAGAGAGGAGCTGATGTGCTAAGGGGGTAGAACCAGATGAAAGCACTTGGCTTCATGATAACATAGTGACCAACTGAACAACTCTGCCTGTTAGAATAGCAGCCCCTAGAGCAGACCGTTCTATGGGGTTTTCTTTAAGGCTGCATTGGCTAGGCTAGTATTCGTTTCAGCCTAGGGCATTGCTAGCTGATAAAACTAGCTAGATAGGTTGACTATTAGTTCCCTATATCTTAATATAGAATATAGAGTATACCTTAAACTTAAATATAATCTTAATCTAACATAATGAGACTAACCTTAATCTAAGCCTTACTGTAACATAATAGGAGCCTAATCCTAATTAAACACAACTACTTAAAAAGAGGTCCAAACTTAAAATAGGTAACAGCCTTTTCTTTGTTTAGGTGTTGAGTTACAAACCCCTAAGACCACAGATAGCAACTCGAAATGATACATCACCCAGTTATTACAAATCTAAGTGTGATTTGATTCTTCCATTTTACTCTATTGAATGAAAACCAACCAACTCCAAACTCCACACTCTCTGTTCTTCTTTGATCACACACCAAAGATTTCATTAATGTGACTCATTTTTAAGAAAAAGAAAAATACTCTTTTCTCAGCTTCTGGTCCATCTGAGACCCCCATCACTACCCTCAATTAAATGTCAAAACTATTTTGGAGTTAACTAACTAATAGCATAACACACCATCAAACAATGCTTTATTCCCTGACTTCCATACAGCAATTCTATATCTATAACAAATGGATGAATAGAACAATAAGCCTTTGGCTCATTGGCCAATTTTAAATGAAAAAAGAATTTAAGACGATAGTTATTCAATGCTAAATGAAAATGCAGAGACACTTCCAAATTCACATTTTGCAAAGACCCCCAAATGGTTAGCTCTTTTTATCTCAGAGAATTAGGAGAGCCCGAGGCTTTGACTAAAACCACAAAGTGAGGCCTCCCACCCCTGCGTCTCCTTCTTTCTCTTGGCCTTTTCCCGTGGAGCCCAAAGTTAATAGGTTACACATGCTGTTAAACAAGCCTCCATTTCCCCAAGGAGTCAACGCTGCCAAGAGGCCCTCACTCGCAGCAGCGCGTCTCACCAGTTCCTGGCTTTGGTTTCATGGGATCTGAAGTGCTCTCACATGAAGCCAGGAAGATCTGCAGTGCAGCGGTGTGGAAAATGTGAAGCATGAGGCATACAGCGTAGCTTGCAAATCTGGACTCCGTAAACAAAAATTGGCTCGCCGGTTGTCTGCTTGATAAGGATGGATGAGGGATGAAGACTTCGCTGGCTTCCCAGCGGAACCAGAGCGTTGGTCTTAAAGTGACACACCAAAGAGGCAATTAAACTGGACAGTCTTTGTTTCACAGTTGTTGGTAGCCACTCCTCAAGCTGACCTGGTAGAGCATTCAGATGGTCTGAAGAGACAGGAAGGCTGGAGGTGCTGAGCGGCTAGTCCTAGGTTCCAAATAGGCTTAGCAAGACCTTGGAGAGAGCACTAGCAGTGCATCCTATCTGTGGCTGAGAAATGAGTCTGCCTGCGGTGGCTGCTTCCTGAGAGAGGAAGGGGTTGTTCCAGTTGAAAAATTGCCTCATCCGTCTTGAGCAGGTCTACTGGTTTTAGGCACTCACAGCTGGGTTGTTTGAAACAAAATACGTAAATAAATAAATGCTGACCTTTCAAGATGGGTAGGAGTGTATAGTATTCATTAGTTTGTGGTGTGTCTGCTTTGCCTCTGCAGAGGCAGGGTGTCAAGTCTGTTCAGGGGTTTCCAATCTCTTGTTGATTATTCTTTACACACCCAAGAAGGAGCTGAGTAAGAAGAGTGACCTGAAGCTCGGATACATGCCAGAGAGCCCGTGTGTATGGGGTTTCCGTTTTCTGACGTTCCTTGACATATTACCGCTGGCTGTGTTCCCCAAACTCAGTTTTGTAGTTTACTCCAATTTGGTGACATTATGGAAATCACTAATTTAAACTCTGACCCATAAAAATGAATGCAGTTTATGCTGCCACCTAGTACATCGGCTAACGAAGCCTCTTTATATGCAGTACATGCCTGTAGCCTTGGCTTCATTTTCTCTTATTAAAATAATGATGGTCACGAGCACTGAGTTCATTTTGACTCAACAAGGGGTTACAATTTTCCCTATTAAAACCCCAGAATATATGACTAGATTCAAAGTATAGGTGGTGTTTTTCAATTCAAAACGCATTTACCCCAATTCCACATTTATTTGTCCTACATTTCGTGGATGTTTTGTGTCAGGAAGTTTTTGGATTTAACATTTTCTTTGATCAATGTATCAGTATCTTCTCCACCTGAGATTCTCTCTTCCATTTCTTGTATTCCATTGGAGATGCTTGTGGCTGTTGTTCCTGTTCTCTTTCCTGGATTTTTCCATCTCCAGGGTTGTCTTGGTTTGTGTTTTCTTTATTGCTCCTATTTCTAGTTCCAGTCCCTTCACCTGTTTGTTTTCTCTTGGCTTTTCATTAAGGAATTAGTTTATTTCCTCCAATTGCCTGTGTTTTCCTAGATTTCTTTTAAGGGGGTTATTCATTTCCTACTTAAGGTCCTCTATCATTTCCCTGGAGTTTGTTGTAAGGTAGTTTTCTTGTTCTTCAGCTGGGTTGGAACATTCTAGGGTTGCTGTAGTGGGATAGCTGGCCTCTGGAGGTACCGAGTTGTTGTATTGTTGTTTGTGTTCTTACACTGACGTCTAGGCATTAGTGTTTGTGATGAATATAGGTCTAGGTGTCTATTTCTGAATTTGTCTTTGTTGGATGGGTGTTTTGTTCCTTGATCTCTTGTTTCCTCTTTCATTCTTCTGGTCTTTGTGTCTGAATTCTGCAGGACGATGTGCCCCTGATCCAGCAGAGAGTCTCCATCAGAGTTGGGGGCTGGGCTTCTGGCAGCCAGAGCGGCCTTTGGTCCAGCATGAAGTCTCCGTTTTGACTGGCATGGCCCGCACCTGAGCATCCATGTAGGGGGTGGGGTAGGAAGGGGTACCTTTGGCTCTGAGCCTTTTAGCTCTCAACCAAGGGTATGGGAAGGTTCCAAGGGAAGGCAGCCTCAAGTTGCTATTGTAAGAACATATAAATACAAGCCAACCACTAGGAGAAAACATTTTTAAAAACACAACTAATAAAGGACTATTCTCTAAAATACACACAATTTTTTCTTAAAGTCAACTCTTGGAAAATGAACAAGCATTTTTATTTTTAATTTTTGTAGAGCAAATATTTTTAAATGAAAAGATCTCTCACCAGCACACACACACACACACACACACACACACACACACACAGAGTAAATAAAGATATGAGAAGATATTCAGCTTCTCATACTGTAAACGCATTAAAGAGTTGCAGATTAAAGCAGGATTGAGACATCACTACAGACCTGCTAAGAGGTCTAAAATTAAAACTGCTGTTGATAGCAATAATAGTCACTACTGATGAGGATGTGAATCTATTGGAACACTCATTAAATGCAAAATAGTACACTTTGGAAGACAGTTTGGCAATTTCTGGGGAAACTAAACATGCTGATACCATATGATTCAGCAACAACACTCCTTGGTATTTTCCCAAAAGAACTGAGTGTTTAAACTACACAAAACCTGCACATGATATTTACAGAAGTTTTAATTCATAATTGCCTAAACATGTAAGAAATCAAGATGTCCTTCAGGAAGTAAATGAGCAAGTAATCTATGGTATATCTACACAATGGTATATGAGACATTATTCAATAATAAAGAAAGAAACAAACTATCAAGCCATGTAAAGACACAGAGGAGACTTAAATATACATTAAATATTAAATATACATCAAGTTTTAAAAAGGCAAACTAAAAATCTGTATATGACATAATTTCAACTGTCTGACGCTCTGAAAAACAAGGAAACTATTGGGAAAATTAAGAGATTGACGTTTGTCAATGTTTACCTGGAGAAGGTAAGAAAGGTAATAATATAGGTAGAACAGAAAGGATTTATATGGTAGGGTGACTACTCTACATGAATCTATGATGATAGATACATATAACATTTTATTCCTTGAACTCCCAGAATGAACGACACCAAGAGTGTGTCCTAATATAAATTATGTATTCAGTAGGATATTAATGTATCAGTGTAAGTTCCTTCTTGGTGGTGTGGATTTCCTGACTGAGTAGGTGATGTTGACGGTAGGGGAGGTTAAGCCTATGACGACAGATATACAAGCTCTCTGTGCCTGTCTCCTGGTTACCTTTGCTATGTGCCTAAAACTTTTCTTTGAAAGTCAATTTATTGATTAAAAATATTTCTCATGTTGTTTGCGGTTAAACAAACCTCTAAATAGCCTTCCTGAGATCCCACCCCTGAAGAGTCCTTGACTCTGGATATCGTTGGCTCCCACCCACTTGCTTCTGATTAATAGACTGCACTAACAGTGGAGAGATGCCGTGTCTTGTTAGTGCTTCATTAGAGCCTGTGATGACCATAAGAGCCTGTGATAGCCATCCTGATGACGTTTCCTTCCTTGCTAGCTCCCTTTCTGAGTCTTCACAATTCTACAATAAATGAAGCGACAGAGGCCATTGTGTCAAGGAAACGGAAGGTACCCTCTAAGCAACGGCAGATTATTCCTAAACTGAGTCTTCAGATGAGAACCAGCTCTCACTCTGCTAATACCTTAATTGCAGCCTTGTGTGAAACCCTGGGCACAGGAGCCAGTCCAACCACGATTGGATTTTCTGGCTTAAGAGCTACAAGATAATCAATACTTATTTCAAGAAACTGAGTTTGGGGGATAATTTGTTTTGCAGTGACAGTCACTGTTAATAACTTTTAGTGACACACAAGGATGAGTTGTGGTTATTTGGCTTTGGGACAGAACCCGCTTGACTTACTGTCCTTATGAAAGGGCTTTTGGATACATCTTTTCTTGCATGTACAGTGCTAGTCTAGTCTAGTCGTTGACAAACTTGAAAATTGTTTCTGAATGTCACTGGCTAAGGACTCCTCAGCACAAAGATAGAAGGCTTTAAGTCATCTGCAATTTTAGCCTTAAGTTCTATTTTATGGTCTGAGTAACTCAAGTTGAAAGAATTGGAGAAAGACAATCAATGCCAAGTTGCATGATTCAGCAAAATGGAGTGATTTGAACCAAGCAGGAATAAGACATTTCTGAATAACATAACTATCCGGAGCTATGCCAGGTGCCGATTTCCCAACCCCGGAGTACTGCATGCTTGTTTAAAGTCGCTGGATGCCTTCTCTTCTCCACCCACATTCACTACCTGAGTGATATCAGCCGGTCTCATGGCTTAACACCATCCACATGCCGATAGAGCCTGAAAATACATGTCAAGCCAACGCCTTTCCCTTGAATTCCAAACTTTTCTCTACATCTGTCTACTCAACATCTCCATGAGGATGTCTAATGTAGGTATCTTAAACTTAACATATCAATATTCAAAGCTTCGCTTACCTCCCTCCTATTCTTCAGACTTAAAAAAAAATGACTCAAGGCAAAAAAAAAAAAAAAATCTTGGAGTTGTTCTTGACTCATCTTGTTCTTTCACGATTTATATTTAAGCCCATTAGCAAATCCCTTTAAAGTTCTTCCTTTGAAATAGCCCAGGTTCTGGCCACTTATAACTGTCATGTGAATCTTCAGCATCCTTCCTAGGCAGAGTTGCTATAGCAATTGCCAGATCCTTTCATTTCCACTCACAATACTACAATGGCTCTTTCTTACTCAGACTAGGAGCTCCAGGTCTTGGAAATGGCATACTGCTTAGGGTCCTTCCTTCCTCGCTGCCTTTCGCTCCTGATGTTCCTTTCTCCCTTGCTCCAGTCATCCTGGCCTCTTCCTCGCATACAGCTGGAGTAGGGCCCTCTTGTGCTGAGTTTCCATGACCGGTCATGATGCTTTGAATTCAGATACTACCCAACTAGTCATTCCACTCTTCAGATCTCTGCTCAGATATTGGAGAAGCATCATGACCTGGCTTTTAGAACCCACTCTTCCCCTTGCCTGTTTTAGAGACAGAACCTCATGCTCTAACTCCACCTGGCCTTGTGTTTGTGTTCCTCCCGCCTTTGTCAGCCATGGTCTTGCATTACAGGCAGGCACCACAATGCCCAGTCCCATCTTGTTTCCATCTACATCACTTTTCTTCTCCCTATGACCTACCATCCATTTTACACTGAAATAATAACACAATAGTGTGAACTCCATATGGGCAGGCATTTTGTTTCCATGGTGCCCAGAACACCCTTGGACCGGGCTGGATGTTGCTAATTAGTTGTGAAGGAAGGAAGGACATTTTTAACCTATCAGCCTCTTTTTGGTTTTCTGTTCTCATTACAGGTATCTGTGTAGTAGTTTCCCGAGAACCCGAACTCAAAAGAATCCACATAAAGACAGATGGGGGGGATTGTGGGTAAAGACCTATTGTGTAAGAAGGGTAAGGAACAAAGTTTGGATTCTCAGCACTCAATTAAGCACAGGTTAGGTGTGGAGACCCACCTGTGATCCTAATCCTGGTGGAAACTGGAGATCCCCAGAGGAAGCTACCTACCTAGCTGGATGAACAGAACTGGTGAGGAACTATGGGTACAGGTGAGAGACCTTGAATCACATAAGGTGGAGAACGACTGAGGAAGACATCTGATGCCAACCTTGGCCTCTAAACACTGGTGTACACATTTGCATATGCACCTTACACACACTTGCATGCACACACATGTGAATATGCAAACATGCATACATATTCCACATGCATATTCATGCTGAAGATAAGAAACAACAAAAGAAAAAAACCAAACAGACCCCCCCAAAAAAACCTGGTCCTAAAGAAAAGCAACTGTTTTTCTCTAATACACAATTGTGTGAAGTCTGATCTTAATATCCTGATGTTAATTTAAGCATAGCAGGAAAACGTTTGGGAGGTTCTGTAGTCTGAAATAATTAGAATATTAAATCCAACGGGGGTCTACTCCATAATTAATACAGGGCCCGGTTTCTACATGCAGGAGACATGCATGTGCGTGTATTAAGGGAGCTAAAGGGACAATAAACTTGAGAGCGAGGTTTTAGAAAATTCTCGAAGATCTTATCTGTAGACATAGAAAACCGCACAGTGCCTTGTCATTAGCAAACAGACCTCTCTGAAGATGGGTAAGTGACTTTCTTCCTATGCAAGAATGTTTATAAATAACATGAGAATTGATTATCCAAAGACCTGCACGAACAGTGGCAAGAGCTGCTTGAACAGAGAGGAGCCAGGCCCCAGGGATCCACTGGCCGGCACTCTTTCCTGCTGGCATGCTTGAGGAGGAGCTGAGTAAGGCTGGCTTGCTGCATTAGGGCGGGCTGGCAACGAGAACTCAGAATGCTTTGGCATTTGCTAGTTTGAAGCTTAACCTTCTGAATAGTTGAGCGTAATTACATGTGGTTTCTTAAAAGAGGCTTGAACAAAGCAAATCATTTCAGGAATGTCCTAAAAGACATGTTTGGAGGAGCTGTGCTTTGGTGCCTGTAGACCTGACTATACCTGTAAACAGACTTCTTCCTCTTGAACTGATGGAATGTTCACCAGCACAAAAGACAGTAATCTTTTGAACTCAAATTCCTCCTGATGCATGGTATCCAACCCACCTAAAATGTTCCTTGCCTGTAATTCTTTAACATATTGCAACCTGATCTTATATACTGAGCCGGGTATATGGGCAAGAGAGGGTTAGCCTAGGGAGGGCCAGTGGAACCGTGTAGTGAACAGAACTTGTGAAAGATGTTTTCATAAAAGAACATACAGAGCTGCCCAGTGTGTTTCTTTTCTGTAGTCACCCGGCCAAAGGCCAGTCTGGGTGTTTAGAAACATATAGCTTTTGTTCCTTAGAAGCCTTTGGATCTACACTGTGTTGAGTGATTTTTGTGTGCTAGGCAAAATTCATCACGAGTCCTTCGGCAAGCTCCATGTGATAAGAACAACCATTAAACCTATTTTTGCGTGGGGATATGTGAGGGGGGGGCGAGGATGCTCCGATGCACGCCATCCAATGTGGAGCTCGGTGCACATGCTAGTCTTCTGAGCGTCTCTACCCTCAAACACACAGTAGCTTGAGCCCCCACAAGCCCCACTCAGCACACGACACCCTCCCAGTCATCCCTGATAATCATGCTGAGTGACTAATGGCGCTCTCTGCAGCCTCCTCTGTCCCAGGAGGATCAGGACGGAGCCGATTCTGCGAGGTCCCTCTGCCTTGAGACAGTCTGGTCAACCTCCAAGTGTATTTGCTGTCTGATTCTTTAAGCTTGATGGCACAGCGTGGCTGTTGCCCTTCATAAGGCCAGTGTATGGCTTTGGTAGGTGGGACCGGGGCCAGCACTTGTCAGAGGCTGAACCGGCTTTGGCAAAGCGCTTCTAAGGATAAGATTAGATCTTTAAGGATTTGGTCTATTATTTTCTGTTCCCAAGGCACAGCACTGTGGTTTCCTGTATCTTGTCACTTCTAAAGACATCCCTTATTCTTCTATATTGTGATCCCACGGGGTTATTAAGTGGTTCTAAGGGAGAAGAGTGCCGGGAGGGTGAGAACTGGTCAGTTTCCTTCAGGATATTGGTAGAGCTCTGATTATGACCCATTCTTACTCAGAGGGGAGACAGAATAATACAGACACATGTATCTATATGTGTGGGTGGGGTACCAGATGGGAGAGAGAGCCTGAGTGCTCACACATGCATGAGAGAGAGAGAGAGAGAGAGAGAGAGAGAGAGAGAGAGAGAGAGAGAAACCTACTGTCATTTTTAAGGAATAACAAATTCAAAAGTGTACATTTGCACAAAAATCTCTTATTGAACAGTAGGTCAGTTAAGAAGCAAGTACCTTCTGGATGCCACAGATTTAGAAAGGAAGGAAGATCGGGGCAGTTCTTGGCTTCCAGGTTCCCATAAGGTAATGGACATCACCAATGACCCCGTAGCTATGGTTGAGTCTATGAGGCAGGCTGATTGGTGCTATAAGAATGGAAATGCATGACTTGAACCTGGTCAGAGAGACCAGCACAGGTGCTGACACGGTCTAGGGGTCTTGAGTAGGTTTGTTCCCTCTGCCAGTTAAGTAATTAATTGGCAGGGAAATTCTCAAGTAGCAGTAGAGAAATCTCGAAGGCTGCAAACAGGAACAGAGCCAGCAGGTGAAGAAAGGCATTTATTGAGGGCGAGGAACACGTGCCCACACAGACATACAGAGAAAAAGTCCCTTTGCAACGTAGGGGTAGGGGGGGGTGGGGCTCAGAAAACTGACAAATTCAGGCTCTCCTTGAGGACTGGGTTTGGTGGTGGTAGTGTTTCCCCTAATTTAGGGTCAGTCAGTTTGAAGGAAGATATGATATTGCTTGACACACAACTGTGCCGTCATGTGGTTTTTTAATCTTGAGTCGGAAGGGTAAGGAAGAAGCTGAGCATGTTGGGAATGTGCCACCTTTATTACCTAGCAATGGCCTGTTTCTCTCTCTCTCTAACTCCTAGTCTCTTGGTGGGTTAAGGACATTAGGTTTGCCCTGATAAAGGAGGAGAGGTGAACCCGTGGAGCCACTGTGTGTCTTTCCAGTCAGGCTCCATGGTATGCCGGGGCCACCTGACTTCAGAGCACATGACACGAATCTCTTCACTCACAAACAGGAAAACAGTGAGTCTCTGCCACTGGAGGCTCTCTTGGGCCACACCCTCTTCAGAGCGGTCCAAAGTTGTGGCCATGGTGAGTGGTGGGTACGAGCAGCCAAAAGGCAAACAACTGGGCCAAACCTATTCAACTTCTTCCGGGAGTCAGCTACTGCAAGGCTTAAAACCTACTCCGCACATTCCTCTTCCTTAGTGTTTTCCCTCTGATTCGGCTGTCACAAACACCTTGGGAAATCTGCCATGTGGCGCAAAGGGACTGTCAAGGCAGAGGTAGCAGAGACCCCACTGTTCGTCATCACATGCTTCTTCTAGACCACTGCCCGTGGCAGACAGGACAGGGACCCACAGGACGCTTGCAGGTGAACGAGAGGGCTCTGGAGTAAAGGTCAGCACTCCAGCCCCATCCAGAGGAGCTGGGAGACACAGTTCCCTAAAAGAGCATCCCTCACTTCAAGCAAGCTTTAATCCCCCCCCCAAATAAAAGAAATTACCTCTCTTCCCCAAATGGAAGCAGGTGAACAGATGCAGCTCCTTCTCCTCACCCTCCCTCCATGCCGCAGATGCCCTCTAAACCCAGTCACAGGGTTGGAGGGGCACAGATTAAAGGCCTGGCTGGCAAAGGCCATGGGATTAGACAGTTCCTCAGAAATCCTTCTTTGAGCACTTAAAAGCCAATCTGGTTTTATTTCCCACTAACGAGGCTTAGCTGCAGTTCGGAGGTAAAGGCGGCAACCCGCAGACTTCCGCCGAGAGCTCCCTTCACATCTGGGGCTGGTGGTTGCTGTGCACACTGAGAAGCCCACATCAGGAGGGAGGGTGCCTCGGAAGCAAGACACAGATGCTTCATTGCGTGATGGAGCCAGCCCCGCACAGATAATCTTGGTATGTTTGCCTTCCCAGCTGCTGCGACCACCCCTCAAGCAGAGCCCACGCTGACAGCAATCGAAGAAGCAGACCCCAGAAGAGGGGTTGGAATGGGAAAAGACATCCCCTTCAGCATGCAGAAGAGAAACCTAAGAGGCCACTTGCAACTGATGTCACCACAGAAAAACATCTGTAAAATCCTTAGTGCAAAGGATGACATTTGTTTAGAGCTTGTGTCTGAACCATCTCAGTAGGCCGGTGCTTCTGAGTATTCATAGTCTGCCTGGTGGCACTAGTTTGGGAGATTGTGTGACCTCTAGCTGGTAGAAACAGGTCACTCACTGAGGGTAGTCGGGAGGGAGGGTGTAGGAGAAGACAGATTAATGAGTAAAATGCTTGCTATTAAAACATGTGGACCTAAGTTCATATCCCTAGAATGCACATAAAAACCTAGGTATGGGGGTAGGTACTTATAACCCTAGTGCTGGGAGACAGAGTCGGGAGGATTTCTGGGGCTAACTGGCCAGTCAGTCCACCTGAATCTGCAGGCCCCAGAACACAATGAGGTAGATGGCTCCTTAGGGACGATTGCTAACCTATACAAGTCTTCATGGTGTCTGTGGTCCTGAGCTCAACTCAGACTCTAGGATGCTCCCTTGGTGTCCTCGGGTCACTAGTGACTCAGTTGGTCTGGATCATCTGTGTCTGGAAGCTTCTCTATATCACTGAGGACAGTGGGTTGGAATTACACCCAGGAATAGACAACAAGTCTTTTTGGGTTACTTTTTCATCGTTGGAGGCAAGGGTCTACATGGTTGGGTTTCAAGCTTGGGTTGATTCCTACTGAGAGCTTCTGAACGCCCTTGCTGAGCCTGGCCTGGCCTTTTCAGATGAAAGGCTTTGGTGGTACAGTTTGGAAGCTATTTTTAGTGCTCCACAGGTGATTCTCATATGCAGCTTGAGCTGAGAAGCAGTGATTTACACTCCCCTAGCCCGCACCCTCTGCTCTAAATCTGTTAGGGTGCAGGGTTGGATCTTCCTGTTCATCTGCTCTCTGACTTCAGAGAATAAAATAAGCAATAAATTTATAGTATGAATGCCTGCCAGGAGAGACAGAAAAGTGGGAGGGGTAAGAGAGAGAGGAAGCCCTGTTCCCGCAGGCTTTACCCACTTCTAGAAAAACCCACTGAGCAGGGAGCTGCTTCTGTAGGGAATTCTTTTCATCTTGGGAACATCCAGGGTTTGCAAGAGGCCCCTTAACCTCATGCATTCTTTTTTTTTTTTTAACCTGCAAACCCTTTGAAAAATCAATGTCCTTGAAGATGAGGAAAAGCCAGCCTTTCACTCAGGTGGCCTGGAAGGTGCTTGTCAGTTCATGAGTCTAGGTGTGAGCTGTAGGTTGTGGGCCATCACTCCTCTAATCCCTCACACACTGCCCAACTAAGTGTCAGTCTCCGCCTCAAGAAGGGGTGTATCCCAACTCATAAGGTGGTTCTTGCCCTGACTGAAGTTACTAAGTCTGCAAGAAGGTCTGAAGTCTTGCTGGAGTAGCAGTGAGGGAGATCCTGGCTGAAATGACAGGTGACGACTAGCAAGAAGCATCCCCACATAAACAGTGGAATAAACCAAACCAGTTAAAACCCACACCAAAGTTCACTAAATCTGCAAGAATTCTTAGGCAAATGCCACCACCATTCAAAGACATGTTGCTTTCTTCCCTCTTGGACATCCTCTCTTCACCCCTGTACCACACCTCTGCCTCTTCACCACGGCAATTTCTCGCAATGTGATCACACTGAACACTGGATAGAGAAACTGGGCTCTGGTTGGTTTTCAAAAGTCTTCCCAAATATCTTGAAAGAATCTAATTTATTTGGCCCCCTCTTTTCAGGGTGAGCTCATGGGAAACCTCATCTGGGGTTCTGTAAACTGCTCGTTAGGTGGAACCTGGAACCCCGCTTCAGATGATACCCAGGAGCGCCATCTTCTAACAAGGCTGGCCACGGGTCACAGCAATTATGGGCAAATGTCAGTTTCCATGTCTGCCACCGCTGCTTAAATCGTACATGGTCTAAAATAACAGTAAGGGGCTGCTTCTGTCCCTTGGGTGGGGACCCACACGAGGAGGGCCCAGGTCGCTACTGAGAAGTCTGTGCTGCTCTGACATCAGATATGTCTATTGTCTGAAATTCTGAAGGAGGCTGCAGTTGCTTTGGGCTGGTGCTTTGTGTGAGTGTTAGCATAGAAAACTTTCTGGGAAAGGACCAGACGTTAGAATTTAAGCATTGGCTGTATAGGACAGGTAAAGGGGACACATACTAACAGTCCCTTAGCATAACAGGCAGGGTATGCTAAGGCAGGAAGATAATGAATTGAATCTAGCCTGGGTGATAGCAAGACCTTGTCTCAAAACAAAATAATTGAAAGAAGACACTGTATTTGTATGTTGACACTGCCATAACTGTCGTAACTGGGTGGCGTAAACAACAGAAGTCTACTGTCTTGAATTCTAGACGTCCAAGATCAAGGCGTCAGTGTCATCAGCGCTGCTAGAGTCTAAGCCCGGGTTATGATTGGCTTTACAAGCTAGGCTTGGCCACTCGTGCACAATACGTCAACTTAGCACACAACACTGAAGAACAGAGAAAGGCAATTTATTCAATGCAGCCACACTTGGAAGAAGAACAAATAAAGGGGTCTAGTGAGCCCCACGTTTATCTTCTGGGTTCTAACATGAGGTTTAAATTTAAATTGAGGGCAAGAAATATGCAGAACTGAGCAGTCCTGGTCAAGGTGTGGTCCTGCGACCAGTACCGGTCACCATTGCCTCTGCTCTAGACTCTCCTGCAAGGTGTTCTGGCAAGAAGTCAGAACTTCATGACATTTCTTTCTGGGAGACAAGTTCTCGCTCTAGCACCAGGCTTTAGTCTTTACCTTCTTCCAGCATGAGATTCTTGGGGGAGAGTCAATACCTTGGAGACCTTTGCTTCAATAGTCTGATATCCAATGGGTGGGGCACCAGTCTGTCTCCTTAGAGGACCTTAATTCTTGCCAAGATATTTACACAAGCAAGCTTGCTTCTTGTAGGGAAGAATCTGTTTCTGGGTCTCCCCTGGCTCTCTGCCTTCCCGTTTTCTTGTTCCCTTTCACACCCTCTTCCCTGTAAAGTTCCTATGTCCAAACTTCCTTTTTTTATAAAGTCATTGTTCATAAGTCCAGCATAATAATTATGTTTCACCTCAACTGTGTTGGTGAACTCCCTGTGCGCATGTGCCAGCATATGAAGGTATTGGGTGAGTGTTAGGAAGACGTGTCTCTCTGACGAGGCTCAATTCAACTCATGGCAGATTACATCTAAAGTACATCTCATAAAAACTAAGCTTTATGGTTAATTTCTAGTGTGAACTTGACATCGCTCTGTGCCTGCTCTTCCTTAGTTTACTTGATTCTTACAGTCCTCTGAAACCATTTCCATCAGTACACAGTGGCAAAGGTCACACGTTAAGGAGTAGAGCCTCGTTCGAGAAGAGCCCGGTCAGAGCACATGGTTTAATTCCTGGAGACCTTACCAGCAATATTCTCCATATCCTCTGCTCTACAAGGCTCAGTCGGAGCTATGTTGAAGTTTGTGACAGCTATCGGACTTGCTGCTCCGGGGGAACTTAACTACAGAGGGCCCAAGCTCCTAGGCGGTGAAATCTGTTGCATGATTTCATCAAGGGTGTGATTCCTGTGGGCTGTCACAGCCAGAGCATGACCAAGCCAGCCTGGGAAATGGGAGACTTCTGTGAGGGGTGGGTTTGCCCTGAGGACTTCAAGACAGCCTTCCAAACCTTCCCTCCAATACAGGGCAGTCCAGGGTGAATCTCCTCCTCTTCTCTTCCCCTCTTTCCTGTGGTCTCCTAGGGTCAGACCTCCTTCCATTTCCTAATAAATTCTGTCTGTGTCTTCTTGTCTGTATCTCACCTTGCCCCTGGCCATTCCATTTCTGGTGCTTTCTGTAAATATTAGCTTTTTGAATCCAAGGATGAGTTTGCTTTGTGGTGTGTCAAATCTCCACAATTAAAATGTTTTGTCTTCATGGTGTTGACCACACCCCTACCTCCAACCCCCACCCAGGCATTTTTCCTCCATGTTAAAAAAAAATAAGGACAATGGGTGCCCTTGCAGCTCAAGAGACCACCTCAGGTTTGTTTTAAAATGGCACAAAGCTGATGGAAATTGGCTCCCTGACCAGTGTGCACATATGTGGGCTGCTTTGATGTGACGGATGGGGTTGTGTTTGCTGATAGGGCCTGCTAATAATCCAACTAGGTGATGTCATTCTTGGCAGGATCCAGAAAGAAAAACAGAGGCCAGCAGCTCCCCTTGGCTGCCCTGGCCCCCTTAAGGGATCTTTAACTTTGCTTTTGCCAAGCAGATGAAATTGGAAAGCTCTGTGAACCCAGCTGAGTTTTCTTGCCTCCCGGGGATGAGAGCTTTTGTCAAAAACCTTGGGCCACTAGGCTGGTTTCCATAAATCCCTTGGAAAGCTTTGTACTATCTTTGGAAATACTCCTGGGAGTGGAGACTTCTCACAGAGCTAGGCGATAACTAATTCCTGAAGACAAAGTCTTTTGTTCTAGAATTGATCTGCCCCATTGGGACCTGAGGAGCTCAAGTGTTTAAGAACAGGGTAGGAGCACACACTGGAAGGAGAGCAGGCACCCAGCTCAGTTGGTAAAGTACTGGCTTCCCATGTCCAAGGTCCTTCATAAAGCTTGGTATAGTGATGTAGGCTCACAAGCCTAGCTCTTGGAAGGAGACAAAGGTAAGAGACTCCAAATTTCGAGGCTAACCTTGGCTAAACGAGACCTTGTTTATAAAAAAAAAAAAGCAAGCAAGCAACCCAACAAATAAATAATAAATCCTTCGTCTTGAATAAAATGCTTTCTCTTTCTCTTAATTTCCTCCATTTTCTTAGTCCAGGGACTAAGGGAACCCTCACATTCCCAAGTAGGGAGATTGATTGCAGTGTCATCCACCGCAACTCCATTTGGCTCCTGGAATCATATTCGGTGGTCAGCTCCCTACCCAGTGTTGACCCACTACATTCTCTGTGCCCACATCGTGGTTTCTCTGGTTCTGTAGGCAGATACTGTTCGTGTTATGAGACCCACACAGATACTTATCTGTGTTTGTTGGGGGGAAGTCTGTGAAATATTCACTGCCTTGAGGAAAAGCATTTACCATAAAAATCAAAGGCCCGTGTCTACACAGGACCACGGAAGCCAAGGTCCTTGATCCGCATAGCCCAAGTTGTAAAACTCTCTTCAACAGGGTGGTCATTTTTACATTGGCTTACAAAGATGTACTTTCGGCCAAATTGCCTGTGTATAACGGGAAGAGCACATTCCTTTTTAGAATCATTGAGAACCAGGGACTTTTATAGGGCTGGGTAGATGCGAGTGGTTATTCTGGAGAAATTCTACCAATAAATATATTTGGTGATTTATAGAATAGATCCTACCTAGCATGCTTGGAAGGGTAGCAACTGTTGATAAAGCAGATGATATTTCCCAGGTGGCTTTTATGATAATCAGGGCTCAGTTGCCATGGAAAAAATCCATCAGTATGCTGAGTTGAAAACATTTGCGGGGGAAGGCCGATGTTGATTTCCAGTCCTACAGCAGAGGGCTACATCCGTCCATTCCTCACATGATGGTAACTATGTGTGTCCTGGCACTCAGGGAGCAAGGAGCTGCAGTGGTTGCTGGGCAGAACTAGCCCTGGTCGTCAGAAGCAAGCAATGAGGTAACAGTATTTAAGCTAGGGACTATATCAAACGGGTGATAAATACTACAGAAGATACTGGGTGGGAAGGCAGATTGGGAAAGCAGAGTTCAATGAACACACAGATCAGGTTACTCTGAAAAGGCAGCATTCAGGTAAGGACCTGGGGGGAAGGACAGGAGACTGTCACCAGGACATAAGGTGCAGCAGTGAAGGCAAAGGCCACTATGACTGTGGTGAATGAGAATAATATCGGGGAGATGTCAGAGGAAGCTGGACAGTATGTTGGACAGGCCTGAAGGGCCAGCCACCATCTCTTCCCAGGCTTTCCACAGATGACCCTTCCCTGACACACACACATTTCCCAGCATTCTGCAGTGTACACTCAGCTCCTACACTGTTGTCGGCCTCCCTGGCTACCGCCCCTTCCAAGTCCCTATCTGGTGCCTACTATGAGTTCTGGAAGATACAGTGAGGGGAACTTTTATTAGTCAGCATCACTGGGCTAAAGGTCACAAGAAAAACATTTCCTGGTGTCTCCAAGGCATTCCTGGAAGAAATTAGCATTTGAGTCACAGATTGGGTAAAGTTGATCCACTGTCACTAGGGTAGGTAGGCATATAGCCTTGAATCAACTAAAGACTTGAATATGACAAAAAGCAGAGTAGGGTAAACATGTTCACTTCCTGATGTTTTTTCTAGCCCTGCAACAGTGATTGTAGACTTTGGGGCTTTGGACTGTAGTGTAAGGGTCCATGATTCACTGAAGAATGATACCCCAGACTCAGATAGTATGAAAAAACAAAGAGCGTTTTATTCTGCAGAAGTCCAGTATGCTGGGGTGTTCCATCAACCAAGGTAGAGCCCCCTAGTGAGCTCAAAGGCCCGATTTAAAGCACATTAGGGGAATTCTGGGACGGGTAGGTGACCTCTATCTTAATCTGTTGCTCTATCTCTAGGGCCATGGGGACTGGAGACTGTTGCTGACCCATTACCCTTGCCTCAGGTCAGGAGGCAGGGTAGCTTCTGATGGCAGGTCAGTTCCTGATTGCTGGGCAGTTTCTGACTGGCTACCTGAGGCCTGGGTTTTTTTTTTTTTTTTTTTCAGGAACTGACTTGCCTGGGCTTGGAATTCCACTTCTTAGAATCAGAGATTTAGGCCTAGTCTCCCGAGCTGCCAATTTGAAGCCTGTCATGGAGTCAGTCTAACCTGTCTCACCAGGGTTTTGGACACTGAGGGCTATTCTGGTCCTTCTGCTTGCCGACGAAACATCTCAGCTGATTCTGCCTCTCTGGTAAACCCCAATACGGCGGCCATGTAGAATCACCTATTTCTGCTTGACTTAACTTCTCGTCAAGATCCTCACCGTTGGGCAAAATCCAGATGTGTCCTTTTTCTTTATGTTAGGCACTCTGCACACGCAAGCAGAATGCTTGTTACCTAGAAATCCCGACTCTACCAGAGCGCTTTGTTCTCTCATTTGAATCTGAAGAGAACATGGTGTGGGATCATTTAATCTTGTCTATTAATCAATATTCTTTCAAGTACAATGATTTCATTTTGGAAATATTCAAGCCCAAATCCAAGGATTATAGAATTTCAAAGTGTTCTACATTTACCTTGCCTTGTTTAGTCTCTAATAGGAAAATAGTGCACCTTTGAAAATACTTCTCAATTTTTACCTTTGATTCGAATGCAAATAGATTTTGTTTGAAACCTTTCAAATCATAAAGAAGTAACGGTGGTCTGAAATCCTTAGGTATGGATGTCTCAATTTAGTGGGCCAGTGGGCAATACCTCCAAAAGGAATGTGATGCCAGACAGTTGGGACTGTAGGAGTACCTGGTCTTTATCTCACCCCTTCCTTTAGGCTTCTCCATTGTCTGCAGATGGAAGGGACCCAGAAAATGCTACAGTGACAATATTGTCATCAGCCTATCTCACAGCGGAAAGCTGCAAATCACACACATCATTTGCAGGGTACATAGACCTTGGTTGCAGGTTTGGTCCCTCCAAAAATGCTTGCAATCAGTGAGTGCTTCCCAATCTGTCCTTAGCCATCAGGATTTGGGAATGTGTAAATAGTGTCAATCTTTCTTTTGCACTTTGTCCCACTGACTCTGGGAAGATAAATGGACCCTTGGGTTCCCATATGGTGGGGGCAAATGGTAGAAAGTACCTTAATACAGGTGACATTCAGCTATCAGCAAGATAAAGGATCCTGACTCAGAGCAGATGCCTGGGGAAGATGTCTGTCACGACAGCTGAAGACATCGCCTAGGAGCTGAGGCTGTTTTTGTCTGTGGTAGAAAAGTTGTCACATGCTCCTTCCCCAAGTCCTGTAGCTTAATGGCATATAGCAATGGCTTGGCGGTAGGGTAATAATGTCTGTGCGCAGATTCAGTATTCTGAGAGAAGTACAAGTGATTTCTAGCTATTAGACACTGGGGAAATACAGATACCATCCACTGAAGAGAGTCAGGGTTCCGGGAAATGATCTAGGGGTTCCTGTCATAGAGAGGCACAGACCAGAAAGAGGCAGTCCTAAAGTGAAGGCAGAGGAGACTGTGTCTTTTCTGGGTGCTCTGGGCTTCCACCTCTCCCGGGAGCAGAAGTTGAAGAGAACGAGAGGTTTCATGTCAAACTAGTGGATTCAAGTTACATCTCACTCCCAGCTCCGTGGATAGTGTCTTACCTCTGCTCATGACCTCCCCATGACCAACCAACACCCTCTGGTCGGCCGAGACCCAGACCTCACCCTCATGTTGTCTTTGTGTGCTCTGCCAGCTACCTGCTACACCTCCTCTGCATCCGTACATTCAGGCCACACATCAGCCAGGCCCCTGGGACTCTGAGACATTCATCTCTAAGCTGTACAACGTCTCTGCCTGCTAAAGATGGAGGACTAGGAAGGCCTGAGTGGTTCTGGAAAACCTAAGAGGGGTAAGAAGGACAATATTGTATCGTTGTGCATCTGACTGTCTGAGTGTGTGCTTTCTGGGGGTGGGAGTGGGGGTGGGGGTCTTCTTTGGCTTTGATATCACTAGGTAAAGACATTTGGAAAAGATAGCCTGCTCTCATTGGGAACTGAGCCAGGTGGCAGGCAGCTACATGGGCCTCCAGCTTCTACAGGCTGTTTGGTCTTTCCCAGTATGTCACCCCATTTTCAGGATGGACAATCTACATATGCAGACAGCTGACATTACTTCACCCCACTTAGAAATAGCACCCACTGACTTACTCAGAGACCACAACCAAACAAAAGCGATCCAGACTGACCCAAAGGCAAACAGACTCAGAAAAAAACTAATGGTACCTTCCTTAAATAGACTTTTTTTTTTGAAACCTCTTCACTTTATAAATAGTGTCTAATTTAACTCCATAAAAATAAATTGGCCAGATCATTTGTGTCGTCTTGTGGGAAGATGAATTGCATAATGGGTCTAGCCAAATACTTTAGCCTAAATATTGACCCTATTAGAACTGTTGGGCTGAATTTTTCAGAACAGGATTCATCACATTCTCTCCTGCCTCTCTCCCTGCTTTTGTTTCTGTTTCCCCAGCTCCAGGTGGGAGCCCCAGAACAACTGAGCCCTCTGTGATGTAGCACTTTTCTGATTTATGAGAGGCATGAAAGATCACTGTACTTGAGCTGAATGGGGGTATCTTCCGAGCAAACCTCACAAAGACCACAAACAGCACTGGTAGGCTGCACCTGGGGCCCTGGCCTTTGAAAGAGCCACAGAGGGCACAGAAAGCAGCCAGGACACACCTTGAACTCCCCGGCTTGTTTTTCTAAGACGTCTTTTATTCACTAGGGAGATTTTCAGGGATCTGTGTAGAGGTTCTCTCAGTAAATGTCTTAGTTAGGGTTTTACTGCTGTGAACAGACACCATGACCAATGCAAGTTTTATAAAGGACAACATTTAATTGGGGCTGACTTACAGGCTCAGAGGTTCAGTCCATTGTCATCAAGGCAGAAACATGGCAGCATCCAGGCAGGCATGGTGCAGGAGGAGCTGAGAGTTCTACATCTTCATCTGAACGCTGCTAGTGGAAGACTGACTTCCAGACAACTAGGGTGAGGGTCTTAAGCCCACAACCACAGTGACATACCTACTCCAACAAGACCACACCTCCTAATAGGGACACTCCCTGAGCCAATCATATACAAACCATCACAAACATTTGCTTAGTCTCTGTGTGGTAAACATTGCCAAGCTACTTAGAGTAAGCCTTGGGGGACAGGAACAGAAAAAGCTCATAGGACAAGGTAGCGAGGTGACTGTCACAAGCTCCAGCCAGGTGAAAGTGACATCCAGGTTCAGTTGGAGTTGCCTCAGCTCATTAAGAAGTATTTCTCAAGAGAGTTCAGGCTTGCATGTACTGCTCACCCCCGGAGAGAGATCATGGCTGGATTTGTGATAAAGAATACCTCAGAGGAAACCCAGAGGGTGAGCACACTTTGGTGCTTTTCTTAGGACCATATGGTCTATCTTCACTGGTGAGATCTACCCCGTGGAGAGTTTGGGAGAGAGGGAATTTCCTCCCAGAATATTCCCTTGCCATCTTGCTGTCTCCCTGCTGAGAGGAGCGTCCTAAGAAGGTAAGAGAGCAGCCCGGTCTGATGCTGAGAGCTCTCATGGGGAAGAACACTCATATTACACACCCTCTTGAGCCTACCAAGGTTTTCTGGTGACAGGCAAGGAATATCCCTGGGCTTTTCCAAGGGACAGTCTGTGTGAGTGAGCTGATCTTCCGGGACAGATGCCAAGCAGGATGGAGAGGACTGTTTTTGGAGAAGGGCTGGAGTACTAAGCTGGTCCAAAGCATAACTTTTGCTATCTGTTCTGATTCTCTTGCTTGAACTTTCTTCTGCATTGTAATTGTCTTCTTGCCTCGTTGGAATGTCAGTACACATTTGCCTTGTGTAGGATCTTTAGTGAGGGGTGGAGAAGGTGTGGATACGAAGCTGTGCTTGGAGTTTGAGACGGAGCTAATAAGCCAGCTACAGGAGCTAAGACATTAGTTAGGCCACTCAGTCAATAGACAACAGACTGGGTTTGTCTGAGCCATATCAGCCTTAAAACTCAAATATTGTATCTGAACATCAAGGGGTGCCACCAGAAGACTGGGAGACTTTCAGAAGACAAACATTTTGGTTACAGCATTAGTGCAGGGTTTAGAGATGACAGATGATTCTTTTTTGAATTTTCAGGTGCTTGGGCAAAGGGATCAAAACCTTCCTTGAATATCTTAGTGCCTGATGAGATGCATGTAGCCTTGGGGAAGTCTTCAGGAACAGTCAGACCATCCCAAGTCTATTGGAAGCTATTGCTAACCACCTCTTTGTTGCCATCCAACCCCCTCACCCTCACCATCTCCCCCTCAAACCGCTGTGGTCAAATATGGTTCCAGAACATGCTAATAGGATCTACTCCAGAGCTGACATCAGCAGCAAACAGTGCATCCCAGAGAAAGACTGTTCTGTGGCATTCTGCAGTTTGTTCTTCTAAGACAAAGCACACAAATAAACCAAAGACAGAAGCTGTCAGTCACAGTCCTAAGCTTTCTGAGGAAGCTCTTGATAATGTGGTACCTCCTGTGGTCTTCTGGTCCCTTCTCTCAAGCAGTCAGAAAAGCTCAGATACTGGGACACTTCTCATTATTCATCGATATACACACTGGGCAATGCAGAGACTCCATTGCAAAAAGTGATGGGCAAACTGGTTGAGGCTGGTAAACTACTCATCTGTCCTCTGATCTACAAACTCTTCTTGGTTTGGTTCAGTTAGCTAAGGGCACACTTCAAGTTTTTTCTGTCATCCTGATAGTTATCTTAACCACCCCTCTGCTGTGCTGTATCCTCTCTAAATGTTTAAATATTTGCAGTCATCTGTTGCATGTCAAATAGTCTCTCTTGAGGTGAATCAACAAACAGTCCAAGTATTGTATGATTTTTGAGGACAGTAATTGAGGAGAGTGACAGAGGTCTGTTTTGATCCTTGGTAAGAACATGACTCTGTGCATGGCTCCCAACCATCTATAATGGGATCCCACGCCCTCTTCTGGTCTTCAGACAGCGACAGTGTACTCACATACATAAAATAAATAAATCTTAAAAAAAAGAAAAGAAGAGGAGGAGGAAAAAGAGGAGGAAAAGAAAGAAAGAAAGAAAGAAAGAAAGAAAGAAAAAAAGTAAGAAAGAAAGAGAGAAAGGAAGGAAGGAAGGAAGGAAGGAAGGAAGGAAGGAAGGAAGAAAGAAAGAAAGAAAGAAAGAGAAAGAAAGAAAGAAAGGAGGGAGAGAGGGAGGAAAGAAGGAAACAAAAGCAGGGCAGGAGGAAGGAAGGAAGGAAGGAAGGAAGGAAGGAAGGAAGGAAGGAAGGAGGAAGTTTTACACCTCAGCTATTAGGACCTGTTTCTCAATAGTCATCACAGACTCCCTGGAGGTAGAGATGGTTAGAAACCACAGGGTTAGCTAGCAACCTTTGGCAGCTGTCCTCTGCTCCACTGGCATCAGTGAGGGAGATGGTGGCCAGCAGGGAGAGAAGACAATGATATAATTCTATTTTTATTAAAAAAAATAAAGTAACCCCAAGAAAAAGCCACTCATTAAAAAAAATTACATGATGAGAAGCTGGGGTGGGGTGGGGGAGGTGGCTTCATTGGGAGAGCCATATGTCTCACAAGTGGGGAGACAAGTTCTATACTCAGAACCCACATTAAAAATGCCAGGCATGAAGCCGGGTGTGGTGGCACACGCCTGTAATCCCAGCACTTGGGAGGCAGAGGCAGGCGGATTTCTGAGTTCGAGGCCAGCCTGGTCTACAAAGTGAGTTCCAGGACAGCCAAGGCTATACAGAGAAACCCTGTCTCAAAAAACAAAAAACAACAACAACAACAACAACAACAACAACAACAAAATGCCAGGCATGTAGAGTCATGGTGTCGTATACCTTTAATCTCAGCATTTGGGAGGCAGAAGCAAGGAGACCTCTGTGGGCATGTTTTACATAGTGAGTTCTAGGACAAAGCCAGAGCTATATAAGGAGATCCTGTCTAAATACCAAAAAATGGGAGGGGGGATGTTGGGCATGGTGATACCCATGCCCAACATGATGGGCATATTTTTCCAGCCTGTCTTCAGTAACAGCATCAATCTGAAGCAAAACCTCAGGATCAGAAGATAAAGATTCTGTAAGCTTTTTGAGTGTGGCTGGATTAAAAATATTGAAGTAATGGACACCAAAGACTTTTCACAGCAATTTTCAGACCTCTGTAAGTTCTCCAAGACATTTCTTAATTTATAATTTCTAGAAAGACACAGGGGTGTCACTCAGTGTAACCTAACTGGTGATTTCCAAACCAGTGAGAGATCTTGTCTTAAAGGAGACAAATGACATTCCTGAGATTATCCTCCTATGTACCTAAACACACACACACACACACACACACACACACACACACCACTCAAAATAATAATTATAACAATTATGAGGGATAGAGGCAGGAAAATCAGGAGTTCAAAGCTAGCCCCTGTGAAGGGAAGCTTAAGGGTTCTTTGGAAAGTCAGTTGGATGGTGTTTTGCGGGGCAGAGATGTGGAGGAATGTTTAGCTGAAGCAGACACAGGTGAAAGGATGTTCTGCTAAAGCAAGAACATGAAAGGACACGTGATGAAGGATTCTTGGCTAAGGACATGTGGGGGGGTATTGGTCCGCCTTACATTGCATAGTTGAGCTGCCTTTGTTGGGACTCCATAGAGAGAAACGTACCCAAAATCTTGTGGTAGTGTGCTGCAGTTTCCTGCTGCTTCCTTGGACTCCGGCTGATTGGCAGAGCAGTGTCAGCTGAGGCAGATGCACTTGCTGGGGCAAGAGCCGCGGAGGACATGTGATATTTGAGAGAGCATAAGAAAGACTTGATGGACAGTGATGGAGAGGGAGCAAGCCTTGCTTGTAGAGCTAGCTGTGCAACACTTGTGGGTCTCGAGTCTTCGGTGACCTTCGGTTCTCTAAGAGAGGCACAGCTGAGAACTTCTCCTGGCCTCCCTCCTGCTGACTTGAGCCCAGGCTGAGGCCTGGCTGCCTCTGCTAGGTAGTGAGTGCCACCGCTGCTGATCCCTGTCTGCTGTCCTGACTCTACCGAACTGGACTGCTGGTGTATCCAGCAGTGAAGTGTTTGTGAGCCGATCGAGCTGCTGCTACTAACCTTCAAACTGAACTGCCGATTTCCAGACAACACAGACGGAGTCGCTCCAAAGAACCTTTCTAAGCAGGTCCACTTCCCCTGTATCCTCTCTTTCCCACTACCTCTGGTGGGTGTCAGGCTATAAGGAGGGTTAAAGCATTTAAGAACCATCATTAAAAGTAGGTTTTGAAAAAAATTGAAGTTACACCCCTACCACATAAAGACTTGTCTCAAAATAAAACACTACATGATAGAAACTTAGAAGGGTCAAGTCTCCTAGGAAAGTTCCAGATCAACTGGACCAGATGTTGCCCAGAGACCTCCAGTCTAACATGCCCTAGTTCCAGTCACCCTCTCTTGTATTGACATGGGGTACACAGAAGATTCTATCAAATGGGTTGTCAGTTGTCCGTGGTACATACTATTGTCTTCCTGTGGTGTGGAATGTCTCAGCCACATCTGCTGTTACAACGCTAGCCGTCCCACCCCAGACATGAAGCCACCTGAAGCTTTTCTCGCCCTTACTATCTGTGTCAATAAACTCTGGATCTTCCTGCTTCTTTCAGCCCTGATCGCTGCCTTTGTTAAGGCTGGAGTAGCCTTCCTGCCTGTCCTCCTGTCACCAGGGTAGTCACCCCCACATTGGTTCTCAATCTGGGGGTCATGACCCCTTTAGGGGTCAGGTTGCCTGAGACCATCAGAAAACACGGGTATTTAGATTATAATTCATAACAGCAGCAAAATTACAGTTATGAAGTAGCAATGAAAATGAGTCTTTATGGTAGGGGGATCAGGTAGACAACCACTGTTCTGGCAGGAACTGGAATAAACCAGAATCAATGTAAGTCAGACAATGCTGGATCCAAGCCTCTGAGAGTGCCCAGCTTTGCGTAGGGTGCAGCTGAAGGTTTTTACCCTGCACTCTGGCTGTTCTTCTAAGGACCACTGACCTTTCTTTGTCAGCGTCTGCCCTCCTGTCTCTTTCTTTTTATTGGCATGGGAGGGTGGACAGAGGATGCTCTTGTTCTGCTCTGGTCTCTTCCTTGCTTGTCCTTGAGAAAGCAGAATAAGAGAAATCAGCACCCCAGGGCCTTTGCACTTGCACTTAGTGGAAATTCCACCCCCATATCTTGCGCTCGATTCCACACAGTCTCTGATAACATGCCATCTTGTCATCAAAACCATTGATAACCTCCAATTACTCCCTACCCGCCCGCCCACTCGGCTTAGTTTTCTAGACGCTATTGTTCATCATCACCTGACAAGTTGCATAGATTCTTGATCATTTGAGTACTGTCAGCCTCTCTCTGGGTGTGCAGAGACCCTTCATCCATTATAGTATCCTGGTCCTGGCCCATATCTATCACTCACTAAATATTTACTGAATGGATAAATGAATTCCTGAGCCCTAATGTTCTGTAGCCTCAGCTGGCTGGACGACACAGCCAGGCTGCAGGTGATGGGAGGGGGGCGGGGAGGCGGGGTGTGTGAATAGGAAGAGGCTATTGAGATGGTCCAGAGTTCTTGGTGGAGTAAACAAATATGGAAGAAATATGATTCAAGAATGAAATAAGAAGAAAATAATCAGAAAGACCAGGGAAGGTTCTGGCTAGCGCCCCTGTTGGTGCTGAACCAAGGCCAGGCCTCACTTGTTCTCTTCAGCTGTCGAAGTCTGGTTCTTGTCATACGGCAACCTCGACATCTATTTTGATATCCGTATTATATGTCTCTTGGCATGCGGAGGACTCCTATCATTTAGCAGATTTATAGAAATTAGGGAAAGCAGTGTGAAATGCCTCCTGCCGTATGGGAAAGGCGGAGAAACGGCTGACATTTGGCTTCTTGCCAATTCCACTAAAGTTTCGGGTCTCCTACTTCTGGCCCGTCTTGGGTGGAGTAGCCCTCTTATCAAACGTCTATTCTCTGAGTAGTCGTAAAGACATATCCAGACATCTGGTGGGGTTTTAATATTCAGAGACTCATACTGTAATCATACATAAAACTCAGCGTTCGGTCCAGCTGTTGTAAGAACTGAGAAGGTTTTCTTTGTCCTAAGCACGGTCTGTTGCTCTGCTTCTGCTCTATTTAGCCATTATGGGCTGGGGACGAGGCATGTGCCAAGCCCAGCTCCAGCCTAGGCATCAGGGGCACAGGCGTCTGTGCGGCCACCACTCACATGTCATGTGACTTTGGGCAGCAGACTGCTTGCTCATCATGAGTGTGGCCCACCGGATTTTTTTTTTTTTTTTTATTGAGAACTGAAAGATCCTTTCCTCTGAATATACTGCCCTGAATTTTATTTTGGAGTCATTTTGCCTAGGGAAATTAGTCATTCCAAACTGCACATTACCCACAGTTTAAGTTGGTGCTGGGATCTAATGCCAGCCTGGCAGGCATTTTGTGGAAACATACCTCAGCACCATGCAATTGTCCTGTAATACACATCCCCACTCTTGGTGTCACGGAAGCTAAAACGGCTTCATTTCCAAATTGTGTTTTAAATAATGCTGTGAGGTTAGCTTGACAGAAATACACAAATATACCTCCATCTAGATATAGCTCACCTTCAACCCCTAAGCAGCAGCTTCCATATTTGTTCATAGATGGTGTTCTTAGTCCTCAGGAAATTTAGTTGAAAAGGCAAAGATGACGATGATGATGACAATGACGATGATGATGATGATGATGATGCTGATGATGATGTGTGTATGTGTGTGTGTGTGTGTGTGTGTGTGTGTGTGTGTGCGTGTGCGCATGTGCAGGCATGTGCATGTATGAGTGTCTGGAGGGCCATGTACATGCCATGGTAGGAGTATGGGGTACAGAGGACAGCCTCAGGTACTGTTCCTCCCTCCCCCTCGTCCTTATTTGTACGGGACATTGTGGTTGTTCTTGGCTGGCACTGTATAAGCCAGGCTAGGTAGCCCTCAAACTGCTGGAGAGTCTCCTGTCTGCGCTTTCCATCTCCCACCTAGGATTACAGATGTGTGCTCTCTCTCCCAGCTTTGGAAATTCTGCAGACTCCAACTCAGGTCTTCACGCCTGTACAGCCAGCACTTCATCCACCAAGTCATCTCTGGAACCCGAAAGAAATTTTTTCCAAGCGTGTATTGAGCACGTAGGATGCACAGAGCATGTGACGTTTTGCTTCACGTCATGAGCATCCACATTAACACAGTGTCACGTGGAAACCTCGGTGGACCAGCCGACCGACTCTGCCCACGGCGACTGCACACGTGTTTGCCATCCCTTTGTTTATCTTTCCTCATGTGGAGTTACGTTTGTTTACTAGCTGGTGGATGCTTCCAGAGGTCTTCGGTGTGCAGTATTAACTGTGTACAGAAGGCAAATGCCCTTGTTAACATATAACACCAGCCCGTAATTTTTCCAGAAAAGAATTTTGTTAATGTTCAGCTAATTAGGAACATACACTCATCGCTGACATAAATTGACTGGGGTTGGCTGTAGGCAATTGCTCATGAAGTGCAATGAAGTCTTGCTTTCTCAGTATAGATCATATCAGTGGAAGGTGAGCGCTTTCTGTCTATGTACAGTGGATTATGCTTAGACTTCGGCTATGAGGTATTCATCCTCACCACCTTTGATAGAAGTATCCTACTGGTGTGCTTCATGTTTCTTGTCGTCTTCACTCCAGAGACTGAACTATCTCAACCTTCACGGTGACTCAACCATTGCTGCGAGCGTGGATGATTCCACACTGATAAGGATACACGATGACATCAGAGCTGTGTTGAGTTATGAGCTGTGTTGAGAAAAATTCCTAGGTAAATGGTCTCAGGGTCTTAGATTTATTGAGCCTTTGCGAGTCTTCTGATTCTTCACTAAATATCATATTCACACATCCTGCCTTCACAGCTTTTTTTCAAGGGCACCATTTTGGAGCATTCATTGTGTGGGGGCTTTCTTCTACATATAGAGAACAGAGTTCATAGGAGACACAGTAGTGATGCCTTCCTTGTATGGGATGCACCTAGAACTGGAGGAAAACAGCAATGAGGCCCCAGTTAAAGAAGACAACTCAGTTACTCTGGTCTGAGATGCCGCTCATCGTGCTTAGGCAGGCTGTGCTATGCATCAGAGAAAGCAGAACCCAAGAACGGTCCTGCTGTTTACTTGTGGCCCAGACCTGAACGGGGCAAAAAATTCCTGGACTTAGCAAGCAGCACTAGAAGCTTTTCCCAAATGGAGAATTGTTCTACGTCCTTCTTTTAAGATCTCAGCCTCCATCTTCCCATCTCTGCCTCACATTCAGTGTCTCAAGGAAGCACAGGCATGTTTTTCAAAAACACGTGCCTGAGACTATCCAACTCGGGGGTCGGGTGTGGGGGTGGAGCGCGGGGAATTTTCTATGTGAAATCCACCAGGTGCCTTGGTTTGCTCTTGAATAAAGATTCTACAACTGAGGAATTATGTTGACAATATTTATTGGCTGATTGATTGATTGATTGATTGATTGATTGCGTGACCATGAACATGTCATGGTGCATGCATGGAACTGAGAGGACAACCTTTGGAAACTGATTCTCTCTTTTTACCTGGAGATTAAACTCAGGTGATTAGACTTGGTGGCGAGTGCTTTAATGCCCTAAGCTATCCCACCAGCCTCATTTCTGGAGACTTTACAGTAAAAGTCTAGCCTGGGCTATCTCAGAAAGCTAGGCTCAGCCACCCATCCATCACACAATAATAAAGACACAACAATAGGGAAATGAGCAGAGAAAGATTTGGTCAATGTGGCCACAGTGGAAAGAGGAACAACTAAAGGGGTCCCCCTTAGTGACCCCCCCAGGTCCATCAGTAAGGTACGGACATGAGGTTCAGTTCAAATAGAGGGAAAGAAGTGCTCATAACTAAGCAGCCCCAGTCAAAGCATGGCCCTGCCTCACCCACCATGGCCTAGTCTATGGAGCAAGATGACCTAAGGTGTCAGAACTATGTGAAATCTCTTCCTAAGGAGGCAAATTCTTTCTCTGGTTGGCACCCAGATTGGGCCTTTCTCTTCCCCTGCACCCCAGTATGAGAGTACTAGAAATTTTAAAATTCACTGGGGTCTGTTGTTTCCATAGATAGTGCAAGGTCTTTAATGTCCTTTCTCTTGTGCCTGGATCCTCCTAGCAGTGGGGGTTTTGTTTTGTGGAAGAGGAAAAGAAGGCAAGGATATATTTGGTGGAGACGCCTCTGCAGGCCTACACTGAGGCATCCCTGCCCCCTGAGGGACCAGCCACACAATGGTTAGTATGGCATAGAGTTTATTCAGAGCATGGAGAGAGAGAGAGTAGAGGAATAGAGGCCAGCCATGAGCACATGGAGAGAGAGGGGCGGGGAATAGAGAGAGAAGGGACAGAGTAAGAAGAGAGCAAGAGTGAGGATGGGACAAGCATCCCCCTTTACAGTGAGTCAGGCACACATGGCTGTTGCCAGGTAACTGTGGGGCGGGACTAGAAGAAATGCCAAAAGTGGGTCCAGGGATTGGTGTGACTAGCAGTCTGCTTAAAGGCTTCAGTTTGCTCCAGTCTCCTTTCCTCCACTCTCTGTTTCCCAGATCAATGGTTCTCATCACCACAGTACTTCATCTGCGGGCATTGTTCTGCCCCTTACAGGACAGGTGACAGCCTCCTTCCAAGAACAAATGAGGGCTTGGCTTTTCAAACATGCCCCGTACTCCCATAGGCTTGTGCGTATAGACATCACTGCAGAGTCTGACTTAGGTGGTAAGGGTTGGCTGAGAGTCCACCATCTAACCAACTCCCAGTGAAGACCTGCATGGCTCCCGCCTGGAGTGCATCCCAGTGGGCAACTAAAATATATTTCTTCAACACAGTTGGTCTTGTCACCACCCCGGGGAGTATAAAGGAGACCATTGTCTGCCCCTGTGTGACAGCCATCTGTCTAGAATGAAAGCATTTCTAAGTGAAGTATTAAGGTTTAAAGAAGCATAGTCCTTCGATATGCCCAAAGAATGGTAATGGAGTTCACTTGGGAAGGCTGATGACTAAATTAGTTATGGTCTTCAAGTGGGATTTTGCTTGTTTGCTGAGTTCCCCTGATTGAGAGTTTACATCATTCCTGAAACAAAACTTTCCAAAGGAAACACGGGATAAAACCGAAAGGAACAATGGATTTCGAGCCAAAGCCTTATTTACTGTAGATCTTTTCCCTATAAATACAGTAACATCAGACTGTGAAAGGGGGAGGAGAAGGTGTCAGACTGCATATCTGAGATTATCCTCTGGCTTTCTATTTTGTAAATTCACACTTCAAAATAACCACACACCACAACTGCCAATACCTTTCTTTACAAACGAAGCAAGGCCCATACAGTCATTTTGTGATGTGTGATTGCAAAATAATATCAAACAATGGATGCTTCCTGTGTTCTAGCCTACTGAAGGATATTCTGTGTGCACATTTCAATGCATAGCTACTGCCTTTTGAGGTTACTATGAGGTGAATAAAAGACACAGATAGTCCAATTGATGTAAAATACCAATTCTGCAATAAGGAGATAGGAGAATAGTTCATTTTGACCCAATGTGTAAGACTTAGGAATACAGATTTAGGTTGCCCTAAATGGCTAGTTCTACCTTACAAGGATTATATAAACTTAGGATCACAGTAAGGAAAAAGGCATGAATAAGTGTTTTTGAAAAAAATGCATGGGTGGGTAGACGAGCTCTCGCAAGAAATCTACACATATGTTGTATGTATAACATTCCTAGCATTAGGAATGGCGGTGCTTGTTGGCGTGACAAGGGTAGAGACATAGTCCAAGAACTGTAATGGAAAATCAAGAGAACATTAGCTCTGATACAGAAGTTGGTGAAAGTGGTAACAGACAATCCAAGATCAATGTTGGCTCTTGACCTGGGACAGGCACCATGCTCTTGGTGAGCCTACATCATATCTGCAAGATCTTTCACACAGATGCAGCCTCTTCAGACAACCTTAGTTCACATCACAGATAAAGTCATTTGGATCAACTAAAGTACTTCTTTGAAGGCTCGGGTCCAAAGCATTCGAACCAGATAGCATTCTCAGACGATGATATTCAATTTTGGGTCAAGCACTGAATTAGTGACAGAGATTCATGCACCTCACGTTGCAGGGTGCAAAGAGTGTCTATGTTAAAATGGAGTTTTCGGATGTAATGGATCTAGATGGAGCTTGAGAATCCAGTTATTACTGGTTCTCAGGAGAAGCAAGGCTGGGGCAGTGAGGAAGTTCTGGGAGAATAATAAATTAGTATTACTCCAAGCATGACCACCAAATCCTCAGACCATGCCCCAATAATCCTATGGAGGCTGAATTTCTGGGAGTTAAGAGTATATATGACATTTTAACAAATGCAATTCTTACAGAGAAAACAGAGAAGCCCTGGTCCAGACATCAAGTTTCACAAGGGCCAGATGTGTTGAATTCAGGACATGTGTCCTTTTCCCCAGCAATTTCAGCTCCTAGGCCCTATCAGGCCTTTGCCATTTTCAGGGCCTGTCAACTCAATATCAACGGGCCTAGTTCAACTTTTCCAACATAAACAGGCAGATAACTAACCAGGTGCCTCAGTGAAAGACCGACACTCCCCCAACATGCTATTAGGAGCAGGCTGAATGAGGCCAGAGAGAAAATAATGACCAGAGAAGAGCAGTGCTGATTTGAGCCAGATTGATGGCTAGCTAGTCTTATTGTAATATTCATGATGAGCAGAGTCTTTGTAATGGATTTAGCAGATGTGGACATCCTCCTGCCAGACTCCCTCTGTCTAAATGGAAACTGCAATCACCCAATATGTTCCCTCATCCTTTGGCCTAAGATTGAGTTGTCACCCTCGCCCAGACACGCCTCCAGGCGCCCCAGATGGTACTGGCTGACACACTCCAAGGATGTCATTATGAACACGTGTAAACCACATGAGGGGGACGACCTTCTGGAGACTAAATACATGGCACTACCCTCAGCCCTGAGGGCCTTAGGATACTGCTGGGAGGAGCAGAGGTAAGTGGGTCTCAGGTGTTGGGAGGTCTTGGAAAATCAAGGGTTTGTTGGAAACTCTTAAGCAGCGGATGCTAAGCGGGCACTGGGAGATTCTCTAACGAGTTAATGTGACAGCAATATATGCTTGAGTTCTGGTTTTTTTTTTTATCTCCTTTAATTCCAATGCTGTTCAGCTGTCTAATTGAGGGAGAATCTTTTTGGAATCCAGGTAATGTCACTAATTTATCATTCTCTCAGAAAATTTAAATGATTTATTGTTATTTATTTTGCAAACAGTATAATAGCTCTGGCTAGTTATAACACAAAGGCACATGGTGACATAGAATTGACAGAGGTGTTGGATAATTAATGGTCTATGACATAATTGACTACACAAACTAAAGAACCTCATTCATCAGGACTCTGCATCTGAGTCTTTCGGGAGTTAGGACCGCCAGAATGCAGATGTGTAAGATCACCCATCGGCACATGGGGCCTTGGTACAGCTTTCTAAACGACTCTTTGCTAAGACAAACACTTTTCACTATTTACAGACTCAAAACACAAACCAAAATATTAAGACAAGAGAACCAAATGTCTACAGGAGTTTTACGTCTGTGGCATTTGGAGAGCTGGTGAGCCCTGTTCCCCTTGTTAATTTTTAACATCAGCTTGACTGGTTTTAGAACCACCGTGGCAATACAATTCTGAATATATCTGAGGGTGTCCTGGTAAGATTTAACTGAAAATGTTGAAAGGTAGAAAGACCCATGCTGACTGTAAATGTGCCATTGCCGTCGGCTGGAGTCCCAGACTGAATACAAAGGAAAAAATGGACTGAAAACCCTTCCTGCTTCCAGACTGTAGAAGCAACAGGACCCTTGGCCATGCCTTCATTGTCATAATGGACTATGTCCCTTCTCAAACTGTAAAAGAAAACAAACCCTCCTTCCCATTAAGTTGCTTCTTGTCAGGTTGTTCATAGCAATAAGAAAAATAATTAACAGAGACTTGGATTTCCTGGCTGGCCATGGCATGCATCTCCTGTTGGAACTTCAGCTTAAATCTCTGAATTCCAGAAAGGTGCTGAGGACCCTAGTATGGATTAGGTTTTGAAAGGTCTTGCCAGTAGAAAATTTTAAAGCCAATAAAGGAGAGATCACAAACCCAGGGGGCTCATAGGATAGCATTTGAGAAGAACTGAGGGGACAGAAGTCTAGCAAGGAAGATGTATATCCGTGCAGAGTGATGCCTCATTGGAAGCAATTTTCCATCCTAGAGATCACACGGATACTTGACATACATTCCACAGTCCCCTCTCCCAAGACCAGAGAAAGAATGAGTATGACAGTATTTTGAAGGGCTCAAAGTCCTCAATAAATCTGAGGTACAGCTTTTAAGGTGATTTTCCTGTTTTGTACAAGGTAGATGTGACCTTTGGAAGACACAGGATTCTGGAAGGAAAGGAGCTGTCTACAAACACTGCTCAAGTCTTGGAAAGTTGTATCTTTGAAGATACAAGACACAGTAAGGGGCCTGCCAGATCACAGTTCAGAAACCAGAGAGCCTGAGTGGGCTGGCAGTAAGTAATACACACTTAAGACAGACAAAGGGTCCTTGCTGGCACCCAAGCACCTCACCTGTCCATTGACAGACTTGGGATATTTTGGTTTATTTGGACCTTGGCTTTAGCACTCCCTTAACAGATTCTCTTTCTAGAATATTACATATTTCTAGAATAAACAGTCTTTTGAACTGTCTATTGAATTGTTTTAAGGTATCAGAATTAGAGAGAGAGAGAGACATCCCTGAAAATCACAGACTAGGACTAATGTGTTAACCACTGGTCTCTAGAATCTGCCAAGATGAATTTATTAGACTCCAATCTCTCCAATTAGAGACCACAGATGATGCAGAGAACTGGAGGGCCAGAGGTGAGCAAATACTCCAAGAAGTATGCTTAACCAAAAAATGTTTTCACCTTGAAGTACGGCTTAGGCACAGCCCTGATCCTTGTGGATTTGGAATGGGAGTTAAGTGGGCAAGCTGGTTAGTGGTTTCAGACACTATAAAATTAAGACTTCTTCTCAAGGAAAGGTGGCCTGAAAGAAAACGCACAGGCTAATAGAGGGAGAGGAGAAAGTGCTGCAGTGTTTCTATATCACTTCTGTGGATGGGAAAGTCAGATGTGATGTGTTTAAACACTTCCATGCCCGAAAGACATCAGGCGTGGGAACTCTTTGGAGAGAGTTCATACATACAAGTTCAGCTGCCCTGTCTAACCTGGATGCCCTAGCCGCACGATGATCCTCATAGATAAATCATAACCTTGTCCTAGTTATTGGAAGGCCACGCTACTGACAGACCATTAGTGAGTGCAGGTGTGCTCACAGGCCTGAATGAAGAATGAAGTCTTTCCACATGGGATGTGAAGACTGAGCTTCAATTGGTATCTGCAACTGTTATCAAATAATCAGTGTAGATGCTGGAATAAATAGAGTGGTGGGAATAGCTAAACTCTGGGGAATCACTTGCCCTTCATGGACCCAACAGGACCTGGGGACGACCCAAAGGGAGGAGACATGAAGGGGCTATTTGTAGCTATGGCTCTTGATAATTGATCATTACTGAAAGGCTAAATGGAATGTAGAACCTAGATTAGATCCTAGACCAAAAGGAAAGAGATGTTCATAGGAACACTGGGTTAGTTTCATTTCTGTTGCTCTGTTAAAATACCCTGACTCCCTAAAAAATTTTAGGGAAAAAGGGTAGCTTTTTTGACTTACGCTATTGGAGATCATAGTCTCCTAGAGTAGGGAAATTACAGTGGCAGCAGCTTAAAGTAGCTAATAACATCCACTATCAATAGCACAGAGAAATGCATGCATGCATTCATTCACACATTCATGCTTAATGCATGCTTTTTGACTCTTACACAGTCCAGGTTCTACTTGACATCCAGGTAGAGAAATACATGAGTGCATGCATGAAATAAATGAGTCCCTTGCTGGCTTATTCTTGGTTTTTTTTTTTTTCTCCTTTCATACAGTTAGAATCTCCAGCCTAGGGAATGATGCCACCCACAGTGGTTTGGGTCTTCCTAGATGTAATTTAATTAAGACAGTTCCCCCACAGTCTTGCCAATGGGTCCACCCAACGCAGACAATCTTTCTTCCAAGGTAAGTTTGGACTGTTACAAGTCAACAATGAAAGCTAGCCGCCACGGATAGTGAAAACCTGCATGCAGCCTGTAGTTTAGTTTACACCAGCCCACCGATGTTTACTGCTCAGTTTGTGTTACCATTAGGGAAGCTGAGTGTACGGCATATGTTGAATCTCTGAGCGTCTTTTGCAATATTTTAGGTCTGAAATTACTATGAAAGTTTAAAAATATGTCATCTTAAAGGCGTATTGCTTTTAGCAAGTACTATGGAAGAAGAAAGTCAGCCAGGCTAATCCGGGCACAAACAGATAAGCCCTTACCCTGGGTCACCAGTATCCAACAGGTGAGTTTTAGCCAGCTGTCGACATGTGGAAATGTGGGTTCTAGTTTCACAATTTTCTTAAGAAAAAGCTTTTTAAAAAGTATTTTGTTTGTTTTTCTTTTATTGGAAGTAGATTTTGTTGGTATAGTTTACTCGGATTACAGCTCATCTTCCCCCTCCCTCCTAGTTCTCCCTCATCTCCTGTCCCCACCCTGATCTATTCTCTTTCTATCCCCCATCAGAAAACAAGTAGGCATCTAAGGAATAATAATAAAAATAAAACAATATACAGTAGGATAGAACAAAAGCAAATCAGAGCAGCACGAAAAAGGTGAAAGTGCCACAAAAAAACAGTGACACGGAGAGACACATGCATTCTCACATACGGTAATCCTGAAAGAACACCCCTGCCCTCCTCAAAAGCCAGAATATGTGTGTGAAGGACTTTGTAAATTTAAAAAAGGAAAACGTGCCCTGACTCAACATTCGGAGACAACGACCTTCCAACTTCAAAGCTGCCACTGAGTTCATTTTCTGTCGGCCATCCACTGCAGCGAGGCGTGAGGCCCACCTTAAAGGAGGTTTGGTTAGCTCCTCTTCCGGGTGGGCCCTATGTCCAGCAGCAGTGGGTGTCCAACAGAGAATGAACGCCACAACAACTTTGGATGTTCCTTGTCTAATAGTGTCCTGTCTGAGCCCTCCCCCTTTTCTTTAAGCAATTAAAAAAAAAAAAAAAAAGCAAAAAAAAATCTCATTTTTTTTTATTTTATGTGTATTTTCTATTCTTTATTTTTACCCTATGGGTTCCTTTGTGTATATATTACAGCTCCCAGTTTAGCAGGTTATTTGTTTGTCTCTTTTCTATAGAATTTCTGAGTGTTCAAACATGTGGGTCTCTGTTTCTTGTGCCTTCTCTTAGATTTTTTTCCTTCTGCTTGCTTTGTCCAATTCTGACATATTAGATTTTTGTTTTATCTTATTATAGTTTATTATTATCCCCTCTGCCAAAGTGGGTTTTTTTCCTAGTGAGACTCTCTTGGAAAAAACTAATTTTTCATTTGTAAGTTGTTATTGGTAGGAGATAGCTTCTGGGATAGGGTTGGGGGCATATGTCTACTTATCCTTTTAGCTCTAGGACTCTGTTCTAGTCAGGGTTTCTATTCCTGCACAAGCATCATGAAGAAGAAGTAAGTTGGGGAGGAAAGGGTTTATCCTGCTTACACTTCCACACTGTTGTTGATCACCAAAGGAAGTCAGGACTGGAACTCAAGCAGGTCAGGAAGCAGGAGCTGATGCAGAGGCCATGGAGGGATGTTCCTTATGGGCTTGCTTCCCCTGGCTTGCTCAGCCTGCTCTCTTACAGAACCCAAGACTACCAGCCCAGGGATGGCACCACCCACAAGGGGCCCTCCCCCTTGATCACTAACTGAGAAAATGCCTTACAGCTGGATCTCACGGAGGCACTTCCCCAACTGAAGCTCCTTTCTCTGTGATAACTCCAGCCTATGTCAAGTTGACACACAAAACCAGCCAGTACAGACTCCCATCTGGTGCAGACCTGTGCGGGCCCAGAGCATGCTGACACACTCTCTGTGTGATACTTTCGTTGTATCTAGAAGGCCTTACTTTCATCATGTGTACAGATGTGACTTTTATTCTGGGCAGCAGAGCAGGGATTGCTCAAGAGAATTGTCTGGAAGCTTTAAAGAGGTGGGTCCCATCCTCAGTGCTTACAACCGAGTAACGCCCCGTGCTCTTTACTTTTAATATGCATTCTAGGTGACTTAATATAGGAACACGACGGACTCCTCTCTGAGAGACAATCCTTAACTACATTTCCTTTTTCTTTCCCTCATTATCAGTAATACAACTTCAAGACCAGTTCCATTGGAGGTCTGGAGCTGCCTCGCTCTGTATGATAGCCACTGCATGCAAAGCGTAAAGCACTGAGTATAAAACATACATTTCAAAGACTTAGTACAAACTTAGCATGCAAAGCATCTTGATAATTTATTACTAATAATAAATGATATCATTGTTGGTTAAAGGTTGGCATGATGATATCTTCGCTTCACTGGGAGTCCCAATTTGTGATTCACGTTCTATCCTTTTGGTTGGACATACCTGATCTATGAAACTTTGATGAAGAGGCATTCTCTGCGCTTGGCACGTAATGGCAAAAAAAGTGCCTAGTGTTTAAACATTACACATCTCCCTAAACTACCAGGCATCGGGGACACAACGTTAGAGAATTGAACACTGCCCATGCCGCCGCCACAGCCAGGGTGAGAGCTGGATAAGATTTGGGACACTCTGCCCTCCAATCTCTGAATCTGCCATCGAGTCCTATCACATGACTAATAGGGTGATCACATGGCTAATACGTTGCAGTCTATTGCAGGCACTATTTCTTGGTATAGGCATAATGCTTGTATGCACTCTGTGAAGATTATCCTTGTGCTATTCAGATGCTGATGTCTCTGCCCCCATATCCTGTTGTGATCCAGACACGGCACTGTAATGCTTACATTAAAAGTATCTCCTGTTTTAAGTTTGTGTGACCATTGCTCCCCTCTAGTCTCTGAATTTCAGTAAAAGCTGATCATCCAGTGGCTAGGCCAAAGAGAATGGGAAGAGACTTCGCCCAGCTGAGGTATGAGCGGGGTGGATTCCACCCTAGAAAGGGGTCTAGAGAGTCTTCCTGAAAAAACACCTGAAGCCCAGAGAGGCAGTCCAATACTAAAATGCAAGTATCTCAGGGATTTTGGCTGGGAGGGAGCCGGATAATTTTAAAGAATTAGACTAGATCAGTGACTGCTCAGTTTTTGTGTTGGAAGCCAAATAAATAAATGTTATAGACCCAGCCTCATTCATTTGAGAGTTAGCTGGGGATAAAGAAAAACTGCCACTTTAAAACATGCATTTACATCTGGGGGACTTCACAAAAACTACATGTTCTGAATTAGGTTATTAAGAAGGCATAGACTAAGGCAATGCCCCTCATCTCTGATTAAGTAATAATACCTTGGAGCCAGGCGCGGTGGTGCAGACCCATAATCCCAGCATCTGGAAAGCCGAGGTAGAGCGAACAGGAGATAAAAAGCAAACTAGGCAAAAGAGTGAAGACTTTTCTCAAAACAAAACAAAAGCAACAACAACAATGGAATATTATGTTGGGAAATCATGTGCAATAGAGAAAGGAAGCTTTTGGGATATATTCATGCTAATAGTAGAGTTATTCAGTGGAGAAAAAACATCAAGGCATGGACACGGAGACAAGATACTGATGACTGAGGACAAGTTTGGTCAGGGGCCTAGAGTATCTCAGGGCCCACTTCCATCCCATGCATATATCAGGCTCCTAGACATTATTATGTCAGTGCTGGATTTGCTCATTTTTATCCTTAAATTTTCATTGAATATGTTTAAGGACTGTGACATGAAATCTTGATATACTTGTTTATGTCAATATACAATCACGCATCACTCAACAATAAGCTGAGCTCTGAGACCTACCCGCACAGTTAGCTGCTTTACTCATTGTGCAAACATTGTGGAATGTACTGGCACAGCTTCAGAAGGGATGGGCTGCTCCAGGCAGGTGGCATCTGGAATATCTCTAAAGGTTCAATTATTTAAGTGTTTGGCCCCCAGTCTGTGGTGTCACCTGAGGTGGTGGATCCTTGAAGAAATGGAGCCGATGGGACATCTCGCCACTGAGATCAGACACTCGAAGCAGAGACTGAATAATGTTTCATGATAATTTACATATAATCATACGGTACTACTATCAAGTATGTAATCTGTCCTATACCAAATTTTTATTATGCGGCTGCATGGTGAAGTCAGGTTAACCTACTCATCATTTCAAAGAAGTAGCTGCACATGCTTGCAGGAATACATGCTGTGAATAAGTCGTGTGTGCATGCGTCTATGCATGAGTGCATATATGCGCACGCGTGTATGTGTGTTTGTGTGTATGCTTGCATGTATAAAGAGAATCTGTTCTCATGGCAAAGTCTCAGGATGCAGCATAGTATGTTAGATGGCTAGCTTGACTCATCCTTCATGACTTTGAATTATGCTATCCTATTTGTCCCACACCCCTCTTAGACCCATTTTATTTTCTATGTGTTTAATACTTTTTTAAAGATTGCACATAGTGCTGAGACCATGCAGTATTTTTCTTCCCATTTCTGCTATTTTGCTGAGCACGGTGTTATTTAGATTCACCCGTGTTGTTAAAAATGAGGGGATCTCATTTTTTAAAGGCTGAGTAATAGTCTGTTGTATGTCTGCATCACAGTTGCTTGGTCAACTAATCCATCAGACAAGTCTCCTCCCCTGCACCCCCACCACATTTGAAAGTTTTCTGGCATCATTGGGGGTTAAACCCCAGACCTTTTTATGCTAAAAAGTGCTCTAGCAATCTAGCACTGATCTACAACCACGGCCCTCCATCCACCCATCAATGGCCACCTCAGTTGTTTCCATGTCTTAGCTATTCTAAGTAATTCTGTAATGAACATGGGTTTAGATAGCTTTCTATAGGGACCTTTTAATTAACTTTGAGTTGAACTCAGCAGAAAGAGGCTGGATCATGCCACAGTTCTATTTTGATATCTTTCAGAGTCTCCGTACTGATTTCTACAATGTTTGCAACATACATTCCCATCCCCAATATTCCTTTAACATCTGCCTCTGGCCAGGAAGTGTTATTTTTGTGTCTTTTTGATGAAGCTATCTTAACAGATGTGAAAACACACCTAACTGTGTTTTGATTTACATTTCCTTGGGGATCAGGGACTTTTCATCTAACTATTGGCCATGTTTATATATCCTCTAGAGAAGCATTGTGCTGGTTAGTTTTTCTCAGCTTGACACAAACTACTTACCTCGGAAGAGAGAATCTCGGTTGAGGATTTGCCCCCATTGGATTGGCATATAGGTAGGTCTTGGGGGTCAGTGGTGACATTTTCTTGATTACTGATTGATGTGGGAGACCCAGGCTCACTGAAGGTGGTGATGGGTTTTTGTGGTTGTCCTGGGCTGCATAAGAAAGCAGACTGAGCAAGCCAAGGGGAGCAAGCTTGTAAGCAGCATCCTGCCCCGCCTTTGCTCCGCTGCCTGCCTTCAGCTCTTGCCTTCAGCCCTTGCCTTGGAGTCCTTCCATGATGGATTGTAGCTGTGGAATGAAATAAAGCCTTTCTCCTCAAATTGCTTTTGGCCAAGGTCTTTATCACAGCAATAGAAAGCAAACTAGAACAAATATCTCTTCGGGGCCTTTGCCTAATGTTCTTTACAAAAGTATTTTGTTTAACTAAAATAATTTTGAAGGTCAACAAGACAGCACTGTGAATAAAAGTACTTGTACCCAAACCTGGTGACCTGAATTTGATTTGTGGGACTAACATGCATGGTGCAAGGGGAAAAGTAACTCTGGCATATTGTCCCTCTGACCTTCACATGTACAGTACATGTATGCATAAACTTGTGTGCACACAGATATAATAATAATAATAATAATAATAATAATAATAATAAATTGTTTAAAACTTATTTGAGGATTCTCAGTATTCACCACAGGCTGACCTCAAATTTGTTATCCTCTTGTCTCAGGCCCCTGAGTACTGGAATTAAAGGAGTGTTTCAACAAGTTCTTTGCTATAGATTTGTATAAATCCCTGGCATAGGGTGGACATGTTAATTTCTTATAAAATAAGTAGTCCACATATATGCTCTATGTTTCTTCATTTTGTTGATTTCTTGCTATGTACAGAAGCCTTTCAGCATTTTAAACATGTCTTTGTGCTTCAAGCAAAATTGTATGCATGTATTTCTAGTTCACTTATACTTACCTAACCAAAACGCTATTTCATAGGAAATTTTCTATATAAAAAACAGTTTCAATCTCCACTTTTGACCTTGTTCACCTTCAACTTCAAGATATTCCTCTACAGAAAGCTACATGTAAGTCAGGTTTGAAACGTAAGCAGTTCAAGTTGTTTTACAACTTGCTAAGGTGAACCTGATCAATTCAGTTTCAAGCGCTGTCCCAGAATCTATGTGTAATTGCTTATTTTGGGGGGAGATTCTTTTCTTGATCTTAACTACTTGGATAATTTGGATCAGTGTATGTGTGTGTGGAGGTGCAAGCATATATACGTGTGTGTGTGTGTGTGTGTGAAGACCAGAGGACAATCTCAGGTACCACAGGTTCTACCCATGCACTTTTTAAGATGGGGTCTTTCATCGCCTGGAGCTTGCTAAGTGGGCTGAGCTGGTGTGGTGGTTTGATTCTGAATGGCCTCCATAGGTTCATAGATTTGAATGCTTGGTCATGAGGGAGCGGCATTATTTGAAAGGATTAAGAGGTGTGGGCTTGTGGGAGGAAGTGTGTCACTGGTGGTGGACTTGGAGGTTTCAGAAACCCAAGCCAAGTCCAGTAGCTCTTTCTCATCCTGCTGCTCTTAGTTCCAGATGTAGAACTCTAAGCTGCCTTTATGTCTGCCTGCATGCTCCTCACCATGAGGATAAGAGATTAAACCTCTGAAAGCGTAAGCCGGCCCCAATGAAATGCTTTCGTTGATAAGAGTTGCCTCGGTCACGGTGCCTCTTCACAGCAATAGAACATAGAGCACAACAGCTGGTAGACCAGAAAGCCCCAGGATCCCCCTGTCTTCACCTCCCCAGAGCTGAAATTATAAATCTGCACCACCACATCTGGCTTTTCTTATGTGAGTTCTGGGAGACTGAACTCAGGTCCTCAATGCTTGAAAGGCAAGCTCTTCATTCACTGAGTTATGACTCCACTCCTTGTATTATTTTTGATGACATAAAAAATTAAAACACATTCAGCATCTTTATTCCCTTGTCAATTAATTTTTTCTCCCATTTCCTTTTGTTAACAAGCCCCTCAAGTCCTGACCTTAAGCTTTTTGTTTTCATGACTTGACATTCACCATGCCTCTGTCTTATTCATCTCTCATCAGAATGAGCATTTCTTTCCACACGAACTCCCATTGGAAGCTCCTACCTCTAATCCAAGGTAAAGGCTTGCTTATTTGCTCAATGCATGTTTAAAATTATTTCCTAAGTATTTTGTATCCATGGGGAGTTGAGGTATGGAAAATCTATAAGGGCTTTGTCTTTCTGATGGGTAAGCCACACACCTGTAGCCATCAACCATTCTTGTAGAAAGAGCCAGGTGTTATTAGAATCAGAGAACAGTTTGGACACCTACCCACTGGGCACCAAGTCAAAAGTCCTTTTAGAACTACTGAAAGCCAATGGTCTCAGCAGAACACTTTAGTAGAACTGCTCCTAGTTCCTTTTGATTTGATAATGATCAGAAAATAAATGCACCACTAATAAGAACACGATGGCTTTGAAATATGCAGGTATTTTGGCAATTGTCCCTTTTATAAGATAGAAATATATGTGATCTGTTTGTTTTAAGTTGTGGTTTATAATTTAATGGATGTTGGCTATACATTTGTCTAACTTTCTCATACTTTATACCACATTAGTAAAATTCAGGCTCTTGGCTTCTCTGTGCACATAGTGATTTTCCCAAGATGCTTAGCACTTCCCACTCTAGCCTGCTTCTTGGGCTTCGACTCCTGTGGGACGATCCACACCCTCACAAAATATGCACAGTTTGGGTCTGGTTCCTTCCAGGCCTGCCTTTGAGGAAATGAGAAATACCTGAGTCGGGGAGTAGGAACGTGAAGTAGAGATGTTTGCTCGCCTCGGCGCACTTCCAAAATGAACACTGAATGAAAGAAGACATGTGAATTACAAGGGTAATCCTCAAAGTAGGGCAATGATTAGAAGTTGAAAAAGAGGGGATTAACACCTCTGAGATCTAGCTTAAAGAGAGTTGTATCAGAAACACTAAATGGGACTATAAGCCTCATTAGTCACCCTAGGAAATGGGGAGGGGGTTGAGCTTCACAGTTTCAAACACCGAGTTCCTTAACAGGGACATGTTTTCTCCTGAAATAAATTCAGGAAGATTGCTGTTGAGCCGATTTTTATATAAATGACAATACAAACTGAAAAGTGACTTACACTTATGTAGAAATGATTTTCTTACCGCCATTTTCATATACTAACCTGCAGTAAACATGAGAGCAAGCTGTTTATTAAATCATAACTCAGAAAATATTCCCCATATTTCTTTGGGGAATTTAGCTAACATGGTCCAGACCCCAAAACTTCTGCTGATTTTTCTTGACATACAGAGAGCTCAGAGGGCCCAAAAGAATGGATAGTCAGCCTGACTCAGAGAGCCCCATTCTCAGGAATCCATTGTTTTGGTTGATACTTAGACAGGGGCCATGGACTGGTCCAAGTGTTTGAAGGCAGTGTGAGCTATGGGCTGTGATTTCAGGCAGCAATTCTGTAATCATATCATGAGATGCTACTAGTTGAATGGATTGTCTATGGGTTGCGTGTGATATGGGAATGTGATAACATTAAAAGGTGGTTATGTCATGAAAGTTCCTCCCTCATAAATGGCTTTAGGAGTCACACTGTGGAGTGCTTGCCAAGTCAGGGTGAGGACTGGAGTTTGGATTCCCAGAACCCCCACAAATGCCAACTGGGCATGGTGTCCTGCCTGTAGGATATTCAGAGCAAGCTGGCTAGGCAGAGTATCCATGTTGATGAACTCTGGGGTAAAGGGGCTAAGCCTCAGTGAAAGAGTGATTGGCACTGATTCCTGACATCCCTCTCTGGCTTCCATATGCACATGCTCATTACCACACCTGTGGCATTCTGCCATAATGCACGCATGAAGTAAATAACAAGAGAGCCATTTCTTCAAGTAGGAGCTGGGCTCCAGTTCTCCAGTTCAAGGCAACAAAAACATAAACTTTCCCAAAAATTTGGAGCAAAGTTAAAATGTTGAAAGTCTGCATTACCCATGGACTGTGACAATCAGAAGATGGTTTACCTGTGACGCATTCAAAGGTGGCATTTTGAGTTGTTGGCCTATTGGCATGTCATGTCAATGACCTGTCTGGCCTCCTTATCCACAGAGACCATAAGCGGTCTTCTTGAGAGAGCCATTGTACATGGTCCTGGGGACCAGTTCAATGTCAAGAAACTCTGCCATGTTGCCTCCTCTGAAATCATGGTCTAGAAGAAATAAGTTGTATAGACAAAGAGTTTCCTAGCTGTTATTTTAACTCACAGAGATTCTGATCTATGAGTGGCACTGGGAGACATTAACCTAATACAGTCTGTATGTCTTGTGTATTCAGTGAGCTTACCACAGTCCATTAACACGTCAGACCCCAGAAGCAGGTCTCTGGAACTACCAATCGATAGTCAGTACCCTTTATCAGAGAGCTGGCCTTGTAACCCAAGTGGCTGAGTGTGAGGCTTTGGATCTGGATCTTTCTGGATCTTTCTGAGCTCAGTCCAGCTGGATCATGAACAAATTAGCAGTGCCTAACATAAGGAAGTGGATATATCTGTGTTATCAGTAAATAAATCAAGAGTGTCACCGAGCATAGTTCACCTGAAACCCTGAGGAGGAATCAGCTGTCCCAGCTGGAGAGCTGTGTTGTAGAGAGGCAGAGCATGTGCTATACCCTCAGGACAATGGGGGAACGCAGAATGGAATAGAAACTCTGGGTTCCCAGCATGTAGAGTTTCTCTGGATCCTGAGGTGAAAGGAGAGAGGATGGGAAGGCCAACTGCACTGCTCAGGGACTTAGGGCAGGGCTGTGCACGTCGTGAGAGACTGTTGATGAATGACATCATAGTCCCTTCCTTGCCCTGCCCTGGTCTGTGCATTCCCACCTTCCAATTTCATAGAGACTCAATGGGTAAAGTGAAGAGAGACTCACCTCTCAGAGCAGTTGTTCTTGGAGCTTTTAGGACGTAATCATCTCAGAGGTCCAGGGGACACCAGCCACATCATGGTTTAAAGCTCCTGGGAGATTTTAAAGTGCTCCTGGGACGGAGTGCTAGGCAAAGACCAAACCGTCCCTCACCCCAGCACGTCTCTACTTCTCCATGCTATGGTGTATGGTGCCATCTCCTTCCCCTTTGAGAACTCTGGAAGGTTATTTTCTCACTTACTGTATCTACATTGCAGTCGTAGAGAAAACTGCTTGCCAGGCACAGCTGAGTTCTCCTTTAACTGCTGTGGATTGTGTTTCTGGTGTTTAGGTGGTTACTTCAAAAGAATACTAACTATACGAAGATGTTTTTATGTGATATTTTTATGCAATCGCAAATCAATATTTTGAACTAGTTATTACTCCTCCCCTAAGCATACACAGCTGCAAATAACTAAAAACCTAAAAAGCACCAGGATAGTGGTAGCTTATGCCTTTAATCCCAGCGCTCAGACAGATCTTTGAATTCCAGACCAGCTTGGTCTACAGAGCGAGTTCCAGGACACTCGGGGTTACACAGAGAAACTCTGTCTCAAAAATAAAACAAACAAACAAACAAAACTTAGAATGGAAAAACAAAAAATATCAAAAGGTTTTCAGTAAGTTTGTTGTGACACCACCATAGAGCAAATCACAGCCCTACTGTCCCCACTGACATGGCTTAGATCCTACTTGTCCCCAGGTGTGGTATCCCTCAATTAGTTCCACAGTAGGATTCTTGTTTTCAAATGCTTATCCTTTTAAAAAACTCTTTTAGAATTGTTCTGTGGTTTGCATGCTTGGGGGAATCAGACTTTTAAATCTCAGATTGTTTTTCAAGACAAAGAAAAGACTCTTTCTCCAAAGCAGAATTGATCAAGATACTTGTGTGTGCTTTGGGGCATGCGTGTGCTTGTGTGTGCACTCAAGTCTGCTCATGTGCCTGAACTTTGTGTGGTTATATTCCCATAGTCTTCATTTCCCCAAAGTGAACAGTCCCCAGCCCTAGCACTTTAAAACCCTCTTGAAAACTCTCTAGTGTCATCTTTGAAGATATCCCGAAAATGTGCCAAAAGACCATCGGTAGAGCCCCTCTCAATTAACATTTCCAGACAGTGTGACAAAAATCTAAAAATACACTCCAAGCAAGAAATGTGTGGCCACGTTTGAAGCAGACTTCTCCATCCAGGATATTTTGAATGGGTCCATTCAAAGGATGTTAGATGGGGAAAACACGCATCTCCATTTACAGCAGACAGACGTGGCTGCATTCCTAGAGGCAGTATTTTTAGATTGGAGAGTTCAGTTCAGAGGGGGAGAGAGCGCAACCTCCCTCAAGCACACGCAGGAAGAGGTGAGCATGCTGCCTTCCCTGGCTGGGTCCATCTCAGAGGTCTCTCTGCTCTACACCTACAGGAAGACCAGTACAACGACAAGACATCAAACAAGGAGCACTTCTGGAGGCAGCTCTGAGATGCATTTGTAAGCGAACCTTTTACTTTGGCCTATTTTAATAACAACTGGGGTGTCTTTTGCTTCCCTTTATCTATGTGTAGCAGAGACTGGCAAGCTGGCAACCAAAATTCTTCTTATTGACTTAGTGAGGTCACATTTTTAGCAGAAATAAGTTATATTTTGAATCTGACCCACCAATTCCCATGATGGTCTTCTATAACCCTGTTTCCCACGAGGATTGATCAACTTTATTGGAGTCAGAGATGTCTAGGAAGTGAGTAAAGCCCACTCTTAGTGTGTCTGTGAAGATGTTTCCAGAGATAGCTGACATGTCGGACAGTAACTGAGAGGGAGGACCTGTCGTGAAAGCAGACAGCTGATGGGCTGGGAACCCCATACAATGAAGGGAAAGACGGAAAAATGAAGGGGACCACTGATCAAACATTCTCTCTCTCCCTTTCCCTCCCTCTCTTGCTCTTTCTCCTCCCTTCTTCTCCCCCTCCCCTGACTTGTAAAGGAAGTAGCCTCTGCCATACTCCCTCACTGCCATGATGCTCTGTCTCATTTCAGGCCCAAAGCAATAAATCACTGACCGTGGTTTAAAGGTTGTGAATCCATAAGCCCACACCAACCATTTCTTCTCTTAAATTACTTCCTTTAAATATTTATCAAACCAATAAAATGTGGGACTGAGACCAGCCTTAGTGGCACATACCTTTATCCCCAAAGTCAGAGGACATGCAAGGGCCTGTAACTTTGAGGCTAGCCTGGTCTATATAGCGAGTTCCAGACCAGCCAGAACTACATAGTGAGACCCTTGTGGATTGAGCAACTATCCCCTTGTCAAACTCCACAGGGCAGGACAGCCACTGTCACACTACTGTGACTGCAAAGAATTCAGCCTTAAGGACCAAGCAACTGCCAGGTCCTCACCCCTCGGGTGTGAGCACCAGCTCTTGTTAGTTAATGTAAGCTGACAGGATAGATGCTTTTAGTACAGTTTCATTCTTTTGGTTCGATTCCTCTACAGAACCCCGACTCCACCTTCCTTTCAGATGCCCAGCTCAACCTCACCGCACAGAACCCTGTCTTCCCTCTGTAGTTCGTGCTCCCTCTTTCCCTTGGTACATTTACTTACAGGCTCTGACATTCCCAGGCCACTCTACTGGGCACTGACAGGTATTGCCTACCCAGCATCGAGGCCAATTTGCTCTCAAAGCATGTGCTTTCTGGATCTGCATTATTTTTAGACATTGAAATCTGCTGGTCTGCTTCCAGACCTACTGAGTCAGTAACTCCACTGGTGGGCTCAACTGTCTGTCCTTTAGAACACCCTCCAAGTAAATTTTGAAGGCCACTCAAGTTTGAGAACTGTTGCTCTAAGATGAGAGATTCTGGAACCGGATCGTCAGGCTTGTTGTCCCCTGGGTCCAGCATTACAAAAGGACAACCCTATAGTTTCTTTCCTTCTTTTGTTTTGTTTTGTTGTTGTTTGTTTGTTTGTTTGTTTGTTTTTCAAGACAGGGTTTCTCTGCATAGCCCTGACTGTCCTGGAACTCACTCTGCAGACCAAGCTAGCCTCGAACTCAGAAATCTGCCTGCCTCTGCCTCCCAAGTTCTGGGATTAAAGGTGTGCGCCACCATTGCCCTGCCCAGCCCTATAGTTTCTTGCAGCAGAAGAGCATGTCTGAAATCCTGGCCTTTTCATTTGGTGGCATCTTCGGTGAACTCTTTGAAATGAAACTCAGAGCTCTTCCACTAAGAAAAAGCACTTGAGTAAGTACATGGCCAGAACTTTCTGGAACAAACTGCTGAGTTTAAATGTCTTCTTCTTCTTCTTCTTCTTCTTCTTCTTCTTCTTCTTCTTCTTCTTCTTCTTCTTCTTCTTCTTCTTCAGCACCATAGGTGAATGTGCTGAGTTTGCTGAGATCATCCATTTTCCCTTTGGAAGTTTCATCAAGAACCAGTGTGCTGATTCATGCTTATAATCCTAGCAAATGGGAAACTGAGGCAGGAGAATTGTCACAAGTTTAGAACCTAGACTACATAGCAGATTTCAGTCTAGTTTAGACTAGAATTAGACCTGTTTTAACCCTAATTCCAACCCCCAAGGAAATCTCATTAAACAGTGGTTGCTGGGGTAATAATCCGATGGTGGAGAGAGACCTTAGTTCCTTCAAACTGTCAGCAAGGTGTAATCTATCCTGAGTTGCTTTGATGGTGGCTTCCTTATTTAGAAAGGCGACATCTTGGTCTGCAAGTATTGTTTCTCTGCCTTCAAGGCTTAATTACTTCAGATTTTTTAATAGCATTTATGAAATTACAGTCCCCCCCCGCCCCAAAGAAGAAACATTTGAATATGAGATACTCTTTGGAAATCAGAAAATAAGCTGAAAGTCAGCATGCTCTTAAGAGCGTGAAAAGTTATGAACATGGACAAAGAAAACTGTTTCACACCAGTGACTGTGGCAACCCTGAGGCGCTTCAGAGTTGTGCAGGAGATGCTTGAGTGTCAGTTTTTTAAAGCTTTCTAAAATGCATCGAGGCACAACACAAACATTTCTAAATCACTTAGTGGGCTAGAGTCAGGGTGCAAAGTGAAGCCAGGCCTCCACCCTGGAGCTTGCAGCCCCAGGCGAGCCCCGCCATCTTGACATGGCTCCATCGTTGCAAGGGAGGTGGTCAGCGATTCACGTGCAGTGATTTAGACTCGGCACTTGCTTTCCCAATCTGACTGTTGGACAAGAACAAGAAGTAAATATGTTTAGAAGTCAGAGCCATGTTTGGGCACATGTCGGAGACATGACTCAGATTCCTCTGTAAAGAAATCAAATAAACAATAAAGGTAAAAGAACAGAAGGGTGGTAATGTTCAACTTCTTTAGGACCTGCTCAGAAAACCCTGGCCAGTTCCTTCATATTTTCTTTTCAGACAGAAGCAAGGGGTCTAGATCTTGTTTACACAGCCAAGCTCCAATCCAGATGTGTTTATTCCAAACACAGTTCAGATTCCTTAAAGCAAAGGATGGATTCCAGCCTCGGAGGCCTCGCTGGGCCCTGCCAGATGCCTCTGCTCTCCTCTAGCTCAGCTAAACCCTGGGAAAGTGTGACAAATGTCTCTCTGCACCGTGCTGCTATCTGCTTCCAGCGTGCTTAAATCTTCCCAAGAAGTTCCAATCGTGAAACCACACGAGACTTCTGCCTTGTTCAAAGGCAGCTCACATTTCTGATGAGAGCTGTCATCTCCAAAATTCATTTATAGGTACCCTGCTTGCATGAGGCTTTGTGCTGTGTGACAGAAAAATCTGAGCATTAGTATTTCCAAACTTGAAACCTTAGACAGTAGAGAAGCAAGTACTGCCAACCAAACTGCCTTATAAAGAAAGTGAGGACTGAATGCATAAATATTGTCAACAAGCAAGGGGCTTGATGAGGCATAAGGAAGAGCAGTGACTGTGGCAAGCCTAAAAAAAAAAAAAAAAAAAAAAAAAAAACTGTGCAACACACACACACACACACACACACACACACACGCTGCCAATCTTCTCTAGACTCTTTACCACCAGGCTGGCTTTGAGGGATGTGTTGCTCTTTTGGGTTCAAAGTCCAATCAGAGAATCTCCTTCCAACTAATTGGAAAGGGCCAAGGGGGTGGGACATTCTTCTGTTTTTTGTTTTTTTGTTTTTTGTTTTTTCAAAAATAAGCATGAGTCTTCAGGTCAGAGAAACAGGTCAGGCCATGGGATCCTGGAGTGGTAATCGATATTTTGCATAACCCATAAGAAGGAAACAACATCTTCTACACAAAGCAGTTCCTAACGACAGTTCCCATTTGGCTAAATTATAAAACCCGGAGTGAAATTTCTTAATGAAGACACAGAAAACATCTCAAGCCAGGTGAGACTGCTCATGGCCAGGTCACCACGGGGCACTTGGGAGGTTCCAGAGCAGCCCAACACAAGGAAGACCACTTAGCCCCAGGCTAAAGGGGGTCTCAATAAGAACTAATAGAAAGCTCAGAAGGTGCCTTTTAATTAATCGCTTCCAACTGTAATGCAAACTGGGGTGGCTCTTCAGACAACACACAAGTCTAATTATCCTCATCAAACTCACCATCTACATAAAATCTAACAAAGCTGGAGTCTGGGGCTGTCTGCTCTGCCATTGGAATGGTGATGTTTATGGTACACCTTTACAATTCAAATAACAAATAACAAATGGTCTTCAGTGTAAACAAGCGAGGGTGGGGTGGGGAGAGGGAAACCCCTGTAGGAATAGCTGTGAAAAGACTGAAGGGCGCTGTCACCACTGCAGTGAGTTTATGCATGAAGAACGGGCGGGCCAACAGAATGACTCCATTCAGATGCCTACCAGAGGCTCCCTGGGTACGTCCATTCATTTTCATGCTTCTCAGCTTTAATCTCTACAGAGAGACTGCCATTTGATCCTGCTTTATGAGAACTGCCCGCCCCCCCCCCCCCATCTCCCTCACTGCCGTCATGGAAAAGCTGAAAGAGCCCCTTTCTTCCTATCCAAGTCTCCCCTCTAGCCTCCCTCCCTCCATCCCACCCTTCCCATTCTGTCTTGGCTCGAATCTCTTGCTAACCTTTGTCTCTCGTAGAAGAGTGACAAGGTTGCAAAGAACAGCCTCTCCCTTCCACGTGAGAAGCTGCCCCTTCCATCCGTAAAACAATGACTTAGACACCAAACGCACCATCCGTTCAGTAAGTACCGCTGGGTGTTAATGGGTGTTTGATCACAGTTATCTGACTCAGCCTTAGCCTTGCTGAGCACAGCTGTGCAGCAAAAAACGGACATGTGACTATACGCAGGGCAGTTTGCTGTGTGGGGCCACAACGGCGGTCAGAGTTCACTCATTCAACAAATACTCGCTAAACGTACACTCAGAACCAGGGGCTGCACTAGTCAGCGGGGCGCACACGCACAGAACACCAACAAATAGCACAGCTGGAAATGATCTTTGAGGCAGGTCTGGGGGCACACACCTGTAACTCCGTCACTTAAGTGGCTGAGGTAGGAGCATTATTGTATTTGCTGCTTACACAGGGAGCCTCATGACAGCCTGAGAGTCTGAGAGATGGGGTGGAGCAGGGATTGTAATAAAGGAGTGAGAGGGCCCGGGAGGTGAAGAAAGGGGACACGTCCTCCCTTAAAGGCGGATTATGCAAATGATGGGGTAGAGGGACTTAGTGGTTAAGAGGACTTGATGCTCTTGCAGAGGACCCAGGTTGGCTTTTCGGGACTCACATCGTAACCAAATCCATCTCCAGAGGATCCAATGTCCTCCTCTGGCCTGCTTGGGCACCTGAACACACCCATATATAAATTAAATTAATGAAACAATTAAAATGAGTGCTGATCTTGATACAGAGGTTGGCACACAGTCAAGGTGAATACTCTCTATAGTTTTGGTCACAGTTCTTAACCTTTTTATGCTTCTATATATAGTATAAGCAATACTCATAACAGGGCACACAGAAACATACACATGAATAGGTAATACACCTATGGAGATATATTAATATATGTGTTATACATGTGGGGTCAGGTACATGAGATAGAGCTGACTATAAAATGTTATTAATAAAGTTTTGCTTATTATAATTGTGTATACATGTGTGTGCACGCTTATGGGTGGATGTGCTTGATATGTGTGTGTGTGTGTGTGTGTGTGTGTGTGTGCATGCCACAACATGCATATGGAGGTCAAAGGGCAGCTCTGGGGAGGTCAGTTCTCTCCTACGACTCTAATGTGGATTCTGGAAATCAGGGATGGACCTTAAGTCACCAGACTTGTGTGCCAAACACCGGTATCTGTTGAACCATCCCAGTAGCCCACTTTCCAGTTTGTAGTCAGTTCCCTTTGGATAGTCTGTCTTTGGGTCATCTATTTCTCTAGTTAGAACTTAGTCTGTGGCCACATTCAGATTGGAGATAGATGACGGGCACATGGCCACCACCAATCCAAAAGAAATGTGCTGTGGGGAGGGGGGGCTGTTGGACTTTGTCTCCACCATACCACAGTGATACACAGTTCACAGTGTGCTCTTTTTCATCTCTTTCTTTGCCTGTCAAGAGCCTGAGAGTGAAAGGGTTAACTCAGAAACTTTGGAAAGGTCATAGAACACTGGCCCCTCCCAGAAGGCAAGTGTTCCCCCTCCCAGAAGGAAGTGGTTAAATTATATTCCTCAGACCACAGGGTGGTCCCTGCGGCTAGGGAAGGCCCAGAGTCCCTTGGCCACCTACCTCATCCCCTATCAACAAATTAGTTTAAAGGTAACACTGTTCTGCCAATCACATTGTGCCTAATGGCGGCTGCCCGAGAACTGTATAAAAGGCCTGTGCAGCCCAGAGTGCAGGTCGTTCTTTCTGTGTGTGCAGAGCGCCCCAGCACGCTGGATTTAATAAAGTTCCTCTTGTGTTTTGCATCGATTTCCATCTCTGCATGGTCCACTCAGGGGTCCCGTAAGTTAAGACTGGTCGAGTCTTACAAGAGGACATTACACCATGGTCAACTGTGACTCTGGGTTACTCAGATTTTTTTCTAAAGTAAGCTCTATGGAAATTTTGGAAATTTATGTGTTATTATCTGGGCAGCACTTCAAAATCCATGGTAATATACCAAAATTCTGTGACGTCGTGGTTGATAAAGTGGGTGGCTGTGTTTTGATGGACAGAAAGCTTAGGCTGAGGAAACTGAAGAAAAGAGGACAAGGTGAAATTTATGGCCAGAGCACTTACTTTAGACATGAAAAGACTATAAATAAAACCATTTAGCTGTTTCTTCTGGGAGTGTCAGCAATACTTCTGAAATGGCTTTTACTACATACTCAGACTAGAACTAGTCTACACCAACTAAGACATTCCATTACCATGTCTCTAGGGCTACAAGTTTAGTCTCTCTCTCTCTCTCTCTCTCTCTCTCTCTCTCTCTCTCTCTCTCTCTCTCTCTCTCAGCAATCCTGGGCTTCTCTAATCAGAAATGAAGCTATACCAATGCCCAGCCTATTTTTCAACATTCTAGAACTTTTGGCCTAAGTGTGTTGTGCACATCTGTATGCCCTGCACTGAATGTAAGTGTGTAGCTTGAACTACATAATGAGTTTTGGGGTAACCTGAGCTACATGTTGACACTGTCCAAAAGAAGGAAGAAGAGAAAGAAGAGAGACTTTGGAAATTTCTGGTTTGCTCCTTAAATATTATGAGCTGTTATCTATAGCTACTCCTGTGGGAAAACTGTACAGATGGAGAAGGAGCCTAGTGATCCCTACCCACATCCACCAAGTCCAGTCTCCAACTCCCTGTGAGCTGGATGCAGCCACACACCACACATGAGCCAGCCCGTCACAGAGGCTCATGAGAACATTAAGTAGTTGTTTATTTAAAAAAAAAAAAACTACCTTGTTTTCTAGTGGTTCATTACTCAGTGATAAATAACTAAAATTTCTTCACATATTTACAAGGTGTGAATAAAATTCTCACTTGGTGTCACCACCACCCTATTGCTGTTACTGTTACCATAGCCAGACAGCTCTAACTGGCCTCTGCACTGCTGACAAAGGGCTCAGTCCTTCACAGTCTTAAGAACTGACTGGCTCTGTCTCCCTGAAATATTCTTTCTAGATCACTTGTTCTGACCCTGTCAGAACTAGTGGAAGCATTTTTGACAAGTACATACCTGTTCCAGTCTGCGTGTGTGTGTGTGTGTGTGTGTGTGTGTGTGTGTGTGTAAAGGGGCAGAGAGAGTTCCTACAGCATGAGTCCAGTCCTGTTCTGGAACAATGGCCAGAGAAAAATGAACTCCTGGCATCTTTTACTAGAATCTGGAACCCATTTTTCAATAAAACCCACATTATAGGTTATTTTAGATCCTGTAGTACATTATAGTCCAACTGTATTTCAGTTAAACAAACAGTTGGGAGCATCGCTACCCTTTATTAGGTTGTCCTAATGATCTACGAGATCCAAATAACTGAGCAACAACGAACTGGAAATATCCCAGTAAGAAATCAGACGCTCTCCTTCAGTCACAAGCACCGAAACTGGTAGAAGGAAGACACTGGGGAAACTGAGGAAAATCACAATGGAGTTCTCTTCCCCAGAATGAAAGCAAGTGGGAGACAACCAACAGGAAGGCAGTCTGCCCGGAAACCTTAAACGCATGAAGCCAACAAGCGCTTCAGAGTTGCAAAATCCGATCCAGAAGCTCTGCTTCCATTGTGTATTTGCGTTGGCTTCTTCCCTGTAGTTGCCTTGTGGTTCACAGCTCACAGTTGCACAGAGTGCAGTTTCGCTGCGCCACTGTAGCGGGTGGGCAGGGATAGGAGATACTAGTTTGCACCCAGCTTCAGGGACAGGCAAGGTCTGGAGCCAGGGAAAGAAAGCCAAGGGCCATTACAGACCGCCTGAAGCCCCTCCCCCATGCGTTTGTCAGCACGTCGTCTGGAATCACCTGGATCAGAATTCCACGGGTGCTTACTAAAAGTGTTGATTCTTGGGTCCCCCATCCCCGGCATCAGACGACTTAATCTTAGGGGCGGGGTCAGCATTTGCATTGCTAATACCTTAGCTCCTTGCTTTGTTTTGTTGCTTTGTCTCTTGGCTGATTGAAGTTTGAACATTGTTGCAAAGAAAGTCATCTCCACAGGACTAGGCCTATCCTCTCCCGCTTAGGCCAGCGGGATCCATCCACAGGCAGGGGACAGGCTCAGGGACAGCCCCCTACTCCAGATTTGGTGTGCCAGGGTGGGGAGAGGTATTGGAATGTAAAGTGAATAAATAAATACATTAATGAAAAAGAACTATGGACACACACATGCACACACACACACAAACACACAAGCATGCGCACACCCCACACCATCTCAGAGATAGAGACGGCAGAGTCCCGCTAAGACGCCCAGGAGTATTTTCCGCTGAAAGGATCCAGATTGTTAGATTGGCCCCCAGCACAACTCTTGCTACTGCCAGCCAGGTCTGTAGGAGAAAACAAGTAAGTACAGAGAGCCAGGCGGAGGGGAGAGGCCCCAGCACCCTCCCCCGTCCCTTTCTGGCTGACTTTCCCTCGCAGGCCAGCGCCGTGCTCACACTGAAAACATGTCTAAGACATCTGGACCGAACCCCAGCAGCATCTGTTGTAAGAAGAATGAGGTTTCCAAGCGGGCCCTCTTTGGAGTGGGATCGTGCCAAGAGGGATGGGGCCTCCCAGGTAGACACCGTCGTCACATGGAAACTGACTAGTGTATCTCCCCGGGATCGGAAAATGTGCTTTGAGTAAAGTCCCAGAGCTTCAACAGAGCTACGCTCCTCTCTTTTCGTGGGGTACTTGTCTCAAATGCCTGCCAGCAAAGCCTTCGTGCTGTCCCCGGGGGGCATCTGGGCCCCTTTGCCATCCACCCACGGCAAGGCACAAATGTCACCGGACATTGCTGCCTCCACAGTTCAAGATGAACTAGAGACTTTCTAGAGTGAGCCGCGTGTGCTCGCGGAACGGAGTAACATGGAGGTAATAGCCACTGCTTCCTGACCTCCTTTGCCCTCACCTCAGAGTCCCTGTTTGTCTCCATTCCTACTGGATGTCCAAACATGAATATCAAACTGATCAAACCGCTACTTCCTCTTGTTTTGGGAACCCAGGCCATAAACAAATGATTTGAATGGTGGCATAATAAGACTGATTTTTTTCATTCACTCATTCCTCCAGTCCCCACATCCGTGTGCTCCCCACCACAGGAAAAGGGTTGTCAAAGGGAAGGAAGGAGCCAGTGGGTCACGCCAGGAACCTGTCCCCACCACTGGCCAGGACATAATTGTATTTTGGAGTCTCGTGTGTGGAACCTACTCATCCATCCCTGGAAACACCCAGGCAGAAGGAAAGGAAATAGGGAAGGCCTCTGGGGAGCGTTAGTCTCTCCTTAGGTCTCAGAACACTTCAAGAGACCAAGAAAGACTTCGCGGAACTGAAAATAACTAGGAAGTAGAGCATCTGAGTGGAAACAGGTGCTCGGGTAGGGAGGCATACATCTCAGAGAATGCCAGTCAGGGGAGGCTCGTTGCCTGGGACTTAGACACCATCCTGGGAAAGGTGATTAAGGACTTGAGAGAAACTTCCCTTCTAGAAGGGTTCCAAGTATCCTAAAGATCATGTTAAGAGGAAAATGCTGAAGTCGCAAGATTCTTCCGATTCAGCCCTCAGCTTCGCGTCTAAATGAAGTCCACAAGGGTGCTAGAACGGTCTCTGATTCCTCAGAGGCTAACCTGTCAGTGAGTGAACATTCTAGACCTTCTCCTGCCAGGAAGGACAAGCAGCATCTATCTTGCTTGTGCGAAGGGCCTTTGTTGCTGGAAATAAGAACAATTGAACCGGCGCGTTCCTGCGCTTGTGCCTATGCCCTGGTGGCCTGGCTGGCCATGCACGGGCGGACAACGGCGGACCTGTGACTCTGACTCAGAACTCTACCATCTCTCCACGCAGCTCGCAAGGTTCCCACTGATGGGTCACTACCACGCCAACCCCATGCTTCAAGTCCCCCCACCGCCTTTGTGGTGCCTGTTAGGCAAACCCACACTGTGCCGCGGCATCTTTCTCCTGAGAACCCAGATGAGCCTCCGGGTGAAGGAAAAGGAATACAAACTTAGTTCAGAAACAACGGCAACTCAATCTCTGGGCGAGACAACTAAAATCCTAACTCGTAAGCCTTATTAAATCTAAATCCTCCAGCGGCGAATCCTGACAGATCCACCATTGGGGAGACACTAGTAATTACAGCTTGTCCTCCCGCTGTCCCCATCCAAAGAGACCTAACTCTCTCCTGCTCTCTCTTCCTCCTTCCAACTCGGGAAGTCCCATCTACTCATTCAGTGATTGACTCCTTGATTCATTAGAAGCAACCTGAGTAGGTGACTCCCTCCTCATTCCAGATAGCCCCTCCCAGGAGAGCCAAATTAACATAAAAAAAAAAAAAACAAGCAGCTTAGAGCCTTCCACAACAGGCCTCCTTGTGGCTTTGACATCATTCAAGCAGTGTCATGTAAAGCCTTTAAAATCAGAAAACATAACAATGCTGTCAAGTTACTGACAGGACCCTGATGTATGCTGAGGAGTCCACTTCTATTTGCTTACTTTGATCATGATATTCAGTGGCCATTAAGACCCCACCATGTCTGCTATTGAGCCTCATTCTGGTTCACGGGATGTTCTGAGAACCAGTCATCATGTGCCTGTCAAAAATGAGCCTGAGCTATCCTTCAAAGAGATAATTCCGACGTTGTGTGTTAGTATTTTCTTCTTTTTCTCCTTTCTTTGTTCTCTAGTTTATATGTCTCTCTACTCTCTCTTTTACCTCTTCCTTTCTTGCTTCACATTATATTTCTCTTCTTTTCCACTTTTGTATTTTCTCACGGGACATACCTGGTTCACCTTGAGGCAAAGTCTTCCCAGGTAGCTCTGACTGTCTCGAAGATCACGGTGCTTCTGCCTCTGCCTCTCAGGTTCTGGGATTACAAGCAAGCACCCTGCTCATCCATGACATCTTCTTGTTTTTACTGTGGAAGGAGCCTCCCGGGTGGATGCTCCTGGCTTTTGACTGGCACTTGATCTTGTTGCGGGGAGATACTAAAATGAACAGCGCTTTCCCGTGCTATGCCAGCACTGGCGGGCCACAATGCACCAGCAGGGCGTTCTCTTTGCGGTAGACTTTCTGGCCCAGAGCTCCTGAAAGTCTCCACCCGGCTCACTAAGTTCCCTTGGTGGGCTTTTGCCACACCGGCCCCATGCAATGACCGCCCACCTCATGGTTAGATGTCACAATACCCAGTAACCCGGTAAGATCAACACTCTTGAAGCTTATAATTAATCAGTCAGATTTATATATCAAAAAATTCTCAACTCACAAGATGCCCACACAATAATTTCTAAGCCAACTGATGATACAAGCTGCCCACCTAGATTAGACAAGTTGTCCCAATTATTCTATCCCTGTATGATAGTATAGCTACTTGTGGCCATTTAAAGCCATGCAGAATCTGAATCATCTTGTTTGTCCTCCATCTTTCTCCTTCTCTCCCCCTACCTGTCTCCTCCATCTCCATCTCTGCACCTCTTCGCCCCACCTCCCTTTTGCCCTCTCCAATCACAGGCTTCTTGTTGTATTAATATTTAAAGTGATTGGACAGGGAAAATCCTGCTACACTGTCTCGCCTTGCTCACCGGCTCCTTCCAGCCTCTCTCGTTCTGATTTTCCTCATCTGGATCAGATCAAACACAGCATCATGCAAATGTACTGGCTAATTTTGTTCTAAAAGGAAAAAGGTGTGGTTGGGAGGGAGGGAAGGAGGGAGAGAGAAAGAGAGAAAGAAAGAGAGAGTAGGAGAGAGAGAGAGAGAGAGAGAGAGAGAGAGAGAGAGAGAGAGAGAGAGCCTCTCTTAACTATTTCCCACTTTAGCACCTGCCCACCTCCTTTCTCCCTGAGGCCGAGCTCCTGGGAACACTTGCTTTTGAAGTCCTACATCTCCCTCTGTCCCTTCTCAAAGTCTGCTCACGAGGCTTGTGGCCATGACACAACTCCACCAAAGCTTTCCTTACAGGGCACAGAAGGTCCTTCACCTTGGAGACAATGTGTGTAGTTCTTGGGGGGCGTGGCACACCGTGGATGCCTCTTCTACTTCTAATGCTTTGTTGGCTTCATTTCCGGCACGCCCATGCCCTCTGGTCTTCTTCCTTTCTGGGATTTTCCTTGACCTTCTTTGCTCTCTAATTTTCTAAATCAGTGGTTCTCAAATTTTAGTAGGCAAAGGAAACACCTGGAAGGCTTATGTGCAGGGCCCTACCCAAGGAGTATCTGATTCTAAGGGTGTAGATAAGCCTGCGGATTTGCATAGCTAACGTGTTCCTAGGTGATACGGTACTGTTTATCAGTAAGCTGTATTTTGAGTAACTTGCCTAAGTTTTTCCACCAGGACTGACTTCAGTGATGATGTTACGCCTTTTCTTAAGTATTTTTACATGTTAAAAACTAGCAGATTTTCATGTCTAGGCCCAACCTTTCTCTTGACTCCCAGAGAATCTTGCATCCCTGTTTAGAGGGCTGCGGGGCACTTCATTCATTATGTCATCAACCCATAGCTCTCAAGATGTTCTCTTCAGACCTATCTCTTTCTTGGTTTTCCTCTTTCCAACCAAAGGCAGTTTCGATTTTCTAATAGCTCGGGTGAAACACTTGAACGCCATTTGGGATTTCCATCGTACACTCCACTCCCATTCTTCAACTAGTTCTCACAGGTTCAAAACTACAACTTCCCACCTTCTCCATATCTGCTCCAAGCTACATCCTCAGGTGACTGAGGTGACTCAGATCATTTATGAATAGGCCTCTCAGCTTCCATAGTCTCTACATTCTTGTCTTAATGAAGCAACTAGAGCCATGTGAGTGGTTCCCAGCTCCTAGAACAGTGTTGTCACATTATAGTAGTTCCTGTGTTGTTTCCTCCATCCTCAAGGTCCTGACTCTGTTACTGTGGATTGTTTACTTTTGAAGGGGAAAAAAAGATGGATAATTTATTAGATCTATAGAAATAACTGGTTTTATTGCAGAAAAAGAGAGAAGCTGAACATAGTTCCTATGCAATAGTAGTTGGGTTAGATGATTCCTGAAGTCAGGTCTCTAAAACCACCACACTGCACGGAACTGGATTTCAGGCAGAGTGGTTGAGGGCAAAAAAAAAAAAAAAAAAAATGTTTGTCTGCCCTTCCACTATCTGAGGCAACTTACCATAAAGTCTCCTCCTCCGGTTGTGGGGTTTGCTAGCTAATCCATGGAGGGAGCTTTGAAAAGTCTTAGGCATATAGCTGACATCACACACACACACACACACACACACACACACACACAGTTAAATTCAGGAAAGTTGGTTATTTGTTTTGTGTGTGAGTGTGTGAGCACACACATGGGAGTGCACTCACCCATGCTTGTGAGTGTGGAAGTCAGAGATCAAAGGCGAGTGTCTAGTATTATTCTCCACCTGTGTATTTGCACAACCCCTCTCACTGAAGCTGGGGGTTAGCACTTCATTTGTACTGGCTGACTAGTGAGCAATCAGGATCGACCCGTCTCAGACGCTCTCACCCCCAGCGGAGGTTACCGATATGCAGGTGCGACACCGTGTCTAGCTGTTATGTGGGTGCTGGGTATCTGTACTCAAGTCTCTATGTTTGCTCAGCAAGCACATTACCTACCGAGCCAGCCCCCACCCCGCCACCCCCAGTCCCTGGATACTGTTGAGTTGAGAGTCGTAGAGAGTGACTTGGGCACCCTTTTATACTCACTGTTTTGCAGATTAAAACTCTTCTGCCTGGGCTGGAGAGATGGCTCAGCAGTTAAGAGCACCGACGTGCACTTGGGAGGCAGAGGCAGGTGGATTTCTGAGTTCGAGGCCAGCCTGGTCTACAGAGTGAGTTCCAGGACAGCTGGAGCTATACAGAAACCCTGTCTCGAAAAACAAAACAAACAAACAAACAAACAAACAAAAAGAGCACCGACTGCTCTTCCAAAGGTCCTGAGTTCAAATCCCAGCAACCACATGGTGGCTCACAACCATCCGTAATGAGATCTGATACCCTCTTCTGGAGTGTCTGAAGACAGCTACAGTGTACTTACATATAATAAATAAACTTTTTAAAAAAAATTCCATGATTTAAAAAAAGAAACAAACTCTTCTGTCCTACCTTATCTATAAGAGAAATTTGTACTTGAACTTAACCAAGAAACTCCCAGAGATAGAATGAGAAATCAGTGGTCCCCCACCTCCACTAGATATTCTTTCCCATGTGCAGATGACCCTCCATATCTGTGGTTATGGATTCATATCTGCATACATGGATTCAGTTTCTTATGGATTGGAAATATTTGAAGTCTTCATTTATCCTGAGCATGTTCAGATGCTTTCCTTATCATTATGCCCTAAACAATAAAGTGCAACCATCGTTTTTTTGTATACTTTATACTGTATGAGATATTGTAAGTATATGTAGATCAGACACAACTTATTCCATTGTAAACAAAGGACTTGATTGGTGGGGCTTGGAGAGACGGCCTAGTACTTAAGAGTGTGCAGTGTTCTTGCAAAGGACCTAGGTTCGATTCCCAGCACCCATGGCTGGCAGCTTACCACAGCCAGTTAACATCAGCTTCAAGGTACCTACTGTCCTTTTTAGGTCTCCACAGGTACCTGCACTCACTTAAACATACACTCACTCAGACACACGTGTATATGCACAATTAAAAACAAACATAAATCTTTATTTAAAAAGAAACCTTGATTGGTGCAGGGGTTTGGTTTCTACAGGGGGTTCCAGAGAGAGAATACGGTAAAAAGGTCATATTGTTTTAAGGGAAGTTCTCTTTGTTTCAAGAATTTTCGTCTTTGACAATTTCTTTCTTATCTGTCTTGATCTCTAGATGGAAAAGATAGACCATTTTTTTTGAGTGGTTGCCATCAGTTTATGGCTTAGAATTCTTGGTCCAAGTATTCAGAAAGCCCGTGCAAGCAGTCAGCACACTCGTGTGACAGAGCATATGAGAGCGTACCAAATGGGGAGAAATCAGGACTAAATGAGTGCTGGGACTCAGATGAGAAGATGAATGAGGGAAGTGTGTCACAGTCTTCAATTCTTCAAAGCAGTTTCTTAGCATGGAAGGCCTTTGACGGTACAGGGCTCGCACCTGATCCGGCCTCCTATTGCTTCCAGCAGCAAACTCATTGACATTTCCTTCCAAGACCATTCCCTTCCAATGGGTGTTTGTTTCAGTGATTAGCAGCCCAGAGTCACTTTTCCTAGCCGTGCTAAGCAGAGCTGCAGGTGTAAGTCAGAGGACAGAGAAAAGGCTTTCTCCTACTGCCATGGTTTCTAGTCATTTATACTGTAACTGTTCTTAAAGGCTGATCTGAGCTTGAGCTAACTCTGGAAAGCCCATTTTCTTTGGCTAAAATAAGGGTAGATTTGTGGTCGTTTTTTAACTAAACCATACTTATGCAAGAACAGAGCCAAAGTGGACTTATTGCTGAGCCACAGTGATGCTCTAGGCTGGGGCTGCGTTGGTCAATGACTTTCTGGAAAGCTGGGAGTCTTTACTAGATGTTCTTTCCATCATTGCTTTCCCGGATATCAACATGATCACATTCACTAATCTCTCTGAAATACATTAATGTTACATCCCATTTCAAATACATGACCTAGTCATTAATAACATTAATAACATTTCCACGTTTTTTTTTTTTTTTTATATGAGACAGGATCTCATGTAGCCCAAGTTGGCCTTCAACATGCTGTGCAAATAAGGCTGGCTCTGAACTCCTGATCTTCCTGTCTTTACCGCCTCCCCCCCCCCCATGCTGGGATTATAGCTATATGTGTCACCTCACCAGTCACATAGACATGTGGTAGTCTAGGGATACTACCCAGTAAACCTGATTTTTACTTCCAGCTTTGCCTCAAGCATTGCATACAAACCCTTACATGTGTGGTTCCCTTACAGGACTGACCTAATGGATGACTGGGCGGTGGTTTTATATAGGTTCCTTGGTCAGAAGAGTCCTGTCTTTCAGTATGCGCTCCTTGGCCTTGATATTGTGTTCTTAGGTGCAGTCCAATGGTACAAAGGATCATACATTTTGGTCTCTGTGACTCCACTGAATCACAGTGAGCCTCTGCTGTCTTCCTGCCACTCCCTCCCCGAGTCTTAGCTCCTACCCAGTCCCTGTGCCCTAACACAGCAGCCATTGAAACTCTGCAAGAAAACTGGCACCAAAGAGCAAGGTAAGATCCACGTGTGCCATAGTGTTTTTGTGGAAAATGACTGTCCCTATCCTTGGCTGACGACTCTAAGATTACCCATTTGGTCAATCTGCTGAGGAGAATTTTCTTCCAATCGTCACTCGCATATTGAGTCTTTTCAAAAAGATTATAATCCCTTGACGATCACCCTCTGACCAAGAGTTCAATTCCAGCCTGTTTTCTGTTCTGTAACAGAATACAAGAGGCTGAATCTTTTGTACAGAAAAAGAAGTTTATCTATGTAGCTCATAGTTTTGGAGAGAGAGCGCCCAAACAGCACACTTGTTTTTAATAAGGATCTTTCCCACCATGGCAGGTGGCTTCAAGGCAGAAATACATTTGAGAAGGAACTCTCACATAGCAAACCAAGTCGGAGCAATTAGGAGTCAGATTCATCTCTTTATAAGAATCTACTGCCATGAGAACCAGATGAGATCACACCAGAAGAAGAAAAAACAAACGAAAAAAACCAAACAAAACAAAACAAAACAAAACAAAACAAACAAACAAACAAACTCTGTTTAGAGGATAGAACCCCAATCTTATTACATCTGCCAAGCCCCTCCCTTTAAAGACACCAGTACTTCTCAATATCCCCACCCTGGTCATCCAGTTTCCAACATGAGGACCACTGGGGGATACACACCATATCCACAGCTCAGTGACTAAACAATGAGCTTTGGAGAAAGAAAACTTCTTGGTCCAATCTCCCTGCTTCCTTCTAGTCCCTGTCAGGAAGAACACACTTCTAACGAATACACTCCACACATTTCCAGACACAAGGGAGGGCCCTCTGGTATCTCTGAGAATCATCTTCCCTCACATGCTCAGAACCACATGTGACAGAGCTGCATTCATTTTTTTTAAGTACCTTCAGGGGTGTTCCACCCAACGCCCTGCTTCTTCATGAATTTTCATTTAGTGTTGATCCCTGCAAACTGTTAGCCATTCCCAGTTCTGTTCATTTTATAGTAGTCCTGTTATAGCACAGGAAGAGACCACAAATCCATGGTGTTGGAAGAGATAGTCAAGCCCAAAGACACCCACTAAACCTACCGGAGCGACCCAGCCACATGCTCTCCAGTCGAGCCTCATTGGATTGTGCATTAGTCCCTGCAGAGGTCTAACCCTGTCTTTTTGCAGCATCTGAAGCGTCTTCCCATTTTTACACATCATAAAATCTATTCACGGTTTGCTTTTATATTGGAGACCGATAGAAGTGTGAGCATTTGGCAAGGTGGGAAAGGAAATACAACTGCATGTAAGCCATCCGAGTAGATGGGCAAATAATCAAAAAGGTACCTTTGTGTGCAGACAACAAGAGAAAGGGCTGCTTGGAACCTGTGGGTCTTCTGAATTGCACCCACGAGTATTGCCAGCAGCGAGGAGCAGATGGGAAGGCTCACACTGGAGATAACGACAGCGGTGTGCCAGTTCCCTTCTCCCCACAAGGTGTCCCAGTCATCGGGTAAATAGAGGATCATGTATATTAAACGTTTTAGAGATTGTTCTCAACTGTGTGAAGCATTCTGATAATTTATATCCTAACAGATGGGAAGGAGACAGTGACTGTGTGTGTTGATGGTTGTGTGTGGAGACAAAAGGAAATAATCCAAAGCAGAAGCCATGGTGCCTTTAACCTTAGCATTCAGGGGTGAATGAAGGAGTCCTGTAAGACTGAGCAGCTTGGCCTACACCCCCCCCCACACACACACATAGACACACACACAGACACACATACATATATACACACCACACACACATATACATATCACACACTCACACCACACACAGAGATACACACATATATACACACCACACACACATATATACATACCACACGCTCACACCGCACACACACACACAGACACACACCGCTCGCACATCATACACACACACCACACACACATACACACACCACACACACATACACACACCACACACACATACACACACCACACACACATACATACAACACACACATACCTACCACACATACACACACACAGACATACTACACACACACAGACACACACTGCATGCACACATATACACACACCACACACACACACACACATACCACACACATATATGCACCACACACACATATACATACCACACACACCACACACACATCATACATACACACACCACACACACAAACACACCACACACATATCATACACACACCACACACATACTACACACACACACACACACACACACACATACACATCCAGAGATAGAGAAGAGGGGCTGTGGGGAGGGAGGGAGAAAATTGACAGTCAAAAGGAAGGAATATTTTCTACTTACTTTGGGAAGCAAGCATAATCTAATGTCAAAACCTAACAGACACATTCCAAAAAAGAGAAAACAACAAACCAGTATTACCTAGGCCCATAAACACAAAAATCCTTCATGACAGACCACTGAATCAAACCTGGCACCATGTGAAAAACAAAACAGTCATTATAGACAAGGAGGAGCAGGCTCATGTGTGTGAGGATAGTTCAACATCAGAAAACCAATCAGGGCAGTCTGGAAGATTAGTTATCAAAGCAGGAAGCGGCATGACCATTGCAGGTAAGTCACCGACAACAGACAACATCGTTCGGCTATACTTAAAATGCATGTCGAACTAAGAACAGGAAGAAACTCCTCCAGTCTCAAAAAGAAATCTACCAAAACCCCAGAGTCAGCATAATACTAAGGACTCACATTCTGACGTCTCGCCTCCTAGATCCACGTAAAGGCAAGAACGCTTATTGTCTTGTCTCTCTGTTCATGGCCACAGTGAGAACATGACCAGGATGAAAGTAACCCATGGTATGTCAATCAGAAAAGAAGTAATAAAGCTCTCTGTCTACAGATGGCACTGTTATTCACATGGACAGCCCCAAAGTATCTCAAGAACCATGTCAAATTTGATATTCTAGGTATAAGTCTGACTTAGCAAGACAGCACTTTGACCTGTATCAGAAAAAAATGGGTTTATTTTCAAGTGCACAGTAATACTATACCTTGTCATCTTACAAAGAGGAACTTGGTATAGAATTGCAAAAGCAAATAAGACCACAAGAAAAACATGACATGCTTTTGTGAATAAGCGGTAACCTGAAAAAGTACACGCAAGTCCCACATGCTTTCATCCCATCTTCTCCCCTTGTGTGTGCATGTGCACTTGTGCATGTGTGTGTGTGTGTGTGTGTGTATGTGTGTGTGTATGTGCATGTGTCTGTTTGTATGTAGGTTTTTTTTGATGCAGTTTTAAGATAGTTTCTCTGTGTAACCCATATTGGTGTTAAATTGCCAATCCTCCTGCCTCTACCTCTGGGCACTGTGAACACAGAGATGTAGTATTGCTGTGCCTTGTTCTTATTTTTAAAGGAAACTTGGAAAATCAAGACTGGTAGATTCACAGCTAAAAGAGGATCAGTCAGGGTGTGAACTCAAGTACCTCAGATGTCAGTGTCCATGTTGCCTCTGTCGTATCCCATGCCTCTTTCCTCTTTTGTTCCTTCATTCCAAGGACATTGGACTGGCACCAGATGCCATTGATTGTGCACCAGACGACAGGCACCAGACTCCAGTGACTAGAGGCAAGTCTTAGTCAATGTACTTCTCAGGTCCAGGTTTAATTTGGTGCACAGACAGAGGGTATAGGCCAGCAGGGTGGGGAAATCACAGGGCAGGAGAGGGAGGCCACTGCTCATGTTGTATTCAGTCAGGAAGCAGAGAGATGATGTCTAGTACTCAGCTTTCTTTGCCCGTTTACTTGATCCAGAACTCTAAGGTACCACTCACGTTCAGGAAGAGGGTCTATCCTCTTCCATAAAATCTTTCTGGAAACCCAGAGGTGTGTTTCCATGGTGATGGGAAATCTAGACAAGTGACAATGGCGTTTGACCGCAAGGCATTCCGTCATTGGATAAATGACAACATCGCAGGCTGACTTCACAGTGACGGAAAGACCTCAGCAAACACAAGCCAGCAGCATGGCCACATCCCTAAATAGCACTAACTGGACTGCGTGGACTCCTGCTGTCAATCATAGCCTTTGTCCCTCTGCCTCTTTTTGGTTGTCCCTGGGGACACTTTATCTGCATTTCACATGCTCCCAGGTTTCTCCCAGAAGCCATGTGCTTATGTGTTGGCTTCCGTGTCTGCCTCTGTCACCCTCCCAGTCAGCCGTGGCCGGGTCCAGCTGCTCCCTGCTCCAGCTCCGGGCACATTGGGTTTCCAAGGCCACCTCTGTTCTGCCCGTGGCTGTATCAGTGGACAGTTGCAAACGGCTAGGGGAGCTGAGCTGCTCGCCACCCAAGCGTGTTATCACTCCCTGCAGCAGCTCCTCCCCTCAATGAAAATTCTTTATCGGCCTTCAGCAGCGTCAGCCTCTTAGCTGGACTTGAAGAAGGTTGCCAAGGTGGAGAATGGAAAGACACCAAAAACCCAAAACCTTCCTCACGAGCCTTCAAGAGGAGTGATTTAAATATGAAAGCAAAGTTTTCTTGCTCTGACTTCAGGATTGCTGTAGGAAGATGGAGAGGCTTCTCTGACCCCACCTCGATTCTGAAGAAAGATTACAGCGCAGCCACTGGGACACTCACTGTTAGTCTGGGAGGAAGGGGGCCTTTTTACTCCTATGATGTGGAGATGGCTCAGATTGTCCTTAAGAACTGGCATGTGCCTTTGGCAAGTTAGTGATATTTTTATAGTGAAATTGAGTCCTCTCTCTACCTAAGCGCTCATGGAAAAGTATCTCTCCCACACTACCAAGAAGTCTCAAGGATTCAAAAGGCTGCCAGGACATCTTTGCATTCCTTGCTACTCAAGGCGCGGGAGCCTGTCTGCAGTTCAGGTATTGGAAGAAAAGGGTCTTGCTAGCCTTTCTTTCCCAGTATTAAAATCACCAGTCTCACACTGCAGGATTAAACTAGCTTTCTGGCTCAGGGAAAGCCCGGCCACTTTGATATGTATGTAGGAGAACTTCAGTTGAATGCCAGCGGTTCCACAGTAACCTTGAGGTCTGCCGGCTTCTTGTCATTTAGCGTGCTTTGGTGGAGCTTTGAGCACTGGGGGCTCCGTGATTCACATTCTACCTTCTGTCTGAAGTCTCTAAGCTCCCCTGAAACAAAGAAAATAAGAGGCTCGAATTTCTTCTGTGTGTGTGTGGAGTTGGCAGGCAGCCTGAAAAACAAGAGAGTGATTCTCTTAAAAAGAAAGGAAGAAGAGAAGAAAGGAAGGGAGAGAGAGAGAGAGAGAGAGAGAGAGAGAGAGAGGGAGGGAGAGAGAGAGAGGGAGGGAGGGAGGGAGGGAGGGAGGGAGGGAGGAAGGAAGGAAGGAAGAAAGAAAGAAAGAAAGAAAGAAAGAAAGAAAGAGAAAGAAAGGGAAAGAAAGAAAGAAAGAAAGAAAGAAAGAAAGAAAGAAAGAAAGAAAGAAAGAAAGGACAAACAAAGCAAGATGAGACACCTTTACATTTCCCCTGTTGAAATCCTATGGAAATTCTGGTCCTGCTTTTTCTTGGAGGAAAGCTTACTACAGTCAGGAAGGCAGCAAAAGGATCTCGGTTTCTCTGTGCACACAGAGCAATCATTCGGGTTAGCTGAGCATTTTTTATTTTTTATTTTTGTTCAAATTTGAATACTTACGAAATCCAAACAAATGAGAAAAAAAAATAGTGAGTACTCTAAAGAGAAAAGCAGCCTGTGAGTGAGTGTCAGGTTGGCAGGCTGCCCTGTGTCAGGTGGAGAGTTTGAAGCGGTTGACCAGGTGGCATCTTCCGGATTGTCCTGTTAATGGGACAATAGTAAGAGCACACGTTTGGGTTTGCCGTCTGACAGTCTTGCTTGTGTGCAGCAGAGGCACAGGTCATGTCGTACACAGCGCTTCGTTCTTCCGTGGCTACACAGCGAGTCTGGTTCAGAAGCCACAGTTACTCCCAAACGTCCTGAGCTGCACCAGCAGAGCCAGGGCAGATCTGCACCCCTCCTTACCACCCATCCTACAGAGCTCTCGAGAATAGTCAGCAAAATCCCTAAGTCCCATTTGTGCTGGATGTCAATGTTGTTTGTCATTATCTGAATAAAACAGAATGACGCATAGTCATCTAGGATCTGTGGTCCCCAAACTTGAACCATTTTGTGCCCTGAAGAGACCCAAGGGGAGACCTAGAAGAATTTTCAGTAGCTAAAATATTATAGAAACTGGTGATGTAGGTCCTTTCAGTTATGTGCTTGCCTAGTGCAAATGAAATCGTGGATACAACTCCTGCACCACACAAAACCAGGCCAGAGCCAGCTAGTGCTTGAAATTCACTGTTAAAAATGTCACCACGTTTTTAGTATAATGGATATTCTGGAGATTTTAAAAGGTCTTTTACATGTGCATGCTAGAAATATTATATAATGGTCACCAGGATCATTTCTTCTTAGCTCTGTTTGATTCTTCATTGTTGGTAGCCACTGTCTCCAGGATTAGAGGGGAAATTACAAACTGTTAAGTCTGGACGTAACCTACTGTGTTGCTGATTGTTTCTATTTGATCTGAGGAGACATGCTAACAATGAGAGTAAACCCAGAAGGGTGACATGTCTGTGAGGTGCGAGTGGCTGCGCTGAGGGACAGCCTTCCAAAGCCATGAAGCCACTCAGCTGAGAGAGACCATGGTGTAGACCAGAGTCAAGTTCTGGCACACCCTTATGGTTGGACTTTCGTCATATGCAAACAGACAGTTCACGTTCGGGCACAATTGCTATTTGTCAATGGCAATTAGCAGTAGGTTGAGTGTAGACACCAGAATTCAGCACAGCCCCAAACACTAAAAGCACTTATGCGAATGAGTGGGCTATATGAAAGCTAGAACACTGTATATTAGGACTGTTATGAAATCATGTGTAAGGTAACCTTCACAGGAGTAAAGTCAGGATGAATGTGTGCACACATGCACACATATACACCCATCTGTGAGTCTGCCTTTAGCCGTTTACTAGCACACTGTAGTGGGGATGCCACACCCTCCTCTATCCGGTGCTTCCTGTGTGCCAGCAAAACACAAGGGGCTCCTTGGAAAGGAAACTCCTGGGCCGGGGAGGTGGCTCTGGGCTTAGGAGAACACATTGGTCTTGCAGAGGACTCAGGTTTCATTCCCAGCATCTACATTAGGTAGGTCACAACTATCTATACTTCTTCCTTGGGATTCCATATGTCCGGCCTCCACAGGTACCTGATCTCACATGCGCACACCTGCACACATGACTAAAAACTAATAATATCACAGTCTTAAAAGAAAAAGAAGCTCCGCGTCTCCCCTGCACCGGTGAGTGTGTTTGTGGAAGGAGGACAGTTAGCCTGTGTGCCTTTCCGAAGGTCGTGCTAGGCCAGGGCAGGAGCAGCGGCAGGGGCGCTCCCTGTGCCGCACGTGTGTCCACGCATGTTTCCCAGACCTCGCATCTTTCTTTTGTGCTTTCAATTCAACTCACATTGTGTAAGTTGAGAACCTATAAATCACAAAGGATCTTCCAAACAATGTTAATATGTAAATATAAAATATAGCATTAACTCCCCATCATTAATATTGAAGAGTAAGTCAATATTTGATAAAAAATTGTCTCATGGGAATGTGCCTTTCTGCCTGGTTCTATGCCTCGCGGACTTATTCAATTATTATTTAATTACCCGGTTAAATGTCATGGCTTACAAAGCAGGGATTAGATTAATAAAAGCGTGAGGTTTATTTTCAACCAGTCCCACATTCGATAGAGCTGATTTTTGTTTTTCCCCCCTCTCAGGGCACAGAATTTACATTAGCCCTTCTGCACCTGCTTCTGCAGGGAGACGCTTCTGTTTGATCTCCCGCCCCTGCCCCCTACACTTTTTAAAAAGTTGTTCTGGGTTTGTTATAGTTTGCTAGCCTTTCAACTCGTTCTCCACCCCACCTCTTCTCCCCTCTGGGAGTCCTAATTCTATAGCAAACCAAATACCTTAACAAACAGTCGTGCCTGAAACACAGAAATAGAAAGCAGACGCCGGGCCATGCAGAACCCGTCTAGTTTCAAAAGAAGGTAGGACACCATGCAGAGCAGTTTCCAAGCCAGCACCTTAGGACTGAATGGCTTGCTGGTTAATTCATCGCCACACGGTTGCTATAGCAACCCCTCTATCAGGAAGATTTCTTGGCACCTAAATGGACTTTATTTCCCTGACATTCAAAGAGGAGGGCAGGGACAGTGTCTAATGAGAAGACTGGGTGACATCAAATGGCTCGCTTGTCTGCTGTACCATATTGGATCAACATTTGGGTATTTTGAGCACGGTCTTTTGTCAGTCCTGGAGGGCAGAGGTGCGTGATAGGGGTGGGGGGTGGAGGGGAAGGGAGGGGGCAGACAGACCCGGGAGGGCTGAGGGGAGGCTGCAAGAGCAGCTGAAACGTGGTGGGCCACGCGGGCCTTTTGTTCCCCACCATCTGTGTGCTGTGGTTTTGGGAGTCAAGCCAAAGGCACGCTACCTGTAGTGTGTTCCCAGAGCCAGGGCACGGCAGCCAGTCCTGCCTCTGAAGCCTCCCATTATGCAGGGGCATAATGGCCTGGCAAATAAAGTATCTGAACATTTGGCTTTATGAATATTGAGCAAAAAGTCTTCAAATACATTATGAAAATGGCTCTAATTGAACAGACGCCTGGTTCCCGCGAGCTCAGGCCACTCATTTGTATGTTAAGTGTGAGAGTTGTATAAATGAGGACTGTATTTCAAAAGAGCCTGGTACACTCCGAGGGGTCCTATTTAACAATTGCTCTAAAGTACAGTGAGGCCATATAGCTGACACTGGAAGGAATGTACGTCAAGTACATGTATATACACGATTTTCAGGTAATGAAGATAAAAATCAGATTATACATATTTGAAAAAAAATCACAATTTGTAAAACATCACATCCTTATAGGAAGTCAGGTGGCCAAGCAACATTAAAATCCTTAAATTAAAAACAAGCAAACGAAATTAAAAACAAGCAAACGAAAAAACTAACTCTGACTGAAGAGTTCACCTCTACTAATCTGTCCAGAGGTAATCATTGTGACCTACGTGAAGCACTGATGAGAAGCCGGTTGACTAAAATGTATATTATCGTTTAACCTTTGGAAATTTTCTAACTGGAAAACACAGGGAAGTGGTTAAAATCACTTACGGTATATCCATGTAACAGAGTAGTACTTTGCAGCCATTAAAATGCTAAGGTATGTCTGGCAAAATGATGAACATATTAGCAGTAGTAATATGTTCCCATTACTATTTAGATATGGTGTATTTATAAACAGTTGGTTCCCCCTGCTACGGGGGGGGGGGGTGGAACCTGTAGGAGGTAGGGCCTAGTTGAAGCAAGTTAGGAAGTGATGGGCCCCTCCTCTTTCCTTTGTTCCCAGTTGTCCCAGGGGAGTAGCTGGGTTCTGCCACAAGCTCCCTGCTATTGTGTCAAAGCTTGCCACCACGGGCAGGAGCAAGCCTTTGCTCCTTTTCAAGTGGATATCTCAGGTATTTCTTCTCATCAACTGAGAGTTCACTAAAACAACTAACAACCTAACCGGGCCAGGCGGCTCGTCTGAACGGCCATTCCCTTGGCCAAGAGCAGATGTAGTCTAAACAGAAAAAGCTTTCAGACGCAATAACATTTCAGTGGCTGATGTCTCCATAGACCAGAGTTATAGGTGATTTTGCTTTTTTGTTTTTAAAATTTACTGTGCTTATTTACACTTTCTGCGTTTTCAACGGTGAGTGTGTTTTTGCTGCTTTATACAGTGTTATAAATGTATCATACAAAGGAAACACTTTTTTTTAATGTATATGTCTAGCAATCTCTTATGCAATGCATGTCCAAGTTGTTTGAGGGGAAGTGAAATCTTGGCCAGATGTTTTAGACTCACTGTGTCCTGATAAATTCAAGTCCACTCTGGGAATTAATAGACAGAGATACCCAGGTTTCCTGGCCTGCAGAAAGACGTATGCTGAGGCCCTTTTCCTGATTATTCTTGACTCTCAGACCTCCATCTCAGGGACTCTCCTGTATTCTAGAAAAACCAAATGACTAGAAGCAGGGGATTAGAGGTGATTTTATAAGCACAACAGAACGTATTATAATTGGAGCGTGATTATCAAATAAAAAGACTGATTCTACAGTAGACTTAGAAAAACAAAACAAAACAAAACAAAACAAACAAACAAGCAAGCAACCCCCCCCCAACAAAACAAAAACAGCCTCTCCACCCAATACAGTGTAGAAATAGCCTGCTGGGGTTAGCATGGTGTAATCCCAGCAACTAGAAAGCACAGACATAACTATTGCAAGTTCAAGGATATGGGATCCTGGTCCGCACAGTGAGCTCCAGTCCAGCCCGGGCTGTATAGTAAGCCCCCATCTCAAAAACGGTGCATGGCTGGATGATAGCTCAGACGGCAAAGTGCTTGACACAGGAATGTGGAGCAGAGTTTAATTCTCCAGAACCCACACAGAGCAAACAAAAAGCCAGGCAGGTGACAACATTGAAATCTCAGAACTGGTGAATTGAGGACATGGGTCCATGGGAGGCTCACTGGACAGCCATCTTAGCCTGCGTGTTAAGTGCTAGGCCAGTGAGCAAACTCGCCTTAAGAAAGGAAGGCAACAATAGGCAAGGTTCACACATGCCACGCATGCATGCACACACAAGCACATACACACACAAGCACACACACACACCACACCACACCACACCACACCACACAAACAAGCACACGAGGAAAAAAATAGCCTTCCAAACTTCTTCAGGGTTCAACCCTGAGGAAGCACACTTTGGGGTATTACAGAGGGTGCCCTTCCCCTTCTTACCCCCTTCTCACATTAGCACAGACCATAGCAATCAATCCATCAATCCATCGATTGATCGATTAGAGCTTGCACTTGGGCTTGGATACCTGTCATTCTTAGACAGAAATTTCCCAAGCAGCATTGAAAAAGACTATGACTCAGTCTACCAGGCTGGCTCTGTACTGTGGCACTAAATAAAACACCTTTGCAATCAAACCGTTTAGAACTCAAACGGCTGGGAACGCAAAGTCACATCATATGTTTATTCTAATTTCTTTAGAAGAAAATGATATATATCATGGTATTATTTTACATCACTAAATTATATAAAGGACTCTTAATGGCTGCTATAGCTCCTTGTGTGTGCCTATGTTTCTCTTGGCAGCACTTGCTCAGACCTATTCCATTAACAGAGCTACACGAATTTGATTTGAGGGAAAAAAAATCCATCCTTGGAAGGAAAGTGTCATCACTTTCATGGAAACAATATCCCTCAGCAAACAATGCCCTTTATTTTGGCAACCTGTCCTTCCTGCCATCTGCCTTGCAAAGCACTTGCCAGGGTTGCAATAATAATTGAGTTAGGGGAGGGAATTAGATGTAATGAAGGGGAAGAAAATTGATTGCTTAATTTTTATTAGCAGAATGCAAGAGGATCAGGAAGCCCTGCTGTGAACCAAAATGAGACAAAGAGGGGCGGCACAGAGAGGACTCCAGGTGGCAGGAGTGTGTGTGCACACACACGTGTGCAGTCCTCCACAGGCTGGGCAGAGGCCAACGGATAGGTGAGTCGGGAACTCTGGAAAGAAGGGCTAAGAGGCAAAGACAGCCAGAGCTGAGCAGATGTGTCTGTGGAGAACGGACACAGGCAGTGTGTGTGTGTGTGGGGGGCATCTCTGCTGGGAAGGGAGGCTGAGCCCTCCCTGCACTCCGCCTGACAGAGATCCCAGCCTTGCTAGGTTGAAGGAGGAGCCAGGACGCCTGTGGGCGGGCAAACATGAGTGACTTCCGGTTCTTGCCCTCCACCCCCAGCGGCAGCTAGTAACCTTGATGGGCCTCGTAGGTCCATAAAGAAGAATGCAGAGGTGAAGGGTACTCAACAGGATGCTTTCCTGACGTGCATGCAGTCCTGGGTTCCATTCGCAGCACCAAATATACTGGGCTTGCTGGTATAAGCCTGTGATCTCGGCACATGGGAAGTGAAGGCAGGAGGGTCAGAAGGTCAGACTTAAGCTTTGGAGGTGCCTCAGTGGGTAAGAGAGGCCTGCTGAAGAGACATAAAGACCCAAGTTCAAATCTCCAGCATCCACGTAAAAAGCTGGGTGTGGCCATGAGGACCTGTAACCCAGGGGTGTGAGTGACAGGAAGATTATCAGGGTTTGCTGACCACGAGCCTACTCCCAGGTTCAGCAAGAGACCCTGTCTGAGGGTAATACATTAGAGAGTGAGACAACAGGATGCCTGAGGTCCTTTCTGGAGAGGGCGCCTGCCCCCTACATTCAGATGTCCATATACTCAACACAAACAACACAAGAAATTATTTAAAACGTATTAAAACAAAACAACAACAACACCGAAAACGAAGCTCAGAGTTGATCTTGGCTACTTAGTGAGTTCCAGACAGTCTGAGCTACAGCTGACCGTATCTCAAAAGCAAAACAAAAATTGTTGATTGGCTGGGGTCAATCAGACTGTGTCTTCTGCTTAGGAGAACATCCACGCTACCATCACACGATGTTTCTTGCTTAGAGTAACCAGGGATGCCTGTAATCTTCTTGCTGGTCGCAGAACCAGCAGGCATCTGAATATCCCTGTTACCTGATCCTCAGAGGTGGATCTCTGAGATGTGGAGAGAAAGGAAGAAATGGCTCAGAAAGAGAAGGTTCCCGGAAGTCCTATCCTCATCAGAAGAGGCGTCTGCTGCCAGCCGATGGGGGCAGACACAGAGAGCCACAACCAAACGTTAGGCAGATAGAGGCCCCGAACTGAAGATCTCCATCGGGTCCCTTCTCTTGGAGCTCAGGGAACTCTGCAGAAGAGGGGAAGGAAGGATTGCAGGAGCCAGAGAGTTGAGGATACCAGGAGAATACAGCCCACAGAATCAACTAGGCAGGGCTCATGGGTTCCCACAGAGACTGATGGGGCAGTCGTGGAGCCTGCGTGGGTCTGTGCTGGGTTCTCAGCATAGGTACTAATGGTGTTTAGCTAGGCGTTTTGTGGGATTCCTGGCAGTGGACGGAGGGTTGTATCCAATTCTTTCATCTGCTCCTGGGACACCTTTCCTCCTCTGCCCTGCTTTCCCCCAGCCCTGATAGGAGGTTTTGTGCGTAGTGTTCAATGGATATCAGTGGGAGGACTGCTCTTTTCTAAAAGGAAATGGAGGAGTGGAGAGAGAGAGAGAGAGAGAGAGAGAGAGAGAGAGAGAGAGAGAGAGAGAGAGAGAGAGAGATTCTGATGACAGTGTCATAGCACCATTGCAGGAATGTCCCCTGTCTCCTTACGACAGGGGATGTGGCAGTGCCTGGCTTCCTCTGTAAGGGACACTCAGGATTGAATGTGACCACATCTCAGACACTGCCTTGACTCCCAAAGATTCCAAACTCTGGAGCTCCCTCCCACGAGGCGTCTTGATTCTGGGGATCAAGTTCATAGTTCAGTCATAGTATACATGGTGAGAAATGGATTTCGTCACAGTAGTGACAGGCTCCTTTAAAAACAAAACAAAACAAAACAAAAACCAAACAACAACAACAACAACAACAACACTAAAAAACAGTGTCGAGCCTCTCAGTTTCCCTCTCAGAGAAAGGCAGGAAGAAGACACAAAACCACATTCTGTGCTAACTAGTGAGTAGAATCTGCCTATGTTTGCATTAGAATTTAGCTGATAAAAAAGACTCCAGCAATGCACACGAGGCCAGGCATAAAATAAAATAATCATCTCTAAAAGAGAGTAGAGACGAAATAATCTTGACGTATGAAACTTTCCAGGATATGTGAAAAAAACTCACATTATAAATGTTACAGATGGGATTTAAACTGCTGTCGTCTGGGCAGAATTGGCACGTCTGTGTCCTATAACTCTTGGGGGTGGAAGCAGAGGGGTCACTCCTGCAGTTGAGGCCAGTCTGGGCTACACAGTGAGAGCCTGTTTCACAACAAAGCAAAGCAAAGCAAAACAAAACAGAGCAAAACAAAACAAAACACCACCAACAACAACAAAACCAAACAAACCAGATCATTGGGCATGGTGGCTCACACCTGTGATCACAGCACTCTGAACACTGTGACAATAAAGTCACCCCCTGAAGGCCAGCTTTGGGTACCTAAGACTCCTTCTCTAAAGAACCAACCAACCAACAAAAATGTCACCGAAGAACGATGACAGTGTAGAGACACAGTGTGCCTCGGAGGCTCTTTCGTCTCCCTGCCCCATGACTGAGCTGGCTTGGAACTGTAGCTCACCGGTGCTGCCTGCAACAGAGAAAAGGATCCAAGGATACGGGGCTGGCCAGGGAAAAGATCAGAATTCAAACTCGGAAATTACCAGTGCCTATTGCTGTCACACCAGAGGGAAGACGAAATGTGGAAAGTGGACCCACCATGGGTCAGGACCTGCCAGTAGTTTGAAGGATGTGGCTCTGCCTTGGGTGGTGAGGACTGAGATGATGATGATGATGATGATGATGATGATGATGATGATGACGACGATGATGACGATGTTATCAGCCTCCCCGAGGCCTCAGTTAATCATGCTTCTCCCCACACTGTTTAGTACTGCTAGACTCCCTGGCTCACTCGACTTCATTCCTTTTCTGAGCTCGGCTGAGTCTGTATTTGGATATTTTCCGAGGACTAATGGCCTTTACGCTGCCCTTTGCCCATGTGGTTCTCCTAAGTTATGCTGTAACCTAAAATATGCAAAGAGATGCCCACTCAGGCTGCCCACACACACCCAAGCCAGCCCCAAATTGTTCTCCGCCGAGAAAAACCCTGAACTTGAGGTGACGGTTTTACCTCAAAATATAATTCCTAGCCTCAAGATCTCTCCTCTCTTCCAACTGTGTCAGAAATTTGAGAGACATGAGCCAATGTCCCTAGTTGTCTCAAATTATAGCATAGTCTTCCCTGACTCCAAGCAAGCAATACATGGCTGCCCAGAATATTCTGATAGTATCTCAAGGCATGAGCTGACTCACATCCACCCGTGGGTCTTGTTAATGCAGAAAACAGGTATCCATGGACTTTCCAGAACTCAGGGACTTTCTCTGTTGACGCCAAGAGTCTGGGAGTGTCATCCCTCTAAGTTAAGCTGAACCCAGGCAGAGGAGGCCATTGTTGAGTCCCAGATGTACAGCGACTATGTGTGTGGCTTTGACAGAGATTTTTTTAAAAAGAGAGAGTCATACTATATAGTCAAACCTGGCCCTGAACCCACAAACTGCCTGCCTCTGCTTCCTGAGTGCTGGGATTGAAAACATGCATGTTCTCTCATTCTCTCTCTCCCTCCAGTGTGTGTGTGTGTGTGTGTGTGTGTGTGTGTGTGTGTGTGTATCTGTCTGTCTGTCTTTGTTTTTATGTGTGTAGGATTAAATGCTTACGTCTAGTAGACCCCAAAGGGAAGTTCCACCACACGTCATCCGAAGGATGGACAAGTACATAGCTATTTCTACTCAGAGGAATACTTTTCTCATCAGAGCACCAGGGGTTGAACCTAGAACCTTACAAGGTTCTAACCTAATCTTCTAAGCCAACACTCTACCACTGAGCTATATTCCCAGCCCTTTTCTTTTAACCTCTGCTTTTGAGACAGGATCTCACTAAGGTGTCCAGACTGACCTTGAACTTGCAATCAGTCTTCCTCCGATTCCCCTGTAGCTAAACTATAGGTCTGAGCAACTGGGCCAACCTAAGGATACTACTTGACAGTAAAGAGAAGTCATGATCAGGACGGCCATGGGTAGATCTCCCAGAGCTGATGCTGAGTAGGAGTAAAAGATGTTGAAGCATGTACATATACATATGTACATATACACATACACATAAATATACATATATATGGTCTATGTGAGTATACTTACATTGTAATTATAAAGTATAAAACCAATCAATAGATCTATAGTGGTAGAAGCCAGCGTAGTAGTCTTAGTGAATGAGGAACAAAGACGGGCTTTAGGGGGGTCACTGATGCCTTCTCTGAAGAGGTACTAGTTAGTATGAGATGATTATTTACAGATCTTTCAAAGCTATATGCTTAGGGCACGTAGACTTGGGTGGACATGTCTAATTTTGCTCATATGCCCCAATAAAAATTGCATATAATAGAAACATATGGACTCGGGATATGTGTGCTTGATAAATGACTATGTAATACTTCTATCCATAACATGTAATACTTTAATAAAAAGTTATTTGAAACAAAATGTGAAGATTTATGGAAGTATCAGAAAGTAAAGAAGTGGAAGCTGATAGATCAGGTGCCGTGCGCGTGGTTAACCCTTCCCAAGGGCCCTGACTCCAGCCTGCGAGGTTTTCCTGCAGTTGGCTGCGCGCCACCCTGGATGATGGAGGAGTACTTTGTACAGAAGCTTAGCAGTTCCACTTGCTAGTTTGTGTGTTCTGCAGCACTGGGCGTGGCTCCGGACCTCTTGTGTCTCTCGATGGGAGCTCGGTCAGCACTGTAGAGGCCCCAGGTGAGCGGAAAAAACACAATGACTGCTGGGAGCATGTCCCGGGTGACAGTAATGGAGGCCTACAGAGGAGCCTCTGGTCTCCTAAGCCTTGGGGGACGTCTCCCTGGGAAGCGCCAGGCCCTGCTCTTGCTATCTACCTTCTTGGCTTTCTAATTTTAACCTTAATTAAACGTTCAGTTTGGCTGAGTGACTTTGTGACCATGGGGGATCTCTCATCTCCAAAATGGTGTTGATGATAATAGGAAGGCTTGTTCTAGAAAATGCTCACCCCGAAAGATGTGCAAATACTTCCGATACTTGTGATCATTCCTGCTCGCTTCTGCCATTAATGTGCGATGTTGCCTTGTCTAAAATTCAAAGGGATTGACCTTTGAGGTGTTAGAAGACACGGTCCTCTTACAGAACACCGTGAGAAAAATCACCCAGCTTCCAAAATGCATGTGCAATGACCCATCCCTTCTCCTTTAGAAAACAGAATATAGAGAAAGCCACATTTGGGGACAATGGACACAGACTTCTGAATTCTTGGCTCTTTGAGCATTTCCCTTATGGGATATATTCATGAGAAACAGGGCCACAGGCCACATGCAGCCAGGAGACAACCAAAGCCTTGTTGTTGTTGTGTGTATCTCTGTTGAGGAGGGGAAAGCAGGGCCCCTACAATTTTAGAGCACAGTTAAGTGATTATCCTACAGTTCAATGCTCCTGAAGGCAGCTGTACATTATCCCAGAGGAGCAATGTCTTTATAGAAAGAGAGATCGCAGAATGGAATGCTGGGCCAAGCGGAGTGCCATGAGCTCACTGCTTTTGGCAACAAATGGAAACAGGAATCCAAGAACAGCAGCTGCCCGGAAGCTTCCCAGAAGAGAGCAGCGGCATCCACTGCATCAGAAAAAAAGCCAGAAGGGTCAGGTGGCCCTGAGTAGGGTCTTCGAGAGTCTTGAGGCTATCAAGACATGGGCTGACTTGGCTTTATACTGCCTCCGGGTCTGAAGCACATAAAGCTGTCACTTGCCTAATACCACTTACTGGCAAGAAAGTTGAGTTGAAATCTCTAAAATCTGTTACATTTTCAGATTCACTCGTAGGAGTCATCTCCCTTCTCCAAGCCCATGAGATGGTGGGGCATTTGCATTGGAAGGGGCTTGAGGATCGGCACAGTGTGGCCCTGCACTGTCAGGGGTGGAAGATGAGCATTGTCAAGGTTACACGACGAGCCCTGCCAGTCCCTTAGAGAAAAGGGAAGGGACTGAATTCTAAGTCATCACTGCTGCAGTGTCTCCTCCAATCTTGCTGCTCTCACTATGCAAATGTGAAACTCCCACACCTAAAATCTTAAATTGAGAATTGAGTAGTGATCCTGCATGCCTTTAATGCCCGCACTCAGGAGGCAAAGGTGGATCTCTGAGTTCGAGGCCAGCCTGGTCCATAGAGCTAGTTCCAGGACAGGTATAGCTGCACAGAGAAACCCTGTCACAAACAAACAAACAAATGAATGAACAAACAAACGAACAAACGAGCACACACCAGCAACAACAAAAAACCCAAACGGCAACATAAAACCACATCAAATTGAAAGATACAAAGGCTTCAGTGCGAATGGGACCCGAGACTGGTGGACCCGAGGAGAAGCAGAACCGAGCTGTCTGCCGTCCCAGACAGGTCCTGTTTGTTTTGGGGATTTGTTTTTCACCTCTTGAATGACTCTCCCAGAAAACAAATACTTCCTTCTAGGAATAGATGGAGAGTTAATAAGTAAATGCAGAAGATTGTTGCGGGAAATAGTAAAAAAGAACGCGGGCACATTCCCGCACTAGTGCCGGCAAGGCACTGGCGATCCGCAGACCTCACGCCGCTGGGCCACAGGGCTCCCGCTAGCCCGCTAAAGGACCCACGAACTCTCCGTGGGTTGAGCCCACACTCCCGTGATCTGCCAGCCTGCCCACTTTGCAGCCCCCACTCAACCAACTGTCTGGCGGGTGTCCCCAGAGCTCATCTTGCCTAATTATGCGGTAGACTCAAGACTCAAAGCTTAATTAGCCAATCCGATTTGTGTATACATAATATTACAATTTACAAGATGTCAATATAGTAATTCCAGAGCCAATTAAAAGTGATAAAGCTTTATCTCAATATTTCTAACCTTTTGATAACATTGCATCCCTCCTCCCCTCCTGTGACCCCTCTCTCAACTCCTAGCTCCGCCCCCTATTTCCCTGTCCAATCACAGACCCTCTCTGCACTGATGCAACTGAATAGGAAAATTCCTGCATCGGAAGATGATGAGCGCTGCTGGGTGCTGTGTGGCTTTGCAAGCGAGCTAAGTCAACATCAGCAACACTCACAAGGGCAGAATGTGAACCCACAGACAGAGTCTTCCAACTACAGGAAAAGCTACGATTCCTTCTTGCTCGAGTACCTAGAAAACTTGTATCGCCTCTGTGCTTACTGGACAGAACATTTCTTCTTCATCCTGATTCATCCTGCTCCTCAAACAATACACCGTGTTTATAAGCACTGGTGTGTGTCAGGCACTGTCCTAAGAGGTTTTCATGCATCTTCTAGTTGATCCTCCCCACAGCCATGGTACAAATAACAAAATGGTCATTTAGAAAAACGAGTGACTTCCCAAGGCCACAGAGCCCTCTGACTTCCCAACCCTGCCATTCTGAAGCCTTCTGCCTCACATACTTCGGGAACAATCAAGCAGTAACGGAATCAAGACTCAGCTGACACCCAGAATCGCCGAAGCCCCGAACCCAGCAGCCCAGGGTTTGCAAACACCTTCTGGCTTTTAGGTTTTAAAAACGTCTAAATAAGGGAGACAGCACTGATCAGCTTAGTAAGAAAACAAGGACAGAGAACGAAGAAATCCGCCTGCCTCTGCCTCCCGAGGGCTGGGATTAAAGGCGTTTGCCACCACTGCCTGGCTGCCAATGGACTTCAAGCCTGCTTTGCAGCAGTATAACTACTGGACAACTGGATGGAATGAAGACAAACACAGCATATTCCCCAGTACAAACATTCCTCACACAGGGCAGCGCCTGTGGAAAACACAAAAATAATCCAACTTAGTTATGTGGCACTCACCTTCCCCGGGCTGTCCTCAGGGTTGCTTCAGAGAGGGAAGCAGGCAAAGCCAGCCACATAAAGCCCAGGGACAGAATACTTCAGGCGGAAGAGAACAGCCACACCTCTCTCTCATCTGTGATGCCCAACTCCGTTTCTTATTATAGTCAACGTCCTTGATCTACTCAGACCTCTTACTACAAACCAGTTTCCAAAGTTTAGAGTGTGAAATGGGTACTCAAGCCTATTCTGTTGATTGATCTAGCCTGGTTTTGCCTATTCATTGATTTGTTGATTCATAAAAGGATTCTGTTCAGGGTGGAGGAGGGGGGACAGCTGAAAACAAGGTGTCAAAGGTGTCCACATCCTAGTGAGAATTCTCCACATCGGTGGATTGCTCTCTACAGGGACTGATAGTTGGCTGAGTCAGTTCTCCTGTTCACTGGTCCACACTCTCCCTGACCCACAAGAGACTGAGGAGGGAGAGTCCTGCATTTGTGGGTGTTTGACAGGGCCATGAATTACCCCTGTTAAATTCAAAGGAGCAACAAGGACATTATTTTAAAAGCTGTGGGAGATGTATCAAAAAGGAGGTGGGGATTGACATCAGACATTCCAGATGGGACACCTACATAGCCAGTGGGCCGGAGGCCACGCCTTTTGACATTCTTCTCAACAAAAAGGTGAACTACATTGTCGGAGTGGGTTGAGGTGAGTGAACTGAGGGAGGGAGGGGATATTGGGGGAAGCCTCTCATTGGTATGTAAGGTTTCTGCGGGTTTCAGGGAAGCATGGAAGGGACCTGAACATGTTCCTTGTTTTCAAGGAATTTTTATTTTCTGAGTTTATTCCTTATTTATGTCCTGCTGCATAAATGCCCCCCCCCCCCAGTTTCTCTCCAGTCATTGGAGGCGAGTGCTCTAAGGTCCTCCTGACCTTCCTAATGGGGTGAGGGATTAGCGGTAGTTATATCATTCTTTAATCTGATCGGTTTATTTCTTTATCACTCATCTCCAGTTCTGTAGAGGTCTGGGCTTTGTTTTTTGTTTTGTTTTGTTTTGTTTTGTTTAATTGTCCTTGATTTGGTGATCCTGATCAGGTTCTTTCCTGTCACAGGCAGAGGCTAAGATTAAGTTTTCACTTCGTTTTCTTTTATATTTAAAAAGAGCTGTTGGCTTGTGATGACTTTGCTGTGTCTTTGCTGTGACTTTGCCCATCTTACAGGATAATGTGACGTTTCAAACACTATCAGGAAAGACCTACAGGCTACCGACTGTCCTTCTGTGTATTGGTTATTGAACCCTTAAAGTTATGCCATTTCAGTGTGTTCAGATTCTGATATGCAAACTGTGTATTATCTGTCGGAAGACAGCCATTTTCTTTCAGCTTTTTACGCATCACAGAAGCTGAGGCACTAGCAACCTTTGGTTTGGTACCATTTCTAAGATGAAGGCACAGCTATCCAGCCCCGGAGAGATGATGCCTGTTTCAGGGTTACTAATTAGCGTGAAGGTATTGTGAAAATCTTGGCTCCTCCATTATTCTTCGTGTGCGTTTGCAGGGAGATGCATGCATGTGTATGTGTTTGGCTATTCAGGCCATGTCTGCACATGCAGAGACCTCATGAGAGAGCCCAGTGTCCTGCTCAAGCGCCCTAACGTTAGTCCCTGCAGATCAGGTCCCTCACTGAGCTTGAAGCTCGACAGGCAGCCAAGAAGCCCTAAAGACTCTCCTGTCTGTGGTCCTCCCAGCGCCTGGCTTATAGGCGGTCACATCCAGCTTTTTACATGAGTGTCAGGGATTTGAACTGCGGTCCTAAAGCATGCTAAGTACTCTTGCTCACTGAGCCATCTCCCTATCCCTCCTCTACTGTCCTTGTCATCTTCGTTTATTAAAAAGCTGATGTCACATGTATTGTTCACACCTTAACTTCCTTTACTCTGAACTGTTTTTTATGACAATCGTCTCAGCTTACCTCATGTGGTGGTTTGAATAGATTTGGCCCCATAGACTCATGTGTTTGAATGCTTGGTCCACAGGGAGCGGCACTGTTAGGAGTTAGAGCCTTGTTGGAGGAAGCACGTCACTGTGGGGCTGGGCTTCGAGGTTTCCACATGTTCAGGCTCCACCCAGTGCAGAATGAGAGCCTCCTCCAGGCTGCCTTCCAATCAAGGTGTAGAACTCTCATCTCCTCCAGCACCATGTCTGCCTGGATGCTGCCATGTTTCCCACCAGGACGGTAATGGACTGCACCTCTGAACCTGTAAGCCAGCCCCAATCAAGTGTTTGCCTTTATAAGCGTTGCCTTCGTCATGGTGTCTCTTCACAGCAACAAACCCTAAGATATCTTACCTTCAGGTGAAACCTGCCTAAGCCAACACCAGTCACCCCACTGGACTTCTGCAACATTGGTCAAGAGTGGCAAACCACTCCCCCCCCAATGTAAGTTCAGCTGATTAGGATAATCAGTTCTCAGTCTCCTCTGCCACTGTGTCATACTTTGACATTTTTTCCATTAACACCCCACACTTTGCCCTTTTTGTCCCTGTGGCTGGCTGGTTTCAATCCCCAGCTTAATTTGTAGAACGTAACTGTCTTTAACCTGACCTCTCACTCTGCATACTTCCTTCTTTACAACTTCCTGTGGAAGGGCTTGCTGGCGTCTTAGCCCAGCGACACGTAATGTTAGTAGACTGTCTTCTGTGCGGTTTGTACGGGCTTCCTCTTACCCGTCCCCTCCAGTTAACAACACACCCCGACTTTAGATCACCTTTAACCTTTACTCACCTGTTTTGATTTCTGTATGAGACACCGAGACCTAGTCTAAGATTTCATGATAATTATTGTCCAACATCTAGGATCCAGCCTGGTCTCTGCAGATCAAGCCAGTGCTCCATCGCTGTGCAGTTATTTACAGCTGCACCCACCACTGTGCAGTTCTGGTGTTGAGAAATAGTGGATGCTTTTTTTTCCCCCACAAACCCTTGACCCAATGGTTCTCAACTTGTGGGTCTCGACCTCTTAAGGGACTCTGTGTGTGTGTGTGTGTGTGTGTGTGTGTGTGTGTAATTTACATTAAGATGCCTAACAGTAGCAACATTAGAGTTACTAAGTAGCAATTTACTAGTTTTATGATTGTGGTGACCACAGCATAAGGGATTAAGGGGGGCAGCATCAGGAAGGTTGAGGACCACTGTGCTTGACACCGACTCTGACTAACCTTGCTCTCTATGCTTCCCTACAGAGATCCCTCAGATGAGGCCCATGGTCTCCCAGTGGGCCCTAAGGTTATTTTCCATGTCCATGTTTTTGGTTCCAGCTATAATTTTATTCCGACATTTTCCCATGAAATAATAATGTTAACAATTCCAGGACGGTAACTAAGTTTATTCTCGATCAAGTCAATAATTAATCTAATTATACTTAATATGGACTAACCTAATGCTTCTGAAATAGTTTTAGGTTGAACTTTTTTTTTTAAAATTTACTTAGTCATAAAAATAATTTTTACTCAACAGCCTTTTCCAATAAAGAACAACATATTTTCTGGGTCTTAGGCTTGCCTTTTGCCCTGTGAGAAATAAATAAATAATACGTTTATAAAATTACCAACCGTATCTGAGTGTTTGGAGTTGATATAACCCTTTACTCGCCTACCATCTCAGTAGTAGTTCACCGATCTCTGTCACACGGCCTATGTGCATTTGAGATTCCCTCTGCAGGAAGTGAGCATAATTAGCCTGTGGACTTCAGAGACCTGGCTGTAGTATATGGTGGGATTCAGGCGAGCAGAGTCTGCACTGAGCTTCTAGTGTCCCTAGCCAGCATGCTGGACTAATTTATACTCAAGGGTAAAAATTAAGGTTACCTCCTGGCAGCCAGCCAGATGGTTGCACAGGTCCAAGCCTGGGCTGGAGGTTGCAGAGGCAATCCTGTGTTCTTCCCCTTCGTGCTGTGCTATGGAACTTGCTTCTAGGCTCCTCACCTGCACGTTGTCTCAGCTGCCCTTACCACGTGACTTTTATTGGAAGGTTCATTCATGAACATAAATGTAAATAACTCTTGAACGGAAGGCTCAAATAAATAAACACAGATTTTTTTTTCTACCTAGTTATGGGCTCGTTTCAAGATTCTTGAGAACTTCATATCTCTGTAAAGCTGATCTCCAACAAGTCCCTAGAGATTTCCATCCACTATGACCTTGTGGTCCATCAGTCCCACAACACACTGAATAGAAAATAGTCACCCCCAGAGAAGGGAGGGAGAGCTGTCTTCTCTTAGGCTTACTTGGCTTTTCTTATGTCTGATCTCTCCTGTGATTTTCTTTCTTTCCCTTGGTCTCTTAGCTATAAAAAGACCCTGAAAGATGCCTTTGTTGGAAAGGCCTTTGGATGTACAAAGAGCCTCATTTTAGAAAGGCAACAGAGACCTGAGTTCCCTGGGAGGCTGAATCACATACATCAGAACTCTTGCCCGATGCCTACCATGATGTCATGCCCAGGAGCAGCGTTTCAGCAGCTCTGTGCTATTTTCTTCAGTCTTCGGCGGGCAGCCCCACCACCCAAACCCTTTAGCCTTCCTTGCAGAAATCTGCAACTCTGGATAGCTGTTGTGTTTGCTGAGCTCTTTAGAAGATCTGGCAGTGAAAATGCCTTCCTTGTGATATGCCATCTCAGCACACCACAAACTACTCATGACAAAGTAAATTTTCAGTTTGGGCTGGAACAAATTATTTGTAATAATAAAGGAACAAGCTTGTTTCTGCTAGGGGACAAGGAATCCATCTGAAGCTTTCACTTTAAGGGTTATTAATGTAGCTCAACTGCTAGAGCGCTTGCTTAGCCCATGGAAACAACCTCAGCACTCAGGAGGAAGAGGCGAGAGGATCAAAGGTTCAGTCATTCATTCTTGGGTACATAACGAGCTGTATGCCAAGATGACTACATGACACGCTATCCTAAAAAGGAAAGAAAAGAAAGAAAAAGATTCCTACTAAATGCTTTTACTCAGCTGAAAGTAAAAGAATATGCAAGTTTCGTTGTGACTACCATCCGTGACACGTTCTTGTGAAGTGCGTTCTGTCTTCAGAAAAAGTTGCAAGTCAGTATGTGTGATGTCCACAAGCAGAATACATGAGCAGCGTAATTAAAAGGTAGTTTATGACAAACGACTGTGAAGGGCTCATTCTCCACTGCTGAAGATACTGAGAAATAGTCGACTGAGTTGAATGTCTGAGCTCAGGGGCTGTATCTGGTCCAGAGGGCCCAGCCAATAATACAGGTTGAGTAAGTATAGAATGGAGACACAGATGAGAGTCATCAACTGAGAGCGAATCCTAACTTCTAGACCCCCCAGAGGCTTCCTTCCGCACATCCTGGTTCCAGGCCCCTAGAACTGTCACTGAGAAGGGACACCGAGGACTTCCCACGGCTAAACTCTGCGTGGTAGAGAGCCACTTCCCAGGATGTTCTCTGAGAGGTAATCATGGCAATGTTTGAGACCACGAAGGGTCAGGGAAGCACAGGGAGCTGATGGTTCCTTCCCACGTGGTGATCATAATGAGGAGCCAGGTCTGTGTCAGTCTTAGTTAGAGAGGACGGGGTTCGTGGCCAAACGTTGGCTCTCAATCATGTTTAAAAAGTGAAAAATGTGTTCCAAGAGGAAGGAGGGGATTGCAGATGGAAATGGAAGGTGAATATAATCAGGATATGGTGTATATGTGAATAGAGCAGTCAAAAATCGGGTGAATTTTGACAGAATCCAGGTTTTGCCATTTTTTTTAAAGCACCGTGTTAGTTCTCACAAAATCAATCACATGTCGCATAGGCCTACAGGCCACAAGTCCTATCCTCGCTTGTGTGCTGTGATTAGAGAGGATGCAGCAAGAGGTTTTCTTATTGCATGCTAATCCGGTGCTTCTCAGCCTTCCTCATGCTTCAGCCCCTTAATACAGTTCCTCATATTATGGTGACCCCCAACCATTAAATTGTTTCATTGCTACTTAATAGCTGTAATTTTGCTATTTTTACCAACTGTAATGCAAATACCGATGTTTTCTGATAGTCTTAAGTGACCCCCGTGAAGGGGCCATTCAGTCTCCAAAGGCTGTGAACCACCATATTAATCCATTACACGTTACACATTATTGTACACACTTAGCTTTATTATTATAAAGAGGGTATAAATTGGCAACCCCCTTATAAAATGACATATTTCTGCCTCCCGTTTTGCTGCAACCGTTTCCTCAAATAACAATGGATTTTCATAATAATTTTGGTACCTGTTTCAACCTCCTTTCTACTTATGACCAACAGTTTACTTAAGTAAGGGGTTTGGTTTGTTTAGGAACGTCTTTACCAAATGAGAATTTGGTCCGCGTCATTATTTGATCTCACTATCTGGTCCTACCTAGAACAGTATCTTAACCAACCCAAAACTTGGGGCAATAGAACCCATTACTATTTTGCATTTACAAAAGACTCCCAGAAGTAATTTTTTTAAAACTCAGTGAATTATACAGCTCCCAAATACAAAGAGACTTAGAGACTTATTTGTCATGATCAAGTGTTATAATTAATTCTGCAATTCAATTTTGTTTCCAAGGGCCATCTCTTTTAGCAGCTGTATGAACAGCAGGAGATGGGGGCATCTTGTGACCCTCCTGAGAGGGCCCATGACAAACAAGCTAGAAGAGCCAGGGGCCTGACAGCAGGATGAAGAAGTTGTACTTGGGAACTGCGCCAGCCATGAGCAGTGCAGAGGTGGCTCTTCATGTGTAGAACACAGAGCAGACACGAAGAAGGCCCAGGTCTTCTGGGAGTGTTGTATTCTACGACTGTCTTCAATGTGGACCACACTCTCCGAAGCCTAGAGGGCCAGGGAGATGGCGTGAATGATGGATGCCCCTGAGGAGATAACTCTACAATCTACAGAGAACAGGTTCCCTGAAGAGGTAGCCTGTGCTCAGCTCCTGCTAGGGTCAACATGCAAGAGCTGGGTCTTGGAATCAGCTCGATTTTCCACTTGTTAAGCAAAGGTAGGAATCGTAAATCGCTAAGTGATACACCTGAGTTTCGAACCCTAGAAGATACTCAAAAGACACTGTGCTCTGTAAGCCAAGTAAACCCCATGGGGGGAGTCGATTCAGCCCACGGGCCTCCGACCGGCAGCTACTTCCTTAACAGGCCCGTGTGTTCCCTTGACACGCACACTTCACACTCTTTATGCTCCGTTGTTACAATAAATCCATATATAGTGAAAAAATGATTTGTCTTGTTACCATGGTAGCTTCCTTCTACTTAATAATGGGCAAAATGATCTGTATTTAGACAATGCTAGGAGCTAGAGAATATCTCTGTGGTTAAGAGTGACGACTGCTCTTGTCAAAGGGCCCCGATTAGGTCCCCACATCCATGTTGTGTAGCTCATGACTGCATTTAACTCCAACTCCAGGGGATCCGAAACCTTTCTCTGGAATCTGTAGGCATTTCTTCCTGTCCTGTCCTCTCTCTCTCTTTCTCTCTTTCACACACACACACACACACACACACACACACACACACTATAAAAAAAACACTAAAAAAAAACCCCAATGCTAGTGAGTTAAAAGATATTACCAATAATTGAATGTTTTAAGGAAAGTAAACTATTCTGCTTTAATTCTTTCCAGAATAGATCAGTTTTAGAAGCATTTTTTTTGTCAATAAATCAGACAGTTTAGCTGGGTAGTGGTGGCACATGCTGTTAGCCCCAGCACTGGGAGTCAGAAGTAAGAGGATCTCTGAGTTCAAAACTGGCCTGGTCTACAGAGTGGGTTCCAGGACAGCCAGGACTATATGGAGAAACCCTGACTGGAAATGAACTGAAAGAGAGAGAGAGAGAGAGAGAGAGAGAGAGAGAGAGAGAGAGAGAGAACTAGACAGTTTATCTTCAAACAACTTCCCTTTCATTTAAATCCGGTACACATCTAAAGAAAACACAGTATGTCGTTTCTGGTTCATTTACTCATTTACATTAAATCATTAAGATTTTGTTTTATAGATTCCTTTTGATGTCTGAGATGCATTTGGAATGTATTCAAACGCATTTTAATCTTCTTCCTCTGTAGTCATATTTTGACCAATATAAACAAGTTCAAACACCAGAGGACTCCATTTCTAGGCTACAGCCCAAAACTTGCAGCCCATGAATTCTACACAGGACATAAATGCATTAATTCTTCTTTCCCTAATTACTACTATCTGCCATTGATTCTATCCCAGAGAGATGATGAAATAAACTCATCAAGCCAAGAATTCCAATCTTCATCATCATAAGTCATAGAATCTGTCCATTTAAAGTAAGGCTGTTGAACTGAGGCTAAATCCTTCGATTGTTAAAATAGCGTGAATGTGGTCTTAGAGCTCCAAGTTCCTGCAAGCTGTTGCTGAGAACGCACACTTAATGAAGGCTGAGAAGCTGATGTGCCAGATGGGAAAGGAATATATATTTATGAGATGCTTCTTCATGCAGGGAAGATGCATGCCACATTCTGTTCACATTCAAACAGACAAAATAGGTCTTCGGTGAGAGATAGGGCTCTCCCCACATTACTGAGCTGTCAGTTAAAATACAGTTTTGATTAGTATCACTTGCACGTTGAATACTGACTTGGTTTCTTTCCTTCCAGCAGGAAATGCAGATCCACTGGGGATACAGGCGCAGAACACGTGTCAACCCTTGGGAATGGGCCTCGATGAAATGACCCCACTCATGATTATTCCTCGCTACTTCCTGACATCTATTCCTCAAATCCCCAAACTAACAGTTCTCCCGAATTTATGGTTCATGAAAATGTTCAAGGGGTTTTCAGATCCCCTCTCTTGGCTCCCCAGAAAGTGCGGAAGGGAGGGATTTCAAAGATGTGCACCAGTGGGTCAGCCAAGGTTCACTCCTTGAGATCTTGCAGATATTTATTAGGAGTTCATGGGAGGGGAGGGGTGCTCGTTTCTCTAGACATGGATGGATTTTCCAAAACAAAAACTGCAGGTACTTTTTAAGTCTGTGGCTAGACTGAGCTAAGCCCCTCTCTGGTGATAGGATTATTCAAATGTAGAGTGTCTAGTTTACGCAGCAGCCACGGAGCACAACAGGATAGGAAGCGGGGATTGGGCCAGCAAGGTTTATAAGGAAAGGACTCTCCCAGGCTGGGGAGGCAACAATTAGATGACCCCATCATCTCCACGGGGCAGACTCTGATGCCTTACATGATGCTATGGGAGAGTGGCTTTCTGAACCTCATCTGGACATGCAGTGAGGGGATGGGTCAGGTCCTTCTCTTGTAAAAAGATGTGCGCATTGATGCCTTATACACTTTTTTGTTTGACTTTAATGGGGTTGAATATGCTTGTAAAGACTCAGTCAGAGCCTTGGCAAATATTGGTCTGCAAGGTGTATGTGAATCACTGTGATAGGGACCAGGCTAGGCAGGGCACCCTCATGGTTTGTTCTTTGTCTTCTCACACACTGCACAAACTCACCTTGTAGTATAGGGTTGGAGAATGGGAAATGCATGGAGCTTTTTGCTTTGCTGACTCACTTGGATGTGACAACCAAAGATTTGTATGTGTGTCTTGGAGAATTTAAATTTTTACCCGAAACTAAATGTGATGTGTATCCCGTAAAGTTCTTCAATATGACCCCGAGGAAAGCAAGCTTTAGGTTAACAGTCAACCCCATATGTGACAGTGGTCGCCATGATGGAGTTGAAAAACCACTGACCACGCAGTGACACTGCAGCCATCTGGGATCATAGAACGGTCAGCTGCTCACGCGTCTGTAGAGATGCTGACGGAGATGAGTCTGTGGAGCTGCCAGTCATGGAAAACAACAGCCGTGATAATGTTCAGTGCCTAATGCTAGAGGATGGAAAATGGCTGTCGCTGGCACATGCATTTGCTACAATGTACTTGCATTGCCATTTTGAAGTGTACACCTCTGCGCATGAAAAAGTCAACCACAAAATAGTATGCTCAGGCTGGTGAGGCAGCTCAGAGGTAAAGGGCTTGCTCTGTAAGCCGAGCAGCTTGAATCTGGTCCCCAGAACCCACATAAAAATGGAAGGAGAGACTTGACTGCACGGGCTCGCTGGCATCCTACCCTGGGCTCGCCGTGGCACATGTGCCCAAAGGCACACACCGTGCATCTATACACCATAACAAACCAAAATGTCGAAAATGTGCCTCATAGTGACCGCAACAGCTTCACTTGTCTCTTGAGTTCTCTTGCTTCTCCCTGGCATCAAGGAGACATTCTAAGTGATGGGCTCATAGCATCTAAACTTGTCAGAATCATTTTACGATGTTCTGACAAGCACAAACTAACCTAAGGATACACTGACCAACACTTCCTGTTACCTATTCATTCATAACTATGCCCTGATTTTTATTCCTGTCTGATAGTACACCTACAGTAAAGTACAAATCTCAGGTTTTAGTTCTGGGGACTTCTACAAGCACCCACACCCATGTAACTACCTCCCAGAACATGACATAAAACGTCCCATAAACTTCCCTTGGTGAACTCCCAGTCAATACCCAGCCTCTGCCAATGATGAGGCTGATTCTAACTTCTATGACCATAGAGTAGTTGATTCCCTTATCTGCATATAACCTTCTGGGAAGAATTTCATTTTTATTAGTTTCTTTTTTCTTTCTTTTTTCTTTTCTTTTTCTTTTTTTTTTGGTTTTTTTGAGACAGGGTTTCTCTGTGTAGTCCTGGCTGTCCTGGAACTCACTCTGTAGACCAGGCTGGCCTCGAACTCAGAAATCCGCCTGCCTCTGCCTCCCAAGTGCTGGGATTAAAGGCGTGCACCACCACCACCCGGCATTTTATTAGTTTCTTAAATCAGCATTCTGTCTTTGGGAATTGGTTTGAATATGCTTGGTCAGGGAGTGGCACTATTTGGAGGTGTGGCCTTGTTGGAGTAGGTGTGTCACTGTGGGCATGGGCTTTAAGACCCTAGTTCTAACTGCCTGGAAGTCAGTCTTCCACTAGCAGCCTTCAGATGAAGAGGTAGAACTCTCAGCTCTTGCACCATGCCTGCCTGGACACTGTCATGTTCCCACCTAAATGATAATGGACCAAACCTCTGAATCTCTAAGCCAGCCTCGATTAAATGTTGTCCTTTATCAGAATTGCATTGGTCATGGTGTCTGTTTACAGCAGTAAAAACCTAACTAAGACAGGAATTAAGGATGTTTTCTGATGGAGGAGTTAACATTTTTAAAATTGTTGTCTAGTATTTGTCGTATAAATATACTACAATATATTTATTCTTTGTACCACTGATAAATTATTTTTCCAGTTTCTGATTTATAATAAATAAAGCTCCTGTGGACATTAGTGACATTTGTTGGATATAAATACTCATTTCTCTTGGGCGTATATCTAGGAAAGCAATATACACATTTAGCTATGTTGATGTCGCTGAGTAGTTTTCCAAGGTGATTGTGCCAGTCTGCACTGACACCAGCACTGCACTGTGGAAGGGTGTTGCTGCCTTCAGTCTCATCGACACACGCTTTCCTCATTCATCCCTTATAAACTTACACATTCTGGGGAATTTGAAGTTACATCACTATAACTTTAACTCATACTGTACTAATGACTGACAATGCCAAGTACTTCCCATCAATAGTGACTACCCATCAATATAGCCACATTTACTGATGTGCTTCTTCGGCTCTCTCTCTCTCTCTCTCTCTCTCTCTCTCTCTCTCTCTCTCAACTCAATTAATAGTCTTGTCTTTTACTTATTGCTATTTTCTTTAATGGTCCCTTTCTACCCGTTGATTTTTTTAAAACTTATTGCTTGTCCCAAGAGCATGAAGAGTCTCTTTCATGTTTTCTTTTAGAATACTTAATAAATAATTTATTTCTCATTGGAGGTTGTTATCCATTCTGGTTTGATATTTAGGCACAGTGTGAGGGGGAAATCAAAGTTATTTGCTTCCACATAATTATCTAAGTTCACCAACCTGGTATGAAAATAAGCCATCCTTTCCTTATTAGACTATACCTTTGTCATAAATCAGCTATACTTGTGTGTTAAGTATACTTGAATGCTCCTGTTTCTAGAAACATCTCTAGAAAAAAAATGATGCCCAGTTTTTGTCTTTTAGCACCAGCTCTTATAACCCAACTAGTAGCAGGTTTTTTTTCTTAGCCAATATCTTTCACATTTGCTAGAGACAGACTTTGTCAAAAGCAGAAGAAAAAGCCTTTGAGACTTGAAAGTAATTCAGGTCCTGTGCTAACTCAGGATCTTAGTTTGGGTTTTTGTTGCTATGGTAAGGACCAAGTCCAAAGGATTTATTTCAAGTACAGCTCATGAGGGAAAACCATACAGGAGCTCAAGGCAGGAACTTAGAGGCAGGAACAGAAGCAGACGCAATGGAAGAACCCTTCTTCCTGGCTTGCTCCTACTAGCTTGCTTAGTCTGCCCTCTTATACACCCCAAAACCACGTGTCCAGAGATGACATTATCTGTAGTGGGATGAGCCCTCCCACATCAACTGTAAAAAACATGCTCACAGGCTTGCCCATGGGCCAGCCCGACAGGAGGCAGTTCTGAGATTGAGATTCTCTTTACCCAGATTTGTCTAGGCTCCATCAAGTTGGCAAATCAAACCATCACATTTATAATTGGAGAGAAAATAAGGGGAGACAGTGACTAATCTACAGCCTCCCGTGGGCAGAAGTAAGGATAGAAAGTTACATGGGCTGTATCTATCTGAAGACTGGGGTACTGGGCAGATTCACCATGTAAGGTAGAAAATCTCTATGTGGAGAGATAGAGATAGAGATAGAGATAGAGAGAGAGAAGAAGAGGAGGAGGAGGAGGTGGTGGTGGAGGAGGAGGAGAGAGGAGAGGAGAGGAGAGGAGAGGAGAGGAGAGGAGAGGAGAGGAGAGGAGAGGAGAGAAGAGAAGAGAAGAGAAGAGAAGAGAAGAGAAGAGAAGAGAAGAGAAGAGAAGAGAAGAGAAGAGAAGAGAAGAGAGCAGCATGACCCACAAGAGAGTAAGATGAGATGTTTGTTCCTAGGTTGTTATTCTGGGAAATATGATCTCCATTAATGCTGAAGACCAAATGAGGAAGGAAAAAAACAAACATTTTCTGAACAACCTGACTGATTTAAGAGGATCAAACCCATTATTTAATGTTAAAGCAGCCAATGTGCAATATCCATAAGTCAAGAAATTAGTAAGGGGTCATAAAGATGTAGCTCTCAGAGGAAAGAAGATAGGAGACAATAATAGAAGGGATTGCTGGGCAGTGGTGGCGCACGCCTTTAATCCCAGCTCTTGGGAGGCAGAGGCAGGCAGATTTCTGAGTTTGAGGCCAGCCTCGTCTACAGAGTGAGTTCCAGGACAGCTAGGGCTATACAGAGAAACCCAGTCTCGAAAAACAAAAGACAAAAACAAAAACAAAACAAAAAAGAAAAGAAAAGAAAGGATTAAAAGAAATTAATGGGACAATTGATGTTAAATTGGGATGGGTATGGAAAGGTAGAATAGAGGAAAGAATACCAGAGGGATAAATAACACTAAAGACCTTGAAAAAATCACCTAGAAACCTATTGAAGAAACACACACACACACACACACACACACACACACACACACACAGAGAGAGAGAGAGAGAGAGAGAGAGAGAGGAATTAGAATGGGATTACCCTATAATGAGATGACACTGCCCTTATTGGAAACCATGGGCTAATAAATAAAAGTCCAGTGCTGGAAATAGGTTACTTCTTTTGGAGTTTTTGGTCAGTGGGGTTCCACAGATCACCACACATTACAGGCTATTACCAATTTTACTGATTACCCTCGAGAATGTTGAGGCCATCACGTACCTAAGTCACAGACTATGCAGGTATTAAGCTGGTAGAGTCTTGGAAATTTTGTCCCTACCGGCTAGCTTTCAGGGTGTGGGAAGGTGCTGTGCACACTGACAGAAGAGAAAAGTTACTATCAATCTCATTCAGATGTGAACCCTGTGCGGTACCACAGTGACTGGCCTGGTGAGATGCACCAGCTGATACAATAGTGCTGTGGCCACCACTGGAGCAATCAACTGCTTTCTGATTGGATTTAAGTCTTGATCTACAAGATTAAACCCATGCCTGGTACAAGTATCAGTTCAAGAACCTGTGGCAACACAAGTCATATACCCTGAGCAAGAACCTACTACTATTAATGTGCTAAATTCACATAATATTAAACTGCATTTTAATGATTCCTTGTGAATTCATATATTAATTCATTTTTTAACCTTCCGAGGAGCTTCTATTTGAAATAGATAAAAGTTAACATAGAGACCCACAACTGACCAAGGTGCAGAGAATTAAGAGATTGTGAAATGTTCAGCCCTAAATGGGAAATCTTGATCACACCTCCTGATCCCTAAGGCTTAGAGATCATTATGGAAGAGGAGGCATAAAGACTGTAAAAGCCAAAGGTGGTAGACAGACGTATGGAAGCAGTGTTGTCCAGATAGAGCAGGGCGGCTGCACATACAAATTCGCGGTGGTTATAACAGCCTGCACACATCTGTGCGAGCTCAGTCGTGTCCAATACCAGCATGGAGAGAGGGGGCGGACATCAAGACTTACCCCTAGCTGAAGATCTAGTGGCAACAGAGATCTGCTGGGAGAGAGAGTCAGTTTTCTTTATGGTTGTAGCTCCTGATGAGTCACCCACATGCCAGTGGAAGGCCATACGTCCAAGAATATATGGACAGCACAAATTGGACTTGGTTGGTATTTAAGAAAGAAAGAAAAATGATACAAAGTTGGGTAGTAGAGAAGAGGAATGGGTCTGAGAGGAGCCGGGAGAGAAGCGACTATGATCAGACCACATTTTATGAATTCTCAAAAAACTGATTTAAAAACATTTGTCCCGTCATGTATTCATTGTACAGGGTACCATGATAGTCGAAGATGCTGTCACGTTTCACAGAAAGTTGCACTGCACTCTGAACACATAAAGTAGCGACATGTGAAGAACCCAGCTCTTGGGAGAATGGCCGTAAACCAGCCTCCCTACTACAGCTTTGCTATGGATAGCTGTTTCTTCTTTGTGAAGAAGAAACAATTTCATCCCTCTTCTAGTACCAAGGCAACGCTCAACAAATATTGATTGAACAAGCTCTTCAGAGTCCAAATCAGCTTGAAACAGTAGGAAAAAAAATAAAAAGAACAGATCAGAATCTGAGCAGAGGCAAAGTTTTGATTCCACTTCTTTAAACTCTGAGATCTTGGGCTGATTATTAAAACTTTGTTGCTGAATATAGCAAAAACCTCTCAACTTCACTATTGCACATGCTTTTGTGACAGTGAAATTACTGATTTATGGTACAATTACATCAGAAATGGCTATTAGGTTACAGACACCTCTTAGAAATGATAGACTTTTAGTTGTATGATTGAATGTTATAAAATGAATCATCAGTAAGAAAAGCTATAATAACTACAATACTGCATAGACCAAGCACAATACTAAAATAGTCTTGCAAGATTAGTATTTACTTTGAATAGATGAAGTAACTGAGACTTAGAGAGATTAAGACTTTTGCCCAATATCACATAGCTCATCGGATGGTGGGAGCAGGAGGCAAAGCCAGATTGTCTGGGTGTGGAGTCTGCTCTCCCCTGGGACAGTTCAGTCTCTGCTGATGTGTATCATTGACCTGGAAGACAAAGAGTCAGGCAGTATCAGCTGCCAGTCCACATTCTCTCTCTTGACACTGGTGTGGAAAGACACCACGAAGGAAGAATTATGAGCAACAGCAGTGGTTGTAATTTCCCCTTTTGGGATAAATAGATCAGAAAAGCAAATCGGATCCTGGACAAGCTTAGAAAGCGCAGAATGTGCTCAAAGACTTCCACTGACTGCTCAGGCCCAGCCAGCAACAATGCCAAGGCTAAGCCAGGCTGGGAACAAACTCCAAAGCAGATAGTGCAGCAGCTGTGCTCGGTGACGTCACCAACATGCTCAATGCCCATCTGCATGGAGCCGTACTGGCTGGAGACACCGCATCACCAGTAGTGCACGCCCAACCCCTGCTCCCCTGGGATGCTGGGAATGCAGGAGCAATGGCCACTGACTTCATTCCAAAATGGCAACTGGCTCTGGAATCCCTGCCTAACCCCATCTCAACACAAGGACAAAGTCATTCATTCATATCTCTCTCTCTCTCTCTCTCTCTCTCTCTCTCTCTCTCTCTCAGCCACTATAGACAATCTAATTTATTTGTTAGATTCTCTCTTATTGAAAACAGTAAGAAGGGGGTGGAGAGATGGCTCAGAGGTTAAGAGCACTGACTGCTCTTCCGAAGGTCCTGAGTTCAAATCCCAGCAACCACGTGGTGGTTCACAACCATCTGTAATGAGATCTGATGCCCTCTTCTGGGGTGTCTGAAGACAGCTACAGTGTACTTACATATAATAAATAAATAAATATTTGAAAAAGAATAAAAAACAGCAGGAGGGAGGCTGATGGATCATTCAATGGGTGATGGAACTTACTACCCATCCTGATGACTGGCGTTTGTTCTCCAGGACTCACATAGTGGAAGAAGAGAACTGACTGCCACAGGTTGTCCACTCACGACGGTGCCACAGTGTAGCCACACACAAACATGTACAAATCATGCATCCATGCATTCACACATACATGCATTCACACATACATGCATTCATACGTACATGCATCTTTCAAGGCAGTGAGAGAAAGGGACATGCTCTCACCTCAGACCTAGGGAGTAAGCAAGTTTTTAAATCCTCTCACCTCTTTGAAAGTTATTCAGCAAGTTTCCTATAGAATAACAAAATAGAGCCATCTCCCAATGGGTGACACCGGACATGGAGCTGCTTGGGGGCGGGGGTAGGGGAAGGGAAGAGTGATCTGTCTTCAGACCCTGGGCTGCTGCGGATAAAGATGGATGTGCTAGGTGTGGTCTGGACTGCCACACACAGCATTCATCAGCGATCAAGGCTGGAGAGGCAGATTGGAAGAAGACACACAAGACCACAGGGTAAGGTCAAACTGTAAAGAATAAATCATAGCTGCTGTAGCAAAGAACAAGGAACAGTTTGGGTGACCCTTTGCCATTGTCCCGAACCTCTTGGCTTCACCCCTGACGGGGGGGGGGGGGGGGGGGCGAAGCACCGCTCAAAGCCTCAAAGACTCAAAGACTTCCATTGCAAGAATTCCACTAGGCTCCCAGCTGATTTTCCACAGCTCCCTCGAAACCCTGTCAAAATAAAGGTTCTTAAAGCTGGAGTAAACTTGGAATTCTGAGCTTCCTAGAGAAATACATAGAGACAGGGCAGTGTTTTGTGGATTGTGTCTTTTGGAACTGCTCATACTAAGCAGTCGTCTGTCACACAACTGGGTCATTTTTCAACATTTCTAACTTTTAAAATGTATTCCACCTTTCTAATGGAAAGCGTAAATTTTAAGTCTTCAAAATATTGCCCTATGCTCTTGAGTTTCCTCTCTCGGTGCTCCCAGATAGAAGTCTAAGTAACATGAGTCCTCCCAGCTGCCGATGTCCTGGTGGCACTGGACCACTCCTTGAGGAATAGGATCCTAGGAGGCAAGTAGGTAAGCCAACAGGTGCTGCAGTAAACCTTCCAGTAACTGAGGCCCAAGGATCCAGATATGGTACCCTCATCTGAAGATGGCTTGGAGGGAGGGAGGGAGCAGATTTTCTTTGTAATCACAAGACACTGTGAAGTTGTCAGGGTGCCAGTGGTGACAGAGAGCCCTGGTGGCCAGGGTTGAATAGCTGAAACCTTGGCCAAGCAGAAAGTCATTGGAATGGGTCCAGGTCAAAGCAAGAATGCGGCTGAGGGAGGCGCCAACTCTGTGGGAGACTGCAGCTGCAAACAGCAAAGGCCAAGGTGGGCTGGCTGGGGTCAGGGCTGTGGGAAACAGACACCCCAGGAGTCTGCATGTGGGGAGCAGAGGCAGGGAGAAGCCACAACTCCAAATTGAGTCCCAGACGCAAGGATGTCATTCTTCAGAGAATTCCATATGTATCTGAGAAGCGCAAAATATCCGAGGTGAGGTTTCAGACTATGGGCAGTAATTGTGGAATCATTTCGTTTGAGTCCACAAACTGATTTACCGAGGGTATCTGAGATCTAAATAAAACCCATGGATTACAGAGCGGTTAAAAAGCATCTGTTTGCTTATTTTATATGCACGCATATACATGTGTGTATGTGGAAATATAAACAGCACAGCCCGACAGAACACATTTGCAATTAATTTTAAATTACTAAGTACTGATGAATGATTTTAAGATGCTTGCACACAATTTGTTCTCAAGCATTTTCATATTTGAACTCCCCCCCTAATCTTATTTACATTGCGCCTTTGCTTAGCAAATATTCTCCAGCTAATGTCATGCTTGTAAGAGCTCCTGGCTTACACAACTGCAGAGGCTGGAACCCTGTTCCTGTGTAAACACAGACACCTGGAGTCCAGAGAAACGAGGTCAGGCAGCTTCATGGAGGTCAGTTTCTTAGAAGGGACAGGATGTCCACTGTCTTAATAAAAGTTCTCAAAAGAAACAGAATCAGTTACGAACTCTAAACACACATTAACACACACATGTGCATGCACAAATTCATATATGTATAGTCTACTCACTATGTCAGAGAGAGACAGAGACAGAGAGACAGACAGAAAGAAATATCTCAAGATCAATGTCATCCAAGTCTTTACGTCTCCCCAGTAGAGAATTAGTAGTTCAGATAATCACTACTCAGGTAACAGAAGTGTAAATAGCGTCTAGATGCCTGGCACAACTAGTAGGCCAGCCTAGACAATCTGAATAATAATCTGTGTTTTAACGGGGTCCCCATGTGACTTGTTGACATACCAAACTCTGAGGACACTTGATTTGGTGATGGCCTGCTTAACCAGAATACTGTTAAACTTCTATCGTGAATAAAACACTATATAGCCCACTCTGGGGACAACTGATAAATAAAATAGGCACAATCCTGGGCCTCACTGGTACTCTCAAGTCTATACTTGTTCAGCTAAGCTAAATGACATATTATTGTGTGATTGTCCCCACACAAATACATGCTATTAAATAATATGTAGTCAAAAATATCCTTATTAATATATTTGGATATTCATAACATATCTTTGCAAGTGAAAAAAAAAAACACATTCCAAAACGGTGTATACTAGATAAGGTGATCTGTTTTGCAGACACAAAATAATTGAAACAGTGTGCATGTAAGTAGTATCTGAATATATAAGCCAGAAAAATTTTAGAATCTCTCAGGAAAGGGGATTATGGGTGATTTTTATCTTCTCTCTTAAAAGATTTTCAGTATTTTTGTCCAATCTTTTACAATAAGCACATGCTATTTTAATAATTAGAAAAGACAAGAATCCTTTTTTTTTTTTTTTTGGTTTTGCAAAAGATGACCTTACCGGCTGTATCTGCTCCTCTTCATCGTCTGTTCTTGCAATAAGAAGGTCCAAGGTTCATAAACCATGTCTACACACTTCCTCATCTGGCTAAAATTCATGTGTTCGCTTGTCTGGAGACAGGATCAGGACTAAAGGCAGATGTGATTCAAGTACCTGTGTTGGAGGCCTTTATAGCCTCTGAGGATGGGGGTTGGGGGGGTGGGGAGACAGAACACCAAATCTATGGTCAAGTTCAGCTCCAGCTGAGGAAGCAGACAGCAGGCTGTGACTCAACTCCCATATCCTCTTCCTCCTGGCCAGATGGCTGCTCTGCGGTCCCAGCCTTCTTCACGGTGCGGCTAGATGTTAGGACTAATGAAATGTTAGCAGAGGTGATGCAGGGGGCTCCGCCCTACTTGCCTCCCGCATGACTGTTCCCACTCTCCTCCCAAGATGAGTTGGTGTCCACAGGGCCCTAGAGACAGATTACAGAGCCACGAGGAGGACGGCCCTGAGCCCTGCCTCGCATGAGTTAGAGCAGGCTGCCTTTCGGGAACATATTTTGGGTGTGATATAAGCAAGAAATATTAAATCGGGATCACACTTGAGCCATGAAAACTTGGGTGTGGGATGCTGTTTGTTACAGAACATTTGCATCGGGTTTTGAGCAAAGTACTGCTGGTATGTTAAGATAAGAGAAGCAGGAAAGAATTAAGTGCAGTGTATCAGGGGCTGGGAAAAGGCTCCTCTTAAGGAAGATGAGTTTGACCAACTGAACTGAATTATGATTACCTTATTCTCACATCCAAGCTTTTGGGAACACTTACCGCAGAGGATCTGTGTGGTGACAGTCAAACATTTGATACAAATGGGGAAATGAGGAAGGCCCTCTTTTATCTAGCCTTTGTGGTTTCCTTTTCTGGCCTTATATATCGGTTAATTTCCTACTTACTGTGATAAAACAAATACCTGACAAAGCAATTTAGGGAAGGAACGATTTATTTGGGTTCATAGTTTGAAGATCCAGGTCATTGGGACAGGAAAGTAGTAGAGACCTTGAAGAGCTTGGTCACTGTGTATCTGCAGTCTAGAAGCAGGGAAAGACAAAGGCCAAAGCCCACTTGCTTTCTCCTTTGTACTTGGTCTGGGATGCCAGCCCACAGAATGGCGTCCCACATAGCCTTGGTGAGTTCTTCCATCTACAAACACACAAAGCACGTCCACAGCACAGCCTGGTTTCCTAGGTAATTCTGGATCTTATCAAATTGATTGAATTAACCAACCGAGTAGGAGGCAAGATGCATGAGATGTGGTTATCTTAACCAGTGAAGAACGAATTTAGAACAATTCTTCTCCAGAAAGCTGGTCTGCAGCAGGACTCTGAGATCTCAGTCACTAACCCTGTCGGTTTAGCGGCAGTTGTGCGTAAGGGCCATCCAGTCGTCCTGTTAGAGTGCCTGGAGTTTCTTGCTGGCTTGAACGTAACAGCTCTTCCGCTCAAAATTACATTAAGATGAAACTTGGCACTGGGTTTGTCAGCCAGATGTGAAATTTTATTGTCAAACAAATAAGCCAAAAGAAAAAGTGAAAAATGTTTCATGGATCCCCCAGTTGTTGTGATAGAGTGCTTGTTCACTGAAAAATTGAGCTAGAAGATTAAAGCTTCAACTTAAAATATAAAATTTTGCAAACAGTTACTATTTTAAAAATATGACTATGTATATATTAAGGAGGCTTTGAAATAATAGCTACTAATAAAAGAAAAGGAGCATGCGTATTAGTAGACTCTCTGGGTGGGCCTGAGAGTATTCTTTCCTTCTCACTAAACTGAAGTCTTGATGTTGAATAACAAACCCTGCCCTACAAATAATGTCTCTCTTTGTCATGAATTTATTTCAGAGTCTTTTCCTAGGCAAGCAAGAGGCACAATCTGGAAGATATCTCAACAACTAACACTTCCTGTTGGATGTCAGAAACGACTATTACTGTAAAAAAGGAATCCCTTCTCCTCTAACACCTTGAATAAGGGCATGTTTGGTGGCAGCCCGAGGCACCCGTGTTCCCAGGGATGAACGAGGGAATCAGGGAATTTGGAGTCAAAGACTACCTGGTCAGGGTCAGAGAAACTGCAGGCTGCCCAGCACCTTCAATGAGTTAGCATCATAGAAAGGAGGAGCAGGGTAGGCATGGACAATGTCATAGACACAAGAAGAATGACGATGGGAAATGCCTGGCAAGCTCTCAAAAGGCACAGAGCACGAGGAAAGTACTGATCCCTTCTGGAACACGAGCAGAGCAGAGTCAGTCGGTGCTATTGATGAAGCCTGACTCCTCCAGGGACCCAACCTGATGCAGACCACCAGGGGAGCAGGGACCACCCCTGGAGGACCCCTAAGCCGGTGGGTAACTCTGGAGCCCAGAGGTAGCACTGTTTGTGGCCACAGCTCCTTTTATTGCCTGAGGGACACAATGATATTTATACCTCATTCTAGGAGTCTGCGGGGCTTAATAAGTTCAAGTGCATAGGCACCAAGACACTCGGAGAAAAGACTAGAATTATATTATTCCTGGCTGGGAGTGTTCCCTTTAAAATGTCTCCTAATTACAGTACCACCCTTGTAGATGCAGACCACAGCGAGGTCCCGGGCTGTACTGTAAACTTATTCCCACCTAATAAACTTCTTTTCTTGGCATTTTTCTCTCATGCTCTTTTATCCCACAGCTTTCTAAACCCAGGCCTGCCCACTTCAGGAGATGTCTCCAAGGGGTGAAACTGGATGAAGAGTAGTGAAACTGTGAGTCTAATCCTTCTGTGTCGCAATTGGGGCTGAAGTCTCCAAGACAGATGCCCCGCGTGTTCAGCTGCTGAGGGAACTTCTGGGCTACCTGCTTGGCTCTGAGGCTCAGCCAGTTTGTAGTTTGAGTTGTTGAAGGGACCACCCTCTTGTTTTGTCTTCTCTCTGTCTCTCTCTCTCTCTCTCTCTGTCTCTCTCTCTCTGTCTCTCTCTCTGTCTCTGTCTCTTTCTCTCTCTCTCACACACACACATATACACACACATACACACACACTCACACTCATACACATAGACACATTCACACCACACACACACATACAAACACACACATTCACACTCATACACACAGGCACATTCACACCACACACACACACACACACACACACACACACACACTCACTCACACTCACACACAATGTGAGTTAAGCTTCCTCCATTGCAAGCAGTCTGAGTGTGGTTACGGCTCCTGTTCTTCGTCTGTTATTTTCTAGTGCTCATCCACATGAGAACTCAAGATCTCTTCTTTTCATCCAAATGGCAGTGCTTAGTTATTTTAAGACGGAATGCTTCGCTGACTCATGGTGGAAAGGAATGTCATGTTCCAGGTGCTCTGCTACCTGAAAATGTGTGGGAGTCTCTGCGCCCATTCAGGCCTCATCTCGAAAATTTTTGGTAGGGGTGGGGGAGTGGGAGGGAGAGAGAGAGACAGAGAGAGAGAGACAGAGACAGAGACAGAGACAGAGACAGAGACAGAGAGACAGAGAGCAAGAACATTCATTATCTGTGAAGGAGATCTATCATAAGATTTAGATAGCTTTAGGAGTAGGCCGGGCCATTGACTCTAGGACCACTCTCCTAAGCTTATTATCACAGAAACCAGGCTGCTCTCATGAGGTCCTCAGGGAAGGATGCTTTGGGATAACGGATAGCTACCATCCCTGTCTTCCCAGAAGACATTCCTGAGAGCTGCTGCAGTGCCTTCTCCTGAAGAAGCTTATGTGTAGGTGTGCTGGAGGTGAAAAAATGGGAGTGGGGGCTTTGTTTTAGGCGAGATATTCAGAATAGCGTGCAGATGGAGGCAAAACTAAGGGTTTGGGGGTTTTCACATTAATTGTATCTCATTTGTGGTTGCTGACTAATCTGGGAAAGCATGGAGCACGCAAATTCTCAATACCTATATAAAAATGCGAGGTGGAGGGGCGGCTACCTATCACCCTACACAGAAAGAGTCGCTGGAGCTAGCTGGGCCTGTAGTTTTGTTGAACTGTGAGTTCTGGGTTCAGCAAAAGACCCTATCTTAAAAGCTAAGGGGGAAAGGGATAGGAAAAAGATGCCCAACATTGACCTTTGAACTCCACCTGCATACAAACATATGTGTGCAGTCACATGAACACTTAGGCTGGAAAGGAGAGAGGGCTCGCAATGAATAAAAAGAGAAAGTCCCACGCAAGCAGGTGGCAGACAACTGTAATTCCAGCATTCAAAAGGCTGAGACAGGAGGATTATAAGTCTGAGGCCAGTCTAAATTACCCAGAGCATCGAAGACCAGCTTGGGCTATTGTTTGTTTTAAGATTCTGTTTCAAAGAACTAAGAGAAAGAGCCCATCACTTTTTACAGACTTATTTTTCTGTAGAACATGTGACACACTGTATAAATCCCCATTGGCACAATAACTTGGACACATGATAAATAGAAAACAGTTTTACTTCTATTTTCCGTGGCTACTGTTTCTATTAGAACTTTTGTGTCTGTGACAGCATCATCATAGTGACAAATATTTTTGTTTATTTTTTTTTACTACTACACAGCACTTAGTAGGTATGAATCGAAGTCCAAATAGTCTTCATAGTTTTAAACAAATTTTCTGGGCTCCTGTACCAACAAATGTTTTTTGGTATATATTCCCCAAACAACAAAGGTATATATCCCCCCCCCCATGTTACATAGCTGACTTGATACATGCTTCTGAATTAATGTTGTGGTGTTTCTTTGTTCATGTATATAATTAATATTTATATTTAAAAACCCTGTTTGGTGATTGATGTATCTGTTGGTGTATTCCTTATGCTCTGAGTAAGCTTCTACAAGGAGGAAGAACCTCCAGCCTGGATTTCTGCACACCATCTGCAGGGGCCATGCTCTGGGTGTTCTGTGACATCTGTCACACCACTGAGGTTCCTCTCCTGGTCGCTCAGCTTGTGTCCAAGAGCAAGTGTTACAATCCAAGATGTGTGCAAAAGAAATGTGCTTATGTGCAGGAGCCATAACTGCCGAATGGGAGCGAGTGTATTATGCTGAGATGAAAGTATAAATACAAGAAAGCTTGACTGAAGAAAAAAGATGGCTGCAGGGGCGTGGCACCAATCCTTAGACAATTTGCGAAGGATATACCACAGTGGCAGGGACCAGGCTGACAATTATACAGTTGATCAATTCAGAGTCTACAGGCAGGATGTGCCCTGCCTTCCAGACATCTGAAGCAATGGAAGAGCCATCACTGGTGACCAGAAAAGACATCCTCATAGGATGGAGTTCCTTTTAAGTGGGCAATGGAGTGCAGATTCCTCAGAATTCCCGTCTCCTGCAGCGTAGCCTGCCCGTGCAGGGAGCTGAGGATGAGTCACCAGCTTAAGTGTGTGCCCACTCCCACAATGCTTGCAGGAGGCTCAGATGCAAAGGCACACTCGGCTTTAGAATAAACTAGAATCTGAGAGACCCTTGTTCTTGGCTCCTTCACAGCCTTGTGTAACTCATCTGCTTCCCAGAGTAACCACCAACAACGTAGCCGTCCACAGTGCCTACCCCAGGCTCGCTCTCTCCCCCTCATTCCATAGTCCTACAAAGAACTATTCCCACTGGCCCAACATGAACCAGTTATCACTTCCAGGCCCCTGGATACAAGCTGATTCACAGTCTACTCCCCCAAGAGTGGTCTTCAGAAACTGTAGGCAGGAGTTAAAGAGAGTAGAAGAGGTCACCAAAAGGTGGGAAGGGTGTGAGTTGTTGGTCTCATAATTTAGGATAGCTCAGTAAGACACACAGACTAGTAGTTTGAGAGCAGGCCTTATGTTCCTAGATACAAGCTCAAGTAGACTACAGGAGACTTAAGGGTTGGAGACTCTGGTTCTGCTTTGTATCCCAGAGCCAAGTCTCCCCTCTCTGAACATCTTTTTTTTTCTCTTCTGAGCAATGGGGAAAAACATATCAGACCAATTGTACGTAAATCATTGTTTCAAAAGGATTGGGCTGTTTATAACCCACTGACAGCAAGACAGTTCTACTTGTGGTGGAAGAGAGAAACGCTGGTGGGAAGTTCGGATGGGATAGTTGTAACTCTTCTAAATATTAAAGGACAGGGGGCCAAATGCACCACTCATTCATAAATACACAGAGCTGACAAACCTCTGTGTAAAATAAAACCTACATAAGGATGAATCATATAATATAGTAGCAATTGTTGCTACTGTTTCCCTAGAGTATAAAGTCATTCATCATCTGGCAGATGATGGCCAGGACTTCATTTAATCTTTTATTTTGTTATCGCATGAATATTCTAAGGTACCTGCTTTTTTTTTTCTTTTTAATCCTTGTTTCACAGCAAAAGGAACTGAGCCCTCGCTCAGAAAGCTCAGTCAATAAGAGATGGCAGAGTCATATTACAAGCCATTTTGTGCTGTGACAGATTGGGAAGGGCTGCCTCAGCTGCCCCTCAGATGAAATGAAATAAAATGAAATGTGTGGAAATTGGTAATGTTTAAAATTATACAATATGATGAGGTGCGTAGAGCACACACCTTCCCTCCCGTCTCTCGTATTTCGTGCATTTAATAAACCTCTCAGTAAAGGTATGGATGCGTCTGAAGGTGTAGCTGCTCCATTGAAACCCAGTCCCTTGTCTGGAAGCTACAGCAGTGTTTCCCTCACAGAGGCAGGCACACGGGGAGACCGAGAGCATAGCCTAACCACTCTCCGAGGGCATGCAGTTAAGTTTTTATTGGCCCGTGTATGGCCCTTCAGGCCTTGATGTTTTAGCACTTGGGCCATGTGTTTGGGAGGTGCTATGAGAGAGTGTTTGGATTTGGGGGTTGCTCGTGTGTGCACGTGTGCACGTGTGTGTGTGTGTGTGTGTGTGTGTGTGTGTGTAGCTGGGTGGTTTCCAGAATGGAACAAGAAGGATTAGCTTTCAGGGTTTGGCCCAGCCTAACCTGTAGCAGATGGGCACCGGCTTTAAGTTCCCATAAAGTCAACCCCAGGAGACTTGTTAAATAATTTATCCTCAACTTTGGAAGAGCAAAGGAATAAGGTGATCAAGAAAAATGGAAGCCACACGATAATGTGCCGTTGATGCAGTAGGCTTGTCTTTCACTGCGGTACATGGCGAGTGGAATAGTGAATGGATTTGCAAGGGGTGGGGGAGCTAAGTCTGGGGGTGGGGAACCCAAGGAGCAGACAGACCCTGACTTTATCCCCTGCAGCTGCAACAGAGAAAGTGAGAAAAGCCCCGTTCTCTACCTAGGGAATGGCCCCCAACTTTAAGACATATTGAACCATGTTCATTTACAGGCCTTCCAAAATAGTCATTTTATTTCATCCAGCTGTGGGGCCTGACTTTTGGCTAGAAAGGAGAGCCAGAAAGAGGAGGGGGTCAGAAATGGAAAAATAAATCCATGGGATGCCTGTCAGTACCTGCTCCTAAGCAGAGAGGTGGGGCAGAGGGGGTAGCAAAGTCACATGGGCAATTCAACATAGGCCACCGTCTCCTGCTGCCTCTGAAAGGCCCTCTGTTTTCCATCGCCAATGGCGAGAGAGGTAAAAGTCCTCCACGCTTCGAGCAGATCATGAAAGCCTCCAGCTTCCTCTTCCCTTCAATAAGATGCACACGGCTATAGCTCAGTTTTCAAATCCTTCTGCTTGCATTGAACAGAGTACAGAAAGGTTGGGCTAATGGGGGGGGGTGTTGCAAGCAACAGAAAACTATTACAGTTGACTTGAGCTGAAAAAGAATTCTTCTAGAGGAAGACTGAGTAGCTTGGAGAGCGGAAGAAGGTTTGGAAGGTGTGCACATAGAAAGGGGGTCAAGGGATCACAACCAGGGTCCCACCACAGAAAGGCCTGGGTTGCTACTGTAGCTCCCCTGAGTCCCCCATTAAGTAACCATTTGCGTTGCAGACATGACCACACTTAATCCTTGGGTATTCCGTATTTCTCTGCATGATCCAGTTAGAGCCAGGACGTTTGCTCTCATCTCTCATACCAACTCACGACAGTGAACTCTGACCTAGGTTACCTCCAAGATGTCTTGGGAGGTTCTGCTGTCAGGATGACAAAATGACCATCTGCTTACAACAACAGGGCTTCCTCTAACATCAAGAGCTCCTTTTCCAATGACTGAAAAACAGGACTTCCCGCTGCCATCATGGGCCTAATGACCTCTATAGATAATGTGTACTTCAAATTTTCTGGATGTTTCCGTTTCTCTAATCCAATCTGAAGGAGAATTGGCTTAGAGGTTCTTTGAACTGGGGATGTTCGCACGGAGGGTCTGGACAGCCGGAGCTGTGGGCCATTGCAATGGCACCATTCTTTCACACAAAGAGCGGAACAAGAGATGCAAACATCCCACACCCATAAAACCACAGTCTCCTCTTTACAAGCTGAGGGAGTAGTTTGATCCTAATAGAAAATCAAAGGCAACTGTTTATTTCCTGAAACGCCTCACCAGACACGACCTGTCTGGTTGGCCTGGAGAGTTAAGGCCCCAGCTCGGGGTAGGGTCTGTTTGGCCTCTGAAATCATCAGATGTTTACGTTGAATCCATGTGAGCCAACACAGCTCCTCAGAACCAAACCGTACACGGCTTTGGAAGGGAATAATTCCCAGCTGTCTGTCAAGCCTTCTTCCTCTCCTACTGTCCTGAGGAAGGGGCAGGCTGAGATCCAGAGACAGAAAACCACTGAAGGACACAGCCTCAGGAGAGCACAGCTCCAGACCTTTACGTTAGAGACATGAGGAAAGAAAGACCCTTCTGGTCTGACAACGTAGTGGCTAAAGGTTTGGTAGCCCTAAAGAAAGTGGAGAGATAGAGAAAAACATGGAGCGCACCGCCCATCCTGAGGCCCAGCATGTCCTACTATGCAGATAAATACAAAGTTGTCAATTGTTGAAATATGTCTGTGTGTCACGTACCCTACTAACACTCACTTGAGACTTACTGATGCTGTTTGCGCATGGCTTTTCCCCCCAGCTGAAGAATTGACAGGAGATAAATGCTTCCTACACAATAAGCATGCAAATTCAATACTGATTCCATAACTAGCTGGAAATTTAATGGTACAAGTAATAAAATAATAATAATAATAAAACACAGTTCACTGGGACCGGGAGCTTTATGTTGATTAGGTACAGAGTAATGGGAAAATAAGCTCCAAGCGGGAGTGCCCAGGAGAGCAGGGAGGACTCTAACCCAGAGCCACTCTCCTGCCTCACCACCACTACCACACCTCCTGTGGTAGCCAGTTTTATTGTGACTATTAGTACATACCCCACAGAAACCTTTTCAGGGAGAAAAGATGAGTTTTATTCAAGGTTTCAGTCAAGTCCACGGGAAATTGCAGAGAGCAAACTCACACCACAGAGAACAGAGAGCATTGCGCAGCAAAGACAAGAAGCCAGGACAAGATGCATCTCCCATAAAGCCAGTACCTCCCAACCACTCCACTCATGGTTTGAGTCCATCAGATTATTCACGGAGTCGGAGCCCCCATGGCCATAGATACATAAGAGGAGTGCTTTATCAATCCAGTCAAGATCAACCCTTACAACATCCAAAGTCTGCCCAGGGTATAAGAATGTTACCAGGATAGAGTGAATAGTTTGTGTTTAGCAAAGATTCTACTTGTGGAATATTAAGATAAAATGGATTTTTGACTCAAGAATTCAACTTGTGTGTCCTATGGTAAGAATCCATTTCTTTGCTGGGCAGTGGTGGAGCACGCCTTTAATCCCAGCACTTGGGAGGAAGAGGCAGGCAAATTTCTGAGTTCGAGGCCAGCCTGGTCTACAGAATGAGTGCCAGGACAGCCAAGGCTATACAGAAAACCCTGTCTCGAAACAAACAAACAAACAAACAAACAAAACAAAAAAAGAGATTCCATTTCTTTCAGTCCCTTTCTATGCTAAGAAAACAGGACACAAGACATGGAAAACATTGAGTATTTCAGATATTGTGATATGTCCTTACTGATCTAAGTCTTTGGGAAAATAAGGGCTAGAGCAGAAAAAGTTGAGAAAGAAAATCAGGACATTGCCAGGGTCAGAATGCCCCACCTTTTCATCTCTGGAGACTTGGTAGGAGGCAACTTGGGGACACCTGTCTAGTTTTACTCTCTTGCCTGGCCCCTGAAGACAATTCTCCTCAGTTAGAGATGAGAATGACAATAACAAGATATCCAGGGACCTCTCAGACCAGTTCTTATTGAAAAGGCTCCACCCCTGGGACTTGTGACACACTTGGGGTTGTATGTCCTGACTTCCAATTTGGCAAATAGGACCCTTGCCCCATGTGGGTGGCACACAAGTCTTCTTTTCCTCTTCTCGTGCTAACGGTCACCAGATTTCTATCAGCATAAAGACCTCCGTCCCTGCCAATACTGTACCTCTGGAAGCCTTCCTGTGACACAATGTCCAACTAATTCTGGGATAATGGAACAAATGGCAAGGCAACAGGAGTGAAGAGTTAAGGCCCACAGTGAAAAGAGGCAATGAGTTGTGACTGAGCCGAGCACCCTGTGCATTTTGGTGCCCTTGGATTTTAAGGCCTTTGGCAGTTGGGGTGGTAGAACCAAGACTCTTGTCTAAACTTTGGACCTCTGAAGTTGAAGTGTTGGCTAAAGGGGAAGATTCTAACATGGGATGACAATAGCAAGTGCAGGACTGAGCAGGGTTGTGAGTGGGAAATCCACGGCCTTGTGCTCAGCATCTGGTGGACTTGGGCTTACACCACCTCTTTTGGTGAGAAATGCCATTAGTAGGAAAGTTAGCTTACAGATTTCCAAACGACAGTGTTCTGGGACATTTGGCTGGAACCAGATTAGAATTGACCCTAGGCCTTAGACGATTCCCAGACAAGAGAAAACAGAACTCGTGTGAGTAAAAGCATTTGGTCTGGACTGTGTGAACATTTTGATGGAATAATAAATATGCACTTGTTCTCGGCTTCTGCTTCTCGGCATGGAAGAACCTCTAAACCTTTCCTGACTTACTGGGAGGTAGGAATGCTGAGTGTGCCTTTCATTTATAGATAGCCTTTGGGTTCAGTTCCTGACCGCACTTCAGAGTGATGGGAACATCTTTTGTTCTACTGAGGTGACCTGAGTTCTTAGTTGGGTCAGGTCACCAAAAAGACCAAGCCATGGATGAGCTGATGCTTGGAACCTGCAGCCTGATCCTTTGTCTTCCACGAAAGGGATTTGACTTGGAGACCCACTTAATATTGATTATGCCTGGGTGGTAAAACCGTTATACAAATCCATTGAATCCTGGAAGCCAAAGACTTCTGAACCTGGTAGATGTACCTGAAGGGTGACCCTCCCAGAGAACACTCAGGAGCTCTGGCCGCCAGTGACCTATGCATCTCCTCCACTGAGCTGTTTATCTGTTTCTTTTTAAATACCGTAAAGTAAATGAGTAATAAATCATTCCCTGGAGTTCCCTTTGCCAACTCAGCCAACGATCAAAGAGCGGAAAAGGGAGCTGTAGCATCAACAAATCATGACCAGGCAGGAAAAAAGCCAGGTCGCAACCTGCCTGTGACAGGATAAGTTGTTAGGGCTTTCTAAATGCTGAAGTGGGTAGGAGATCAGAGAGGAAAGGAAGCAAAACTGTGGAAGGGACACATCCGGCCTGAGCAGAAGGCACAGCTCACCCACGCTTTCTTCTCTCAGATTTTCCCACATCAGACAATAAACTGTAGTCTCAGTTTGTAATCTGCTCCTGTAGGGACCAACCCCTGCAAGTTGTTCTAGAAGAAGAGCCGAGACACTTTTATAGTAAAGAGTTCTCCTTGAGTGTCTTCTCTCGTCCCTTTCTAGATCAGCTCCTATTTCCTGATACTCAAAGCATCCCACTATGTACCTGGCGGGAGTATTTTGCAGAGATAGATTAAGAACTTCTTAGAAGGGTAAGGGGATAAAAGGGTGGTGAGAGGGGACAGCAAAGATAGGAGAGCTCAGTCCTTTCCCCACCTCAGCTGCTGGCCATCACTCCAGCTCCTGCATCTGCAGGCTTCCAGCTTTTTCTAGGACTTAAAGGCTCTAGGAGATCCAGAAACAGACAGTCAAAATGAACTTGTTTGCTTCGGGATTTTGAAATGTAAAGTTATACATATACTGTTTTAAGTAAGGTACAATTCAAAGTAAATATTTTTAATAAGACTCTCTAAATCGATTTCCGTGTTTGATTTTATTGAAATGATCTCTTACAACTCCATTTCAGCAATAAAATCATCACAGTACTAAGTCATTCCATTTTCCACAAGCCTAATTTCTTGCAGGGCTGCAAGGTTTTAGATTACAGAGTGTTTTTTATTGCTGCTTAGAGTTGGAACACAATTTAATTTTACAGCTTAAGAAACGGTTCACATAGCAAATATTCTTGAAAGAAATCTATGAAATGAGTGAGTGTTTAAAATGGCAAAGATGGCGGACTGGTGAGATGACCCAGCCAGTCAAAGCGCTTGCTGCCAGAAGGGGAAACTGACTCCTACAAGCTGTCTTCTGACCTCCTCCACCATGGTGCAGGCACACACACAGGCACATGCACACGCATACGCACATGAGCACACATATAAATGTAAACAAAAGGCTTTTTAAGTGATAAGTGAGAGGACTGGAGACATGGTTCAGTTGTTAAGAGCACATGGTGGTCTTACAGAGGACCCTGGTTTAGTTTCCAGCACCTACACCAGGCAGTTCACAGTCACCCATACTTCTAGCCCAGGAATCTTAAGTTCTTTTCTGGACTTCCCAGACACATATGTGCATATAACCCCCCACCTCAAACACACATATACATAATTAAAAAAATAAGTCTTTACAAAAATTGTCTAGTAAGTATTATGGCATACAAGAGGAGTAGCAATGTCTATGAAGACAAAAATGTGTAAGCATATGTGAAAAATGATGACATAAACTTTGGGGCTACTGGTTATTCTCCCAAGGAAAGGCTCACATCTTCAAAGGAAATAAATGAGATATAACTGGTTGGACCCGAGCCGAGTCTCAGCCACCATTTTAGAAAGGCACCTCTACGCACAGGACAGGGTGTGTCATTCGCTTGACTCCTGAGGTTAGTCCTGTGACAGACTCAACATGGGAGAGCAGAACCAACAGAGAGGAAGTATAGGAAGTCCATTTCTAAAACTCACAGGGGGTTGGGTGCTCAAGCTGCCTTGCTAGGAGAATTCTCCGGCTGAACGTAATATAGAAAGTAAAGTAACATAAAATATGGAACGGCTGAGTGTGATGGCGGTACCCACGGTGCAGGCTGACACAGCAAGATGGTGGGACCCAGGGGGAGCTGGTAGAGCCGTATATAGCAACATCTTCTAATACTGGCCCAAACATTGGAGGAGCATTTAAAAGAGAAAAAAAGTAAGTAGGGGGGAAATCAACGTCAGGTGTGCGTTAGGCTGCTGGCTGCTGGCTGCTCGGTTGTGTCTAGACCTCTTTGTGTTCTTCTCTCCCATCAATCTGTCACTCAGGCAGACTGTTTATGAGGATCACACACACAAAACACATAAATACACAGGTCATAAATGTATTCAACCAAAAGCTCTTTGCCCGGAGGGATGGAGGCACCGCACATAGGCAGGGAGCTTCACGGTTCTCTTAAATTTCTGTTACACTCATCTCTTTGGGGGCTGCATAACAAGCTGGTGAGGTAAGCACCCACCGAGAAAGCCTGATGTAAAACCAAACGTAAGTACAGCCTGGTGGTTTGAAATCCCTCTTCTCTGTAGTCGTGGGCTCCCTCTAACAACTACCAGCTCTGCAGAAGAGACAGGTCTGGCCCCTCCCGTGAGCCAGACCCATGTGGTTATTTGAGATCTTATCAGTTCTGGAAAGGAAAGAAGTTAAATTCTCTTAGCCTTCTGGAAAGGATCAACTGCTTTGCCTTTTTACCTGGAGATTCGATTCTTTTTGACAAGGGGCTGAACTTGATGAGCTAATGTAAGGAACACGTTCTTGCAGACCTGGTTTGTTTTCGGTTGTTTGTGAAGTTTGCTGTAAGATGTGTCTACTTGTCCCTGTGACATTTACCAGTGTGTCTGCATCAAGGCAGCCCCTCTTAAAGACATTATTCCCAAAAGGGCCTTAAAGCCTGGTTGTTAACCTTTCACCTTCAAATGAAGACACTTCTCACTATGTGCCTCTGGTTCTGCCCCTTTCTGCAACATCACCAGGGAGGGTAAACAGATATGCAAGAATATAATACATCCACCTCAGAAGCCCAATGTCCCACCCTTACATATTCGTCATGTAATACAATGGGGCTGGATCACTGCTGTCAGATTTCCAGGAAAAGTTTCTTTGGGCACAGAATAGCATCCTCAAAATCTCAGTAGGTCAGTGAGCCTTCTAGCTATCTGTAGCAGCCACTGAGATTTCTTCTACTGAACCAATGCCTTTGCTTATTGGTAGGCTGACAGGGATCAGACTGGGAGCTCTATTTCGGATTTCAATGTATAGGCTTGGCTGTATCACCCTGTTGTGGGTTGCCCTGGTACTGTTTTGTGTTCTGATGTTAATTCTTCTTCCTCAAGAGGAGTGAATCACATGCTCCGGTGATTTCATGTGAACCTTCTCCCCATTTTAACCAGTCAAAGAAAGGCTAGAGCCTGTGACTGGGCAGTGAAGGGAAAGGTGGGGCTGGAGGGTTTAGAGAGTGCGGGAAGAGACTGAAGGAGAGAGGAGAAGATGGAGGAAGAAGGGGTGGAAGAAAGATGGATCAGAACCATATGGCCCAGAGAAGCCACAAGTAGCAAGGTATCATAGCTGGGGAACAGTGTAATGGTAAATCTGCCCAATCTAGGCATTCAGCTTAAAATATTGTAACTGAGTTGTGTGTTTTTGTATGGGCTTATTGGGGCTGGAGATTTATTATATCATCCATTTATTAGTAACTGTGTATCACAATCAACTTCTATTTTCCTAACTAAAGAGTGACACTGAATGTGTCTAAGTGGCACCTACTATACTGAACATCTTACCATGCCATCCTCTTCTCCTCCCAATCTTCTAATGGAGAAGTTACTATTAATATTCCCATTTTGGTAGATGAGAAAAGTGGAGGCTGAGTGAAATTGGAAGAAATAGTGGCACAGACATCACACTTAGGCAGTCAGTCTTGACCTTGGCATATTGTGCCTCTGGGAGATTCAAGGTGAGTCAAGTATGGGCCAAAGCTTCATGAGCTCACATTCCATCAGAAGAGGCAGAAGTATAAAATAAAAACAATGCAATATAAATATCATCCTAAAAGAAGTCGCTGTGAAAATTGCAGGCAGTGGGTTGGGGACAGAGGGCAGGAGCACTTCAGCCTGATGCATTGGGAGGAATGAAAGTCCAGGGACTCTTCAGAAGTGAGTCAAAGGAAGTTGCTTCCATGAGGAAACGTAAACTTAGATGAGCAAAGTTTCTCTGATATATGCATAAAATAAATTCTAAAGCATTGCTACTTAGCAGGCTCATGTCCTTTGTAGGAGAGATGAGCCTTCAGTTAATAAGATACTGCTCCTGAAGAATTTAGATATGGGGAATTAGTAAAATCTTGCCTCCAGAGAGTTAAAGTCCAGTGATCAAAACTCAGAAAGAAATATTAAGTGTCCACATTGCTCTGGCTCCCTTGGAGGAAAAGTGTTAACTGGAAATAGTTAACATGGATAAAGAAAGTAGGTACCTTTAAACCAGGATGATTGGTCAGCCACACTCATGAGTTTCGGTAAAGAGATTCAATACCAAGGACTAGAATGCTCCCTCTCATCACAGTCATGAGTGGAAACGCTACCTTACAACAGAACTACTTCCCAATATGCTAACCCAAACTGGCTGATTCCAGGTGACAACATTTATAAAAACATAAAACATTCCCTTTATAGAATAAACTCCCCAGTTTCTGGTTCCATAGCTTTGTTGTGTGTAGTTTTAAGCTACCAATGTTTACCTCTGGGATAGCAGTCGTGCTACCGGCTCATTTGAACCCTCAGACAAAAGACACACACAGACACACACACACACACACACACACACACACACACACAGACACACACACACACACACACACACACACACACACAGCTTGTTCCTTTTCAACATTCCTTAGGACACAATTGCTGGGTGTTACTATCTCCTGCTTGGAAAAGCATGCCCTTAATAATATTATTTTTCTCTGCTCCTTCCACTTGCCCTAAACTTAAATGGCTAGTCCCACCTAGCCCCTGCCAAACATCCATGACCACCCACCTGTAGCAGTGGCCACAGGCCCCAGGTCCTCCTGAGACCTCACATGGCTGCTGGCTTCTTCCCCTCCAAAGCATGGCAGAAACCCTCTCCTGCCTTGCATCTGCCTTTTCCTCCTTGGACCCTGCAGTCCTGCCTGTAACATCTTCTGCCCAACAACTGGCCCAAGGCTTTCTTTTACTGACAGATCAAGAACCAATTGGGGAACAGGACCTCAGCATCGGCACTGCCCCTTAGAGCTTTGCTTCCAGGGTTAGGTCTATAAGGATGGAGTCCTTAGGCCAATCAATCTGTATGCCTGCCTGGACTTGACAATAATGTTTCTCAGTATAATACAATAAACACCTGTCAAGACCTGCATGGGGTTAGGATTGACCTGACCCCCTCCCACCCCATCCCTGGAGAATGAAGAAATTTCAGGCATATGTCCAGGAAAGCTGGGATCAGTATTAATACTGTAGCTAATTTGTGTGTGTATGGGGGATAGGGATTGTCTCTGTCTGGGAGTAGCCTCATAATGCAGTCATTTGGGAGGAGGAAGCTATGGTTGAAAGTTTCTGTATATGCTGTCAACACTGGTGTTCTGAACAGTGGAAGGTTTGCCAGTCCTGTGGGTCTGAGCCATCACAATCCTTGACATGTTCATCTCATGAATGCTCATTTATATAGGGGTACGCTCACTCCTCACAAATCCCTATTAATTTTTATGTATGGTATTAGGGATCAAACATGGGGTCTCTCACATGATGGATAAGTACTCGACTACTGATTTACATGGTAAGCCATGAATTATCTTTTATATCAATCAGCTATAAAAGAAAAACCCATAGATTCTTGACACCCTTTGTATCCTTTGGTAATATAATCTCATCAAACTAAGATGGTGCCATGGGCAAAACCCTCTTCCCCACTACACTGCATAGAGCTTGGACTTACAGAAACAATTTGACTCTAAAATACATTTAAAACATAGACTTATTGGAGATCAAAATTTATCAGTGAGGTGTGAAATATCAGAGATTAAGGACTCCCTTATATGCTTGCTTACGTTATAGTAAGTGCAGGTGTACAAACACCATACCTTCTGTTTAAATTCAGGAACTAAATCTGCATCTTCTATTCCTTACTGTAGAGGGCACTGGTCAGGCTCATTCTCTGTCATATTTGTAACCACAAGGGAAAGGCAGCAATACTATTATTACTGACAATAGCCTGGCTTTTCACATCTTCTAGATGTGCTTGTCTTTGCCTCTCTGTTGGTTTAATAACATTTATTTATTTATTTATTTATTTATTTATTTATTTATTTTTGCTCGTGACTCAACATCATTCATGAGGCAGAACATTAATGACAGCTTCCCATGATACTCTCAAATGTTGTCGCTGGGTTTTAAAGACGAATAACCACAAATGCCAAGTCTTGATTGGAGGATTCAGGAAAAGGAGAACAATGATTCATTTTTCAGCCATCTTAAATCTGTGCTTGAAAATTTCCTAGCACAGCCATAGAACGGCACCCCTTCCAAGTACATCTTCTCTTGAAAACGTTAGGCTACAACCAGAGCTTTGGCAGAATATGGTACTATTGTGGTCCTTTTTATGTTTGTTGTGTCCCTGTCTTTTAGCAATCTCCACTGGTACAGGAGCCAGGGACCCTGAGTTGCTAGGGTATGGTCCATTCTGTGAAAATAGAACATGCTAATAAAACCCTTCTGGTCATGTTCATCTGTATAAGAGGCTAAGGGTGGAAACATTCAGCATCATATAAAGAACTGTAGGGCGAGGCTAATTCTGGAGAAACAGACCACCTTATCATTGAGAGCTTATGTTCTTGTTAGAAACTGGAGGGAAAACTGACAATCCTGTCCCCACAGAAAGAAAATTATTTCTGTTGCCCCGTAGTCAGAATTTGCCAGTATCCTCAAGCAGCAGAGGTGCCAACAAACTTGTTTTCAAGTTTCAAGGTTTCCCTGTCAATAAAAACATCAACCTTTCCCTTTGTCTGTTCTCTAAACATAGCAAGGCTGCCTGGCCTGTGAATGTGTGTCCCAGATGGCAATCATCTTCTTCTTCCCAAATAGAAGCTTCCTCAGGAACATTTGTCTCCTCGTTTTTTGTTTGACAATTCAAGCAAAGAATGTCTGTCATTTATCTGACAGGGATTAAGACCCACAGGAGAGTGCACGGGGTTACCGAATCTCTCAGATGCAAGAGAAGATGTTAATTGGGAGTGTCTGCTAGTACCTTAGAGCAAATGACTTGCTTGTCACAGGCTTTCATGGAAGCCGAGTGACCACTCCTGGAGATAAGCTGTAGTTCCGAGCCTGTGGAGAGGCGGCGCGATTGTCCTGGGAGTCCTGCTGCCACACTGCACTGTGTGCTTGTGCAGCCTCTCACTCCAACGTCCATCAGCCGTCCTGTGAATCCACCATTTCTTCCCCGCTCACAGTAACCAGTTTAATGCAGAAGGACTCCTCCTTCCTGCCTATTTACACACATATGCAAGTCTGGAGTTGGGATTTTTATTCTAATCAGTGGGATAAAATGCCCCGCAATGACTTCTACTTATTCTCAAACTTTCCCAGATTAAGAAACATGTATTTCTGTCTCTAAGAAGCTAAATCACTTCACATCTTTGAATTACAATTTCTCGTTTTGTGTGATAAAGGAGGTACATAGAAAAAAATCTTTCATTTCTTTTTCTCCGTGTTGATCTGAAGAACTAAGAAACATAATTTTCCTTTTCTTCTTTTACTAAAGGTCTTTCTTTGAGAGGATTATTTGCATTTATAAAACCATTTGGCTAAGGCATAATAGTGGTCAGTTTAAAGCAACACATGACTAGGTAGCCCGTTTATTCCTTCACACGGGGAGAAGGAGAGAGTCTGGCCTTTTGTATCAAAGGGCTTGGAATAATTTGAAATCCCCTGACCCTCAGCGGGGCAGATTTGCCGCTTCCTCTAACAATGGCAGCCGTTCTCAAATGAGCCAGTGTTCTTAGAACTCATGTCCAGAGAAAAAGCAGTTCTGGCCCACCTCCTCATCTTCCCTCACGCCCCCACCATTCCCCCCACTGGGAGATGCCCAACACCCACAGCCCTAAGGGCCTGTCTGTCTCATGCATGCTTTCACGGCCTGGGATTTGATCTCGTTAATGAGAGCTGCCAAGCTGACTTGGAGAGGATGACCCATGTGTTTCCACGGTGTTGTTTTTTTTTCTCTGAGTCCTCCCTGGCAGGCTTGGCTACACAGTCGGTCACATTGTTCTGTGTGGCGTGTGTGCTTATAAGCACCCCCCTCCATCTCTGAAAAGATCACCTCTAACTCCAGCATCTAATTCCCTTTAAAAATATAATTTTAGCCAGTCTGCAGCATTAGATGTTATTGCCAATGCTGATGAAGACATTCAAAATCCTTCTGAGTTAGAATTAAGAATAAAGAAATAAAAGTTGAGAACAAAATAAGGTGTAAGTATGAGCTCTTTATCTAGGTGGGTCACTTAGATCAGAGACTGGCAGCATCTCTGGCGGGGGTTGTTTTGGGGTTTCATTCTTTCACGTCACAGCCAGGTCTGCAATGGAGCTGGTGATCTGAAAAGGGTCTGTTGTTTATGTGTTTAAACTATTCCTACCAACCTCCTACTGCAACAGTAGTCTCACAACAGTCCATCTTTCCAAAGGCTTTGAACTTGGACTGTTCTTTATAGAACATTAATGATATTAGATAAATATCATCACTAGATAATCAATGTCAATACTAGATAAATATCAGACCAGCACAAATTTTCCTTTCTCCAGATTTCCCCGATGCTTTATGTTTGCTCACATCTCTGGTTAGTCCCTTCCTCTGAGGAACTCCATGGAGAAATCCATGTGGACCTAAACAGAGCTTGTATGCCGGAGTTTAGCCGCTGTAGATCTGACTCCATCGGCCGCTCATCGGAAACCACACATCTTCAAGGGCTAAGAAGAAGGTGGTAGTCTCTGCAATTCCATTCACTCAGCACGCGAGTGCCCCAGATCTCAGGGGCTACACCGGCAATCTGCGGAGGGCTTTCTGAGTGGAGAAGCCACCTAAGTCTAATGACTCTAAGGAAATGCGGTTGTTCTTGTTACCAACCAGAGAGATTGCCATCCCAGCTAGCGGAGAAAGCAGCTCTACTGTGGGGCATGAAATCAAATTTTCCAGGTAGCAGCAAGAAATCGACACCATGGGGTGACCTTTGCCTGCAGCAGCCCATTTCAATCTGTGGCACACAGTCATGGGGCCAGCTCCCCTCCGGTCACCCCCACAAGCTAAGCCTGAAGAACAACGTGCCCGGGTCACTTCTCTGTCATTCTGCGGGGGTTCCCCACTTTTGTAAGCCTTTGTTCAAATTCAGATGCCCACGATGGACTCATACATTTTTTATGAAATTATTAATCTGTCCACCTGCGACACTAAATTGGAATCTGATTCATCAACTCACTCTGTGGTGCCAGGTTTTGTTTGTGTTGGGGCACAAAACATTGCTTTTTATGGATTTTTCAAGTCCTGCCTTTAAAAGTGTATTCATCAGAAAGGTTTTTTGAAAAGCAGAGAGAAGCCTGGATAAACCAGATCATTTTTTTCTCTGAGTATTCCTTTATATATTCGAAATTAATTGGCTTCTTCTGGATGCTGTCAGAGCATCTACCACCAGGAGTGAGCGTCAAGATGAATACTGAGTATATTTAAATATCAGCGTAGGATAGGAAAGGCAGCAGATAGGAAGGAGGCTTTATGTGCCTGTCTTTTGGAATTGCTTAAGAATTAAATCATTTTGGAAAGCTACCTTCTAACCTCTTGCTGATCTTGACGTTATTGACATTGAATTTGTGAAGGTTTTCAAATCAGGATTATTTGGTTCAAAGCTCAAGGTTTTTTTTGTTTTGTTTTGTTTTGTTTTGTTTTTTAATGCAGTACGTAAGGAAAAAATGGGTTAAAAAATCCTAATGTAGCAATTTGGGACATAAATTATGTAACTGTAAAGAGCAGAGCAAAAGATCACAGCTCCTAGAGCCAATTTAGATTTTAATCAGATTTTTCATTCCAGTTTTAATTAAAGCATTTGACTTAGAAAAATGACTATTAGTAAAACTGACTGCCAGTAAGGCAAAAGAAAAAAATTAATTGGAAAAAAATGTACCCTGACTGGTCTCAAGATTTGTAGCATATGCTGGGAAAAAGGAACCCAAGAAGGCTTTAATAAACTCTCCTAACATACAGTAGTATTTCTTTCTCCAGACATATAGAAAAAAAAAGTGTGTGTCAGATTTTTCTCCGTAGTTGCTGATATAAGTAAAAACAAGCAAAAATCCTTTTGCTTTTCCTTTTTAGATTTAAAAATCTAACAATAACTTCAAAACAATGGTCTGAAGCTTGTGGTGAACTTTTCTTCCCTGCACTGGTCGGGCTAGTCTCTGCAGATATGAGTCAGTTATCTTGTATTTGCTCAAGCTTGGCTTGCTTGCCTGGAGACCAGGAAGGTGACTGAAGGGACGTCAGTAAGGCCCCACCCTGCTTCTGGGAAGGGTGCAGCCCCACTGAGAAACCGAGCTGAGGGACAGAGGGGACGGGCTGAGAAAACAGCGACCAAGCCTTGGCACTTCCAAAGCTAAGGTGAGGTGACAGCTGCCTGCCTTCGTCTGCTCCGCCACGTCTAACGGGGTTGGAGAGTGGACCCCGGACAGGATTCAGATAGATGCGGATAAAATCAAGAGTTGTTCCGGGGAAGCGGGGTAGCGAAGCATCTTGGGGCCGAATTTGACTTTGGTTGAAAGTTCAAGCAGCTGAGGGAGGACGGGAGTTGTCTGCACAGACCTGGGGCTCCGAAGACTTTCACATCAGATGAGATGTGGGCTTGACGTTTTCTAAACACTGTGACCATTTATCTGCATGGTGTTCCCTCTGTGTAGACACTGGAGGTCCAGGGGCAAGAATACAACTCTGAACAAGAATCTTACTAGACAGCAAAGACTGACAGAAGAGGCAAGAACACCCTCTCCCCCATGCCGCCCTCATCACATTTAGCTGGACTTTAAGGGACACATCAAGTTTTGCCAAGTAGAGAAGAAAGAAAACACAAAATCGGGGGATCAAAATTAATTGGAAACTTAGGCTGGCAAATTAGACAGGGATGTAAAAACCCATCGAAAGAGCTGCCAGTATCTTCTTTAATCTTAGCCAGCCCATCTATAGGTTTCCCCAAAGGGAGAAGTAAAAAAAAAAAAAGAAAGAAAGAAAGAAAGAAAGGAAGGAAGGAAGGAAGGAAGGAAGGAAGGAAGGAAGGAAGAAAGAGAGAAAGAAAGAAAGGATTGCATACCCTGGCAAACATAAAAACATGAAGACAAAAAGAAAGTCTTGGAACTCTTGTGGAAAACTTCAGAGGAGACGGTGCAAGCTTGAAACTATAGCAGCCATGTAACTAACAGGCGAATGTGGTATCCACTTGTGACCCTAGCTTTCTGGAGGCAGTTTCAGGGGCTACCCAAGGCCAGCTGGCCTGCTAGGCTATCCATCGTCAGTGAGCTCCAGGTTCAGCAAGAGACTTTGGCTCAGTAAAGATAGTGGAGAGTGATGGGGAAAGACGGCCAGCACCAGGTCTTCACAGCACAGGCATGTGCACACATGTGAACAAGCAGGCACCAAGGAAGGAGATGTCCTCATCAGCCGGAGGGGCTATGATGACGTCATCGCCCCTTCCGCTCTATCCTTTTTTTTCTCTCCTATGTAGTGTTAGAGGGTTGAAAGGGAAGAGGAGGAGGAGGACCAGGAGGAGGAGGAGGAGGAGGAGGAGAAGGAGGAGGAAGAGGAAGAGGAAGAGGAAGAAGAACGAAAAGGAGTGGAAGAAAAAGGAAGCCACAAAATAGGCCAAAAAAAAAAAAAAATGGCTACAGATCGCAGGGCAGGCCTGGCTGTATCCGATTGGTTTTTGTGTCACTATGACAACAGAGCTGTCAGAAGGAACCTTATGAAGGAAGGATTTCTTTTGGTTGTTGTTTTCAGGGAGTTTCAGTCCACCCTGGTAGGTTGGTATGGGCAATAAGCAGTCTGTGTGTGTGTGGGGGGGCATGACGTGGGTGGTCACACTGAAATCAGGTGGAGAGCAAAGCCTGGGATCCGAAGCAGGGCCAAAGAAGAACCTTCAAAACCCCATCCCCAGTGGCCCACAAGCAGCAGACAGGCCTTACCTCCTGGAACTCCCACAGCTCCTCAGAACAGTGCTAGCCACTGTGGACCAAACGGTCACATACCTGGATCTGTGGGGGGGACATAGCACACACAAAACACCCTACTGGAAGGTTCTCAGTGTCCCTCCACTACTGGGAAGTATCAACACAGGAAAACTAGAGTAAGAGATGATAGGGGAGGGTGGGTGTGGGAAGAAGGTAGTCTCTCACACACCGTCCTGGCTACTATGTTATAAGACTCTCCTAAGACAGAGTCAGCTGTTGGCCAGTGTACCCTCCAGGAAAACCCAAAACCCAAAACTGCACAGCTCAGGGATGGGGGGGGGGGAGAGAGAGAGAGAGAGAGAGAGAGAGAGAGAGAGAGAGAGAGAGAGGTCCCTGTAGACACACTCTTGTCTCCATCTGTCCAAAGGAATCTTGTCAGAGTTAATCCCCCTAGCCTTTTGGGTTGAGTCGCTTGGCCCATTTTGGAAACACGTTTCTTTCAGGGAAGTAGATTCTGAACCACTTGGGGTGGCTGCTGACGCAATTTGAGGGAAGTGAGGGGGTTCAAGACAGTGCTGGAGCCCCTGGAGGTCCTGAACGAATCTGCTCCCTGCCTCCAGCCGCCAGTCTTGGAGATGAGGATCTGAGGGAAAGGGTGAGGTAGGGAGTCGGGAGACCTGACCGCACCTGTAATCAGTTGTGGCCAGTCTTCCTCTGTGCCGAGAAGTTTCCAGAGCCACCGTTTCTTTGCTTTCTGCACATTTATCCTCATTCAGCCAGTTATTTAGGTCTTCCACAAGGGCAACGTGAGGCTTGGAAGGCCAACCCGAGGCTTGGAAGGCCAACCCGAGGCTTGGAAGGCCAACCCGAGGCTTGGAAGGCCAACCTGAGGCTTGGAAGGCCAACCCTGCACGGATTCACTGCTGTCGCTCAGGAGATCTGGCCAACAGTTAAAGCAAGCTGTGGCAGAAGGAGGATAGATGTCCCAAAACTCAAGAATAAGGACAGAATTAGTTCCCGATCCTGTTTGCTTAAGTTTGATTTCTCAGCAAGAACTTGCTTCTTCTTAGGTGTGGAGGCACGTCAAGATGTGTTGCCTGTGTCTGTTTCCTTAAAACTTGACCTCCTTAGGGAAAGGGTGAGGGAGGGAGGGGAAATGCACAGAAAAGGAGCCACTCTGGCAGTTGAAACGCAATGAATGTCTTTGGGAAACTAAGCCTGAGGTGGCCCTGAGACGTGTAGAGCAGGAAAATTGCCAGTCTCCATCACTGCCCCCTCAGACAACTGTGTGAATTTGGAGCTGGCTTTGGGACTTCAAGAGCAGCTAAAACTTAAACCTACACTGAGGTGGAGGTGGAGGTGGGGGTAGGGGTGGGGGGGAAGGGGGGGATGGGGTTGGAGTTGGGGGTGGGGGTGGGGTGAAGGTGGAGGTGGGGGTGGAGGTGGAGGTGGCCACCAGCCCATGGCCAAGATGCCAGGCCTCCCCTGGAAGGTGACTCTTAAACGTGAACATTCTGATGACATCAGCAGTTGATTGGTAGCTTCCAATTCATATGAACTGCTTCTCAGCTGGTGGCTCTTAATTAACCTCTGTCTCTGTCCCTGTCCCATCGCCTGCCTGCCCCATCCCCCATTCCCCCCCCCTGCTGTATAAATCGGAAGGGTCCCCCTCATACACTCTGCTTTTAAGTCAACTGAGGCCCTAGGGCCCGGCTGCCTTCTGCCTGGCCAAGCTAATCCTGACAGTACTTTTTCTTAATCTAAAAAGATTAGCCCTACCTGAAGCTTCAAAAAAGCAGATGGAGGAATGAAAGCTTTTTTTTTTTTTTTCTTTTTGTGTTTGGAGTCCCAGTGTTTCAAGGTCTCCAATGTACCTAATTAGAAGAGGGAATTCAGAATAATGGCCCCTTTAAAATTTAACCAATGTGATTACTTTCGTGTAAACAGTTGGGTGCTGTGGAAACTTCTCACCTGGTGTGTCTGCTCTTTTCAAAAACTCCCATAGTTTCACACCGCCTTAGACTTTCTGATGCCTCCGGAGAGTGTTTGAATTAGCTGATTTTTATGAAAGGAACTAGCTGCTGTAGCCTTCACTGAGAGATAATACTGTGAAATATCAATTGTGATGCGCTCGGGAGGCGCTTGCACTTAGATTGCTTCTAGAATGTTCAGTACTATCGTCTTCAAAATTTCCAGGCCCGTGGAGCATAGTAAAGTGTTGATGTGATGCTCTTCACGTGGAAGCAATAAAGTGGAAACAAGAACAGCATGGAGACCTTCCACATTTATGACAATAGACATGCGAGCCTAAGCTGGCTTGCTTTTATCTTTGTTTTTTAAAGAGAAGCATTTCAGGCACAGAGGTATGCTAGGTCAGCCATCAAGAGCCCCGGCCTCTCTGGGTTCCCGTTCCAGCACCTACATGGCAGCTCACACCATCTATGACTCCAGTTCAAGGGCATAAAGCATCCTGCTTGTTTCCATGGGCACCAGACACTCAAGTGGTACTTAGGCATACACGCAAGCAAAGCATTTATTCATACGCATAAAGAAAAATAAAATTTCAAAAATAAAAAGGAAACATGACAGTTGTCACCAGCTTAGGGAAGCTTTGATGCCCTGTCCCCTGAGAAGCATTGTCTTCATGAATCCATCTTTTCGTTTGTACGCCTTCAATTTGAAAAATAGATGTGTGTGTGTGTGTGTGTGTGTGTGTGTATGTATGTGTGTGTGGTGTGTGTGTATGGTGTGTGTGTTTATATGTTGTGTGTGTGGTGTGGTGTGGGGAGGATATGATGTGTGTTTGTGTGGGGTGGTGCATGTGTGTGTGGTACATGTGTGTTTGTGTAGTGTGTGTTTGGGGGTATGGGGGTGGTATGGTGTGTATGTATGTTTGTGTACTATGGTGTATGTGTGATGTGGGGGTGTGATATAGTGTGTGTTTGTGTGGCATGCATGTGGTGTGTGTGTGTGTGTGTGGTGTGTATGTGTGTGGTGTGTATGTGGTGTGGTATGTATGTGGTGTATGTGTGGTGTGTATGTAGTATGATGTATGTGTATACACTGTATCTCTGTGATGTGTGTGTTGTGTATATGGTATGTGTGTGTATGTATGTATGTTTGTGGTGTGTGTATGTGTGGTATGTGTTGTATGTGATGTGCATATGGTGTGGGTGTGGATGCGGTGTGTGGGGTGTGTGTAGTGTGGGGGACATGGTGTGGTTGGTTAGTATGTGCTGTGGTATGTGTGCATGTGTGAGTGCGCGCATATGTGAGTACATGGGGTAGGAGTGTTCTGATGCTGTCCTCTTTATTTGTTAAGACAGCTGAGTCTCACTGACACTTCAGCTCATCAAACCGCCTCATCAGGCTGGCCGTTGAGCCTCAGGGCAGCCCCCTGCTTCAGCTTCCGTAGCATTCATAGGCCCGGCACGGGCAGCCATCCGCTCCTGGGTGTTCCCGTGCACTGTCCACATCAAACCCAAGGCCTCATGCTTGTGCGACACGCACTTCACCTATCTATCTTCCTCACCTCTGTCCGAACTGTCTTCCCAGACTCTTTTAATTTAAGTCCTTTCTTACAGTGCACCTAAAATCACCACCAAAATAAACTTGCTCTGTATTACGTCACCACCCCATGCTCTGTATAGCTCACAGCCATGAGTTCAACTGAATTTGTCTGTTCACTGGAGGGAGAGGTTGTAGTCATGCTTCTTTGGTCCAGTGGGTTTCCAGCAGTGAATTCCTAGACTAATTGCGGCTGGTGTCTGGATGTCCCACTCACTAAGCCCAGCACATTGAGGATACTGTACAGAAAGACCAGAGCAACCTGGGTAGACACGCAGGTCGGTATCACAGCCCTCTCTGCCTTTCTCTGTCAGGAAGTTGACTCGTTTCACTGCCCCCACGATTCTGTCGAATAGGAAATACGAATTAGGCGTGCAGACAGTTGAATACCAGGGAGTTAAAGGAAAACAAGCTACGTTTGAGACTTGAGGTAAGCAATGGGGGGGGGGGTTTGTCCCCTTGAGAAGGGTGGCATGCACCCACATAGTTGCTCCTTGACTAGCAGCCAGGACAGGTAAGAATTACTTTTGAAAGCAACCAATCCTAACAGATCTCTGGTAATGTCCTAAGGGGAAATGAAAAATTAAGACACTTTCGTTCAAGAAATTCCAGTCAACTTTGGTAAGAACAGTTGGACTGTGTATCCCATAGACCCCAGTCTACTCTCTACCTTCCCCACACCCCACAGCTCAAAGACTCAGAATTTCCACACTGGGCATGTGTGGCCAAGTGCAGAGAGAAAGCACTTGGCTTAAGAAGGCTCAGTCATGGTTTCTCAGCCTCTAAAGTCCCACCAAGTTCAGCCGGGAGGCCACTCCCATCCTCTTCAAAATTCCATGGTGATAAGAGGTTGTACCACAGAGAAAATGGAAAACATGGACAGTTTCCCTGTCCTCAGCTTGCTCACTGAGTACTGGTTCCAGTCTGGTAGAAGTAAGCCAGGAATCTCAGTGGTTACAGCCTCTACCAAAGAGTCTGTTTCTGGGAGTGAGGGTTCCACTCATCCCCGACATGGGAAAATTCACCCAGGGCATAACGACCATGGAGAGGCCATAAGAACAGAAAGCCAAACATCTCCGTGAGAAGCAGACCCCTGGGGAAGGTCAAGCTTGGAGACACTCTTAAGCACAGTGGAGATTTGGGTAGCAAGCAATTAAGAGGCAGCCAGTCTCTTCAGGAGAGCAACAAGCATCCTAGGCCAGAAGTTTCATTAGTTTAGAAAAAAAAAAAAAGGCCATGGAGGGAGGAGGTTTACATTTTTAAAAGACTCCCTCTACCAGAAGAAACCTCTAAGCTACCCCACCAAGGTGACTGGACTCAACAGGATTAGACAGACTACGAAGCAATTATACACTAGGCTGTGTTAAAAATAATAGCGCGTCTGTCAGCCAGGAACTAGAGAGAGGCTAGAAGCCATGAGAGCCCAGGAGGTACAGATAGTGGGACAGAGGATGTCCCACAGAAAAGCACTGGCCCAGCTGCTGCCACCTTCAAGTGACCTTGTATACAACCCAATCTCCACCCTCAGATTATACCCTGAGCTTCTCAAGGTAGGAAACAGCTGTAAAATGAACCACCCAAATGACTCAGTAGACAAGAGCCAAAGTAAGCCTCCGAGAGAGGAGAGAGAGCAGGATGGACAGCTGCTGCAGTATTTTATCTAAAAACACTCAACAAATATTGAGACGTGGAAGGCAAGCTAGGAAGTGGACCCATGCATAGGACATCAAGCAACAGAAACTGTCTGCACGAGGGCAGGCTGCCGTAGTCGACGGCAGAGACTTCAAAACACCCAGGAAAATACGTTTTCCAAATTAAAACGGTCTGATGACAATATCTAATGAAGTAGAGAATACTAATGAAGAGATAGAAATTCTTAAAACTTCAAGTTGTTTCAAATTCTTTTGTAGCAGAGATTTGGGTTTTTTTTCTCTCTCTCTATTACTTTTCTAATGAGTCGCTAATTCATATCATTATGGACTCATATATTTATTTGATCTAGAGTTATGAACCAGTACTGCTTTATTTTCTTGCTTAAATTTCCAGCTCTGGGCATTTGAGAGCGATTTCTCTTTTTAATATATTTTTATTAATTCCTTGAGAATGTTGGACCCATGCATATAATGCATTTGACCATATTCACCCCACACACATTTCCTGACTCTGCCCAGATCCACACATGGCACCCAACTACTCTCAACCTTGTCCTCTCTCTCTCTCTCTCTCTCTCTCTCTCTCTCTCACACACACACACACACACACACACACACACACGTCCAGTTTGGGCTGCCCATTGATTCATGTGTGTAAGGTCATCTACTGGAGCGTAATCTCCTTACCAGGGGCTGCACCCTTAAAGAAACCTCTTCCCCAAGAAGCTATCAACAGTCCAAAAGCTGGGAGCCATTTTAGCTGGCCCCTGGTTCTCTGTGAGGAGGTCCCAGGAATGTGGACTTGGTCTTTTGGGTACTTCAGTCAGTTTTTAAGAATGTCTTTACTTAGTGGTTAATATAAAAACACTCTTGTGTCATCTGTGTAATCCCAGGTTCAGTTCTAGAATCATCCAGTTTCCCCAAAGAATCCTACACTCTTTTATTAATGACTGAGACCTGGGCACTGGCTTTGCTTTTCTCCTTACAGTGATGTGAATGCTCTAAACCAGTGCCGCTGATGGGTGTACAGTTCTGTGACTACGCTTAAAAGACACGAGTTTTCCACCTGTGTGTGTCCTTGCATGTGTGCACATATGTCTATTTGACTATGTGAGCACACATGTGCTCATGCATGCGGAGTCCAGAGGAGTCCAGCCTTTGCAGTTCCTCTCCAGACACCCTCCACCTCGTATCTGAAACATGCTCTCTCACTGGCCTGGGCCACGCCTGCTTGTGGGCCCCGGGGTCTGCCACCTCTGCCTCTCGAGAGCTGGGATTCCAGACTGGAGCTTCTGTGCCCAGCAGGACCTTGCACGTGTGTGGCAAGTACTTTACCGACTGAGCTATCAAACTCCATAGTCCACTTTAAATGTGTGAATTATGATACATGACTACAACACACTAAATAGACATACATACAACATACATATGCAAACAACATGCTAAAAAATAAAACGAGTCTGGAGAAATACACTATTTCAGAAGGCAAAGAAGAGATCTATAGACAGAAGAGGTATAAAATGACAAATCCCTTGCCGATTAGAATCAAGGGTGGAGTATCAGATCACCAGAAAGAACATATTTAGAATGGTGTCTACAAAACACTTACTTGTAAAAAAAAAAAAAAAAAAAGTTTTAAAGAGAATCAAACCATTCCAGATCATACAGATTCTAGCTTCTTTCATGCCTTGGGAGCAGTACATGTGGCCCTCTCTAATTGGAGCTTTGAAACAATGGGGTGGAAAGAACAACAGATCAAAACCCTCCTACATTCCTGGAAACACTCGGGAGTCTAAACTAGTCTGTCCATAATGGGAAACACAGAAGTGGTTTGGGGCATTGTGGGGAACCTTTAATGTGTTCTGGCTGGCAGGATGACTGCTCCATTCCATTCACTGCAGTGAAACCAAGACCTGGGGCCATCGCATACTGCTACAGCCCTCAGAAAGCACAAGGCTGGACAGGTGTGAGGGCTGCTCACTCCGAGGGCAGGCAGAAGCCAGGGCTCCCCGTTCCCATGTGTGGAAGACTCTTCATTGGCATGAAACACTGTAGGAAAAAGGTGGATGGGGATTCAGACAGAGGTAGGCGTATAGACAGACGCCTCTGCTGTTTATTTCATGAGGTGTCGTGTTGGCTTTCATTCTTGTGTTCGATTTATAGTTTATCCCACAGCCAATACACTTGAAAAAGCACAGATGTAAGCACAAATGTGTATAAAGAGATAAATAAGGATGTATATGGCCTTCTATAGCCATCACCCATAAATTCAAACAATCATGGATGGACCAGAAGTATTTGGGTAAAGATTGCATCTGTGCAAAACATGTAGAGATTCCTGAAACAATACGTTCTCCTTGTAAGCTACTTAGGACCATCCACTTGACATCGTGTTAGATACTATAAGTAATCAGGAAATTATTTAAAGTATGCAGGAAGACATGCAAAGGTTAGACTCAAATGTTGTATGTCATTTTGTGTAAGGGACTTGAGCATTCCCAGATTTTGGAATTCCTGGGTGGTCTTGGAACCAACTTCTTGCAAATCCTGAAGGAGGACTATATTTGGTGAGATTGTAAGGTTACAGTTAAGATACCTCCGTAGAGTTAGACTTAATGCATCCAAACCCTGGCTCTGCTGCTCAGCAGCATAGAGCCAGGACTGTTTTCTCTCTGACCATGACACCCATTTGGAGAGAAAAGAAGTAAAGCAGGTATAGAGGTAGGGGAGGGGCTGGAGAGATGGCTCAGTGGATAAGAGCACTGGCTGTTCTTCCAGAGGTCCTGAGTTCAAGTTCCAGCAATCACATGGAGGCTCACAACGATTTATAACTCTAGTTCCAGGGGATCTGACACAGATACACATGCAGGCAAAATACCAATACACATAAAAATAATAAAATAAGTAAATTGTTAAAAAGAAAAGAAGGAAAGCGACTTAAGAACAGCAAGCACAGGCGATGTTAACATTGTTGCTCCTTCAGTGGCAACAGAATCAGAAGTACCCAATTGTGGACAATTCATTCCAGTGGCACACAGCATGCCTACAGGAAAACACTTCCCACTGAGATGATCTCTTAATTGTTTATTTTCCCTACTTTGAAAGCTATTTTTAGTAATTATTTATTTTGGTCACAAAAGTCATTTTTGCTTTACATAGACACTCGAGAAGAAAAGGATTACAGGGGAACTAAAGATTACCATTATTCTGTCTCTGTGTGGAATAGGTAATACCGCTATCTTTTCTTTTTTCTTTTCTTTTCTTTTCTTTTCTTTTCTTTTCTTTTCTTTTCTTTTCTTTTCTTTTTTTTCTTTTCTTTTCTTTTCTATCCTTTCCTTTCCTTCCCTTCCTTTTCCTTTTCTTTCGTTTCATTTCGTTTCATTTCTTTTCCTTTCTGTGCATTTAACCAGCTTGAGATAATGGTGTTTATAGAGTTTGTCCATTTTATAGCAAGCATTATAAAATTAGTTATTTTATAGGCATTATTTATAGGCTTCTTGTTAAATCTGGCATATTGACCAAGTCTGTTTATATCCTCTTCCCATAAAGGCTATTTAAAATAAGAATACAGAAAAGTGTACACGATCGCAGAGGCAAAGGGAACATGAGTCAGGCAAGGAAGAGGTTGCAGCAGAGGACTGGAGGGAGGCAGAGGAGCAGCTCATTCACTCCAGAGCGGGCACCATTGCAGGCCCAGGGTCGCGCTGGCAGACAGCCCAAGAAAGGCGACTTCATCTGACGGAATGCAGGCAGTCTGGTGGAGGACCAAGTGTCAACAGCTATCAACGAAGGGCAGAATGAGATGCTAAACATAAACCTGGAGTGTATGCTATGCTTGCACAGAGAGAGGGGGGGAGGGAGGGAGGGAGAGAGGGAGAGAGAGAGAGACAGAGACAGAGAGCAAAGTTCAGTCTCTGGGAAAACTGGACTGAAGAAAATCTAAAATCAAATATTTCAGCTACAGCAAGGATGGGGATGAAAGAAGCAGGAGAATATGTTCAGTTGGACTATGAGAAATTTGGGGGTACCAGCGGGGGTACTCCCGTGTTCCCTTTTCCCTTTCCTTCAACAACGCTAACTACAGGACTAGGAGATAATCTAGGGAAATGGCCCAGTAGGTAAAACGTGTCTGCTGGACAAGCTTGATGCCCTCGATTTGGGTGCACAGAGCACTGTAAACCCGAGGTGCTGTAGCATGCACATCTGTAACCCTGCACAGAAGGCACAGATGCTCAGTGGTCAGCTAGCCTCACACACAGTGGTGGACTACAGCAGACCCGGTCTCAAACAAGATCAAGACCGACACCTGAGATTATCCTCTGGCAAGCATGGGCTTCCCACTTGTATACATACATACATACACACACACACACACACACACACACACACACACGCAGTAATAATGAAGTTTTTAATAAAAAAATATTGAATGACACTAAATGTTAATAGCAGGCATACACAGCAGAAAAAAAAGACTGGTAGATTCTTCACTTCCTGCACAAAGCACATGCTCCTGGAGAGGAGAAATGAGGGCACTGACAACCCCTCAGCATGAAATTTCAACCTGCTGCATGCCTCCAGTTAGGGAGTGACATTTCTGCGTACAGTCTCACTGTTTCCAAAGACCAGAGACCAATCGGTGTCTTTTAACAAGCATCTCTATAAGGAGGCTACTAAAGTCTGCCTCTCAGACAGCCTGCAAGAAGAGAGGTCCACAGCCCCACATAGGAAATAAGTGAATTAAGAAGTTTAAAAATAGGAGGTTTCAGAGATGAGAAGGAGGTGTGCCAAAAGTGATACTTGAGTCAAGAGACTCCCAGAAAGGAGAATCAAAAAGCAAATTAACAGGAGACAGAAGATAATTAATCAAGGAAACCCAGTGTGTAAGTGATGTACTAACAGAAAAAGGAGGAAGGAAGGAAGGAAGGAAGGAAGGAAGGAAGGAAGGAAGGAAATGGGGGTGGGGAATTTTTTCAAAGAAATAATTTTAAAAGTAAGTTTCTAGCTTTAGGGGAATCATAAAATCTATAGCAAGATGAAAGGAAACACACCCAATAGAATAATATTCTTTGAAATGTGAGAATGCTATAAAGAAATAAAATCTTAAAAGCTATGGAGATCAGATATTCTGTGTGTGTGTGTGTGTGTGTGTGTGTGTGTGTGTCAGACTTTTATAAAAGCTTTAAAGATAAATTTATTGTGTATGCGTTTGTGTGTGTGTGTGTGTGTGTATGCATGTGCATTTTATGCACGTGTGTGTGCTCGCACTCCTACATGCATATGAAAGTCAGAGGACAACTTGAGTGTTGGCTCTGCTTCCATCACATGGGCTCTGGGGCTTGAACTCGGGTCATCAGATTTGACAATTGCCGCACTGCTTCCTTTGCTGCTGAGCCATCTTCGTGGCCCTAATATTGAAATGTAGAAAGTACTGAGGAAAGATTTCAAAATCCTTAGAGGCAATCATTTTCTACAACAAACTGGGGGAGTAAAAGAGACATTTCCAGACAAGCCTTATTCACGTCTACCTTTTCTGTTAGGCATGGTGGTAGAACCCCTGGCCATGGTACTTAGTCAAGAGAAAGAAAAATGGGGCTTTCAAGTTGGATGTGTGATATGAATGGACGGCCATTGGAAAACATACAGATGGCCAACTCGGACGCTTGGCAAAGTGAGACAGCGCTTCATCCCAGTTAGAGTGCCTGCTGTCAAGAAGGCAAGAAATGAGCTTTAGGGAGTGTATACAGGAAAGACAACTCTTAGCTGGTGGCTTTGGAGTGTAAATTAGTGCAAGCATATGGAGGAAAGCATGGGGTTTCCTCAAAAGAACTCTAAACATATATCTACATATGTGTATATGTATGTAAGCAATCTCATGCATAGACTCTAACAACCCCACTACTGGTTGCATACTCATAGGAAATTGAATCAGTATGTGGAAGAGATTATCTTCACCCTTATGTTCATTCACAGTATCCAAAATAGGGCTGGTAGCCAATGATGTAATTTAAGCCCTTGGGAGGCCAAGGCAGGCGAATTTCCATGAATTCAAGGCCAATATGGGCCAATAATGTGTTTCAGGTAAGTCCGAACTGCACAGTGAATCACTTTCTGAAAAACAAAACAAAACAAAACTGCAGTAGCCAAAATATATATTTAACCTACTTGTTCCTCAGTGAACAACTGAACTAAAAAGGAGAGAGTCTATATAAACATAATGGAATATAGCTCATCCTTCAACACTGAAAGTCTGTATTTGTAACAACAGGAAGGATTGAGACGCTAGAGAAGGCAGTGAGGATCAAAGAATAACTCAGATGTCCATGCTCATCGGCTGCTCATATGTGCATTATGATAATATGAGATGACGTCCACAATCACTTAGCACTAAGGTCAGCAAGATGCTTTTCAAGTAGAAGTGTTTTGTGATGTTTAAAACTGATAGTAGGTGGTGGTGGTGGTGGGGTCTGCTGGAAAGATGGCTCAGCAGGTAAGAGCACTGACTACACTTCCAGAGGTCCTGAGCTCAAATCCCAGCAACCACATGGTGGCTCACAACCATTTGTACAACTACAGCGTAATCATATACATAAAATAAACAAATATATCTTAAAACTGATAGTGTGTATTGCTCACCAAAGCAGGAACTGGAGGATACAACTCAGTTGTACAGTGCATGCCTCCCATGTGTAAAGCCCTGGTTTCAACCCCTTTCTCTCCAAAACCGGACTGGTCTATGAAATCTTATGATTACCTTAAAGCTCTCTGGAGATGATGTATCAACTGCCTAAAAGCCTGCACCAGGCATGGCCACGCTGCCTCCCATGCTGTGATTCCCCACTGCTGCGAGCAAGGTATGCATTTCTGGTGTTCCTTGTTGACATTCTGCACTGCCAGTCTTTCAGATGTTAGGTGTCCTGGCAGTTGTATGGTATTCATTGTGGTTTCAACATGCTTCCTGCCTACATACTGTAGCCTTGCATGCTCTGCTTTTATGCATTTGATTATTTTAGCTTGGCACAGAGGTAGAGCCCTGCGGTGTTTATCCTACTCCTGACTTACCGGCTCCCTCATGTTATCAAGGCAGACTTTCTTTATGCAGCTGAGGACTGTTGATAGTGCCTATGCTGTGTTTCATTTACCTATTCACCTGTCAACACACTCTTGGATTGCTTCTGTATTTGGGCTTCTGTAGCTAGGACTGTACTGGATAAAGGCATTTGGATGCCTCCTCAAGATCCTTATTTCAAGACTTCTGACATATCCAAGAAGTAGGCTCGGTGGACCATATGGAAGATCTGTAAGAAACAGTGATCCTCGCTTCATAATACGAACACTCCCGTTTCATCGGAAGAGCAGTGGAAGCTTAGAGTAGTGAAATCAGCCAGGCAGTTCGTTTAAGGACCTTGCCAAGGCAAGTGTCGACCTAGACTGGGTTTATGAAACCTACATGTTTCACCTCTCCTCCCTTTTGCTGATGACTGGGAGAGTGCACAGCTCCCCATCATTCAGGTACCTGCTTCCCTCTGTCCCTTACGGTTTCCTTTTTCCCAACAAAAGTTGTGTGAGGGTTCATCTGCATAATCTTGTCTGCTCATATTTGTCTACTCTAAACTTCAGGTTTACAGCAAGGAGCTTAGTGGAACGTGGCTGTTGGGGGAATAGCTGGACCAGCAGGCGTGCTCAGGGGGGCTTGTGTTCTCTGTTGATCTGTAGCTGGACCTAAACCAGGCTCCTTTGAAAGTGAACCAACCCCCGGACTAACAAATTCACTTTGGGGTTTTCACACTAGCAATCCTGGAGTTAATGTTTGATCACTTTACTCTTTACACCCATGGGTTTGGTTCTCTCTTTTATTGAGAAGAATCTTGAATTTGTACTCACAGGTGAATGAGCATTTCTTTATTCCATGAGTTCTTTCCCATCTTTAGAACAAAAATTGCACTGCATTTACTTTTTAAAATGAAGAAAAAGAGAAAAAAAAAACCAAATAAGGACCTCACATTTTATAGTACCAGAAAAAGAGCACAGCAGAGCTGAAGGAGGCCTCAGTGGTTGAAGCCAAAATGATAGCACTGATACTGGATTTCACCTCACTACCCAAAATAAATGTCTGCCAAACTATGCTCATCTTGATTTATGGGAGAAGATGGAGGCCAGTTTTTCCTCATAGAATCTCAATCAAAATCTCTAACGAATCGAGGAAATTGAGTCTCACCATCAGAATACCACATAAGCATTGCTCTGGACAAGATCTATCAATGACTGCTAAGAGGAGTGGACCACACTTCAAGAGGAAATTTCAATGGAATTTGTTCAGCCTCAAAGTATCTTCCTCATAAAAATTTCTATCCGTGCCAAAGAGAAAAACAGTAGCTTTGTTTTTGTGGTAGAGACACTGCGTAGACACAATCTTTGCCAAGAAATTAGGACTCACACTACCAGTTAGAGGAAATATCAGCATCATGGGTCATTATGCACAAAAAACATAGGTCTTGCAGTATGCTGAACAAAATAATTGTGGTGGCTATTCCTGGTTGTCAACTTGACAACATCTGGAATGTACTACACTCCAGAAATGGAGGGCACACCTGGGATCCAGCTCTTCAGGCATAGTGGCCATGAAAAGCTTAAACCCAGGCAAGGTGGTACACACTTTTAATCCTAGAAGACTGAGGCAAGCAGATCTCTGAGTTCAAAGCCAGCCTGGGAGAGAGAAAGTTCCAAATCCGGGCGTGGTGGTATATGCCTTAATCTGGGCCACACTTCTGCTAGAGGCCTATAAAAGGACAATAGACAAAGGAAGTATTTGTTCTTTTTTTTTGGCTTGCACTCGCTTGCCAGCACATCTGTTGGAACCTACTTCTTCAGGATTCCAGCTTATATAGAAGACCAGCTGAAACACCTAGCTTCATGAGACTGAGCAACTGCCAGGTTCTTGGACTGCCCATTCACAGCTGTCCACTGTTGGATTAGTTAGACCGCAGACTGTAAATCATTCCAGTAAGTTCTGTAATTCCAGAGAACCCTGTCTAATACAATGTACAAACTCCATCTGACCTTCAGAAAACACCAGCTCAAACCAAACCAAAGGAGGAGTCTATATAACATCTTCACGAGTCATCTTCAACATCAAGGTCATGATGTTGACCTTATCTGGGAAACATAAACTGTTACTTATTAAAGGCAAAAGAGAATAATATGTAAAGGCAGCATTAGACCCTGAAACAGCACATGGATTTTAGCCTTGTAGAAAGCATATATATGTGTGTGTGTGTGTGTGTGTGTGTGTGTGTGTGGTGTGTATGTGTATAATGTATGTATACACACACACACATACACATCAAATTTAGATACTTTCATTAAAAAGGGGAGAGACAAATGGAAATCTTTTCAGTAGTGTTTTTTCTGCCAAATCTTCCCAGTACATTAGGAGCTGAGATGGAGAACTTGTCTGTATGGCCTTAGGGCAGCTGGGATTGGCAGGAAGCCGCACAGCCAAGCACAGGTCCTAACCCAACTGCCACATGCTGCCCTGTGTCTGCCTCCAACCTGCAGCTGGTACTGCTTTCTCTAAGCTTCCAACACACACACACACACACACACACACACACACACGTGTGTGTGTGTGCATGTGCACATGTAGACATGCATACATACACGGAGGCAGAGACAGAAAAAGACAGAGACAGGGAGACAGACTCAAACAAAAAGTAATTTGGTTGGTTCTCAACCTGTCTGTAGCAACCCCCTTGGCAAGCCTCTCTCAGCAATAAGTGTTTACATTATGATTCACAACAGGAGCAAACTTATAGTTGTGAGGTAGCAACTAAAATGGTTTTACGGTTAGAGGGTCTCCACAACATCAAGAGTGTATTAAAGGGTTACAGTGTTAGGAAGGTTGAGAACTGCAGCCTTAGTTTTTCTTCCTCTGTTTTGGGGAGTCATTGCTGGCTAGTGTCTTGCTTGCTTTCTATTGCTGGGATAAAGACCAGAACCAAGGTCTTTGCCTGCTTACTCTCATCTAAATAGCAAGTCCGTTTCTTCATTGGCATTAGAGCCTACTTCTTCAGAATTTGAGCAGATACTCAAGAACACCTGAGACTTCAAACTTTGTAGACTAAGTCTGCGCCTAGAGCTGATCCCATACTACAGCACTCTATATTCAAATACTGCTGGGAGACAGCTGTTCTCCCAGAAGTGCAGACACACCTGCGAGCACAGGTAAGACCACCACTTCTGCTCCGAGGGACCCTCCCAGAGACCTCAGCACACAGAAAACAAGGAGCAGCTTGGAACAGGATACTTCTAGTTTCTGTCTGTGCCAGGAGCTGATCCTGTGCCACAGGGCTCCATACCCAAAAACTGCCAGGAGAGACCTGGTCTCCCAGGAGTGCTCACAGGTAACAGCACCACTTCTGCTCAAATTCCTGGCCCAAGAAGGACCAGCCCAGAGTCACCAGGACACAGGAACCAAGGAGCATCCGGGGAAAGAATCTTTGAGGTTTCTGTCTGTGACCCTGAGCTGACCCTGTGCCACAGCTCTCCATACCCAAATTCATCCCTGATACAACTTGTCTCCTAGGAGTATTGACACACATCCTTGCAGGAGGGACAAGCCACAGTCAGAGACAGTAAGACCAGCTAACACCAGAGATAGCCAGATGGTGAGACCCAGTTCTCCCACTACAACGAGCCCTAGAAACCCCAACACACCAGAAAATCAAGACTCAGATTTAAAGTCACACCTCATGATGATGATAGAGGACTTTCAGAAGGGCATAAATCACTCCCTTAAAGAAATATAGGAGAACACAGGTAAAAAGGTAGAAGCCCTTAAAGAGGAAACACTAAATTCCCTTAAAGAATTACAGGAAAACACAACCAAACAGGTGAAGGAATTGAACAAAACCACTCAGGATCTAAAAGTAGAAATAAAATCAATAATGAATCACAAAGATAACCCTGGAGATAGAAAACTTAGGAAAGAGATCAGGAGTCATAGATGCAAGCATCAACAACAGAATACAAGAGATAAAAGAGAGAATCTTGGGTGCAGAAGATACCATAAAAAACATTGACACAAAGAAAATACAGAAAGCAAAATGCTCCTAACCAGAAACATCCAGGAACTCCAGGACACAATGAGAAGCCCAAACCTAAGGATTATAGGTATAGAAGAGAGCAAAGATTTACAACTTGAAGGGCCAGTAAATATCTTCAACAAAATTATAGAAGAAAACTTCCCTAACCTAAAGAAAGATAATGCCCATGAACATACAAGAAGCCTTCAGAACTCCTAACAGACTGGACCAAACCAGAAAGTCTTCCTGGCACATAATAATCAAAACACCAAATTCACTAAACAAACAAAGAATATTAAAAGCAGAAAGGGAAAAAGGGCGAGTAACTTATAAAGGCAGACCTATCAGAATTACACCAGACTTTTCACCAGAGACGATGAAAACAAGAAGATCCTGGGCAGATGACATACAGACCCTAAGAGAACACAAATGCCAGCCCAGACTACCATACCCAGCAAAGCTCTCAATCACCATAGATGGAGAAAGCAAGATATTCCATGCCAAAACCAAATTTACACAATATCTTTCCACAAATTCTGCCAAACAAAGAATAATAGATGGAAAACTCCAACACAAGGAGGGAAACTACATCCTAGAAAAAGCAACAAAGTAATCTTTCAACAAACCTCAAACACAAACATAATTCCATCTCTTCAAACAGCAAAACCATCAGGAAGCAACAATCACTTTTCCCTAATATCTTTTAACATCAATGGATTCAATTCCCCAATAAAAAGACAGACTAACAGACTGGATATGTAAACAGGACCCAGCATTTTGATGCACACAGGAAACACACCTCAGTGTCAAAGACAGATACTACTCAAAGTAAAGGGCTGGAAAACAATTTTCCAAGCAAATGGTTCCAAGAAAGAAGCTGGAGTAGCCATTCTAATATCAGATAAAATCGACTTTTAACCAAAAGTCATCAAAAAAGACAAGGAAGGACATTTCATACTCATCAAAGGAAAAATTTACCAATCTGAACTCTCAATTCTGAACATCTATGCTCCAAATGCAAGGGTACCCACATTCGTAAAAGAAACTTTACTAAAGCTCAAAGTGCACATTGAACCTCACACAATAATAGTGGGAGACTTCAACACTGCACTCTCACCAATAGACAGATGATGGAAACAGAAACTAAACAAAGACACAGTAAAACTAACAGGAGTTATGAACCAGATGGATTTAACAGATATCTATAGAACATGTCATCCTAAAACAAAAGAATATGCCATCTTCTCAGCACCTTATGGTACCTTCTCCAAAACTGACCACAACACAGGTCTCAACAGATACAAGAAGGTTGAAATAATCCCATGCATCCTATCAGAACACCACAGACTAAGGCTGATCTTCAATAGCAACAAAAATAACAGAAATCCCACATACATATGGAAGCCGAATACCAGATAGTAACCTCAGGGTTCACTGGGGTGAACCAGATGCTTCACCTTGTGCTTCACAGCTGCAGCTTCCAGCACCAAGACAGTGACACCCAGGGCATGGCTACCCCAGATTAAATTAAAATGTGAAATGCTTGGAGTGGATTCTACTGGATGTTAGTTACACTCTCCCATCATAAATTGTGTGAAAAATTCTCGAACCGGCACAAATCAGGAGCAGCCTGTTCTGGCCTTTTTTTTTTTTTTTTTTTTTTTTTGTAGATCAATAGCTATATATCTGTTTGGATAGCTGAGTGTTTATATTGAAATAATTTATGATTTAAAATGTCCACATATCCTTTTATCCTGAAATCTCTTGTCATTTCTTGAAGACATTTTGGAAATCATTGAGTTAGCAATTTTCTATGTAATATGCAGAATGACAATGTTGTAAGATATAAACATCATGAATCTGCACACTGGTGATTTGACATAAAAAATAAATAAATTGAATACAATTATAATAATTATTTTTTTAAAAGAAGACCAGAACCAAAAGAAATTTGGGGAGGAAAGGCTTTACTTGACTCTCATTGAGAGGAGCCCAGGCAGGAATCTGGAGGCAGGAAATGAAGCAAGGAACGAGGAAGAAAACTTCTAACTGGCTAGTTGTCATGGCTTGCCCAGTCTCTCCTACACAACCAGGAAACAAGAAAACGCATGCCCAGACTTGCCTATAGGCCAGTCTGATAGAGGCATTTCCTCAATTGAATTTTCTGTTCCTTGATGACCTAAGCTTTGACAAACAAACAACAAAAACAAACAAACCCTAAGCAGTACAGTCATTTCCGGAAATAAATGCCATAACTTTTCCAGGGTTAACACTGGAGGGGAGAACCGGTGGCCACAGCAGCCTTCCCCCTTGGCAGGAGCCAAAAATGGTCTTCATTTTCAGCATCAACTTAGCTGTTCTGAGCTGCACGTCATAAGACATAGTTTTCCAAGTTTCTGCCCCCCCAAACCCTCACTAGGTGGGTCATCATTCTTGTCATAGCGCTGCGAGTAAATTTTCAAATAGCCGACTGGTTTATGACAGGCACAATCGTCAGGCGGACATCTAGTTATATGACTTGGGATATTCAATTTTGTTTTATGTCCTTCAATAAAATTTTATCCCTTTATTGACACAAGTCTCACACAATTCTTGTTGCTAGCCATTTAGGGCTCTTAGAGCCGTTGTATATAGACAGATTTTCATTTCGTTTTCTAAATAGTGCTGGTCTATAGAAAAGTTTATTGATATGTATAGCTGTTTTTTTAATGTGACTCTGCAACCCTTTCCTGTACATTAATTTTAATAAAAATGGGAAATTTTGTCTCTAAATATCCATTCAATAAACAAGACCAATCAAAGCCACTTCATTATAATAGTAAGACAATGGAAACATTTATATGTCAGTTTTGTAACATTTTCGAGATGGTGTGACTAATCTATTTAATATCATTCCTCACCATAAATGTAATACATAGTTGAATCTACAGACGACAGTTTAAAAAGTCCATTTTATTAAGAGGAAGCACAATATTTGTGAATATCTAGAGTTTATAGTTTTATGTGAACGTACACACAGCTATGGGCACCATGTGTCAAAAACACAGGCATGTGTATGTGTCTGTGTGCAGTGTCAGTTTGTGTGTATGTGCGTGCATGTATGTACAATTTGTGTGTGTGCATTTGTCTGTGTGTGGGGGGGTATGTGGTTTGTGTGTATATGTGCATATGTGATTTGTGTGTGTAGTGTATGGCATGGTGTGGTGTGGTAGATGTGTATGTGCATGTGCTGTGTGTGTGTGTGTGTGTGTGTGTGCATGTGGATGTATGTATCTATGTGTATATCTATGTGTGTATGTGTGTTACAATTTCAGAGTCTACAAAATCGGGTTGAGATAGAGCCCATGAAGATAGAGGACAAGGCCAGGCTGGAAGCGAGCTGCCAGGGAAAGCTTCTGGTGTCTAGGTTTACGAGCAAAGCAGCAGATTCAAAAGTGAATAAAGCAGAGCCAGGCTGAGCGAACCACAGCGGAATCAGGAGCAGGACACAGTGGTCAGACACACACACACACACACACACACACACACACACACACACACAGAGGAGGTGTTAGGTGAGAGGTTGTTATAGCATCATGCCTTCAGAGTGTTAGGACCCCATACTTTATTGGGTCCAGGTGAGGGCATTATTCCCGTTCCTCAATCTGGTATGACCTATAAGCTCTTGAATCTCGCCTCCCGGGATGCCCAATAGAAGCTCTCATCCGACCACCAAAGAATGGACAGGCAGAAAGCTGCTCCCCACAGGGCCTTGGTCAGCTTGCCCCCCACAGCCTGACCCTGACCCTCCTCTTCACGTCTGTGGCCTTCACAGTTCTATGCCTCACTTCCCCAGCTCGATTTAACCCTGAGACTTGGCTCAGAGTGTGACCCTGTGGCTGTGCTCTACAGCAGTGTCCCTGGCAAGGTGCATGTTTTATTCTTGGGGGAAATTCTTCTCCTATCCTTGTCAGCTTCCTGCATCTGTTTCTCGGGCCCCTTTGGAGGTTGGCTGTTGTTGTTTATTTGTTTCTGAGATGCGGTTTCATATATCCAAGACCGATTTCTAAAGTTCTGTACCAGATGATGGCCTTCAACTTCTGATCTTTCTGCCTCCACCGTCAAAACTCCTCTCCCTGAACCCTATGCAGCTTGTTTTACCTTTGGTGGCATTCCATAACCTACAGGCACACACACTCACACCACACAGATATACACACACACACATGCACACACCCACATACACACCACAGACACACACAGTACACATGCACACGCGCGCACGCACACATACACACACACACACACAAGTATTTACTGTGTGATGTATAATGTGTGATTGAGAGTTAATATCAGTAGCCAAACTTTTCCTTTTAGAGAGAAAGAGAGAGGGAAGGAGGGAGAAGAAGGGAAGGAGGGAGGGAGGGAGAGAGAGAGAGAGAGAGAGAGAGAGAGAGAGAGAGAGAGAAGAGAACCTGCATTTGTCTTGGCTGGTTATCAAGAAAGTTGGGACTCTCAGGCAAGTCGCTGCCAAAGAAATAGCTGTGCCTTGTGAATTTATTGCTAGTCAATAAATTCTGACACTGTGGAAAGACACAAGGGTATTTGTCTCTGTTTCTGGCACAGTAAGCTCATGACAGTGATAAACTTACCTAGTAGCAAAATCTTAGGGACAATCTGAGCCTGAGGTGGGAATCCTAGGAGGCCCCCAAATCTGTGCCCAGCCCCACTCCCTGGGCATGTCTGAGCACTCTATAAGGAAAACGAGCTGTAGATGGCTATACATTTCAGAGGACCACCAGCCGAGAACTATGCCAGGGGGCAAATCACTCTCCCCTGCCGGCCACGAGGGGTTCTTGTAGGACTATGATGGACTCCGAGACGTCAGCAACTGGGACCCAGAGCTATAACAGTCAGGGGCAGAGTATCGGTCCTTTAAAGGCCACTACTGTCCTGCGGAAGGCACCATGAGCAGATGGGATATTGTTGTCTCTGAGGGCATTTGGGGCAATAGTAAGGACCGGAAATAGTTCCTTTTCACTGTCTGCCTGACAGAGTCTGAAATCACCTGGGAAGAAGCTCCTATGAGAGATTATCTAGATCCTGTGGGAATTACCTTGACTAGTGCCACTCCGGGTGGCACAGTCCTCTGAGCAAGAGATCCCAAACTGTGTAAGAATAAGAGCAATGACGGAGCTCCCAAAGTCAAACTTTTCCAGTCAGGGTTCTTCTTCTTTTTGACACCCTGTAAATGTTCAAAGCTATTTTTGGAATAACCTAAGCATTTGCAATCTTACCAAAAAAAGTAAAACTCTATCTGAGGAGGGTTTTGTGTCAGAACTTTTGATGGCTGAGGAGGAACTTCTCTTTCTAACCCAGCTCTGTAAGCTGACCATTCATCCCCTGGGCTTTAAAGCAGTGAGATCTTCACAGTCCATGCAGCAGCTGCCTGTCAAGAGGCAGTGTTCTCTTGCATGTGACCGCTCAACTATATAACACACACACAGACCATACATGTATACATGTGTTTGTACATTACACACACATACACATATGTGTATATACACACATGTGGGCATGCACACATATACATATGTGTTTGTACATTTCACACACATATATGTATATACACTCATGTGGGCACACACACATACATATATGTATATACATGTGTTTGCGTATTACACACACACTAAACAACTCTGCAGGGAACTATGATAGAGGGCAAATCACTCATTCTCCTCTGCCTACCATTAGGGGTTCTTGTTGGAATCGGATACACTACCAGGAATCAGAAGCTGTATATTTATATATATATATATGTATATGTGTATATATATATATATATATATGTAATCTGTAGAATGCATATAGATATGTAATACAAATACATATTTATACTTACATGCACCATGGAGAAAAAGAGAGTGGATATTGGGAAGCAGATTAACACTGTGCTTACCTCCCCCTCAGAAGCAGACATTCACTTTAATCCATATTAATGTGCAGTTGACCCTCATCATCCTCCGACTGTGTCTGTAAGTGGACTCCCGTCCACCGTGACATCCCACGGAGACAAAACTGAAGACAGTCGTGTTGGAGGTCGGATCCCACCGTCCCACTGCTCAGGACTGGGGAAGAAAACGCTTGGCTAAATGTATCAGAGTAACAACAAAAGATATGTCAACCTCAAAAAAAATGTTTTTGAAACCAGATTAGCAAGGCCAAATTTCTAGCTACCTTTCCTGCCCTCAAGCCACCCTGTGCCAGGTTGTCTGATACCTTCTCAGTCTACACTGCTCTGCCCTGGACCCATGGCCTCAGATCCGTCTCCTAGAGTTCACTAAGGAGAGATGAATTCGTGAATGCAATTTTTTCCACTTTCTAACTCTCCCCAGCGTGGCTGTACCTAAGCGTTTGACATTATTACGCTTCCCAGTCCTAAGGAGGGAACAACAACAAAAAAATTCTTTCTCACACTTATGTAATCCTTACTTCCAGTAATTCCTCACGTGTATGAGAGAAAAGGGGGGAAATAAGGTTATATCTCCCTCCCAGCGCCCACTTAAGACCTTCTCAGAACGCATGAACAAGCTGTCCTGACCTAGAGTGAAACCTCAGGAGGATGACATGACGGAGGATGAGTATTTCCACCAACTAAATGAGTTCCTTTCTTGTCATTCATTGCGGGCCCCCCCCCTTCCACAGTGGGTTTTGCTGAAGCAACTGTGAAGAGGGCTTCCTCCTGAAGGAAGCTTCAGAGATCCTATGGCCCTCCCTACCAAGGTGTGTGACTGTGTTCACACTGGGAGAAACACACACACACACACACACACACACACACACACACACTCACACACACACAGATGGAAAAAACTGTTTATCTTCTCACAGAAACTCCACCATCTGGGGTGGCACCCGGCATGAGATGTCTGAGGCACAGCCCTTGTTTCCCAGAATGCATCACACCAACCCCCTGATAGCCTCTCTTTGGAGGCTCTTATTTATGACCTGTGCTTGCGTAGACACTATGAACATGGGCGCACGTCTGGGAATGGGAGTGTGGGAGCCGGGGAGCCTTGGAAAGCGGCTCCTCAGCTTTGTCTGAGAAAAGGGACCGAGGCAGCGCTCCCTGACCAATTCCAGCCCTTTTCTTCCAGCCAAAGTGCAAGTGCCAGCTGAGCCCCAGCACCTTGCTTTGTTGTGCGAAGTCAGGAACGGAGATCTCTCAATTATCTTCAAATTAACTGCCTCTTGCCATTATCCGCTCCCTGAGGACCAATCAGAGCGTGCGTTAGCAGAACTGGGCATCAGCCTAGCACTGCATCCACTCTCTGGGATTCCGTCCCAGCCACCTCCTCCCAGGCTCGCACGGAGCCAAAGTCATCTGCGGCTGCCATTTCTCATGACAAACTTTAATGCTTTAATTAGGAAGCATCCGCGTGTCCACTCTTCACAAACACCATATGGTGCCTAGCGCGTAATATGTTTCATTTTCACGAAGGCTAAGCCTTGGGAAAGGGCAGCATTTTGAATATCAATTGTTGTTCCCACACTGGTGAAGAATAAAATTTCTGTGCTTCAAAAGAGACCATGATGTTGAAAAGAACGAGGAGGGTTTTCTCTACCTGACAAAACTGGGTGGGCGGGGGAGACATTTTGTGTGTGTGTAAGAGAGAGAAAGAGAGAAAAAAGTAGAGCTCAACTTCTAAAGATCAGAAATTCAAAGCCCTTTAGAAGTAAATTCCAGGCATCTTCTAAGCATTCTTAAGATTTAAGATAAGAGATGTCCTGTGTTCACTTTTCCATTTTTAACAAAACGGTGGAATAGCATCTCTTAAAGAACACAGTGCGTATTCAGGCAATCTGGGGCTAGTCCTACCCTGTCAAGCCTACCTCCGCCCTTGCCAAAAAAAGCCTTCTGCCTAGATCTCTTCAGGAGCATTAACTACTCTGCATCTTGGAAGCTGTGGACTGGCTAGGGATATGTGGTCCATGGGATATAGTCTTCGGACTTGGTTTCTTTTCAAACATTATGTCCCTGGAATAACAAACTTACTTTTTTTCGAAAAGTCCAAATTTCTCTAAAAAATCCAAGAGCCAGAATGAGGCTGAGTTCAGGCTCTTTTTGTCTGTGGCGATAAGGAGGGAGAGAAGCCAACCGCCAGCATGGGCCTTTTCCTGCTGTTATGCAAATCTCTCAACATGCAAATGATTAAATAATCAAACCATTACAGGGTATAAATAAGTGATTTATATTTTCTTCCTTTCTCAGGTCAGCTACTCTTCCTTTGTTGGAGGCCATAGGACAGGGTTACAAACAGTCCCTGTGGAGGGCGGAGGGTTGGGTCAGGAAGGGCTGTAATTAGTCATTTCCATCTTAAAATAAATACTGCATTCGACACTGAGGAGTGAACATAGGCCCTGTTTTCCCTGTGTGAGAGGACTGGTTTCTTTCTCCTTCATCACAGGGCTCTATTCTCCACTCTAGCGCCAATGTCAGTCACCTCAGACTCCTCTTCCTCTGGACTACATAATTATAAACTACCACATGTGGCGTTAGAGACACAACTTTAATTATCCAAACTGGAGCACACAACAGACCCTGAATCCAGTGAACAAAAGCCTATTAGAAGGTGATCCCCTGTGGTCACATCGTAATTACTGTCAGGAGCCATGGGGCTGTGGAATTATCCCTGCAATATCTCACTAACCTCCTATGCCAGAGTCACGTGGCGGATGGCTTGTGCCATAATCTCATTTCCTTTCATGGTGCGACACTGAAAATAAAGAACCAGGGGGATGGCTTGTGCATCCGTCTGGTGGAAACTCAATTCAGGAGGCCACCGCAGATGTGCAAACACGGCACAGGCAGTAATCACTGCGACCACGAGAGCCTCTGACCTTCCACGCGGCAAGGGACGCCCTGGAAACCAGGGTGCCACAGCTCACAGAGGCGGCCGGCCATTAAGGCACCTGACTCCCGCTGAAGGTCCCCCTTAGGAACGAAAATAAACTAGAAACTCCCTGCCAAGTGGCTCGGCACGTCTTGCCTGAGATTGTCAGAGAAGCACAGAGGCCTGTTCCCTTGCGATGGAAAATCTTACTAGAAACCACACTCTCCTTTCTGATTACATGCTTTCTTTAGCCCCACGAGATGCTCGTATTTTGTCCTTTGACCATTGAAAAGTAGTTCTGTAATTCAATACATATCTTTCTCTTCTTAACCATGAAAAGTGGGCTGTCTGGCTACTGCTTCGAACCCTCAGGGCAACTTGGTCATGTAACATGAAGAGTCTTGGGCTGAGGAGCGGGCGGGGGAGGGGGATATGGCTCAGCAGCTCATTGCTGCTCTAGTTGAAGACCCGAGTTTGGGAGTTTGGGTCCCAGAACCCACAGCATTCAGCTCACAAAAATCTTGTAACTCCACCTCTAGGGGGTCAGCCACCCTCTTCTAGTCATCACAGAACCTGCACTCGCTTGCACATACTCTAACACAAACGTGCACACACACAAATGCATAATCAAATTTTTTTTTTAAATTAAAGGAGTGTTAGGTTCACAAGCACTGCTATTTCATTGTTTATTTAACAAAATTGCTTTGGTGTTTTATTGACTGGACACACTTGATTTCTCATTATGAAAATGAACAGCACTCTGGTCCCTCGCTAGCATTCAGCTGGCTCCTGGCTGTCTTTGAAGTGGCAGGACAACTATGCGAAAGCATCATGGGTTTTGTCCACCGTCCCACACGACTGGCATAAGGTCAGGAATGGCTCACACAGGAGATGTCCTCTGATCCGACTCCAGATAATGAAAGATTACCCACGCGCCCATGATGGGAAAGTTAGTTCCTCAGTTTATGTATCAGTTCAGTCTCTGTTGGTTATAACAGAACACCTAACAAAAGCAACTCAAGGAAGGAATTACTGACCCCACAGATTGGCTGGATGTAGTGCTTTATGGTGGGATCGTCATGGCAACGGGAATATGAGGAAGCTGGCCACTGTGTTTGCAATCAGGAGGCAGGGCCGTGAATGATGGCGCTGGGCTCACTCTAGCCTTGATGTTCAATTCGCAACTTCAGCTCCCAGGATGGTGATGCCCACACTCACCCTGGGTCTTCCCTAGTCAGTTTAAACTCCCCGGAAGCACACTCAGACACGTCCAGAAGTCTGCTTCCCAGGTGATGGCAAAAGCTGACAATGAAGATGAACTCTCAGGGTCGAAATCCTTGCCTCACAACTTTGATCCCTAGATCTCCTGCCGACAAGATAAAGACGATCGATTTCTAAGATTAAAATCAAATCAATAGGTACTTTAAATCTTTTAATTTAACGTAATTCTTTGTGGTTGAAAGTCAACGTTGGGGGGGTTGCAATATTAAATCTGGGATTTGATGAAAAGGGATTTTGCTAATGCTAGTCTCTCAGCTTTGACAAATGTAGCATTTGTGTAAGGGAAATGCTTAATAAAACTTTCATGGAACGTTGTCATTCTGGGTTTGCAATTTTTCTGTACATCCAAAATTCCTCCAAAAACTTGTAAAATGTATTTAAACAGTTAAGACAAATGCACCTACAGCAAGTGACCCCCAGGGGACGGGAATGACCTTTGGAAGCAGGCGGGGTGAGCACTGTATCTCTGCCCAGTCTGACTTCCATTTTGTGTTTGCACACATGCTTTTGTTGATGCAGCAAATGGACCATTCACCCCATCTGCAACTGCTTGAGCTCCAGAGCCCTCCGACTGAAATTATTGGTCAAAGTCCTCTTGACTGGCTGGAAGAAGGAGGTGGCCCAAGAGACATTTTGCCTTGAGGTGCTAATGGTGACATGGGCTTTCCCTGGGGCTCCAACCTCAGTCTGTCATTAGCTGCCATTGCTTTGTTAATGTAATGAATGGCTCCCTAGAAAATAACAGAGGAAAAGCTTATTAAAGGCGAAGGCTTCATCCATTAAGATGTTCTTTGTCCTTAATGAAGGTCAGGAAAAGACAGATTGTAGGAGGAAATCTTGCTTTATCCCCACCCATGTGTCTTAATTAATCATCGTGTCAGTCTGGGTTTATGTTTGTCCTTCTTCTGCGAGGGGTTAGGGAGGATGATAACTAAAACCATCACATTGTGTTCTGTCTGCCTAGCACTGTGCAGTGGATAGCATCTTCCCAATGCTTGAGTTTAATTTCTGAAACACGGTATCTCCCGGAATGTTTTCCTTTAACTTCTAATCACACACAAAACCTGTTAGATTTGCACTGTCTATATACAGCACCACTAGCCGTGGTTAAATCGTAGTGTGGATTAAGATTAAATGTAAAAAATTAGCACAGTGGATTTCAAAGATATTATGAAAATATATACTGCTGCTAATTCTACATTGATGATGTGCTGAAATAATATTTTAATGTGCTAGTTAAATAAAACATTTTGATAAATGATATTTCATATGTTCCCCCTTTTTCTGCTGTGGCTAGCAAAAAAATGAAATTGCATTTGTGACTCAAATTTATTACTGTCAGACAGTGCTGTATCAGAGGACCAGAAAAATCTGTTCTCTAACTTTTGAGCCAACCTGCTTCGGGGGTTTGTTTTAGGTAGACTTCCCGTCAATGGCGCATGGTGGAAAGTGTGATTGGCCTTTTCCCTCCCTGGTATAATAAATTAATTATATTAGGCCTACTTAGTTCTTCTTTAAAATATACTCTGGGCTCTTTATGCTGCTAACCTCTTTCCAAGCACCTGAAATTGTCTCAGACGTTGGAGATGTAGAGGATACCGGCTTTGAGTCCGTGTTCCTTTCCCTGCTGAATCCTTTCCTCCTAGTTTTACAATTACCTGCTGCCTACTTTGACAGCTTCTTCCTGTATCGTCTCAGATTAGCCTTCCCTTTATCTTGAGGACAAAGCCCATGAACACTGTAGCAATCCCCTATCTTAGACTGACCACAGGACAAGGAAGATATTTGCTTGTCCATTCATATGTAGCAAAATGTATAACAACAATAATTATATTGTTTGTCAAACAATAATGATATTCATATTTTATAAATATGTTTTCTGTGGCTTTTGTGGGACCTCCTCAGCAAACCCTCCTCAGTAATGTTCAAAACCATCTCTATTTTACACCAAGGGAAACCAAGGCATAGTGAGGCTTAACCAGATCTTACTTGAGAGAGAAGTAATAGCATTTCACCTACCCCACAGTGACCATCGTGATATAGGGTGGGTAGCGGGTGGAGACATTAACATTTTCATAATGACTTGGTAAGGCTGAGACAGCAGCATTCTCAGGCTGAACTGAAAATGTGGAAAGAGTGAGATCTATTCTAGGATCCCCGTCCACTGAGAGCCTTTCTCTCTCGGAACAACAGGCCATGTTCAGTATTCTTTCTTCCCATCCCACACTGGGATGACGGTTTAATTAAGGTTTCTGGTCTGTCCCCCACAGCAGACAACACATGTTAGCATGTAGTGCCCAAGCTGTCTAACATGACAGCCCTGTGCCCAGTGATGAGGGTGGGCTGTGGAATCCATCCGGAGTGGTCCTGAGTGACAACTGCAGTGTTAGCCAGGTGGGTGAGCTCAGACCTTGTCGATCATCTTGACTAGGGAAACTCATGGCGTTGCTCTTCGGGGAATCGTAGCTTGGGCCTTTCCCAGAAGCTACAGGCAGAGGCCTTCCCGGCCCACTTCACAACGTGCAAAAGAACGCTTGGGAACAGATGATAACAGGCACACAGCACTGTAGAAACTCCCCCTCCTAGAGAGTTGTGGGGAAAGGTGGGTTGGGGGAGATGGAGAGAGGAGCTGGGTGGAAAGCAGATGGGGAACATCAGGACGAGACGGAAAAACACTCCCAGGTGACTCTCATTCTCATTCCAACTCCCATATTCCTTAGTCTCATGACCTTAAACAAGTCACTTGGCCTCAGACTCTCAATGCGGTCATTGTTAAGTGAATGAGGTGATTTAATCCTCAGACTTCGTCAAACAGAGCTATTATGAACATAGTTCCATTTCTCAACAAAAGGTCAAGGGCATGAAGTCAATTCATTCTGATAGTTTCTATGCCTGTAAAAAGTACAAGATACTTTTTACAGTACAAGTACTGTAAAAAAAAGGGGGGCAAGTTACTGTTTACAGTACAAGTACAAGTTACTTTTTACAGTACAAGTACTGTAAGAAGGGGCAAGTTACTGCCAAAATTTTTCAGCGAGATTCTGGGATAAATAACATGTACACATTCACCAACGTTGAAACAAAGGTTCACCCAGTCTTCTTAGCTGTGGGAATGGTTTCCTGATTGTTCTTGAGGTACAGGGAGGAGGTGTCTTCCAAATGACTTCTGGGCTTGTTAGAGCATTGCTAAACAGTCACAGCACCAGCTTTTGAAAATAATGTCCTTCCCTGACGCACTATTCACAAGATTTTATTTTCTTGAATGAATCTCGCTACCATTGTTCCAAACTTTTAAAAAAAATGTTTGTTTATAAACAGTATCTACACAGCCGTCCTTTCTTTCTCACAAAGTTTCCTAGATGATCTTTTCTGAAGAGTATACTTTGCTAGGACTCCCGGGACTAGGGATGCATTTGGAGAACACTCACATAAAGTATTGAGTAGTCTGGGATCTCCAGTTCTTTCACAAAGCGTTGCTATTTATAGACGTTCGCGTCTGTCTAATTTTAGACCTGTCTGTCTAATTTTAAACAGTAAGAGCTTTAGGCACGAACTATGACTAATTGTATGTTTTAGAGAGCACTTAGCGCATGGTTGGTGCTCAATAAACGTTAAATAATTGAAAATGTTAACAATGATCATGTTTGTAAGCACACTGAGCAGAGACCGCTCCTAAATATGCTTCAGTGACGGGCTCACTGCACTGTTGGCAGGCAAACAGCATGGAATGATAATAACACCACATGGTCCTTCTTGGTTTTTTTCCCCAGAAATAAAAGAGGAATTTGATGGTGTTCTGATTTGGGGGGTCTGTAGAGGGTTGATAATGTCCTCCTAAAGATGGTAGTGTGGTCTCTAGAACCTATGAATATATGAGGCTATATGACAAAACGAAATTAAGGTGCAGGTTACCAATCAGCTGGACTTGAGATGAGGGAATTAGCCAGGCTTCTCCAGGTGGGATGGACACAATCATAAAGTTCTTACTGGTGCAAGTGCATGATGGGAGAGTCACAGAGAGATCTGAGGGTGCTGTGCTGTTGCCCTTACTGAGGAAGGAAGGAGCCATGTTCTAAGAGCGCGGGTGGCTCTTGAACCTGTAACAGGCATGAGCGGCTGCTCTTCCCTGGAAGATTCTGGGAAGAACACAGTCCTGCTGACACCTTGATTGTAGGACTTTTGACTATGGTAATAGGAAACTGGTTTTCTAAACCCGTGATTCTATAATTGTGAGAGCTGCAATACAAACCTAAGGCAGAGTCTTCTCAACATGGATGGTGATGGACGTTCTGGGTAGACTTTGGGTATGGCTTAGAATATTATCAGGAAGAAAAAAATGGAGAAAAAATCAAACCTCAAACATCTAGCTTTCTATCAGCAGGAATTACATGGTTTACAAACCATGGAGTTTTGGAGGGAACATAGCGGTGTGTACAAGGTCAACGCAACTCTGACCTACTGACTTCCTTCCTTTTTCTGTTCAATTTAATGCTTCCTTGATCGTTTTAATAATGTATTTTAAGAAGAAAATGGAAAAAGAAGCTTAGTTTTTAGAGACAAGCAGGCAGGAATGTAGGTTTCAAGAAGCTACATTTCAAGAAAATATATCTTAGAGATAATTTTCTCTGGATCTTTAGCTTCTGTATGTATTTTCTCCCCCTAAAACTAATCTGTCCCCAAAGACCTTCTGAGAGCCACATAAAGGAAAGCTGGGTCCTCTCTCATCTCACCCTGGTACCTGGCAGCAGGGGTGGGTCTTTCCAGGGTGCCAGACAGACTCTGGTTTTGGGGCACAGAGTCTCTAGCTCCCATGTCTCCACTGTGGTGCATTTTGGTCCAATAGATCTGAAGTGGGCATGTTGGGGGTAGAGAGTTGTCTTCTGTGTTTGATTGACTGTTGGTTTTATTTTCCCCTTTATCATTTTTCTCCTTCTTCGTACCAGCTATTGTCTCAACCCTTCCTTTTCAACAGTGAGTCCCAGCAGACTGAACAAATGAGACCAGATAAATATTGGACTCCTTAAATGACTATGATCCAGATATTTAAATAAGAGTCACAATAATCAATTATTCTCCAAAGGAGATTTTTTTTGGAATATGTCACTACCTGGAAAGAAAAACACACATAGTCCAAATAGTTCAAGTTTCTAAGCATCCTTTCGAACATGAATAGACTGTGTCTATGATAATCTAGTTCTGACAAAACATTAGAATAGAACTCTTAGTTTTAATCCCAGCATTTAGGATGCTAAGACAGACTTCTGTGAGTTCAAGGCCAGCCACGGATACATAGTAAAATCCTGTCTTTAAAAAAATGTTTTTTTAATTAATTTATTTTTATTTTATGTACATTGAGGATTTGGCTACATGTATTTCTGTGTGAGGGTATCAGAGTCCCTGAAACAGGAGTTACAGGCAATTGTGAGCTGCCATTTGGGTGCTGGGAATTGAACCCTCATCATCTGGGAGAGCAGCCAGTGCTCTTAATTGCTGAGCCATCTCTCTAGGCTCCCTAAAAAATTTTAAGTGATTGATTTCATTTAGCATATGTTATTAATAATATATCTAAAATATATTTTATCAAATTTTACTGTATATACATTTCAATTATGGTCAGCCCTCATTTTATTTCTTTTAATAACATGCATAATATTTTCTACTGCTAATCTTCAAAAAATGTAATTATATATTCCTTGATAGCTAACTTTCCTTGGTATATAACTTACTCTTTTATTAAATGTACAAAAGAATGTCTAATAAAATTAATGGAGTTATCTTTACTTTTATACATGATTCTATTGTCCTCAAACCAAACTCCAGAGTTTAATCTCCACATGTATACAAAAGTTGCCAAATCATTTTCACAGCAATTACTAGTTACCAATAAATTCATTGCACTTCTTTTTAATTTTTTTACATTTAACTTTTATTACCTTCAAATTATTTTACATTATTGCAAATTAGAAGACAATATTCATTTATAATTCTATATTGCTATCATTTAAATGAACTAATTATATTTAATTCTCATCATTTTTAATCTTGACCTATCTCAGGATCATTTCATAATGATTTTCTCTTTAGAGCTTATACTGAAATTAAAGTCGTAGACTTTTGGCAAGAGGCAGCAAAATTTCATTAATTTAATTACAAATTAATATGAGCCTTGCTAAGTAGATCCATGCTAATAGTTCTTAAAGTTAATAAGTTACATCATCTTCATCTTTTGAAAAATATGCATTCAAAGCCTATGGCAAAAAAAAAACAGTAAAAATAATCAGAACCATATATTGACAAAAGTATAATAAAATTAGCAATATATTTTTAATTAATAAATACATAATAAATAAGTATTTTTAATTAAAAAGTAGTCCACCATGTTTGGCCAGCAAGAGGCTGGCTTTGTAGGTGAAAGAGCCTGATGTCTTAATCACAGCCTGTTGGTCCTCAGGTCTGTAATCCCAGTGCGCATTCCTACGACAAGATGCTTGCAGAACCAGGAGAATCAACCAGAAACTCATGGGACAGCTAGGCTGGAATGCACTGTGCAGTAGTGGAAATGAGGGGGACTGTTTCACCAGGGTGAGGAGAGGACAGACTCTGAAAGTTGTCCTCTGACTTCCTCCTGTGCTTTGTTAAGGGCACACACACACACACACACACACACACACCTAAAAACACACGAGGTGAAACAACTCTTCTGAGCCTGTTCAAATCAAAGAACTGGAAACTGCACAGCTTGCAAAATAATTTGGCATTATAGTTACTTATTTTCCCAGATTCTGGCACGTATACCAAAAACACATGAAGACTTATTAAGCGACTATCAAACGATTGAACAGGATTGGAAGGAGTTCCCACTAAAGTCACACACCAACAATCTGTAAACATTTTTTTAATAATAGGATATCATTTCAGGATGGTCCTTCCCCAAAAGCATTGAATAAACTATTATAAATAAAACTTTCCATTTTTTTCTTTTAAGAACCTGTATGTATGTGTTTGTGTGTGTGTGTTCTTTTGTGGGTTTTTTTTGTGTGTGTTGTTCTTTCTTTAGCAAGCAATACATCAGTGTATTAAAGCAGTCGACTAAGGCAAATACAGCGGGACTTGTACCTCTGATCATGACTCAGTCCTGCTCAGTGTCATCTGCTCCACATTCTCAGAACCAAGACGATAACTGTGTGGAAACAAGCCTTCACCACGAGGTGGGGGTTCTGCTCTTTATTTTGTACATGTGTTTGTGAGTGTGTGTGTGTGTACATATATGTGCATGTGTACATATGTTCATATGTATGTGTTGTGTGTGTGTGTGTGCATGCCTGTTGAAGCCACAGGTTTATGTACAGGGTCTTCCTCACTTGTACTTCGCCTTATTTTTGAGGAAGGCTCTCCTGCTGAACCTTGAATTCATTAATTTGGTCAGGTTGGCTAGCCGGGGAGTCCAAGGAACCTGCTTGTCTCCATCAAACTCTAGTGCTGGGCTTACATATGCATGGCACCAGCCAAACTCCATACATGGGGGCTGAGTATCCAAACTCAGGTCCATGTGCAGCCTGTACTCTAGCTAACAAACTATCTCCCCCACAAGTGTCCTGGAGCGGTGGGAAGTAGTCTTTTCACATTGAGAGTCTTTGCTTTTATGCTTCTGATCAAGAATGTGTCCAGAGACTTCACGATGTAGTTGAAGATGATAAGGTTACTTTTGTGAATCACTCCTTCCCATCCTGGAGGCTTTCTTACATTTTTAGAAACCAGTGTGTGTGTGTGTGTGTGTGTGTGTGTGTGTGTGTGTGTGTGTTTATGTGTATGTGTTTGTGTATATGTGTGTGTTTGTGTGTGTGACTTCTAGATTGTTCTTTCGTCACTAAAGTTCAGTGTATTGAACACACTTCCCTAAGTTCTTCTAAGAGAGGTTAAGAACCAGAGGGTGACTGAATCTGAAGCTGGAGATCTGGAGGGAGCACACAGATTGCTCAACATAGGCTGGTCTCGGGAGCTGGAACATTCATCTTACGAGGACTCCCCATTTTTTACGGGCCATGCAGCTTCTCTTCTCTGGTTCTTTCATATATCTGTGCCAACTGTGTGTTCATCTTAACAGAAACGCTCTCTTTCTTCACGCATCAAGGCTGTGGCAATGGCTTCAGACCTGAGTGCACCGAACCTTTCAGTTCAGTAACCCGTAGCTAACTGGCTCAGGTTCCTTCACTCCAAGGGGAAAATTTCCCATCCCAGCTAAACAGCTGTGACTTGAATACATAAGCATTTGTGCAATGCCGTCTCCAGTGGTAAGAGAGGCAGAGAGACCAAAAGGTGGAAGGACTTCCTAAAGAAGAGCCAGGAGCAGATAGGAGCATATCAGTCAGCAACAGCAGGGATGGTAGGAGTTCTTGGGGTTGGCAAACACCACAGCAACGGCACTAACATTTCATTTTAGGCACAGTCCTAGGAAGGCATTTTTCATAGCCACATTTTAAAGATAAAGAAGCCAAGGCACAGTGACCTTAGGTAAATTGGCCAGAGTCACCTATTTGATAAGTGGCAGAGCCTCTCTTTAAACCAAACCCATCGAGCTAAATTGTCTTAGCCCTTTCATCTCTTTCTATTACTTGCTGTGGCAATTTAAGAAAAAAATCTAGTCAAAGTTACAGGTGGGAGACTAAAGCCAAGAGGAGGAAGGGAATGCTCTCCCTCGGGTATGAAGGAAAGATGGGCAGATCAAAAGGTAGACTGCTAGAGTCAGAGTGTTCACAACAGGGGATGCCATGCAAGAGAGAACGGACAGGCATGCAGATCCAGAAGACCGTCTCCAGTCACGCAGGTGCTGGGCATCTGCCAAGAGTCAAGAAAGAACCTGGCTCAAGGCTGGTGGTTGGAAGCAGGGAGAGCACTCTCTGTGCTGGGCTCCTCTGCTGGAAGCAGTGGTCATGCAGAGGACACCTCAGGACATCATGCAGATGTGAGGAGCCCATTGGCCCAGCTACCCTTCCCTTCAGTGGCCACCTTGCCCAAGGTCACACCCGTCCAGGTAGCCCACCTCCAGTGACTGAATATTCTTGAGTAAGAAGGTCTGGAGGTTGGCCAAGGCCATCCCCATGCCCACATCACAGCTTCTTCCTGCATCCAGTCCTGCTTCTACACCATTCTCCCCTCCTCAAATAAGGTTCCCCAGGGCCCTCTGGAATAACTCTACTGTACCCAAATTCTATCTCTGAGCCTGTTCCCTTAGCAACCAGCAACTGACCACTTTCTACGAGCAAGGGCAAAGTAGAAGCTCTCAGTCTCTGACTGCTGCTCCTGAGGCCACCCATCAAGCGACCACAGCAAAAGGTTGCTAGGTCTGTCCTGGTTCTAGGACTTGGGCTGCTCTTTTGGGTCGCTGAGTTATTATCCAGTCTCCCGTGATAGGATACTCTTCTTGTCAAACAACTCAAACTGATTAACAATACAAAACAGCTTCGTGGGCTGGGGATGTGGTTCAGTTGGTAGAACGGTTGTGGAGCATGCACAGAGCCTCTCCAGGGTCGCCTCCCCGCATCACTTGGGCAAGCATGGTGGTGCACACCTGTCACCCCGTCCTTTGATGAGGGAGGCAAGAAGATATGAAGTCCAAGGTCATCCGCAGCTACTGTTGTTCTCAAGATCAATTAAGAAGACACAAGACTCTGTCAAGATGGAGGAGGACTTATTTAATACCTACCAAGGCACCATAGCATAGAGAAGGACACTGAGACCAGAGAGGGTAAGAAGAGACTTGCACAGGAAGAAGATTCAGAATTGGAAAAAACATCCCTGTGTTTGCACAAGAACACAGCTCTCACCTCAAAGGAGGCAAAAAGTAGTTTATTCAAATATGAGCATTCGTGGCCCCAGAACACAGATAGATCACCCCAAATTCCATGTTCCTACATGGAAACAGTTTCATGAACTTTTTATAATAGAACAAGGAAAGTGGTAAATGAATACACCTTTCAAATATACTGATAGAAACAAGAGAGAGATGGGTTATAAGAGTGGAGAAATCTCAGCTATATGGCTTATGAGCTATTGGATGACCTGTTTAACTGTTGAATTGGTGGAAACTGGTGGTCTGCCAAATCAATGCATTCCTTTTTTTTTTTTTCATCTGGTAATCACAGTGTTAGGTCTGGCATGGAGGTAAGAAAAAAATGGCTATTCAGTGGGCTTAAAGTGACCCAAGAAAAAAATATAATTAGGCTCTGGATTTGCAATATTCCAGCCTCTTCACTTTACTGAAGTTGTAATCAATCACCCTTTGTGGACACAACTTTGTTCCAGGAGTTTTTGTTCACTGGGGGCAATTATGGGGTTCCCCAGTTAAATGGAAGAGATGACATCCAAAATATGGAATAGGGAGTGATGTTTATAAAAGGAAGAGAGGATATGTTCTATGGGGGTGAGGTGAAGTGTGGGGAAGGGGGTGCCTGGGCTGGCCCATGCTGAGGCCTGCCTTCCCACATGACAGTATAGTAAAGAATAGAGTTTATTCAGGAAGGGCACTTAAGAGGGTAGTAGAGACAGGGAAAAAGAGAGAGAGAGAGAGAGAGAGAGAGAGAGAGAGAGAGAGAGAGAGAGACAGAGACAGAGAGACAGAAACAGAGACAGAGAGACAGAAACAGAGAGAGAGAGAGAGAGAGAGAGAGAGAGAGAGAGAGAGAGAGAGAGGAAAAGGAGGAGAGGAGAGGAGAGGAGAGGAGAGGAGAGGAGAGGAGAGGAGAGGAGAGGAGAGGAGAGGAGAGGAGAGGAGAGGAGAGGAGAGGAGAGGAGAGGAGAGGAGAGGAGAGGCCGGCCATGAGCAAGTGGAGGTGGGGGGAAGGGAAGCAGTGAAAGATCAAGGGAGGAGCAAGAGACCAAGAGAGCAAGAGGGTGAGGGGGGACCACGCACCCCCTTTTATAGAGGGAGGGTCAGGCCTATCTAGTTGTTGTCAGGTAACTGTGGGGTGGAGCACAGACAGAATGCTCGCAGGGAGGACTACAGCAGAAGGGAGACCAGTCTCCTGTGAGTCCTTGGTAGGCTTCAGGGGAGCTGAAGGAGAGATGGACAGAGCACAGAGACAGGGTGGCCTTCTTGTCACCACCTGGCCTGGCCATGGCAGTGAGGAGAAGACCCTGGAAGGACTGGTCATGCCTCATCCCTTTCGTCTTACTGTGCAAGTCTACAAGATGGTAGCTATTTATAAACCAGTTTGAACTACTGCAACAAAATAACACAAACTGCACAGCTTAAACAACAAACATGACTTCCTCCTAGCTCTGGAGGCTGTGAAATCCAAAATCGAGGTCCTGGCAGGCAGAGTCTGAGGTGAACATCTCCCCCCCTCCCCCCTGAGGCTTACATGGCTTCTCGCTGTGTCTGTACATGGTGAAGGGGAGAGAACCAGAAGCAGTCTCTTTGCTGTCTGTTCTGATAATGGCTCCAATCCCATCATGAGGGACCACCCTCGGGTCTCCGGTTAACCCCAACCCTCTCTCCTTAAGGCCCCATCTCCATCACCCCAGGGGCCAGGGCATCAGATAAGATGTCAGTCTGGAGCAGCAGTTGGAGAGCTGTGAGGATCTAGTGAGCCAGTACCTGCAGAGACCAGCAACCAGGGACCAGAGGCTCCCACAGGCTCCTGTACAAGAGCTCGGGGTTTTTTTGTTTTTTTGTTTTTTGTTTTTTATTAAAGTCATATGAGTCGGGTCCCAAACTGTCAAGGGTGTCAAGGCCTCTGCTATGGAGCTCAGTTTCTTGAGGGTCCTTTTGTTTCTCAAAGGAAGTAGGGGGAAATGAGCTTATTCCTGGGAATTAAGACAGGCTTTTTTTCATGCAAATATTGGCTTGGAGAGTCCCTTTGCAATCAATTACCAAGGTGCAAATCGTAAACCTCTTGCTCTCCTCACTTCCTACCTTCTCTCTGCTCCTCCCCCAAACTCTCTCCTCTGAGATCAAATGCCCAACAGTCTTAGAATTCTACCCACTTAGGGGATTATTCTTGTTAGGGAGTATTTAGCCTTTAATCCCACAGGGCACAAGCAGGTTGAAATATAAGACTTCATAGAAAAAGAAGAATTTAGCAGGGTTAATCGAGAGGTGAGAGGTGAACAGGGGTGAAATAGAATCTAAAGTAAACCCAGCATCGTCGAAAACGCCAGCGAGCTTTAAGACTAGCCCTGGAATCGTGGGCAGAAATCAATCACATCTTTACTCGGTCAGGCTCCACATCGTCTTTACCTACAGAGGTTTCTGTGCATTTCTGGCTGAAGGCAAATGCAGATTCTGTTTTGCATCCTGATGTAGGATAAAGTCCATGGTCAAGGATACAAGCATATTGTTGAAATCCCGTAGGGCGGAATAATGGGTCTCTCATCTCTTTTTGGAAATGTCTGCCTTACTTCTCTACCAAATTCTTTGGCAATTGTTGACAAGTTTGCTCTTTACACGGTTGCTATCTTACTTGTTAACTCACCAGTGGGATCTTACCATCCCTGGCTGGACTTTTTGATCCAGGGTTTCCTGCAGGGTTCTCCATCTTTAAGATGAATAGAGAAAGCCTGCGATTAAGATGGTGATAAAAGATCTGATCGTACTGTGTCATGGACAGGAGAGAGCTGGGTACTCAAATAAGCTCAGTCTGTAAAAGGGCTTGCAGAGCAAGCAAGCATGAGGACCTGGGTTCGATTCCCAGAGCCTAAGTTAAAGCACTAATTAAGCACTGTGACCTACACATGTAATCCTGGAGCTGGGGAGGAAGAGAGAGGGAGGGATTCCTGGGCCTTGTTGGATGATGGCCTCTAGAAGAATTTGTAAATTCCAGGTTCAGTGAAAAGCCCTGCCTTAAACAAGGAAGGGAGGGGGACTGAAGAAGACACCGGGCAGTGACTATTGGCCTACACACACACACACACACACACACACACACACACACACCAGCTTTACTGAGATAGAATCCACATATCATAAAATTGATCCCCTAAAAAAATATGCAACTCAGTGGTATAGCATAATCACCTGTGCAAACAGAATTCAGAACCTTTCTCCATCCCCAGATGAAACCAGATGCCCCCTTGCACATATCCCCTCCCTCGCCACCACCTAGGTGACTACCATCTAGTCCCCATGCATTGGCCCGCTCTGGATGTCACATTGCATGAGGATCATAAACAATGTAGCTTCCATGGCTTTCTTCTTTTACATCACATAGCCATTTTCAAGGTCTCATGCAGTCTTTGTTGTATCCGGGAAGGATGGTCAATTGGCCTGATAGCTGGGGGAGAGTGCCTGTCTGTATGAAACTTGAGACGCTTGAACTGACTGCAGGATTGCACATTCAATACGACTGACTACCGCAGGAATACCTCCACAGTCTTAGAAATAGTATAGCGAGACAGTCATTGCAGCATTGACAGACTGGAAAAAAGTCAAATTAGTGAGGGGGCTGGTGACATAGATTATGACTCAAGCCTATAGTGGCATGGTGTGTGACCATTCATGGCCGGGCTGGCACAGAATGCCCTCCAGAATCCATCCATAAATGAATATAAGGGAAACAGCCAAACACAAGTGCATAAAGTTGACTTCTTTATTTTTCCCTGTGCTTGTGTTTTGCTTTGAGATATGCTCTTAGGCAGAAAAGTCATCTCAAACTTACTTATACAGCCAAGGAAAAGCTTGAACTCCTGAACTCCTGGGCTTCCTGCCTCTACTTCCCAAATTCCAGGATTATAGGAATAAGCCACCATCTCTAGCTAAAGCTGACTTATACCTATGTAGGAAAAATAACATGCATATGTATACATGTATGTATATGATGTCTATGTCTATGTGTCTATGTATGTGTGTATTAAGCTGAACTTGTAAATTCACACAATAACACACATATATGAATTCACAAGTATATGTTTGTATGGCTTGACTTAATGTTCTTTAAAATTCACAAGCATGCGAATGCTGCATTTATTTGGCAGAAGGCATACTTTGAGTTTAGAGTTTTGACCTTTCCTAAGCTAGAAACATAGAGAACAGTCACATAATAGTCTCTTGAGATTACAGGTGGTGACAGAGAGCAGAAGATGCTCCCAGCTAAGCCTGCCTGTGCTCCCAGCTAAGCCTGCCTGTGCTCCCAGCTAAGCCTGCCTGTGCTCCCAGCTAAGCCTGCCTGTGCTCCCAGCTAAGCCTGCCTGTGCTCCCAGCTAAGCCTGCCTGTGCTCCCAGCTAGCCTTACAATCACCAGTGGCAACAATGACTCTCTACAGTAGATTGTGTTTCTGAGGCCTAATATTTGGTAGTTTGAATGTATTAAATACACTTGTCCTGATATTTTCTATTTAAGATGGATTTATCAGGACATAATCCTATTGTAAGTCAAGTGGTATGTGGGGGACAGAGAAACTACATGCAAACCTATGTCTAGTGGGATGCCAAAAGACTCCCAGTGCCTTTAGGAGGAGGCATGCACATCTAGGAATGCAAAAGGCACATCACTTAGGAATATATTTTGGTTTTATCTAAATTTTATTTACCAAGTAATCTAGTCCTGAAAAAAATGTAAATGGAGATGAGGTCTTTTGAGTATCTCCTGAGCATTTTTTTTTAATGTCTAGAGACCACAGCAGGAATCCCACAGCCTCTGCCCTAAGGGTTTTGTGGTCAATCACAACCCCAAGACTGTCCCGACTGGAGAAGACCAGCTGCAGTGAAGATCTTGGATTTGAGATTCAAAGCTGATGGTTCTTATCTTCCCAGAGACCTGCTGACACCTGCCCTGCATTTTAACCTGCCAATTAGAGGTTAGCTCAAGCACACTTTGATGTCAAAAACCAACTGGAAAGGTAACTTGGACATGCCCACCTAACTCCCCCCCCCCAGTCTGCTTTCAGCAGTCAGTGACTCATTATGCTTTTATGCCTTTTGAGAGAGGTTCTGGGTCTGCATTCCTAGTCCTGAGACCTTTTGAAGAGGATCCTCATTATTTGGTCTGGGACTAGGCCAATACCTTAATGCACCCTTAGACCTTTGGTGGAAATGTCATTTCCTGCCTGGTTCGCCCAGGTTGTGGGATAATCGTGCTAGAGCCTCTATAGAGAGAGCATGGATCCCAGGTGAGAGAGAAGACAAGGTGATGCTCTTTGCCCCAACATGCAAAGTCAAAGTCACTGTCAGTTTTGCTTGCAACCAGAGTTCCTTGCCTCCCACTGGTGTTGGGATGAAGTCAAAGAGAAGCAAAAGATGAATTGTGCAATTTTTATTTTTAAAGGAGTGCCTAATTATGGAAGGTATGATTGATATTTTGATATTGTTTATAATGGCTTCATTAATATTTTCTCAGCCAACCAGAAGTGAGAAGTATCAACTCCCCCCTCAGTCAAAATCCAATCCCTCTGATGAGATCTAGAAACATCAATGGACACAGTGTGCCAAAATTCATCTGTGTTTATCTAACACCTTTAAGATCTCTCCCCAAACTGCCCTAACAATCTCTGGCATCAAAGCCTGCTGAGAATATGTGGAGTTTTCTTTCCTGTTTGAGTAACACTTATGAAGACAGGTAGTAATTAGAGGCAAATCATAATTTTTAAACCTTAAGGGAAACTATTGCAGTGTGCTGAATTACTGGGATGTCAGTAATTCATAGGGCATGGGTTGTAATAAAGCAACAAGCTTCAATAGACCTTCAGACCAAAGCACTCCTCCAAATACTCTCTACCTTGGTAATTTCCTATTGCCGTGTTAAGACACCATGACCAACTTACAAAAGAATTTGATTTGGGCTTATAGTCTCAAGTGGCTAGAGTCAGCGATGGGAAGCAAGGGTATGGAGGCAGGAAAAGTTGAGAGCTTACTTCTTGATCCCCAAGTAAGAGGCAGAGAGGGAAAGACTGGCAATGAAGAGAATCTTTTTTTTTAATAATTGCAAATATATTTATTACAATTTACAGATTAGTTAATTATATACAAATATAATCTGAGCTATAAAAATCTCCACTAGTTACATGACTGATCTGAAGAAGTCAACTCAAAAATCTCATTCCCCAACTCTACTTGAAACCTCAAAGCTCATCCCCAATGACATACTTCCCCCAACAAGGCCACACATCCTAGTCCTTCCCAAATGGTTTCACTGACTGGGGACCAGGTATTCAAACACATGAGCCTACGGGGACCATTGTCATGAAAACGGCCACAGTCCCAGTGGAAGTCACCATTCCGCTCACTCAAGTAGGAAATGTCATCCTTTCTTTGTAGTGTTATAACTCACTGCCTAGGCAGTGATACCAAGCACTAACTCCCCCCCCCTGGGGTTTTGAGGAGATGGGATCCTTTTTCCTGTAGCATCTTAGCATTCAGAATATGCTAGAAGTGCCTCCATTTGAGCACCGTAGCCCGTCCACAGAAGCCACCATTCTGCTCAGCAATACTCTTTGGGCTTGAGAGCTACATGCTGAAAGAAAGCTCACCAAAACTAACTCCATAGGCTCGTATTTCATTTTCTTTTCTTTGCTGTGATAGAACACGCTGACCAGAAGTGACTTGGAGGGGAAAGGACATAGGCATAGGTCATCACCGAGGGAAGTCAGAACAGGAACTCAAAGCAGGAATCTAGAGCAGAAGGAATTGAGAAACACTGCCTGTTGGCTCAGACATTCTGGCTCATGCTAAACCAGCTTTCTTACACAACCCAGGCTAGACCACTGCTGGGAAAATAAGCAGTGACTCACAGTGGGCGGGGCCCTCCTCTGTCAATCAAGATGCTCAGGACAATGCCTCCCAGACAGGCCCACAGACCAATCCGATAAGGATGATTACTCAACTGAGACTCTTTTTCAGATGATTACAGGGTATGTCAAGTTTCGAGTTCATGGTAACTGGGACAGAATGCTCAACTGTCCTTTTCTGTTTTTAGAAATCTCACTCTTGAAACACAATCTGAACCCCAAACAGCTTTCTCTCCACAGTCCAGTCTGGTCCCTAGAGTGCTGGGCTCATGTCTGGTTACCAGTGTTCAATTTATCTGCCATGTGTCAGCAGATACCATCCTCTAATTTGGTGCCAGCCTCGGTGCTTCTAATACACAGTCAGAAACAGATACCGCTGAGTGCATCTAAGTCATCTTCATTCTCGCCGGATCTTGGCAAAACCGGAAGTAACCTTCATCTATTGCTTCTCTGATGAATTATCTCATTTCAGAACACTGGATTTATTGCTCCTAGTGATCCGTGTTTGATCTAGAAGACTGGGGAAATAAAAGTGAGCAGAATGAAAGAACATAGGTCACTTTGCTGACATAGTCACATAGTGACATAGTGTGACATAGGTCACACTCCCAAGAACTTTTGCTATCTACGCAGATATTTTAAAAACAGAGCTTCCATTGTGGTTGTTTTCCAGTGTCTTTCTCCTCAGGCCCATTTGTTGGCGAGCGTCCAGGTCAGTAAGCAGAGTACCTCACCCTTCTGCATGGCTGCTCGGCCTCTGTGCGCGCCTCTGCCATCCTTTCAAACAAACTTCTATAGCAGGGCTGGACGTTTCTATTGTTCACTTGTGGGTTTGGGTTGCTACTTTGGTTTCTTTGGGTTTCTTCTGTATTGTGTTGTTTTTCCACTGTAAGGACCATTGAAATGGGTGAGAGAACTAAGCGGGCACATTTCCTTAGGATATATCCCTGAGAGTAAATTCGCTGAGGCAGGGTGTGAGGCATCCCTAGAACTCTGGTGCATGTTGTAAATTGTTCTTTAACACTCCTTACCCCAGACTGTTCTAGCAAGTGTTAACTTTGACCCAATATAGGTCTTTGTTTAAAAGAAAAACCTATTCAGTCTAGCAAGTAAAAAAAAAAAATCTGCGTGATTCCATTTCTTTTAATTGGTGAATTTTGAGCATTTTTTAAACCTTCTAATAATTTGAATGTCTTCTTTTGCAAATATTTTATTCATGCTCTGGGCCTATTTCCTATGGGGTGTGCTTTTCTTGTGAATGTGTAAGAGTCGTTTGCATAACAAGGCCACTAACTTTCCTTGATTTTGTCCCTTAAAAAAACTGTACATCACATTTATTTATTTATTTATTCATTTATTTATGGATGTGTGCATGTGTTGGGGCACTTATGTGCAAGGAAGTCAGAGGGTCACTTGTCAGGCTGGTTCTCTCCTTCCGCCGTGGGTACTGGTATGGAACTTTGGTGGTCAGGCTTGGCAAGCAAGTGTCTCTCCCCACTGGCCCATCTCATCCATCCAAAGATGCCCATTTTACCTTAAAAATATTTTAAGCCTCTTTTGTGGTTTTAACTCCAATTTCTGTTATACTTCATTTTTAAATTTGTATTTATTTCTTTTCAAAGATTACTTTTATTGGTTCCCTTTGTTCCTTGATAATTTCACACACACACACACACACACACACACACACACTAACACACACACACACACACACACACACACACACACACACCAGTCTGTTTACTCTCAGCCTCACACCTCGAGTCTCTCTCTTACCCCACACGTCCGTTTCCCCATTTGTATGCTGTGCTTGGTTTAGTGACCCACAGATCTTCACGTAGTCCAGTGTGCAGGTCTTGTTTGCCCAAATTGTTTAAAGGCTTTGAATCAACAAGGTAAGAGCTGGTTCTCTGCACCAGAGTCATCCTCTTGCCTGTTCCTCTGGTCCTTTCATGCTTTCCCTTTCATGTAATTAAGTCTTTGGGTCTAATTAACTTTAAAGCACACAGATGATCGTGCCGCTCCCGCCCTTAAATTATTGCCTCCCTCTCTATCGCCTGCGGGCCTGAGTTGGGTCCTGCATGCACCTGGCTTCATCTGGTCACCCTTCAGCTTGTCCGCCCTTTCATTTATGAGTATTGAATTTCCCTAGCTCCAGCTCTGGAAGACACCTGGAGTCTTCTCCCTCTACAGAGAACCTAGTACCTTCATATTCCTCCAGAATAGAGACCAAGATGGCTTCGACAAACCCCTCACCTAACAGCATTTGGAAAGAGATACATACTACTTAATAGATGTTAAGAGAATAAATTAAATACTACCTCTCCTGGGAACCATCTTCCCAGGCTTCTGGGAAGGATTTCTTCTTCTGTAGTGTGTTTCTAAAACATATCATTGGGGAGGCACTGTACCCAAGGAAGAGATTTGGTTTGCTTAGGTCCAATAATTTTTAACACAATATAATAGCGTTAACGTGATATAAAATAACAGCCAACTTGCACCGTTGGTCTGAGGTGGCTGGATTATAATGAGACCTCCCTGGTTCTGCCTTTGGTGTGCCCTGACATGTCCTCATTCTTAGAAGCAAATAATATGACAGGCTCTAAAGGGGCAGCTAAATTATTAGGTAAAGCTGCAGTGACTATGAGCCGAATACTGCCCCGAGAAAGCGGTGTCTCAGAGACATGCCTTCTGCTTCCTCCTCCTGGACACTTGACACTAAGTGTCAGGAAACCAGTGTGGCCATCTACCTGAGTAGATTCAAAAATGTCAGCAGAAAGTTGGTAGAAAGTAAAAATGTGTCTTTTCCCCAAGAATGTGATACTATGCAATAGTTATGTTTTCTTTCTAAAGATAATGGGAATTAAATTACTCCAGGTGTCCCTTCAGCTGCCTCTAACCTAGAAGTTTGATAGACTTCTGCTCTCTGACCTTCCATGAGGTTTTCCTTTGATATATATTAATAACTATTCTTACCCTCTCCCCTGTATTACCTTTACAAGTTACCTGAAATCCTTTTGGTGGGTTAGCCATTATAATGGATTTAAAAACCCATGTCCTTTGCCTCAATTTTCCACCTAGACTAGTAGCCCTCAATGTCACATATCAGACATCCTGTATATCAGATATTTACATTACGATCCACAGCAATAGCAAGATTGCACTTATGAAGCAGCGATGAAAATAACTTTATAGTTGGGGTTACCAAAACATGAGGAATTGTTTTAAAAGGTTGCACCATTAGTAAGGTTGAGAACAACTGGCCTAGAGTGCATACTATACCCTGAGATATCAGCATGAAGTAGCACTAAGGCCTTTAAGATGGACGTTTCACAAACTGACTCCACCTCAAAGTTTGGGGCAGAAATAGAGCTGGTTTCCATTGGATGACACCAGCAATCGTAATCAGATTGATCTTGGGCATATCCTCTTACCACTCCAAGATTCAGTGTGCTTATCTGCAAAACCACAAGGAGGGTGGGCCTATGATCTGGAAGCTTCTCTCTCACCCAGTAACTAATCATCTTTTCAGGTGGTAGGAATGAAGACCACCCAGGCAGCCAGAGAGAGAGGTATCATCACTTCTGCTATCTGGCCCTGTCACCTCATCTCCTATCAGTGCCTGTGATGCAGATATGGGGAAGGGGAGTGACTTCCCAGCATCTCAGGTCACAGGACACCACTGTGCCACTCACATAGGCTTCCCAAAAGCCAAGCCTGTTGGTGAGAGCCAGCCAAGTGCTCCCAATAAGGCGTGCATGCACTGGACGTCCATGTAAGCTTTTCATACCGGAGATGCTCTGAGGAACGGGCCAGTCAGGAGCAATCCCAAGAGAAAGCCTTTTCTTTCGTGAGTTTTGAACAGTCAGAACTGTTCAAGATCCAGAACATGGATCTTGACACATGAATGTTCCTGGTCCGTCAACCCCACCACTTAAAAGGCAGTTTTCTATTCCTGAGGAGCCACGCCTACTCTCTCCTTCTCACAAATGCCTGTCTGCTCCAAGCCCACCAAAGGGCCTGCAAAGGGAGGTAGAGGAACCATGACAACACACTACCTGGCTTTCTGTGAGCACTCCCTTTCATGCTGAGGCCCAGACTTGACTGGACAAAGAGGAAAGAGCAGAATTCACTTGCCCCACCCCCACCCCCACTTTTGGCCAACAACAACCACAGCCCATATGGGGTAGCAGTGGAAACTTGCATGGATCCTTGCTGTTCCTGATATCTCTTGGTGAAGTCCATGATATCACAGGGCTCTCATCCTACCATGTGAGGCTATGAGACTCTTGGGAACCAACAGACCCCAGGCTGTGCTCAAGACCATGACACAGTCTGGAAGGGACTTGAAAACAAGGCACAGTAATGAACCTCACACTGAAGCACTGAGCTGTGGCCCTACCTTCACTGTCGGTCTTTGCAGCCTGCTATGTGAACTTGAGTGAATGGTTTCACCTCTGCTCAGTTCCTCATGAGAGAAAGGGGGTTGTTGTGATCTTTAAACGAGTGCATGAGAGCGCTTGGTGCAGAAGAAGCCCTTTCAAAGCTGATGTTTTCCATGCTTCCACTGGGATCACAACACTACCTTTTGTGTCCTAGAAGCTTCTCTGAAGATTCCTGTTGACGGGTCACTCCATCTACCTTCTCCTGTCTCTCAAGAAACAACTGATGGTTGATGGTGTCCACACAATGAGGAGGGACTGAGGTAGAAGCACCCGTCAGCAGCTGCCCTGGAGACACCTATGAAAGAACACGTCAGCGCCGGATACTGAAGATTTTATTAATCAATCGCGTAAAATATTGCTGCTACCTTCCTGAAATGCAGGTCAAGTTGAATTAAAATATCAAGGTTCATAGGTGAACTCATAATCAGAAACTGTATCACGTTTAGTTCTCTTGGCTGATTTTTTTTCACATACCCAACCCAGTTTTCATGCTGAATTTGCATAAGTTTATCAGCTGAATACCAGCATTATGCAAAATCAATGCGTTTTTTTTTCTTTTGGGGGAAATAATGCTTAATCAAAAAAAAAAAATACATGAAGCTAAGCTTAGTGGCTCAGAAGGACTGACATGTGACCCTGACCGTTAACTAGGTCTAGAACCATGAGCACAGGAACCTTAATTTGCAAACTATCTCTCCGTGGAGAGGGAGGTCATGAAAGAGGGATGAATGCGATCACACGCTAATAAGAGGGAAAGGCTTTTACAAAAGGCTGCTAATTAGATGATTAACCATTGTGGAGCATTTCAAGGTTCTCAGGCTGGGAGATTAGCTCCTTCACGCAGCTGTCTCCCCATTCCCAAAGCCTGCACTTGTGACGTCCAATAGACTCAGGGAGCATTGAGCAGGGGGGACAGAGCAACTACTGTGGAGGACCTGAAACCTCAACGCAATGTAATTGTACGTATTTTCAAATGCAAATAGCATCCGTGGCTAGTGGCCCCCTACTGCATATTGCATATGTAGCAGTATTCCCTAATGTATTAGGGGAAAAAAATAGAACAGATAATAGAATAGACAAAAAGAATGCAAATCCTGTAGACTGGTTTCCCTCCAACATTCTTAATCAGATTGTTTTAAGGGTGCTAGTGAACCCAGTTAGGGTCAGAGTTAGGGTTAGATTCTGACATTTAGTTAGGCCTCCGCTAATATTCGTCAAGGCCATAGAAGTGTTGAAGAAAGCGAGCACTTCAAGGGAGAATTTTTCCTCGGCTTTTAAGTACTCAGAATCCTCACACAATAAGCTGACAGCCTCTAATGACCGACTGTCTTTTAGATCAAAGCATCCAAAAAAGAAATATGCAAATAGCTTGTCAAGTGTTTCAGTTCAGGGAGAATTGTGTCGATATCTCGTTCCCCTGAATGGCAGGGTAGAGTCCTGTCCATGATGTGCATTCCCTCACTTACTCTCTTCCGCTGTAAGAACCGTGAATCCCATTAGCAGATTCCCCCTCGGCTCCCAGAGCAGGGTATAGGTGACCAGCTACCTCCCAGCATCTTTGCTGCTGAGCTACTTTGAAGGACGGAAAGATGGGCTTGTGGCAGGGATGGGCTGAAGACAGGAGGAATAGCTGATGTGGGCCTCATTCATGACTTTTCATTGCAGCCGTTTATAAAGCAATTAAGGAGCAGAATGCAGGTCCTGATTAGGTAGAATTCAGTCCCCACCTTTAACAGATGCAGGGGCCGATGGAACGCCAGGGCAATCCATCACTGCGTTACTGTCATGCCCAGAGTTGCGTTCATTTCCTTATAGGAGGTGGACAGCGTCAGACATCCTAAAACAACGAAAGCAGAAGACCAGAAACTATACCTCCTCAGATGATGGCTGAAAATGCCTGCTCTCTGTGGCTCTTTGCTTCTTGTGAGTCCAGGCACCTGTCACTAAGCTATGTGGCTGTGGGTGGTCCAACTGGTAGGATTTCCAAGCTTATCTGACCCCAGATAAACCTTGATGCTTCTTAAGGGCCGGAACCACAATGTGTTGAACTAACTGTACAGGGAAAGACAGCTTTCTGACTAATTGATGACACAGAATCCTTTGATGTTACAAGCATGGGGATGGGACTTCTCACTGCTGTGTGCTGTGGAAGACTGCATCATCAACAGGATGTGGCAGACCACGCCCGAACTGCTCTCCAGCAGTCAAAGCATCGGTCCGAGGATGGCTTTGAAGCGGAGGTTGTGAGTCACCAGTGTGGATGCCACGTAGAGGCCGGTACTGCCTGAGGTCCCATCTTCACAACCACCTTTAATGAGTTCAGAATCCTTTCTGTTTCCCAGATGGAAGTACAGAGGCTAGGATGTTAAAACCTCACCCAAAGACACACAGATACAAAAATACCCTGTCAACTTAAGTGACTGTTGGGCATGATGGTGGTACATGCCTATGATCTCTACACTTCAGAAACTGAGGCAGGAGGATTGTCAGTTTGAGAGACTCTTCAGCTACATAGAAAGGCCCTGTCTCAACACACACACACACACACACACACACACACACACTCACACATTAATTATATATTATAATTAATTATAAAGCTTATATATAATTATCATATATAATAAATATATATATTAATCTTTCCTGTGTTGGTGACATCAGGGCCTCTGCTTTCTCTATTCCATTAAGGCACATTGCAGACAGCGAGGAGTCTGTGCTCCATCTTTCTTGGCCATGGGTTCAAAGAATGCAAGGAAGAATTTTTTTTTTTTTTTTTTGGCTTTTTGAGACAGGGTTTCTCTATGTAGCCCTGGCTGTCCTGGAACTCACTCTGTAGACCAGGCTGGCCTCAAACTCAGAAATCCGCCTGCCTCTGCCTCCCAAGTGCTGGGATTACAGGCGTGCATCACCACCTCCCGGCTAGGAAGAATTTTAAGAGCAACTTTTTGCCACAAACTTGCATGGAAAGAAAAGAGGAGGAAACACTCAGGTAGAGTACCCTGGAGTCACCACTAAAATGAGGAGCCACGAGCCAATCAAATTCATGATTTGTGAAGGGAACTGACGAGAAGCCCTCGCTTCTTCAGTGTGTCCTGGGCAAACTAGCTGTTACGAGGTCTGAACCAGTATCTCAGACAGCAGGAGAAGTAAAAATAGTTTGTACCTTGATTTTTTTTACCTTGTCAAAGTTTTCTGGTAACTGTCTACAACAGTTGTAAACACGTATACATTTTCCCTCATCAAGACTGTCATGTTTTCAGAAACTGAACCTGCATCTCCGGGTTTGGAAAGCCAAGAGACGAATGTGCAAGGTTATTCCTTGTAGTTTCAAGAGGTTATGGCAGGAGAATGTCATGAATTTAAGGGCAGCACGGGCTACTTGATAAGTTCCTGAAATAAGAGAAAGGGGCTGGGGGTGCGGGGCCGGGGGGATCCAAAACGTCATGGTGGGCCACATCTGTAATCCCAGCACTGAGGAGGTAAAGGATAGAGGTCATACTCACACATGTAAGAAGGCTGAGGCCCTCCTGGGCTACATACAGGCCACTAGCAGCTCCTCAGTTTTGAACTCAGGCTATAGCATTCCCTGGGACATTCGCTCACCTCCAGTATTCCTTGTGACCTTTCCAAGATGACTTTCACCTCTGAGGACAGATTAGCAGGTCCCTCAAAGTCTATACCTATCCTAAACAGAAATATATTCTTTATTAAATTCCTTAGTCACTTTCTGATTACAAAGCAGCAAGTGCTATTCAAAATAATATTAGTTTCAGGCCAAAATCCTGAGCTCAGCCTGAGAGAGGGGTCCCTGGCTTTTTTTTTTTTTTTTTTTTTTTTTGCACAGGAAGAGCAATGGTAGGAGGCGAGGGAGGGATTCAGTCACATGCTACTTCAGAATGGAGCTAAGCTCGATGTCCTGGTATCTCGGGATCCCTAACTGTGTCAGCATCTCGGGGTCCTGAATCACGTCAGCACTATTCCGCCCTGAAGCAAGTGTACTTGCTGGCTCTTAAAGCACTTAGTCGGTGGGCCCAGCAGGGTAGCCTCAGGAGGGTTCAGAAAAGGCGTGGCCAGTGAGGCAGAGCCTGCCACTGGGGACAAGCCTCGGAGAAGGGGGCAGGTGTGAGTCCTTAGTAGTGCAAACCTCTAGGGTCAAAGGATATGCAGAAGGTGTCTGCAGGGAGCATCCACACCTGTGAGTGAGATAGTTAATCTCCCCATCTTTTGAGGCGGGTTACTAGGATTATGATAATAATATGTTACAGGAGAAGAACTGAGGGGTCAGGAGAGCATGGAAAATGCTGACGTACTCAGAGGATGATCAATTAACAGGACCGGCTGAGTCTCCGCTTGGTAGCCAGCCTCTGCACGAACCTGCACTTTACACTGGGAGATGTAAAACAGCAAAGAAGGACACCTCCTCTCCCTTACATCCTCACCGGGCCTTGTGGCTAGCAGTCACCACTCAGACAAAATGACCACATTTTACAAGCAAATAGTAAACATTTTATATTACTACAGCATAAAAACAACTAGGACTGATAGTTTGGGAAATGAGAAAATAAAACCCTGGTAGCAATGTTTTTGCACCTGGAATCCACATTGTTCCTCTACAGATTTCTGGTTTTTACTCCAGCTCTAACTTCAAAGTAGAGCAAACTCTATAGTTAAACTATATATAAAAATAGTTACAAAAAAATAGTTACAGTTATTTCAATTTCCATGACTGTATTTTTTGACGTTTATTTATTTTATGAACATGCATGCATGCATGTACGTGTGTGTATGGGAGGATGTGTGTGTGTGTGTGTGTGTGTGTGTGTGTGTGTGTGAGGTCAAAGGACAACTCTCCTCCCACCACACAGGATAACAAATTCATGTCCTCTGGCTTAGGGCGTGGCCCTTTCCCAGCTGAGTCATCACAAAGGCCCTATGACTATCTTTTTAAAGCCCCAAATGGGGGAAAAAATAGTAGGGGGTAAACTCTTCACGTTTGTGTTCTTACAAAGTTTAGAAGACGTCACAGGGCAAAAATTAACTCTGTAATAACTTAGCCCCTCCTTTGTCCTGCCATCTGGATTTAACCTGGAGGTGAGGCAGGAGTGACCCAGGACAGCTTGGTGCGCACCCATCTCACGAGCCAGCATTAATTAACTTCACGAGGGGGCCAAGAGCATCTTTTTTTCCTGTTGTCCAAAACTAGTAGCATATGGTGAGCTGTTATCCATTCTCTGCGAGCAAAACAAAGGGAACGTGGGTCTTGACTACGCAACATTTTGCCAACAGCTCCTGGATGAGAGTTAACAATGAGTTAACCGCTGCAGCAGGCTGGTTCCCTGAGAACAGCCCACCTTGAGATGCTAACCACTTTTCCTCCGCTGTTTCACAGCCCTCCTCACTCTCAACATACAAACTCAGAAAAAATAAGGGGTGGGGCTCTTTACATAAAGCCCGAAGCTTGTACTATTCCACCAGCCTTGACCTCTTGTGTTCAGAGTTATCCTTCGAGATCCAGCCAGTCTCTGGGGACCCCCAGATCATGTTTCCTGTACTGTCTTGGCTGAGCTCAGCAAAGCCTGGTGTTTCACTAGGTGTTAGGTAGTAAGATCTACTGTGACAGTGTGGACCCCCTTTAGGGACCTATTAGCAAGTCAGAATACCTAGCAGAGCTCCCTAAAAGTGGCCCCCAGGGTCTGAGGAAGGTTAACCCAGAGCCAGCCTGGCTGGAAGAAACCAGCTGAAATAAATCAGCTGAAAGCCCCCGCGGGGCCCTTCGCTTAGATAAGTGAAGCGGGGAAGGGAAGGAGAGAAACAAGGTCTACTTTCTAAGTCCCAGAGCGGAGCGGGAGGAAGAAGTTAGCTAATTAAATTTAGGAAGCCAGGTAAGGGTAAGACGCCTTGATTTGGCTAACCCAGAAAGAAAATAAACTTGTAGGGAAAATAGAATATGGAAGGTCTTACTTCAGCTCTGGTCTGTTAGGAATTCTAGAAAGGGGGGAAGATCGGTTGTAGAGAAAAAGCAGACACCTGTATTTGAGATTGAGGACCGTGTGTTGGTTCACCATGTTGCTGGCCTCAGTGAAAGGGGAGTTTTGCTTGGATCCCATCCAGGGCAGTGTTATTGCCAGGACACCAGGAGATCTCACTCAAAATGGGACATCCGGTCTCTAGGTAATTCCTCCATCACGTCTCCTCCCGGATTCCGGAGCATCCATCCATCATCTCACTCCTTCCTCCCTCCCTCTTTAATCTCTGCTTCCCACCCGCCCCTTCCCCCTCCCCACCCCCCACAGGACCGTAGATAATTGATGAACAGCAAGCTGGGCCGTGCTCTCTTGAGTTACTGTCTCGTTTCTTCCCTATCAGCACTCAACACTGACTTCCTTTGCTTTACATTGCCAGCGAAGTAAATGTGTCCCAAAGGTTCCAATAGATAAGTCCGGTGGCTTCGCTTCTCCTCCCGCTCAGCTTCTGGAGCAGATAATGCTACAAATCCTGGCGCTGCTGAAGCCTTCTCCTACACACCTTTCCAAAGAGAAAGCTGTTCTCTCAGTGTCTCCTCCACCACACTTCCAAATCTTCTCTGCCATCTTTCTCTCCGACAACTCCTTAATAGTAGACCTTACTCAGGATTTGGCTGTTTGTGCCCTTCTCTTTTTGAAATGTCTCATCACTTGTGAAGTCATCTACTTCCCCTGGCTTCGTGATAATTTCCACGTGACGTTCAGATGGGAGTGCCCAGCTAATAATCTCTCTACTGAACCCAGGGATGCGATGCAGGCCTCTCTGCACATCGGGTAAGTACCTCATATCCACCAGGTAGAGGATCAAGCTCTCGATCATCCTCATTTAAATTTCCCCCCTCCACAAACCCCTACTCTTACCCTGGCATACAAACTCACACTCTGTTCCTTGGGGACATCTTGCGTTTGTTACTGTCCCTCTACTACCACACACGATTTCATGCGAAAACCTGAATTTAAACCATGATGACTTGATCTCTGTAGTAGTACCCAATCAAATACTTAAATAGATCCCCATGGAGACTGCATTTCTGGCTACCTGCCCCAATGTTCTGGGTTTCCCGAATAAAAGACACACATACAGCCTTTATATATTGATATGCCTAAAACAGCTCAATGATTGGGCCATTTCCTAACCTCTACGTGGCTAGTCCACCCCCCTCCATTATTCCCGAGTTATTATTTACTAAATCCTATACTCCGTCTTTGCTGCCCTGGACCCAGTTGGGCAGCCTTCTTGAGCCACTGTCCCCTGGCTCCCACATGGCAACTGTGTACTGCACCTTCCAAAGTGTGGCTGTCTTTCCTCTCCTCCTCCTCCTCCTCCTCCTCCTCCTCCTCCTCCTCCTCCTCCTCCTCCTCCTCCTCCTCCTCCTCCTCCTCCTCCTCCTCCTCCTCCTCCTCCTCCTCCTCCTCCTCCTCCTCCTCTTCCTCCTCCTCCTCCCATCTCAGTCTGCCCTGCCCAGCCATTGGCTGCCGGCAACTTTATTTACCAATCAGAAGCAACTGAGGGCAGGATCCCTCGGTGTCTTAGGTGTAGTTCTCATGCAAATGGATTTGGGGGACCCAAATTAACATAAGCATAAGCAGCAATAGGCCAAGCCCATTACAGATGCTGCACCTGTGCCTAGCCTGCATGCCATGTGTAATCCCACTCCACCCTCCATGTCTAGGGCCTTCTTTCTGCTCCCACTGACCCAGGTGAAGTTTCCAGCCCACCTCCTATCACGAAAAGGACTTGAATAGTGAGTCAACTGGTTTCAATATTCCCTTCACGCCCCGAAAGCCTTTCACTATAACCTTCAGGTCAGTGAATTGCTAACGTTATCCCCATTTTCAGATGCGTTTGATGAGTCCTGTGCTTTATAGAATCAGTCCAACCAGAACATCTGCAGTGTTTTAATGTATTGTTTTATCTATATGGATGTTTGGCCTGAATATGTATCCATGTACCATGTGCATTAAGTCCTGGAGGAGGCCAGAAGAGGGCATTGGATTTCTTGGGGCTGGAGTTACAGATAGTTGTGAGTCACCATGTATGCACTGGGAATCAGACCTGGGTCCTCTGGAAGACTAGCCGTGCTGTTAACCACGGAGTCATTGCTCCAGCCCCACAGCTGTGCCTTTTAGAAAGCCGTGCCCACCCAATGTTTCCTCCTCCCTCCCATCCTAACACCCACACACACTCTGGCACCTTTGGGCTTTCTAGAGATCTTCTGACATTCTCTTGACTTTTCTCTAAGCTTTAATACTACCTCCTCCATAAAGTCTCTCTAGGGGCTACCTTCCCCAACTCCATAAAAACTATTTTTATTATGTCTCCTTCTATAAATTATCCTAAAACTTTAAGAATATTTATTTTCAATTGTGTATATATATATACACACATTTTTCAAATTGTACATATATAATATTTTATATGTATATATTTTAATTGTACATATATGTATATACACATAATTATTTATGTATATATATAATTTATAAGCACACATGCACATATACATACATAACCAATATGGGTTAGGGTTAGGGTTAGGGTTAGGGTTAGGGTTAGGGTTAGGGTTAGGGTTAGGGTTAGGGTTAGGGTTAGGTGTGTGCACATGCAGCTACCTGCAGAGGCCAGAAGAGGGAACTCAGAGCCCAGGCATTCTGCATACGTGTTACAAGGAATTGCAGTACAACCATTATGGGTGCTTAGAACGATCTCTGGTCCTCTGTAAGAGCAGCAAGTGCACTTAACCATTGAGCCATCTCTTTAGCCCATCACTTTTGAATTCCACCATAACAATGGTTCTCAAATAGCCTCAACGCTGCACAAATAGTATATTTTGCTAGAAACATAATTCACAGGCCTGATCCTTGAAATAAGAAGGTGTGTGTGGAGTCCAAGATATGTGTCCTAAAGTCTGCTGGTGGTTTTGAGACAGGCTAGTACAAGGACAGCTGCAGTTGAGCCCTAACCCTAGTGCCTACTGTATATGTTAGCACTTGTTTCCATGGAGACTGTGAGCACCCCATGGGCAGGGCTTGACATATTACCATCCCTTTTTGTAGCAGCTTAATATAATTAATACGAGTACAGGATAGTTGGAAGTTAGTGTAAACGTGATGTAGCTCTTGAGTGTAAAATTCTGCACACTGGTACAAGGATCAACCCTCCAGTTGCAGTGAGAGTCCTGCATCTGTCTTTCCTTCTTTGCTATATTTAACATCAGTTCTGGACAACAGGGAAAATCCTTTAGATAAAATATAAATGTTCAGGTCACCCTGGCTTCTTTCTGTGTTTTAAAGAATAAAGCACTGCGTGGTGCATACTATGATTGCTTTCATTTTTCCTAAGTAAACTGAGGCAGACACTTGTTTATCATCCTGCCACCAGGAGCTGCATCCGAACTGTCCCATCAGGTCCCTTCTGGGGCTCCATGGCTCCTGAATAGGTCCAAACTTATAAGAAAACCAGGGGATTCTGTGTTTCAATTTCCTAGCACAGCGTCAAACCCGGGGTTTTTGGTTGACTCAGGGTCAAGGCAATTATGCCCTGGGTAGAGCCTCCCTCCTGCTGTCAGACAGTAGTGAGAGCAGATACTGTGGAACTTACTCACCCTGCCTGGAGCACTCTGAGTCAGAGCCGCTAAGGTTAGAGCAGGCAACAGGGCCAATGCTTTTTATAGCAACGGACTCAGCACTCTCAGTACTCTAATTATCCCTTTAAGGCCTTCGAAATCTCCAGTTTTAGCACGGGCATGACTATTCATAATTGTCCCCCAGAGAGAGGGAGACTGACTTCAGACAAACAAAGCAAGAAACCTGAGGTCAAGAAGACTGCCCAAAACACTGAGGCCACACCCTTGTCTAGAGTTACGGGCTAAGTTTTGTGGCCGTGGATTTGATATCTGAGTAAAAAGAATCAGCAGAACACAGTCATCTGTGGGTTTGTCTTGGCCATAAGTTATCAGTGCACCAAGGAAAGCTAGCCTGGACCCCAATCTATAGCCAGTCTACCTGTTATTGAAGAAGGAAGAGAGGAGATGGACCAGGGAGGGACAATGAAAATTACTCTGTTTTAGTTCATTCTTTCACCCATTATCCATCCATCCATCCATCCATCCATCCATCCATCCATCCATCCACACAGTCATTAACTCATTGGTTCCTGGACACGTAGTATCTATCCAGTGTCCACTGTGTTGGGGATTAGAGGACCACATTCTTGGGGAATTCATGGTCCCTTAGAGTTACCCCCTGCTCTACCCCTGACCCACAATTCCCAGGAAACATCTTGTAGCCTCAGGTCCGAGAGGCTCCTGGCAGCTCTTTCACACTGGCAGGTCTGGGCAGACACTTGACACCTGCTCTCCCCCACCCCAACCCCCCACAGGGGTCCCTCTGGCTTCCTGTTCTGTCATTCACAGCCTCCTTTGCCCTGGGCTCTTTCCGAAGCTACCTTGTCAGTCTCAGCCAAAAAGATGTTTTTTGTTTTGTTTTCCTTCCCACTGCTGACTTTCCTACTCCCTGCACCAGAACCTCCTTGCTTTCTGGAAAATATCAACTCGAGAGACACCATGTGGCAGCCCAGAGCCCAAGCTCAACCACAAGTTCAAAGATCTAGGAAGTCAGAGAGTCACTGGGGCACATCCTCATGCTGAAACTCCCCTCTAGACCACTTAAAAATCAGAGAAAGAACTGGCAAGGCCTGGCATGCCTGAGAACTTAAATTTGATCCTCAGGGCCCACATGGTAGAAAGAGGAATCTGAACCGCAGCAAGCTGTCCTCATGACCTTCACCACATACAGACTCTGACGAGCCTTAGCTACTGGGGACCCCCTGAGTGAACAACATGGAGCAGGAGATCAATGCAAAAGCAAGAGGAATTTATTGCTGGGGTCATCCTGCCCCTGAAGGAGAGGTGGTGGCGACCCTGGCCCATCGAGTGAGCTTTTATACAGTTTCCAAGGGCAGAATAGAGCATCAATAACTAGACAAAATATTGTTTTGGTGGAACAGCACACCCTTTAAACTGATTGGTCTTTAGGGAATGAGGTAGTAGGGGCTTAATCAGCCTCTCCCTTCCGGCCTACGACGTGCTTCATGACCCCTCTCTTCCAGAAGGCGAGGGGTGCCTGGTGGAATTTTCCAAAGGTCTTGAGCTGACCTATTCTCTCTCTCTCTCTCTCTCTCTCTCTCTCTCTCTCTCTCTCTCTCTCTCTCACACACACACACACACACACACACACACACACTAAATAAATAAATAAATAAATAAATAAATAAATCAGAGGGGGAAAAGTAGCCATGTATCTTCCCCCCACACACACACACACATTATCTTCCCCCAGGAATGGAAAAACTGATGGGAGAGGTCAAGAAGGACTGATGGTAGACTTCAGACAAAGAAAGACACTGCACATGACTTACTACCTGCTACGTGACTCTCTGTGTAAGGAATCCAGGTCAACAAGGAAAGGTCTTATAGGCTGAGGTAAATGGCAACAAGAAAGCATTTGAGGTGGGAACACCCCTCCTGGCCTCCTGAAGAGCACTGCAGAAGCCATGCTCCTGAGAGCCAGATGCCAAGAGTCTTCTTTGTACTGTGTACCTCTGTGGCACGGGCCATCTCCAGAGGCTCAGGCTGAGGTGACCAACAGATCCCCAGTCTTATGGTCCATAATGTACCATGTGAAGGAATGTGAGCCAACGTGGAAGCACCTTAGACGATGAGCCAGGCGGTAGGGGGAGAAGCAGGTTCTAACAGCTATGGAGTCTGGGGACAAAAAGTGTGAGTTGTGTATAAAATGGGAATACTTATGTCCCAAAAATAATGATCAGAAATAAAAAGGTAAAAGCCCAAATCCCTGCACGTTGGCTTGCTGGAGAGCAGCAGCTGGATTTGTAGACACATGCTGCTCTCCGACTTTCCAGCTAGTTATAGGCTAAGTAGAGTCTGATTATTTTTCACTTTGGGTAAGAAAGACAGTATAACTGCTTTGAACCACATATACTTGGGACAGATCAAAATCATAGCCAATTTTTACTGCACACCCTGCCCCTCACAGGACACCCCCATCACCCAGTTCACTTTGCTTTTCTGTTTAATCCTTCCTCCCGAGACACTGTGGCTTTCTCCACCTGGCTCTGAGCTTGGTCAGGAGATCTGGCCTTCATGCCTCACAGGGCTGTCTCCTTTGTCTCTGGCTCCCAGTTGGTTTGGATGAATGGAAGCAGGCCAGTGGAGGGCCAGAAGAGAGGTGCTTAAGTCATTCCTTCCAATCACCTGTCTTTTCCAGCAGCCATGGTCCTTCTTCAAGATATCCATTCTTGTGGTATGGACATCCTTCTAGAATTACAGTTTCCATTGGACAGCCTCTCTTTTGGGGTCCAGCCCTGGATGTGGTTGGGGAACATGGCTTCACTCTTGCTTGTCACCAGGAGGATAATGGATCCCTTCATTGCTGGTCCCTGGGTGTATCAAGCTCCCAGTCCTTCACTCTCTTCTATAAATAGTCAATACAGCCGGGCGTGGTGGCACACGCCTGTAATCCCAGCATTTGGGAGGCAGAGGCAGAAAATCAGGGAAGGTTTCCCTGAGAAGGCAATTTGCAAGGAAAGCCTTAAGACAACAGAGGGTAGGTTAGGAGAAAGGCTCGTGGATAACACATTTCCAAACAAAAATATTCCTGTAAGTCATGCAGACTGCCAGGTGTTTCCATCTCTGTCCTTGGAATTAAAAATCTACCCCAGGGATCCCCACACTGAAACTATTCATGTTGGAAGTGCTTGGGAAGCTTTGGCACATACTGATCTCTGAGCACCCCAAGATTCACTCTGAAGCCGTCATCAGTGTCTGGGGTCACTCAGTTTCAGAGATCACTTTGAAAGTTGAAGGATAGAAGAGACGACGCTGAAAACATGGTACCCGAGGGAGGATTTTGGAAAACTTATGCAAGTGAGCTCTAATTTTGTTCTTTTTAAAATGGTTATTTAGGGCTGGAGAGATGGCTCAGTGGTTAAGAGCACTGACTGTTCTTCCAAAGGTCCTGAGTTCAAATCCCAGCAACTACATGGTGGTTCACAACCATCCTTAATGAGATCTGATGCCCTCTTCTGGGGTGTCTGAAGAAGTACTTACATATAATAAATAAATAAATCTTCTTTTAAAAAATGGTTATTTATTATTTATGTGTATAGATGTTTTGCCTCCATGTATGTATGCGTACCATGGTGTGCAGTGCCCACAGAGACCAGAAAAACTAACTCCCTGGGACCAGAGTTATACTTAGAGACAAATATAAGCTGCCCTGAGTGTGCTGGGAATTGAACCCAGGTCCTCTGGAAGAACAGCCAGTGCTCTTAATGCCAGGTCATCTCTCCAGCCCCGTTGTTCTTGACAAGGGCCCGCCAGCATGCTCTCTGGGGACCCTGGTCCTGGATCAAGCCCCTGGTCTAGGCTCTCTGGGTGTCAATCTCATCAGCGTACTTTGAAGAACGTCCAGAAGGGTTTAGTGTGTGAAGAGAGTTAAGAACATTGCAAATTTGAAGAGCCGGAGACGCTGTCAGATTTCTAGTGAGGTTCTGCCACGTTACAGCCGAAACAGCCATAACCCAGAGAGGCAAGTGACAGATGGAAGGCCCCACGACTCATCCCTGCAGACCAACATCTGCATCTAGTTGCCAAGAGCTCCGAGTCCGTGCCCCTCTTGTTCGCATATCTGGCTCCTTGCAGGCATGGGTGCCGGGTACCAAATGCAGAGGCCGAGTGAGCCTGCCCTGCCTTACTTACTCCAAAGGGCTGGCTTCACGGCTTTCACCCAAATATTAGCGTCTTGTATGGCTCAATCAATCAGGGAGGCTGGTATGACTGACCGGGCACAGCCGGGGCAGAAGAGTGGATGTGGTAAGAGCCCACAAAGGCTGACACCAACAGTGAACACCAATCCAGCTAAAAAAAATCTATCAGGTCAGAAAGAACAGGCAAAAAATTATTGTTAGAAGAAGGCTTTTCCTAAGCTGGCTTTTTACCACACCAGAGTCTGTGTCATTATCACCTGGCAGAGGCTTCTCTCCAGACAACTCTGCACTGTGAGGAGCCCATGAAAGGCCCGGGCATTTGCCTGCGGGTCACACCGAATAGCACGGACCTCTTACCCTTGACCTGTGCGCATGCTCGGCGTCCTTCACGGCGTGTTCGTAATTAGTCTCCGCAGACTTCAAAAAGTCTTTTTAAAAGTATGCCTGTGTGGGACCTTTGGGGGTGGGGAACCAGAAAAAGGGAAATGAATTGTAAATATAGAATATATCCAATAAAAAAATGCAAAAAAAAAAGTATGCCTGTATTAAATAACACCAGGGAAAATGGAAAACACGGCGCAGTTCGGGGAAGTCGGATAATGGAGGCGCTCTAAGATGGAGGGCGAGCTAGCCCAGGCGCTCTACGATGGCAGGCGAAGGGAGGGACAACTGCACCTATGTGTGGAGGTGCAAGGCGCCCCCTTCAGAAGGGAGGCTGTCTGAAAAACCCATCTCTTCATGCAGGAGATATGAGCCTGAGGAGTTGGTGTGTGTGTAAAACAATAATAACTAAAGACCAAGAAGAGGCCATGATTCCAGAGAGGGTTGTTGTGGGAAAGGTTGGGGGAATGTAAGGAAAGGAAAAAAGCAACAAAATTATATTTGAATTAATAAATATATATTCTTTTAGGGGCTGGAGAGATGGCTCAGCCATTAAGAGCACTGATTGCTTTTCCAGAGGCCCCGAATTCAATTCCCAGCAACCACATGGTGGCTCACAACCATCTGTAATGGGATCTGATGCCCTCTTCTGGTGTGTCTGAAGATAGCGACAGTATACTTACATAAATAATTTAAAAATTTTTTTTAAAGTTTTAAAGTATAGAATTAGTTTTCTAGATAATGACTGACATTTAGTGAAAGCTTACCATGTGCCTAGTATTCTAATAACAGTTGTCTCTGTTGAACTCCATTGTGTTCTACTATATGAACACTGTTATTAGAATCTAACAAACACCCAAAGTACCAAGAAGGTTAAGAGGCCTACCACACACAGAAACTCCAAACCAAGGACACCAAACCCCTAGAATGATCATATTAACTCCTGCCATACTTAGGGAAATAGAGCGTTGGAAGGTCTCTTCTGAGAAAGCCGGGCTGCTGCTTGAGAAATGCTCTCTGTATCACAGGCTGTCTACTTTCCTGGAGCTGCCCTGCTTGGGGTTGTCCTTTCCGTCCAGAGTGTCAATGAGAGCATCTCCACCAGGCTTGGATAGCTCTGATGGGTATAGCCCATTCCAGACGGGCCAACACTGAATCAGACCCGAATCCAGATGCCCCTTTCCTTTCCCTGCCCCTGTTTGCTCCCCTGTCCTTTCCCAGGTCTCCAGTGAGTGAAGCGTTCTAGAGAACCAAACATCAGCAACACTATGCTCTCTCCTGAGACTTCATGAGCGTACGCAACTAGGCTCATGTGCCTATCTGTGCCTACGAGACAGCTGTTGCTCAGGACGTGCCTTCCACAGAAGATCCCAGTACAAGCTTTTCGATCCACAGTGTCTTTGGTTGCCTAGAAAGGCAGGAGAGCTGGAAGGTGGAGACTGTTCCTTTGGAGTCAAATCTAGCTTGGAATCAGAAGCTGCGCTCATTTACGAGACTTGGATTTGATCGTTTCAACGAAAACCTTCAGCTGTGGGTGGCCCGCAGCAAGCCCTCAATAATTGGCAGCTACTATAATTGCCTTCCAAGATTTCCAAGTCTCGGGTCCAAGCCACACACACCCTCAGGCTAGCCCTGCTTCTAACAGCAAGACAGTCTCTATTCCAGCTTTTCCTTTATTCTCTCTGTTCATCTGTACGTGATAGTTCAGCCCACTGACACCTTACTTCAGCCTTCATTCTCTGTCCTCTAGACGCTTCCAATGGTGTTCAGAGTAGTTTCTTGCCTCCAGGACTGGATTGTCTTCTAATCCATCCTAGACTTTCTCCAGAGAGTGAGAGGTATGTCTGCAATGTAAATATGATCTCTGTGTGGAAACCTCAAATAACTTCCACTTCTGGCAAAGAAAATCATTGGTGTAAAATATGTCAATCACTGAGGAGCCTTCTCTGCTCTCTCCATGTCCTAAACTTGCTGTGTGCCGTGTGCTATCTGGCCGCTCTCTGTCTTCGAATGCCCAGCTCTGTGTCCTCCCTCACCGCGTCAAACCCTCGGACCTTCTTGGAAAATTCGATTTATGGACTAAAATCGTGTGTCCCTTCAAATTCTACATGTTGAGCATGGGTTGCCATCAATTCCATTATTATTATTATTATTATTATTATTAGTAGTAGTAGTAGTAGTAGCAGCAGCAGCAGCAGTAGTAATAGTAGTAGTGAGCAGTAGTAGTAATAGTAGTGGTGGTGGTGGTGGTGGTGGTGGTGGCAGTGATCGCAAGCATTATGTTTGGAGTGGGGCCTTTGGAAGTAGATGGAATTACGGATACATCTTGAGAGTAGAGGCCACATGATGAGAGTTAGGCCTTTTATAAGAAGGCTAGATTTCTCTTTCTCTATTTGACTATTATATAAGGAAACACAAGAAGACAGTCATGTACAAACCAGAGAGAGAGAGAGAGAGAGAGAGAGAGAGAGAGAGAGAGAGCCTTTATTAGACACACTCTGTCTACCTGCACCTTGCAATAAGCCTTCCCAGTCTGAAGAACTACAATGAGCAAGTCCTGTTTGAGCCGTCCATACAAGCTAAGAGCTCTTGTTACAACAGCCCCTCCTGACTAAGGCTCTCCTCCCAGTCACAGCTCCTCAAGTGGTCGTCATCTTTACTTGTCAGTGGCAAATAGTATCTGGCACTACTCACATTAATGTTAAGAGAGAAAGAAAAAGAAAGAAAGAAAGAAAGAAAGAAAGAAAGAAAGAAAGAAAGGAAGGAAGGAAGGAAGGAAGAAAAAAAGAAACTCGCATCTTTCCCGAGACATTCTTTATTTCCATAATTTCTATTTTTTTCAAGATTCTATCTCTATGAAGCTTTTCATTCGCACTTGAAGTTGTTTCCCTAATTTTGTTCAGCTTTCTGCAGCCTTGGAATTCTCACTAACTCTCCTTCTAAGCACCCTTACATTCCTTACCAGGCACTTGTCAACAGTGTTTTCTTTGGGCTCCGTTGCCAGCTCACCATTGTGTTCCGTTGTAGGCACTGGCTTACATTCAATTTATGATTAGCGCATTTTATTTAATAATCCTAAACTAAGATTTTAGCATCTGGTAGCTCCATTGCCTCTATACTTTTATAAGTGGCTTTTATAATAAACAGCTTGGTGTGCCCTGCAGGCTTTGCTACCAACTGAGTAGTACCACGGATGTGCTAGTTTCATGTCAGTCTGACACAGCCTAGAGTCCTCTGAGAAGGGGCAACCTCAGTAGAGAGAGTGCCTCAGGAAGATCCAGCTGTAAGGCATTTTCTTAATTAGTGATTGATGGGGGAGGGCCCATCCCATTGTGGGCGGTGCCATCCCTGGGCTGGTAGTTCTGGGTGCTATAAGAGAGCAGGCTGAGCAACCCATGTCAAGCAAGCCAGTCAGCAGCGCCCTTCCACGGCCTCTGTATCAGCTCCTGCCTTCAGGTTCCTGCCCTGTTTGAATCCTATCCTGGTTTCCTTCAATAACGAACAGTGAGTGATACGGAAGTATATGCCAAATAAATCCTGTCCTCCCCCAACTTGCGTTTTGGTTATGGTGTTTCATCACAGAAATAGAAACCCTAACGAAGACAATAATGCAATCTCCTATAGATTATTTTGGTTTTTGGCAGAATATGTGCTCAGAGGGAGCCCTGTCTCTTGGGTCTAGATGTAAGTAGCAACTCTCTCATAGCCCTGGCGCATGGGATGCACAGAGCGGTGAGGATGCTGTGCCCTTGTGTGTCCGCTCCAGTGTGTTGAGTAACCAGGGTACAGGCAGTAGGAGCAGAACAGCCACTTCCTCGGGCACCCCTTCCTCAGGAGTATAGGACAAGCTTGGTTACTGGGATCTTAGTTGGTCTTCAGGGTTCAGTAAGGTTCGTGATGCTGGAATCTGTGTGATAGTATGGTAGAATATCTATAGAGTCCAAAGATGGGGACACACAGGGTTTCTGACTCCCAGGACAGTGTGCATTTGGATACTTCCTTCTCGGGACTGTGTGGCAAGATACGGCATCACTGGGGGTTGCAGTGGAATGTGTGTGACTTTTCTTTTTTCTTTTTTTTTTTTTTAGTTCTTTTTTTTTGGGGGGGGGGTTTTCAAGACAGGGTTTCTCTGTGTAGTCCTGGCTGTCCTGGAACTCACTCTGTAGACCAGGCTGGCCTCGAACTCAGAAATCCACCAGCCTCTGCCTCCCAAGTGCTGGGATTAAAGGCATGTGCCACCACGGCCCTGTGTGTGACTTTTCTGATGCTGGGAAGACTCCACGAAGTTCTCCTAACCGTGCTGTGACATGTGGAACCCCTGTGGAACTTTTCAACGGCTTGCCGGTGTCCAGCTGACACAGCTTGCTAACCCCTCCTATCCACCTTCCCCACTGCAGATCAAGATTAGGGTTTAGGTTACCCAAGTGCTTGGTCTTTCTTCCTCTGCTGCCATCCTGCGTCCTTGAGTCTGATAAGATCCCAGCCTCTCCAGTCGTGAGCTGCAGTTTCTTCCTTCAGTCATCTGCCTCAAAATGCAGCTCCCTGCCCGTTCCCTTGGTTCTTCTTTGTGAAGAGCCAACACAACACGTGACATCTCTAAACAATCTAGATGCCATCTACTAGCATCTAGAGCATTCCAAGTCACTCAACACCCACAGATCAGAGACAACAGGTGTGTTGGCAGAGCCCTTTTGGTTTCCCAAAGCAGTTTGTGGTGGTTTGAGTAGGTTTGGCCCCATAGGCTCAGGGTTTTGAATGTTTGGCCTATAGGAGTGGCACTATTAGGTGTGGCCTTGTTGGAGAAAGTGTGTCACTGTGGGAATAGGTTTTGAGGTTTCCTCCTATGCTTAGGTTCTACCCAGTGTGGAAGAGAGTTTCCCCCTGGCTGCCTTCTGATCAAGATGTTGACCTCTCATCTGCTTCTCCAGCACCACGTCTGCCTGCACAATGCCAGGATTCCTACCATGATGATAATTGACTGAGCCTCTGAAATAGTAAGGCAACCCCAATTAAATATTTTCCTTTATAAGAGTTGCCTTGTTCATGGTGTCTCTTCACAGCCATAAAACCCCAACTAAGACACAGGGAAACCAGAGCTTAAGATGGCTCTTAGGCTGGATTAATCAATGTAAGGAAGACCTGCAAGATATCTGTGTCCATGTTCATTTGTCGATGTCTGTGTGTTTTTATAGGTGTCCATACATGCATGTGCACATGAAAGCCAGAGGCCAGAGACCAACATCTGGTAGCACTTGGGTGTTGTCCGACTTGTGTTTTGAGACAAGGATTCTCACTGGTCTGCTACTTACCAATTAGGCTAGCCCTAAGAATCTGCCTGTCTCTGCTTCCCCAGTGCTAACATTACAAATGTACACCACAACTCCTGTTTTTTATGTGGGTTCTGGGGGACAAATTCAGGTCCTCATGCTTGCAAAGAACTGACTAAGTTATCTCCCTACCCCCAGATTGTCATTTATTTTTACTGATTATTTTTCTTTCTTTCTTTTCTTTTCTTTTCTTTTTTTTTTTTTTTTTTTTTTTTTTTTTTTTTTTTTTGAGACAGGGTTTCTCTGTGTAGCCCTGGCTGTCCTGGAACATACTCTGTAGACCAGGCTGGCCTCAAACTCAGAAATCCATCTGCCTCTGCCTCCCAAGTGCTGGGATTAAAGGCGTGCGCCACCACCACCGCCCTCAGATGTTTTTAATAATAAGCATAATAATAAGCACCAAGAGGTCAGCCATGGTATTCATCTAATAGACATGAACAGATGACCCAGTGATTGTCCATTAAACTCTAGTAACAGATTCTTAGAAAACCTCAAAACTCTCATTTATATAGGGTTTGCCAATTACTGTGGCCCATTCCAAGCCACTGATACAGTATCACTAAATACTGAACAAGGAAGGAGGGAGTGTGGGGTGTACACATTGATACTGACTCCTGAAGGACAGTTTTCAGTCTCCAGCACACCACTACATAGAGAACTACCATCCAGCAGGAAGAGATATGATTGAGTGGTCACTAATCTTTCAGGTGGTTAATCTGGGGCTGGGTAGTTCTATGGTATTATGTCTTTTTTTTTTCTTGGTAAACCTTGTAACCTATGGAACTTCAAAGGCCTATGAACAACACAAAACTTCCAAGAGATGCCTCCTGGATCTCATAGTTGCTCTCAAGGTGGATCTTATATCTACACGCTCACAGACGGTCTTTGTCCTCACAGACTCTTTTGTTCCTTGAGATAATCTCCCTCACTGGCCCATCACTACTTTTGTATTCAGGAGTTTAAAAAAAAAAAAGACTCCCACGCTTTCTCAATAATATTCTTACTAGAAGCACTAAGAAACTTGGCACTAAACTTAAATTCTTAAATTTTCTCTACTTCCCCCCTTACCCTCCAGCACAGAGTTCTCTTTGCAAACTACTATGGACTAAATAAATTACTTCCCCTAAAATTTATATGTGGAAGCCATAATCTTCAATATAACATTATTTGAAATTGAGCCTTTAAAGAGATAATTAAGGTTAAGTGAGCTTGTAAGAGTGAGCTTGTGAATATCCTCAGGGGAAAAAGAGATATGGGGGAGGTAACATCCCCCTCCCCCAGGGATAGCCATACAGGGAAGGCCACCGGAGGACAGGGCGAGAAGGCTGCCACCTGCAAGCCAATCTGTCCGCAGGAAGTATTGCCACTGGTGCCTCGATCTTGCTCTTCTGGGCTTGAGGACGGTTACACATTCCTGTTGTTTAAACCACCCAGCCCCAGCCACAGCGGCATTCTGAGGATACAAGTGGATGTAGATAGAATACTCTTGAACATCTCCTGGTTCTTCTTGGTAAACGCACAAGCTAGAAATGGTGCCAGCACGTGTGTGAACCCATTTGCAAGCTCTGCAGATGCCCTCCTCTGACCTGTGCCGGACAGAATCCTTTAAGAGGGCTGAGATCGCTGATATTGGGACAATTTGCAGAATATTATAACTCAGTCTGACAAATAAAAAAATAAGTGTCGGTTTTGTTTTAAGATATTGATTCATTTTGGAAACTTTCATCACTAGTATAAAATGTTCTTTTAACATGTTGGGTTAGATTAAATTTAATCAAAATTAATGAGACCTTTCAGAGTTTGTTGAAGTAGACGTGGTGTTTCAGATAACTCTCCACTTACTTTTAATCTGCATCTCGTGCAGCAGGATGAAGCAGCTTAACTAAATCACAAAGTTATACTTCCCCAGTGAAATGAGCTAGAGTGAATAGGACTCTATTCTCAATGGTGAGTGTTGTTTGGCCCAAGCAGACGCTACAGAGCCCAGTCTGACTAATCATAGATCTGACCAACACAGTTCCATGTGCCAAACCCCCATTCGCTCTGTGAAGTTGCCAGTAAACCCAGATCTCTGGCCACCACTTGCAATCATACAAGCAGCTAGTGTCTGTCAGAAGAACTGTACATAGACTGGCTCGTAATTAAACCCATGTCTGTGGCTAAGAAAGAGCTAGTTAGTGTGTGTTCTGAATTAGGTAACAGGCTAGCTCTGGCTTTGAGATCACCTCAACTGGGCACGTCCACTCTGCTCCCTGCTTCCTGCTCTCTGCTCCTCCCTGTACCCTCCTCCCTACTCCTTCCTGCTCCTCCCTGCTCCCTGCTAGCCCCTGCTCCCTGCTCCCTGTCCCCTCTTGTTCTCCTGTTACACAAAAAAGTTTTCTGGAACAGGAATCTGAAGTGTTTCCATGGCCTCTTTACCCCTGGTGCTGACTAGGATCCCATAAGTGTTACTTGAATCTAATAAACATGTCATAAAGTCTACGAACAGTCAAGACCACCAAGGAGGAACTGTGAATGACTCACGAAGAGATGAAAGTACGTTCTATTTCACTGGTGACTCATAGAATGATATGTACACTAGTTGTCACTGTGATAAATCTCTTAAAAAAAAAAAAACCTAAAAGAACACTGAAGCCTCCAAAATCAGACTCCAAAGTTCTGGTTTTTGAAGCATCGGTCCCCAACCAGCTCTACCACTGGTTGCCAGCTTGAGACAAGGCTCATGTACCTTATCTCTTGGCTGTCAGGAAGGAAAGGATGAGATAGGAAGAGGGCAAGAACAAGGTATATCTTTCTGGGACATGCCTCCAGTGAGGCAATTCCCTCAGTGGGGCCCACTTCCTTTCCACCATACCAATAATACCCCCATATCCTGAATCTATCCTGGAGATAGTTCCTTGAGAAAGCCAGAGCCCTCATGATTAGTCACCATTGGGCTCACTATGGTGATTTGATAAGAAAGGCTACCATAGATTCATATTTGAGTGCTTGGTTATTAGAGAATGGTGTTACTTGATCAGCATTAGGAGGTGTGTACTTGTGAGGAATTTGTGTCCCAGGGGCTGGGCTTTGGGGTTTCATAAGCTCAATCTAGGCCCAGCATCCCTCTGTCTTCCTGCTGCCTTCTGGTCTGGATGTGGATCTCTCAGCTCCTTCTCCAGCACCATGGCTGCCTGCACAGTGCCATGCTTCCCACCCATGGTGATAATGGACTAACTCTCTGAACTATAAGGAAGCCTAAACTAATGTTCTTTATAAGAGTTGCCATGGTGATGGTTTCTCTTCACAGAAATAGAAACCTTAACTAAGACACCTACCAACCCAACCCAGGGCAAAGCTTTTAATAATGAGCTTTTCGGGGTAATTAGTTCAGAGCCACAGCATGTTAGAAAGCAGTATTTACCATTTGTCCAGCTGACACATTTATTCAATATCTATTAAACAATAAATATTGAACATAATACTCTTGGATCCTATTATTATCTGATAGTCCAGCGGAACAGTTTGGAAGTATGTGTCAGAATCTTCAAAATTGTTCATGTGTTTTCCACTTCCAGCCAAGATGGTGTTAAAAAAAACAAAACAAAAAACAAAACACTAAATTTCTCCATCCTGGAATTACTGAAAAGGAAATAAATCAAAGTCTATAAGGATCTAACAAAGAGTTTCAAGACCTGGAATCTTAGTCAAGGACATTAAAATAATCCCCAGAAGACAGGAAACAAAATGAGTGAGTCCTGAGATTTCTAGTAAGGATGCCAGGTCATCCGACAGTGCATGGAGGGCCTGGATGGACTCTGGACCTCCCCAGAGTTGATTGGATGAAGGTGGATGGTCACGGAGTCCATAGAAACTAGAATCCTCAGAACGAGGCTCTGGACAGATCCTTCACCATTTGACAAAATCATGTGCAGAAACCTCCAGACTAGGGAAAAAAAAATTAATGGGACTAGAGTTCAAAGTACCTGGTGCTCACTCAGGCCTTTATGTAGAGTATGTTCCCATATGTGACAAACAAGGAAAGCCTCATAATCCACAGGCACACCAAAGAATCCTGTCTCAACTGTAGAAAATATGCCCCAGAATGCGAACTACTCTGGACTAATTTATAGATCCATGTGTATGTTTATATTTTCTTAAGGAAAATATAACAAATTGAACAAATGTATGGGTGGAGAACATTGCTCCTAGAAGACGTGGATTAGTAAGTGGAGATGACAGGACGAGGCATGGGCTAAGGCCCTATGAATTATTGTCTGAGAGACCCCAGAAGCCTCCCCTGAAACAGTGTAGACTATTGTCATTGATCCTAGTTACCAACCATAAGTACATGGGAAGACCCTCTTGCAGAAGACGCCACATGATCCAGCTATAGGACATAGGGAAATCAATTTCAAATCACCATGAACCTTCTTCCCTGTTGGCTAGAGACATGTTCCAGGAGGTTCTTTGAGTGCTGCTGGGTGAGAAGATATTGATGGTTTTATGTAGTCCTTATTGTACTCTCTACCAGCTAGGCAAGATGTACCCACTTGGGCATCGATGCCATGATTGACATGGGGTAACCAGGCTCTTTCTGCATAGATTGACACCTGCTTCATAGGAGGGAATTTATGCCTGGTATAGTAAACCTGGTCAAAAGCAATGTCTGAGAGACACAATCATAGGCTCCAGGATGGGAAGCTCCTAATTTTATTTTGCTAGATGGTCATGCTGTCAAATTGCCTTCTAAATATTTATGTTTACACCCATAGATTGGCTGAGACTGCTCCAAATCTTGGTCAAAAAAACCTCTTTTCATAGTGGGCAGCAGTCTATATAACATTACTTGTATCTTTGTTTTCAGGGATAACCTTTTGATAATGGATAACCAGTTGATGTGTTTCTCTCTCTCTCTCTCTCTCTCTCTCTCTCTCTCTCTCTCTCTCTCTTAATTGCCTGTAGGATTTTGTTATTGTTGTTTTGTTTTGTTTTGTTTTGCTTTGTTTTTTTGCAGAGTTGAAACCTTATGGTCTTTCCCCCAGCTAACTCAGCATATCAATTGAGGTGCTTCTTCTGCTCATGTTTGAGTGGTCCTGTTGATGAGACTTTATGAGTGTAGCTCCTGACATGCCTAAGAGACACAATCTCACTGTAAGCTCCCTGGCCCTCTGGCTCTAAGGAACTTTCTGTCTCCTCTTCTGCAGCGATCCCTGGGTGGGCCTTAGAGGCAGGAGGTGTGTTGTACACAGATCATTTGGAACTGGACTGCACGACTGTGCGTGCTGACTGGTTGCTTACCATCAAATCTTACCTGAAAGAAATATTAAAGAAGAAATTATGTTAGATATGAGTGTGTACAAATGAATTAAGGAAACCCAAACTGGAAATTACAATGGATAAATGTCAAATCAATCAATCAACCAATAAATAAAAGTTTTGATTCTTAACGCATTTTCCTGTTTTCCCTTACTGTGACAAAATGCCTGTTAAAAATCAGCTAAAAGGCAGAAAGGCTTGTTTTTGTTCACAGTTGCAGAGATTTTACTTTATGGTTGCTTTGAATTACATCGGTTTTTATTTGTTTGGTTGGTTTATGTAACACAGTAAGATCACTAGGCAGAGGATTCCTGCTTAGTTCACGGTGGGTAAGAGGCATAGGGAAAGGGAGAGGCCAAGGTCTCGGTGTCTCGTTGGGGGACATACCCCCAGTGACCAAATTCCTTCCCATTAGGTCCCACCTTTTAAAGATTTTACCACCTTCTAGTGGTACCATCTGTGGGAGACAAAGCTTTGAGCACACAAGCTCTGGCAGACATTTAAAATCCAAATCTTAGGATTAATTAAATATCCCTAACTAGTAATTCACTGTTCAAATGAAGATGGTAACCGTAAGGTTTGGTTTTTGAAATGGATATACGAATAAATTGTATAACAATAGCACAAAGGCTGGGAGTTATGAAATAAAAGGGATTGTGAAATCTTCATCCTATGTGTGAAATCATACAATAGGACCTGAAAATAGACTATAATCAGTTACAATATATTCTAAAGTAATCACTTCAATAAGAAAACAAAAATGTTATACTGGATAAGCTATCAGAGGACATAACAGAATCAACTTAAATTGTCACTTAATAAGCAGAAAATATAAAAAGACAACGAGAAAACAAGCAGAACTGTGCTGTGCTAACATTAACCAAACTACCAAGAGCCAGGAAGTCCCACGCAGAGTTTATGCACCTACGCAAAAGCTTTGGGCTACAGGAAGCATGAACATACACAGCTGTGAGGACATCTAAGCGAGTCCCCAGGTACGGGCGGAGATTCACTCTTTCGTGCTCAATGATGATTGGAACAATCACAGAAGAAAAATCGTAAGGGTACGGAACATTTTAACCATACTCTCTGCCGACTTGACTTATTGACATTTAATGTAACATTCTGCCTAGTGACAAACTACCCTCTTTACAATTATACTTGGGACATTTATCATGAGTGACCATATTCTAAATTATAAAGGAGGCCTCCCTCCATAAATTTAAATTAAACATTTAAATGTAAAATGACCACAGATGTGCTCTGACTACAGTGGAATTAAATGAGATATTAACAGTAGACAGACTCTGAGAACTTCAAAGGCTTACCAACTAAGCAGACTTCCTTTAAATTCGAAGATTGTGACACATATAAACATACGATTAATTCGTATACTTTCAAATAACACGGTGAGAAATAGTTTTGAACTGAATGATAATAAATAGAGAGCTTATAAAGGATGTGTACTAATGCAGTGTTAGGAGAAAGTCACAGCACTACTGTCTGTATTAGGCAAGAAGGGTGTTCTTTAATCAGTAATCTCAAAGCTTCCCATTAGAAATGGAAAAGGAAATAAAATAAAAACAACTAAAAAAGGAAATATAAAATCAGAAAACACAATCCACATAAAAATCCCAATGACTTTTCTAAATACATATAAGTTAACGATGTAGGTGTCTTATTTTCATGAAAATTCAATAAATTAAAAGAATCCAGGTAACTCTGAAATGGAACAAACCTGGAGGACCAGGGGCAGCTCCGGACTCTGGATTTCAAGATGGATTATAAAGCCGCGTGCATCAAGACGACTCATGAATAGATAATTGATTTTTTCTGACAAAGATTCTGAAGTAGCTTAGTGGAGAAATTTACGTGTTCAGTGAAGGTACTGAAACAATTGGACAGCCACACGCTGGACAAACACTGAGCCTCAGACATGTCTCAAAACCGTGTAAAAAAGCATCCGCGAGCTGACGATAGGCTGACATGACGGGAGCCCTTATTCCACCGGAGGTCATTCGTTTGGGACTGAAAGGCTGGCAAAGGATGCTCTTGAACAAGCCATTCCCACCTTCGGCCCCGCCCCCAAAGAGGCGTGCTCTTGAACAAGCCATTCCCACCTTCGGCCCCGCCCCCAAAGAGGCGTGCTCTTGAACAAGCCATTCCCACCTTCGGCCCCGCCCCCAAAGAGGCGATGAGTAGGCAGAGGCTGGGGCGAGTGATTAGTGGCAGCAGCGAGCTGGCCTGTGGGCAGGCCCTGGGAATGCTAATCAGCCCTGGCATCCTTGATGCTGCTAACCTTATTTGCTCTGGATGCCTGACATGGATGACCAGTTCTCAGCCCCACGTCTCGGTACTAGAAGGACATCCACAGTGCTGAGAAGGAGAGCAGGGGTAGATAAGCCCCAGAAGTGATTGCCAAAGACGGTTAGGCTGCATTAGAGACCCACAGGGCTCAGTCAATAGGGAAGTGCAAGCGAATGTACTCATCTTTAAGAGACTTCCTGGGAGAGCCCGGGAGAAGTGTCTCAGCAGGTGAGAATGCTTCTGCAACCCTGAAGTCCTGGGTTTGAGTTCCCAGCACCCATACAGGAAACAGCATGACTGTGTATGCACATAACTCTGGCGCTGGGGTGGGACAGCATCAGGCCAGTCCCAAGAGCTCACCGGCGCAACTCATTAGGCGGTCTAGGGGAAATAGCAGACTTGAAACACATCTGTGTCCTGCCCTTGCCTCCATGTATGCAAAGACCAAGAGTTCCATTCACATATTCATGTGCACATGTGCATGTACCAGACCGGGGGTGGGGGAAGGGAGGGAGGGAGAGAGAGAGAGAGAGAGAGAGAGAGAGAGAGAGGAAGTAGGAGGAGGAGGAGGAGGAGGGAGAGGGAGGAAGAGAGAGAGAGGAGAGGGAGAAGGGAGACAGAGAGTAGAGGAGAGAGAGAAGGAGGAGGGAGAGAGAGAGGGAGAGAGGGAGGGAGGGAAAGAGGAAGGGAGACCGTGCAAGGGAAGGGAAGCTGGAGAGAGGGAGGGTGGGAGGAGAGTGGGGTGAGATGGATGGAGAGAATTAAACCCAGGCTGCGGGCAGAGCTGGGACACACTGAGCAAGCACTGTGGCACTAATCTCAATCTCAAACCCTCCGTGTATGAGTTTTAAATCTTATAAAAAGAAATGAAGGTAGGCTGGATATTTCCCTGTCCACACGAATATTTGGCTCTCTGGGATCTCCCATCCTACAACATGAGAAGGTTGGCCTGAATGAATTGGGAAGCCTTTTTGCTCTGGCTTACACTTGCGGGAGATTACATGCATAGACGTATAGACCCATGCAACTCTTCTCCATGTCTTAAAAATAAAGCTAAGTAACAAAGAGGGATTTTTAATTTCTCTGAAAGCGTCGTTCTCTTCCCTCTGATTGTCAGCTGTGCTGGGCACTCTGCCCTAGATCTTTTTCTTTGAAGCTGCATCCCTTATTGATTCTGATGAGATTAATCCTGAAGTTCAGGATTGCCGGGCCTTCATGTTTATTTATAAGCTCTTTATTGAAGCACATAACTCGTTCTTGCCCAGAAACTGATGCAGACTCTCCTGTGCCATGCTGCCCATAAATTATCCAAATGCTCGGTTTCCAGATAGATTTTTTTCCCTTCGTTCCCCCCATTAAATCATCATATTAATCAAAACAACATTTTCCTTCATTGAGGATGTTGACGAATGGGAAGTAAATTATCTGTCAGTTGCATAGTCACCAAAGTATGTAAGATTATTCCAGGCTTCTTACAAAGTAGCCATCCCACACTGCTCACTAGAAATACCAGGAGTCAGATTTCTCCTGAGTTATAGCAACAGATGTGCCGGGCTCCTGGAAGGGCCGGCGTTTGAACGATGGCACTGGTGCACATGAGTCTGATTTTATGAATTGCTGTTATTATTTATGGTTTGCTGAGCGGCCATGATGCATAGCTCACTTACTGTGGCAATACTGGGCCCGAGCTGTTTTTTTTTTTTTTCCTCTACAGATATGTAGTCCATAAAGATGCTGGTTCACAGACTCAAGCCTGTCCCAGACACACTGCAAAAGGACGGATCTGAAGAGCCACAGGGTAAGAGGCAATGTGGTTCTGTTCCCGACCTCCTTTTAGGAGGGGGCCCATTTGTATTACTTGTCCAACACAGGTACCCTAGAGGCTATGCAAGATACCCCCACATCAAAGTGGGAGGGATTATGGCCTTATGAATGCAAGCTTTTGAGTCACGTGGGCCTGGATTAATTTCTGCTTCTGCCCTACTCGTAAGTCATCGCCCTCAGAAAGCTACTTGGCCTTCAAGAGCTTCTCTTTGTTCAACTGCAGAACAGAGCTGATCGCCACAGCTACTCCAAAGGTTATTGGTCAGGAGTTTAAGAAGATAAGACACCGTAGAACCTCCAGGGGAGTGCTGAGAGCAGAGATAACGTCTAATAACTTTAGCATGAATTATTAGAAGATACTGACCGTCAGCAGCAGTTTCCTTTAACTCATTCCAAAGAAGTTACCTGATGTCTCCAGGCAGCTGCTTCTGTAGCTTGTATCCACTGTTTGTTTAACCCTAGGCAGGGGGTTTGTGCACTTGCTGCACCCTCTGGTGCACACAGAGCCTTGTAAGTTGTTTTGTGTCCTTTGCCTACTCTCTCGGTTTCATTAAGCTCATCCCTTTCTGGACTCAAACCATAGTGAGCTAAAGACTACATGCAATAAACTCTAATAATGACACTCTCATTTCCAAACATTTTAAAGTCTACTTTAATAGACAATAGAAGATAAAACGCAACCTACCTTACACGTGTTAGTGGCAAAAGAAAGATCTGCACACACAAGACAGAAAGAGAGTCACAATGATGGTCCCCTCCAGTTTCCTTTCCAAAGCGGTTTATAAAAATCGCTGATTTGTTTGTATAGAGAGCTCAGGCTGGGTGTTACAGCCCGTGCCTATAATCCACACGCTGAAGCCGAGGAAGGAGGGTCACAAATCCGAGGCCAGCCTGGGCTGCACATGGCAAGACCCTATGTGCAGAAGAGGAGGAAAGGGAATGGGGAGAGGGAAGTGAAGTGAGGGAGAAGTGAGGCAGGGGGAAGGAGGAAAAACACACGCATTTTACCAAACAGGAAGCTAATCGATAGTTTCTATTGCAGCTGGTCCACTATTCAGAAAACAACAGTCAGTGGTATTTTGAAGCACCTCCTGGTGAAATATCCTCAATCTCTTCAAGGTGACCAGAGGCTTCCATGTTCGGTTTCCTGGGATCTCTTTGATCATTACATCCACGTCTCCATCACCATCGCCTCCATCACCACCACCACCACCATCAACATTACCATTAACATCTCCATCTCCACCACCGGCAGCAGCATCACCATTGTCTCCACCATCACCACCACCATCCCCATCATCAACATGACTGTAATTATTGATTCCTCATCATATTCCACATACTATCCTGCGTTTTCTACACATTCTCGACTTATTCTGTCTTTCAACAACTCTTTGAGACAAGCACTGTAGTTCCTTCTATTATTAATGGTAAGAAAAAGTGAGATTCAGTCACCTGTCAGTATCTTCGTGAAATTGGTTCCAGGCTTCATGAACACCCAAGTCCATATGATCTCAAGCCCCTTATGCACTCCGACACAGGGTTCACACTTAACCTCCGTGCCCCCATATCTTTCACAGCACCTCTAAACTTACTCGATTAACTAGTATAATACAATTTTGTGGAGGTAGCTGTTATACTGCATTCCTTTAAAGATGACAAGAGGAAAACATCTGAACAGACTTAGTACAGATGCAATTAAAAAAAAAACTGCTTTCAGTCCATGCTTGGTTGAATCTGTGACATGGGATGTAGGTACGAGAGGCTGAACACACTGTCCCAGAACACAGACCTGGGCTGTCGTGTGGGATCATGGCTTGGAGCAGGAGATTATGATGAGACAAAAGAGAGACTGGTTCTAATCCGTGGTAGTCACAGGTTACAAGATGTCATTATCGAACTCCAAGGCTGCAGATGCATTTATGACGTGAGCTCTCTGGGGAGGGCTTCTTTAAGCCTCCTGGGGCAGAAGACATCATGCTCCTAACTTCTTAAAATCAAGCTCATAAGTAAACAATTTTTGTCGGGACAAGTCATTATTTAAGGAACAGTTTGATGCTGAGAACAGGAGAACTAAGGAGAGAGGCTTCCTGGCCTCCTGGATAGCCTGGGGGCTCACTGAGAACCCCCTCAGGTATTGTTAAATAAGAGAAAAACTGGTAGGAGAGGGAGTAAGTGGGGGAAGTCTACCATCGGGAAGTTTTCTGTGTACCCTGATCTTCTGAAACTCTACTGTTCCATAAGCCATGTGACGCTTTTTCCTTGGGATGTTCCTTGTGTGTGACATTTTAAGATGCCTAAGAATGAAACGGTGGCGAGAAGCTGGCTTCCAAGTTTTCCGAGGATTTGGTTTTGTGGGGGGCAGTCACTGAGGCACAAACATCAGCGCTGTCAATCAGCCCGGCTCCGAATTTTACTGCTTCTTCCCCCTTGAGAAGGCTAAATTACTCAGAGACATTGAATGAAGACTGTCAGGGCTGGGCGGTGCTGGCTGGTGTATGCCTTTAATCCTGCACTTGAGAGGCAGAAGGCAGGTGGATCTCTGTGGGTTCGAGTCCGGAGTGAGTTCCAAGACAGCCAGGGCTATGCAGAGAATCCCTGTCTAGAAAAAAGAAAGAAAGAGGGGGGGAAGGAAGAGAGGGAAGGAGGGAAGGAGGAAAGGAGGGAGGGAGGGAGAAGATCAATAAGTTGAAAAAATTGTTCAATAGCAAAATCGTTGGCCCATAGGTGTAGCTGGCCTCTGCAAAGTATATTTTCCTCTACAAGAGGCCCACACCCTAACATCTCAATACAAGAGGCCTGCACCCTAACATCTCAATACAAGAGGCCCGCATCCTAACATCTCAATACCCTAGTACCAGTCACTCCCTGTGTCCTGAGGGGCATACAGGGGCAGTGGGAATGTTACAGCCAGTACAACAGTGGCCACGGAGAGAGCCGGCTCACTGTGTAGTGGGCAAGTCATATTCTCATATACATAGCAAGCCTTATCATCTGCCTCTTGGTTTTAACAATATCTAGAAGGTTCCCAACCTTCATGATGCTGTGACCCTTTAATACAGTTCTTCATGTTGTGACCCCCCCAACCATCAAATTACTTCGTTGCTACTTCACAACCATAATTTTGCTATAGTTCTGAACTGTAATATAAATATCTGTGTTTTTCTATGGTCCTAGGTGAACCCCTGTGAAAGGCTTGTTCAGGTCCTAAGGGTCACGGCCCATAGATTGGGAACTACTGCTCTTGCGGTATACGCATGTTGTTACTTATACATGGCACTTAAGAGGCTAACATGCAAATATAAAACTTACAAAGAAATTTTTATCTTTAAAAATTGTAAATGTCAGGTATGAGAAATTAAAGCTACAATTACTGTTAAGACGCCACTTCGCACACCCAAAATTAGCAAAGCAGTTTTAAATTTTTTTTTATTTTTTTAAAGATTTTATTTATTATTATATGTAAGTACACTGTAGCTGACTTCAGACACACCAGAAGAGGGCGTCAGATCTCATTACGGTTGGTTGTGAGCCACCATGTGGTTGCTGGGATTTGAACTCAGGACCTTCGGGAGAGCAGTCAAGAGTTCTTAACCGCTGAGCCATCTCACTAGCCCCGCAGTTTTAAATTTTTAATATAATAGTCACTACTGACAAGAATGTTTCTTTTTGTTGTTTGTTTTCGTTTTGTTTTTAGCATGCACATTGAACGAGTTCATTTTCAAATGCTGCAATGTTCTTAACAAAGGGAATTCTCCCAACATTAAAACAAAAATTTTAAACCAACTAGTAAAAAATGGAGATGGTTGTAAGAATCCATTTACCAACTTCACAGCTAAAAAATAATGACACAGAAACATCGAAGACAAGAGGCAATATATTACTTCAGGTAATTCCTTTATGTGGCCCTACAACCGTGTTATAAATACAATAAGGATTGTGTCATATAAAAACTATCAGAAGATTATCAGTGAAAAGACATGCGTTTGGTGAACTGTGATGAATGGTCAGGAGAGAAAACACCATGGTGTGGGGCCTGGTGGTCCGGGCTGGGTAGCACAGCCTTTATGGTCTCTCATTGGTGGGTGGCACAAAGTCCCTTCTATCACCACAACATCGGGTATGGACCTGTGGCTTTAACTACTCAGTCAGGATGTGGGCAGGGTGGCACAGCAGGAACAACCTTTCAGAAGTTTGAAGATATCTGTGTTCAATCAAGGTCCCAGGAGCCAAACTGCTTCCGAATTCATGAGCAAGCTCTTGAGTATCCAGCCATTATGTTACCTTCCTCTAATTTTTTTTGTACAGTCTTTGCTTGACTAGATGCCAAGCTGACGGCTTCTGAGGGCGGGGCCAGCATACACTCAGAGGGCGGGGCCAGCATACATTCAGAGGGCGGGGCCAGCATACACTCAGAGGGCGGGGCCAGCATACACTCCTCCACAGTTTCTCCTCTCGTCGTCTTTGGTGATGGGCTCTTCAGTTGTGTCTTTAACTGTTCCCGTTGGACTTCGGCCTGAGGAGGCACCGGTGGCCATGGAGTTCCCACAACCCATTGCGCCCCTGGCAGGGAAGCTGCGCTCTAGACCTCAGGTCCCAGGGGCGGAGACTCAGACGGGAGGCGGCGAGGGAGACCAGGGACAGCCCTCAACAAGAATGTGTCTAAAGTAACCTATCCTGGTGATGACATAACAATGATGATGTTAGCTGTCAGAGCTCTTGGACCCGGTCATTGCTCAGAGACCCGGCCATTGCTTAAATAATAGTTATTGATGAGTGGATAAAAAAAAATCCAATTAACTTTTCTGTCCTCCTTCTTGCAGTGACCTGGCCCCGCCCTTGCTTATGATTTGTGATATTTTCCCTGTAGGACAGGGAAGGCACAGCCAAGCCTTCACCAGACAACTATTTTTCAAAAGCCCTGTCTACTCCAGAACAATTTATCATTCTGACAAGAGTCCAAATTAGGCGTGTCTTCTGCCATGTAGAAGTACATGTGATATATATTAATTAATTAATTAATTAATTAATTAATTTTTTTTGCAAGGGATTTGAAGGTCAAGCTCAAGATGTACTTCATATTTCTTAGTTTGTCAAAAGAACGCTGGACAGAGTAAACAAGTGTTCCCAGAACGCCTAACTAGGAGTGAAATAGACAACCAGCCAAACCACAGAAGTAGTAGCAGACGACCGTGTCCGTCCTGACAGAGTCATCACATGGACGCCCTGAGAGGAGTCTGCAGATGAGATTCTGGGGCAAAAAGAGATGAACGAGGACAAAAAAAAGGTGTACATAGGAAGCTCAAGATTCTGGAACATTTGGTCCCCACTCGCCTTTACTGCAGATAAGACTAATTCAGTGGGTGGGTGGGTAGGTGGGTGGGTGAGCATATTCATAGAGACAAAGGGGACAGGGCGCAAGGGGGTTTCAGAGGGGAAACCTGGAAGAGGGACATTTGAAATGTAAATAAATGAAATAACCTTTTTTTAAGGACTAATTTTAAAATGACCAAAGTAAAATGACCAGAAAGGGAACCTGAGAAACACTTGTTCCTGACTTGACTTATTCAGATTTTGCTGTTTGTTTACTTGTTTTTTTAGTTGGCTGGTTTATTCTGTTCTATTCTGTTCTGTTCTGTTCTGTTCTGTTCTGTTCTGTTCTGTTCTGTTCTATTCTATTCTGTTCTATTCTGTTCTATTCTTCTATTCTATTGATCAGTATGGGACATGCCGCTCTAGTTCTATCCATGGCCACTACTGCTCCTACTTGGTGGCTGGGAGCCAAGTTTGTGGCCACCTAGCAGTGAAAGCTTCTGGAGAGAACTCTCTTCCCCAAAGTGTTACAGCTCTCATATGACAAATGCTCTCAGAGAGTGGTCACATGGTCCAGGACAGGAACCTGGTCAGGAGTAGATGAACCGTCTATCACCCTCAGGAATGAGGACACCAGGGGCTTCTGAATCCACTCGACCTAACCAGCTTTTCTCTCTGATGGCACGGTCCACGGTCTCACAGGGCCACAGAATATTTCATAAAACACGGGTTCTAAAGGGTTTTTCCAGGCAAAGAGGGGTGTGTCTGGTGAGATAATGTTTGGAACGATACATGCACTATCACATGCATGCTAGCACTCCCTCATGCCACGCCCCCTGGGGATGTGGCAGAACCTTGGGCGACCTTTTGCAGAGCCTGTATCAATCGCAACAATTTCACAATTGCTATACCACCGTAACTCAAACCAATCTTCTCTCTCTGACCGGAATCAACCTCACATGGATGATACAAAGGATGACAAGACCCAAGAGAGGACCTCAGAAATAACTACTCCCCTAGCGCCACCAGCTCTCCGAGGGCCAGTCTGGAATGCAAAGGGGGACCCTCGACATTCCCTTCTGTTCCAGAATAAGTCTTTCGCTGTGGTCCATTTTTCATACCTCTGAAGCATACGTTCATTTTGGCAGAGAATGTATCCATTATTACCATCAGTCAAGGCCATCTCTAATAACATCCTGCGACTCCCACTGTTTTTCTAGATGGCATGCCTGCTCCCACCCAGAAAGGTGGCCCTTCGGTACTCACGTCGGTTTGTTTGTAATGTTTTCTTTCCAAATAATCAGAACAAGGGTTTGCATTTTCCACTGTGGAACTTTGGCTGTGGCTTTTGAATAAAGCATGCTTGATGAAAGAATCTGCCAAAGCCAGTTTATTGGCATCAGCTGTCTTGAGAAAGAATCGGAAACTTCCTAAAATGATGAGGTCAAAAGGCACTTGCTCAAGTCGTGGCCTCTCCCGGAGCCTGTCCCTCGTGTTTTCTCTAAGATACCAGGAAGTATGTTCCTGTCCCTTGTTTTCTTAAGAAGTGTTGGATCAAGTAAGGTTCATTCATTATAAAGACTGTTACGGGCATAGATTCATTGTTCTCAGGGACAGTTTCATAAAACCGTTTTTATATGAGCTACCACTTACTTCTTGGTATGACCTCTGCATTCTGGCCCTTCCCCTCATGAGTGCCAGTTTTTTCCCAGTCAGTCTGTGTCTACCTGTTGTCCCAGATAGAAAAGTGATTTCATGTATCTATCTAACATCTAAAGTTAACCAATGAGAGAAAACAAAAAAATGTTGTATTTCCTGAGTCTCACCTTGCTTAATATGATAACTTCTAATTGCAAATGACATAAACTTCAACCTTCTCTACAGCTGCGTGAGACTTCACAGATGCGTGCAAACCGCATCTTCTTTTCCCATCCATCCACTGACAGACATCTAGGCTGACTCCCTAGCTTCGCAATAGTGCTACAGTGAACACGAATATGCAAGGATCTCTGTGCCATGTTGATTTAGAGTCCTTCCGATTTACATAGCTGGGTCATGCAGCAGTTTTGTGTGTGGGGGGACTTCCATGCTGATTTCCACGGTGGCTGAACTAATCTCAGCACATAAGGGCTCCCCCTTCGCCTCCACTCACTCGTGGGGATCTCCTACCCACAAACCCGTGCTTCTTGCTTGGAAGTTCCCTGTGTCACCTCAGAGGCTTGTTGCAGCCTCTCCCAACCTTCCTCTGTGTGACTCATCTGGGGCAGCCCTGCAGGGGCGACATATTCACAACCAACTGCAGAGCCTGAACAGGAAGATTAATTGGCAGGTGCAAAGGCATTAGGGCTAGGCGGAGGGTAGAGTTTGTATCCCACACACATCATCCCAAACTGGTGGCTTCTTGCGTATGTTCTGAGCATGTGTATACTTGTGACAAACAATTCACACGCATGATTATGTGATAACTTCACCCATGGACAGAGCTTGGGTCAGAGGAGCTGAAAACACAGACCTTCTGGCATGTTCTCTTCTTTCTAATCAAAGGCCACTGCTTCTCTTCCCCCAAAGGCCACATGAGATGACCCAAGGATATTTACTTAATAGAAATGTTGAGTGTCTAAAGTCACAAGAGAGACTGCTTCTAATGCTGGCTTTCAGACCCATCCCTACTTTGGAAGACCCAGGCAGAATCTGGGGGTGAGGCTGGGAAATTCTCTAAACACCTGAGAAACAAGGAAGAGCTTAGAATTCTAAAGGAAGCCGTCTTGGGCGACCATGACAACAGACAGAGCAGGGGAGGCGTTTAAAGAGCCATGAATATTTACATCGTGAAAAACTTTCTTTCTCTCTCCCTCATATACCTGTAAACACACTGTCCTCCCCACCCTCTGCTGTCCTCCCCACCCACTGCTGTCCTCCCCACCCACTGCTGTCCTCCCCACCCACTGCTGTCCTCCCCACCCACTGCTGTCCTCCCCACAGGGAGTCCCTCATCTTTTCTTGTGGAGCTCTGAGAGCCTGGGGGTAGATTCCCACAAACCTGAAAAGGACCACTGCCTCCTCCCAGCAGCATTAAATCAGAATTTGAGGCCCAAGGTTGGCTTCAGAGTTGGGCAGGGAAGAATGAGGCTTGAGAAGGGAGTGATTTCTGTCCCCAGCACTTTGGGTGTTGTCACAGACACCATGAGGCAGGTAGCATTCAAGTCTGTCCTTCCTGTGATTTGATGCTTTTTGTGAAACCAGAGGAGGAAAAACTGAGAGCATAAAGAGTCTGGAACACCGAGTTATGTCCCTGCAGAATACTCCAACATCCGGACACTTTGCTGCCTTCACTACAGGCTACTTACAGCTGGATGTGCACTTCCGGGCCCCACTGGGAACTGTGAAATGTCCCTGATAGGGCTCCTGGCAACTTCAGTGTGCGATGGCTGGCTCCCATTCTTAGTCATGGTTTTGTATTTCTCAGGAAATCACATAACATTCTGGCATATTCTCCAAGGTGCATCACCTCTCATAATAAAAGAGGGAAAATCCAGATACAAGAAAGAAAAGCCTCCAAAGCAGCTCACATCAGAAAGCAGAGTCTCAGGGACATCATAAAGGACGCTGGTGGTGTCATAAAGGGCACTGGTGGTGATGTGTTTTAAAAAAAATCAAGGATATGTTTTATAGAGTGTGGTACGGTGCGGTAGGAGGGGTTGCCTCAGCGGGGCCCATGCTAAGGCCCACTGTGGTACCAGCCTTACGTACGACAGGTCTAGTATAAAATAGGGTTTATTTGGGGGGCATGAGAAGGGGAGTTGAAAAGAGAGTAGAGGCAGAGAAAGAGAAGAGAGGAGACAGAGAGGAGAGAGAGAGAGAGAGAGAGAGAGAGAGAGAGAGAGAGAGAGAGAAAGGGGTAGTGGAAGAGGCCAAACACTCCCTTTTATAGTAAGCCTGGCCGACCAGGCTGTTGCTAGGTAACTGTTGGGCAGAGCCTAAAACGAATGCTAACAGGTAGAAACAACAGGTGAGGCTAGACACAGTCCACAGACAGAAGATTCTGGGGCCAAGCATTAAGCAAAGCACCACTTCCCCGATTCTTTATCTATTTTCTCAAGAAGTGTATATTAAATGTGTTTTTTCACAAGTAATACATACCCATTGAAGATAAAATTAGTATAGAAGGAGAATTTAGGAAACTCCTGTAAATTGTGAAACACCCATTAGAGGTCCCAAATCCTCCTCCATGCCCTGTTCCTGACCTCCGCAACGTGATTTCGCAGCTAGAAACAATCTCCCTCTCCCACTGATTGAGGTGTGGTCATGTGGGCAGAGAGAACGGTGTGCCAACTCCAAACGAATGTGTCAAGGATGACGTGGGGTGACAGTTACAGAGTATAATGTGGCAAGGATGTTTTGGTGGGCGGAGCTAAGATGCACCCCCAAGAAATTATGCAACAGATCTGGAGTAAAACGGAGCTATTGGGGGAGAAGAGAGGGGTGAGGACCTGGGGAAGGGGTAGAAACTGAGAGAGCCATGACAACAGGGTGGAGGAGGGCAGGGGCGGGGTGGGGTTGGGTGGGGTGTGGGGGCACCTAGAACAGAGAGAGGGAGATAGACCAGGGGAACAAAGAGAGAGCTGGGGTGGTAAGTGGGTGGCGGGTGATGACTAAGCAATTGCTAGGTCCCTGAGAGCAGGCCAACAGAAGTGCCTGTATACTCAGGGCAACACTCACTCCTTTGCAGTCTTCCATTGCTGCAGGAAGAACATGGACTGGGCTAGCCCACTGGCCAAAGAACTTTGAAAGACATAATGAAAACCATAGTCTAGCTTATAGTTTGAAGGTAAGCTCTGTTGCACTAGCCCGACATAGACTAGCTCACTCGGGCTCACGTGCTATGTTTTGTAAGGTGGTACAATGTGGCGGGAGAGAGCGGGAGGAAGCACCTCGGCTGGCCCGGGTCAAGGCATCGCCCTGAACAATCTCACCATGCTACAGACCTAGGACAAAGGAAGCGTTTGGGGGAAGGTAAGGGGAGCTGGAAAAGTGGTAGAGACAGAGAATGAAGTCGGAGGAACTGAGAAGCTACAAAGGGAGAAAGAGAGAGGATGAGACTGGTGGGGAACACGTGGGAACCGGGCGAGTGTGGGTAGACACAAAGAAAGAGAAGGGAGAGGGGAGACAGGAGAGCTGGGGTAGCCAAGCAGTTCCTCTTAGAGGTCTGATTGGCTTGCACCTGGCCGCAGGTGATGACGTAAGCGTTGCTAGGTTCCTGGGAGGAGCCTATGGAATGGTCTGTAACCCAGTAACAGGGCTGTAGACAAAGTGAGTTTTGTTTCAGGCACTGAGTTTTGGAATACTTTGTTAAGCAGTATTGTTGTAGGAAAAATGCGAATTGCCATGAATATATATGAACAGCACACAAAAGCAAGATGATTACTATCTAGTTTGCTCTTTTTAGAAATGTGCGTATGCTCTTCGTATATACCAGTCTTTGTAAAGCACTTGGTGAGAGCATTTTGAAAATTTGTGGCTTCCCCCCCCCCACTTAGGGTGGAATCTTTTTCCAAATAAAAATGTAGGCGTATCTTATAACATATTTAACATATTGAATGACGATAAAACGGTTTATAGTATTAATGTAGGGAATCAAACTCAGAGCTTTTCCAATGCTGGCCAAGTTCCCTACCCCCAGCTTCATTCCAAAAACCATTTAAGTGTATTTTAACTGATACATGATAATATATACATATGATATAACAGGTACTGTTTATATAGATAAATATATACATTGTGTAACACTGTAACTAAGCAGATCTATTTCCTCGATTATTTAATCATTTATAGTGTAAAGTTTAAATCTTTTATTTTACCTTTTAGAAATGCTCAGTACATTTTTATCCTCTGTAAGGACTCCACTATCGAAGAACACCCCACAAGAGTCCGTTCACACTTTCCTTTTCCTCACCAGCACCACTAGTCTCCACAGCTTCTGGCAACTACAATTTCACTCTCGACTTCTGAACTAAAGCTCTTGGATACTGTAGAAGAGGAAGATTATATAATACTCAAGTCCCTGTGCCTGGCTTATTTCACTTAGCACACCATCTCACATTCCATTCTAATTGTTGTGAATGTCAGGCTTTAGTTACTGTGTGGCTGAATAGTTCTCCGAATATGTGCCACTTTTCTTTATGTGTTCATCAGTTAAGGACACTTAGATTTCTTGGCTGTTGTGACTAGGGTCTCAGTGAATGAGGAAGCACAAACAATTCTTAGCATCCTGACATCACTTCCTTTGGGTACATACTCCGTAGTGGCTAGATCTTGTTAGTATTCTGTTTTTATTTTTTATTTTTTGAGTGCTATCTATCCTCTTTTGTATGCTTGCTGTACTAGTGCAAGTTTTTAAAACTTTACTTGTAGATTTGGAGAAATAGCTGAATAGAATTTCTTCGAAAACAATACAATGACCGTAGATCGAAACGGAAGTCTCATCCAGCCCTCTGTCTTAGTCAGGGTTTTACTGCTGTGAACAGACACCATGACCAAGGCAACTCTTAGGACAAGATTTAATTGGGCTGGCTTAGAGCTTCAGAAGTTCAGTCCATTATCATCATGGCGGGAGCATGGCAGTGACCAGGCAGACATGGGGCAGGAGGAGCTGAGAGTTCTACATCGTCATCTGAATGCCATTAGGAGAAGATGAGCTCCCATATGGTTAGGAAGGTCTCATTGCCCACTCCCACAGTGACACACTTCCTCCAACAAGGCCACACCTCCTAATAGTGCCACTCCCTGCGCCAAGCATATTCAAACCACCACAACCTCCCTATCCCTCTTTCCAGAGATAACCATGAAAAGTTAGATTTGTCTTCCTCCAGATCTTTTGCTGTGCATTAGGAAACACGCATAGGGTTCTCAAATTTACTGTTACAACTTTTCACCAGCCAACTTCTTTTACATGTAGTACCACATCAGCCATGTAAATTTACCTCACTGTATTGAAATGCTGAAGAGAAAACCCACAATATGGGCATATCGGTGCTTAGAATATTCTAGAAGTCCATCATCAGTGGACATTTGAGTTGGATCCAAATGGTTGGGGTTGTTTAACATACATAATTCTTCATGCCTCTTTGATTATAAATGAATGTGCTCCAGGATTGAGTACTTTGAAGAGAAATGAATGATTGTTAACAACTTCAATCAAAGTGCTCTCTGGAAAGCCAGGTAGCCTTCCCCCAGCCCCAGCAATGCTGGCCACAGCCTCAGATTGCTTGCACTTGTTATGCAATAGTTTTAGATGGTTGGTTACTAATCCTTACAGCATCCTTTCTTATCTCATCCTGTGACTGGAGAAAGCACTCGCCCTCTTCACAGTAGTGGTCTGGCTCATGCTTTGCTTATGACTCTCAGCATTATTCCAGGAAATCTTTCACTTCAGTCAGCCCAGCCCTGTGTCCCTGCCTGTCCCCCAAGCTTGCTCCCTGCCCTCCCTAGACTTCCTCCAACCCCTGACTTCTCAGAACCGAGGCCCTCAGTCATCTTTCCAAGCTGATTGTAGACCTCCCCCCTTCACGACATTTCCCAGCCATTCTTTTTAATTCTGCAAACGTCCTTTGCTTTGTTGTTTTAGAATTGCCAGCCTTTCCATAGTAATGTTCAAAAACCTGTTTATTAGTTCTTGGCTCCGTATGAACCACTGTGCTAAGTGCTTTTGTAGATAGCATGTCACCTATCACCTCTGCACTATCAACGTTTGGATTTAAAAGAAAAAAGAAATCTCGAGGTTGGAGAACTAAAACCATCTGCTCAAGGCCACCCATGAGTGACAGGCCAGAGACTCCAAGCCACATATCTCTGCTGCAGATCCCAAGCCACCCCACTCCACTGTGTCCTCTTCTCTAGGAGCGCTGTGGTCTGAGTACTATTTGAGTACTGCTCCACCTCAAAATCCATTTGTCAACATTGATTTTCTTTTTCTTTCCTTTTTTTTCTTTTTTTTTGGGGGGGGGGCGGTTGAGCTGTCCTGGAACTCACTCTGTAGACCAGATTGACCTTGAACTCCGAAATCCACTTGCCTCTGCCTCCCAAATTCCAGGATGAAAGGCACGCACCACCACTGCCCACGACATTGATTTTCTATTCAACAGAATTGAGATGTGTGCCTCTTGGAAGGTGACATTTCCTACCCTCACTAATAGAATTATCCTTCTAAAAGATATTTGTAGGATCTAATTGGCACCTTATGCCTCAAAAGAAGATGCAATCTATGACAATTCTGCCCTCACTAGCCACAACTTTGTAGATTTCTTCCTCTTGGATTTCCCAGCCTCTAGAACTGAAGGAATGAATATCTGTGGTTCATAAGCACTTGGTATTTTGAAAGAGCATCCTTTAAATACCCAGGCCATGAGACTGGAGTTTCCTGAAACAGATTTTTTGCCTTTTTGGGCATCTTCTTACAACATAACACAATGCAGTAGGAGATCAATTGCCATGGTGATTGTTGACTGGTGTCCTTTCCAGGATCACATTCTGGGTGTTAATTATTAATCAATGATGGTGCCATAGCCCGCCATCTAAATGATCAGGAAAGATTCATCTAACATTTTATGAAATAAAAGCCATGTCCACCCCTGCCCTGATGCATCTGTCTTAATGCAAGTGCAATTTGGGATAAACAGGAAATAAAGAACACATAGTCCTTGGCTTAAGGAACTTTCATTCCCTACCTGAAGGATAAAAGATAATTGAAATACTAAATGGTCATCAATCAAAGTGTCTCCCAAACACCTACCTAGAAAACAAAGACATAAATCAGGCTGGGAGTAATGATATGCAGTGCATTGTTAGGAAAAGAAAGTTTCCAGAAAGGTGAGGCCTGAGGAAGTAGCCTTTGAGGGAGGGGTGAACTAAGGACAGGCACGGGAGGCCCTGCCAAGTAGCTTGTGTTAGGTCTTGGGGCAGATTCCCAGCTCCTACGGCTTTCCCATGCTCGAGGTTCCCAGCATCCCTTCTCTACCAAATGGGGCTAATCATACAGCACATCACTCAGACTTACTAACATAATAGGGTCTAATTAGACAGTTCCTGCAAGCACTTTGAACTCCATTACAGAAGGGAAGTGACCGAGCGAGCGAAGAAGTTATTATTAGTGGGAATGTGGGGCTAGCCCTGTCTTAAATACTGAAGCAGCTCTCTCATAACTAAGTTCGGCCCTGTGAAACAGTCGCCGGCAGATCTCTGTACAGGGGGCTTTCTCTACTTCTGCTGCAAAGACGTTGGAATAGGACTAATCTCCTATTGCCTTGAATAGGAGAATAGTCAAAGATGATCAGGACCTACGGTATCAGAATAGGTGAAAGGTTTCATTACAGGAAACAAAACAAACAATCTGGGTGATATGGGTACCTAGGAACCAGCTGAGTCTAGTACAAGCCTGAAATACAGCCAGTTTGGCCCTGAGCTAAAATGACCAAATCTCATTCTACTGCCTATTAGAACATGTTTGCACAAAACTGTTAAGCAATGCAGATTGTTTGTGTCCAAAAACACAGTCCACACAGTAAGCACATTGTTCCCGGCATAATACTGAGGCTTGTCTCCCAGGGCTGGACCACTTTCCCCAGAAAACAAATCTTTTTAAAAGTAACAAATTGCCAGCAACCTGAATAATGGGTTTCCGTGCTATCTGCCTCTTGTGGGACAGGGTGGGACTGGGCTTAACACTGCCAAGAACACAGGGCTGAGGTCAGTCTGTCGAGGTTGCCATGGAGAGGCAGAGTTTAGATGTGCCCAGGGAAGGACTTTGTAACACTGAGAGGGAACAAGCAGTGACACAGGATTCTTATGGGTGCTCCAAGTCCCCCAGCACTGGGGCTATCCAAATGCCAGCCCAGAGACTGGAGTGATTGCTGAAGCAGCGTCAGCAGGGCAGTCAGCGGAGAGGTGGCCATGTCCTGCCATCAGGACGCCTTATTACCCGACATGGCGGCTGATGAGCAGAGAGCAAACCCGGACCCTGGGTTCCCAGCCGCAAACATTTGGCCTGGTGTGGGTACTGCAGCCAGGCCTGCACTCACTGGCTCCAGCACTTCTTGAATAAGGATCAACTGAGTTAGACTTGAACATCTTCTATTTACTTTAGAAATTTCTTTTAAGAGTTCAAGCCTGTCCCAATTTGACAGGAAATGTGACATGCCCTGCTCCGAACTGCTATCTATTTTTTTTTTCCTCCAGAATTCCATTAATCCTGGTTTTATGATTGGCTAAGGTACCCTAGGCATGTAACTAGCAACGATTCTAATTTAATGATAACCTTTCCTCTCCCTGCCTTCCCTTCCCTCCAGATCCCACCATTTATCCTTCCCCACTCTCCTTCACATTCATGGTCTGTTTTTGTTTTTTACAAATTGTTGTTGCATGCATATAGGTATACGAGCATACATATACATTGCTAAATATAACCTATTCAGTCTATATAATGCTACTTGTATCCTGTATGTGTGTTTTCAGGGCTGAATATTTGGCACTGGGTGACCAATTGGAGTACTCATCTTAGGGAAGGCCGCCCCTCTCGTTTTCAGATTTTCTCAGCCCAGTGAAGATTTAAAAAAAAAAAAATCAGTAACAAGAGCACAACATTAGCAGAAGCCACTGCTGAGTGTGCGTTCTGATCACTGTTGGAATTTAATTCCATCATCTCCCTTAGCGAGGCTGGCCGGCTGAGCGCTCAACCTCTTTGGTATACTCTTTGGCAGAGATGTATTTATTTTCATCTTATGCATATAGGTATTTTGCCTGCATGTATTTGCGTGCAGCACATGTGTGCCTGATGCCTGTGGAGACCAGAAAAGGGTGTCAGGTCCCCTGGAACTGGAGCTGCAGACAGCTGTGAGCCGCCACATGGGCACTGGGACGTTAACAGACTCTGCAGCAACAGGTAGAGGCTAAGCCGCCTCTCCAGCCCCAGTGATCGGTTTGTATTCCTAACACTTTAAATTTATTTTTCTCTCCTTTTCTCCCTAAATGACTCAGGCACCCTTTCCCCAGCCTCTTACCTTTGCCCTTTGAGAACATGTGCCTTCAGGGCTACCAACCCTAGCAGCAGCCTAGTGACAGGTAGAGGGGACCCTGTCAGCTAATATCTTGATCACCAGCTGTGTAACCCAATTACACTCACCAAACCTGCTTCCTCGCCTATAAATCGAGAGCATGCTACCCCCTCGAGGTCACTGTGAGGATGAGGGACAGTCATGTCTATGTCTGCCCTACTCTGTGGCCTAGCACAGAAAAAAACCCTCAGTGCATGAAGGGCACACCAGGGAGCAGCTTGCAGTTCCGTGTTGTGTGTTTCCAAATACAGAAAAGTTTACAGGCTTCAGGTTGATGATGGGGGTTGGTCATAGGGTAAAGGTCACTTCCTGGCCATATGTGGGCCTTCAGGACACCATGCCTGGGCTCAGGATCCAAGACCCATCCCAAACCTGGTGATACATGAATGAAAGAAAGAAAGAAAGAAAGAAAGAAAGAAAGAAAGAAAGAAAGAAAGAAAGAAACGGGTGCAGTATGTGAAATACACCAGAGCTGAGGCTAGTGTTTGGTGTTTACTGTCAATGCTGTCTCTTGGGCATGCTCAGCTGCTCTCTCTCGCCACCAATAGCTGCTGGAGTCTTTGGGAAACCAGCAGCAAATATGATTCCATAAAATCCAGGCAGGATGTGAGCAGAGAGCTTCTAAAAGTCATACAGCGACTTGGATGAGTTCAGATTTATCTCACAAGTCTAATAAACTGATTGAAGTCAGAATCACAGAACAGTAAAAAAAGATCCAATGATCTTCAGATGCTGGAAACTATTCGGCAAAAATTCACCAGAGCCGGGCCTGGTGGGCTCTACCTCCCAGCATTCAGGAGGTAGAGGCAGGTAGATCTCTTGAGTTCCAGGTCAGGCTGGTCTATAAAATCCAGTCCAGGGCAGCCAGGGTTCAGTTACACAGAGAAACTCTGTCTCAAAAGACAAAACAAAACAAAACGATCACCAGAAATACAGGGTTATGTCTCATCTCAAGTAAGAAGGTTCTGGGATCAGTCTGCAGAGACACAGGACAGATGCTTACATCTTCAGAGGGGAAAGAAATGCCCAGCACCAACGTTCAAAGCAAGGACCACACTGCTCAAACAAAGAAGAAGCAGAAACTTGTTTTGCTAGAGTTCAAGTGAAATGGAGTTCTCTCCACATATGAAACATGTGCATTTAACGTGTGAGAACAATCTGGATGCTTGGTGTTTGATACACTTTTCTTAGTTTCACAAACTAATTGGTAGATGGTCTGGCACTGATGCTTGTTGCTTGTTGGAGGTGTGTGGGTGTGTGTGGGTGTGGGTGTGTGTGTGTGAGAGAGGGATGACAGTGTTACAGTCAAATGAAGTGAAGAGGTACAAATCAGACTCTGATATGATCTGGAAGCTCTTATTACAGAGGATGCCTACAATCTTCAAACCTCTTAAAACAGGTCTCCTGGGGCTGGAGAGATGGCTCAGTGGTTAAGAGCACTGGCTGCTCTTCCAGAGGTCCTGAGTTCAATTCCCAGCAACCACATGGTAGCTCACAACCATCTGTAATGGGATCTGATGCCCTCTTCTGGTGTGTCTGAAGATAGCGGCAGTACACTCACATATATTAAATAAATAAGTAAACAAACAAACAAACAAATAAACACACATACATACATACACATACATGCATACACTCATGCATACATACATACATACATACATACATACAGGAAAAAAAAAACCACAAAACCATGTCTCCTAATCTAACCCTTTCTTTGTGTTCAAAGAATGGAAGACAGAGGAAGTGTCATCCAACCAAGATGAGAAGAGAATATGCTCTGAGCAAGGAATCAGGATTTAACTCTGTCTGTTACAGAGAGATGAGGGTGGGGACAGGGAGTCTATGTGTGCCTGAACTCCTTCTGGCTGTGTGAGAAGCCAGCTGGTGACACTCTGGCCTTGGAAAGGCCAGAGCTGGTATTCTCTGACACAGGGTTAAGCCTGTGATTCAACTAGGTGTACCCTGAGGCCCAGTTCCCTCTCCAACTCTGCACATCACAGGGATTGAAGATGAATCCTCCTTGTTTCCTACCGGGGTGTTTTATAGACTAAAAGGCTTTGGCTTCCAGGCTTCTTATCTGTTTATAGGTTAGCAAGTTGGCTTCCCATTGTTTGGGGTCATATAAAAAGATAATGGTTATTACACCTTGCAGACCAGTATGTACATGCCATGGGCTGATTTCACTTATCCATCATCACAGGAAGGATAAGAGGGTGCTGTGTGAATTTTTCTAGGTATGGAAACACTTATATGTAACAGGTAAGACACCAATGACCAAAGAAACTATTTCATCTAAGTCTCCCTTGGTTAATCAGTGTATTTCCTTGAATTATTTTCAGGAATGTAGGTGAAGGAAGATTTTGTATAGGAGAATGGGTAACTTAATGGAGGCTGTCTCTGTTATCACCAAAGTCTCACTTGACCACGGGAGGACCCATCTCACCCAACCACTTCCTATATACCCTAGACCTTCCCATAAGACTATGCGCAGCTGGAGAAGACTATGTAAGAAGCTGGGAGGGGCTGTAAGGAACAAGAAGGTGAAATCCCATGTGAGACTCCTCCTGCATCTTCTGTGGGGAACGGAAATAGGCTTGATCTTGTGAGAGTTTCCTCTGGGTAATGCCCAGAGAACAGAGCTGCACTACAGCGGCCAGCTTTGCTAGACTGACACTTAGCTGACACTGTCTACAGGAGGAATAGTCCTGTGGTTTTTATGGGGAAGCAGAAATCCTCGGGGTGATCAACAACGGACTGATCTTCATTCTAATCAAAACTAAGCAAGAGCTTTCTAAGATTCAGACTGTGGCTCTAGGACAAATGGCAGGGGATTCTTCGTTTTCCTTAGACACTGCCTTTGGAGATGAGCGTTACCATCCGATTGAACTTAGGGGATCCTTACTGCTTCAGAGGCCGAGAATCCCAACACTCGCCTTCCCAGGCTCCCCTGAAGATAGGGCAGTGACGGATCTGATGCTGAGCTGTGCCATGGAAGAGGAAACCTGGTGGTTTGTAAGGTTTTTGCTAGGCCGACTACAGACATGAAAAGGTACCTCTTAATCCCCCTTTCTCCTCTGTGAGGCTGAAAGGAAGATCTCATACACAGAACTGCAGCAGAGACCTTGTGACCATGAGATGGGAAGCATGTTGGAAAAATCACAAAAGAATTGAAACGTTTCAGACTTTACCAAGGCTAACTCTCATCCTCTCCCTCCCCCCTACCCTTTCCCATGTCTCCTCTCTCTCCCCCCCACATCTCTGTCTCTGTGTCTCTCTCCAGGGCATCTCTGTGTAGTCTTGGCTGGCCTGGAGCTAGCTTTGTATTCCAAGTTGGCCTTGAACTCACAGAAGCCTGCCTCCTTCTGCCTCCTGAGTGCTGATGTTAAAGGTGTGCACCACTACTTCCAGGCCAAAACTCTCTCTTAGGACTCTGCATAAATTTGATGTATGGGAAGAAAGATAAATCCTGAGTTGTTGAAGCCACTGCAAAGTGAATTCCTGTTACATGCATCTGATGTGCCTTTCCTTTTCTTTTTTTTTTTTTAACGTAGAAAGTTGGTTGGACAAGATGGGAGTCATGGGGATAAAAGAGGAAAGAACTGAGACTTGGAAGCCTTCCTTGTTGGCTGTGGGCGAAGCAGGTCAGGACAACCAGAACTGATCTGCTCTGGGGGCTGCTGTGTGCTACTCTGTCCTGGGAAGGGTGCCTTTTCGACATCTGGCCCAGCCCTCCAGACTATATAGTCATGGGACTTCCAAGTCCCTCCTGAAAGCCCTGCATTCTTTCCTCCCCCTCCCTTTTTTTTTAACTTAAGTATTAGGTGGCTTAGGGAGTATCATTGCTTTACATTTCAGCAGAAAAGAAACAGAGCAATTAAGTAGTCATAGAGGGATCATTAAAAATCTGACATACCAAGCCAAGGTAACTTCTTCTTGAGCTGTTTTGGCCCAACCTCTACAAAAGCCATTGCCAAAACATTCACCCTATAGCTAGTTTCTCCTTATTAAAAAGCCGTCTGCTGAGTGTGGAGTTGAGAAAAACCAAGGCTAGACCATTGGGACAGTGGTTGATCCACGGTGAAGGGGGACATTGCCTACTGGAAAGATTAGCTAGAGGTTGAAAGCGTGGTCCCTGGTGACTTGTCATGGCGTGCATAGCTCATTTCATTCACTCTGCCAAGTGTTTGCACAGCTTTAGGGACTTGGCCTGCCTGGGGGCAGGGAGAGAATGAAGGAAGGACAGACACAGAAGAAACCACAGACACACGTGTGCAGAAGAGCTGCTGTGCTCTCTAATGGAGAAACCTCAGCTTCTCAGAAGCTCAGTCTCTTTATTATGTACTGTTGAGCAGGGAGGTAGGGTTATTGCATACAGCTGAACAAGTCAGATAAGGAGGCTGAGATTTTACCACAGCTGAACCAGGAGGCAGGCTTAGCTCATCTCAGTAGGAATCGTCTCTTGTAGGAGAGCAGTCTTCAAGTCATAAACATCTGGGGGACAAAACTACAGTGGAAGTATTCTACATAGTTGCTCAATGCTCTCAGGGCCTGTAGAAAGGCTTTAAACCTCACCCAGGGAAGGCTTTGCCACCCCCATAGGTCTGAAGCGTTGGGTTCCTTGACTCAGCCAATGTATTAACTACATACACACATTCACTCAGTACTTGGTTCCTCAGGGTTTCCTCTGCTTTCCACAAGACCCGTTCAAACTGGACACTGGGGATGCATGGGGAAATGAGGCAGGGGTAGTGTCCTACCTGTTCATTAAAGCAAAGGGCCAACTTTGTACACTGCTCTCACTTGAAATCCAGTGGCCATTATTTCCAAGTTCCACTCTTGACTCAAGACTCTAAACTCTAGAGCCTAGAGCCAGGTATAGGACTCACACTCACGCTGCCTGCCTGGGCTCCCCCCTGCCTTGCCTCAGGGTACTGGTATATGAGAGATTCTCACATAGTGCAGGCTGATCTCAAGTTGACTATACAGTCAACGATGACCTTGAACAACGATCCTCCTGCCTCTACCTCCCAAGGGCTGGAATTAGAGGTGTATATCACCACACCCAGCATTCTCTTTTCTTCTGAACCTTGCAAAATCTGCAACTGGAGTGGCTTGTATCTGGAAACCTGTCTGGAACAGTGAAGGGATGAAGGAAGGGAAGACTTGCAGATACATGTACAGAAAAGCTGGAGATGAGTGCAGTGCGCACCCTCTGATAGAAGGGCACCTGCTACTGCCCCAACCCTGGACTGCAGCTTGCTTATTTTGGACGGTACAGTGGGGAGGGCATGGCCACGCTTTGAAAGAGGTTCTTGCAAGCCAGCAGTCTCAGGCTGCGAACACCTGGGAGGAGGAGGAGGAGGAGGAGGAGGAGGAGGAGGAGGAGGAGGAGGAGGAAGAAGAAGAAGAAGTTGTATTTCTAGTCTTTGTACTCACTGATCACCCCTCACACGTGAACCTCTTAGAAAAGCTTTGCTATTCCTCTGAGCCACCCTTGGCCATATGAGGATGTCTTTGCCAGTTTCACTTGGGACTGAAGTCTTAGCATCCTCAACATTACCATACACGTGTCGAGAATGCACATTCACTCAGGGCTTGCTTCTCTCAGGGCTTCCTCTGCCCCCTATTTCTGACCACCCTGTTTTAGGTCGTCTGTCTGTCTGTATGCCTGTCTGTCTGTCTATCTTTAATTGCAGTCATTTTTCCCAGTGAGACTAAAGCAATTAAGGTAATTGCCTTGTTTCTGGATAGGGTTAAAGGTTTCGTCTGAATCTGCCTTTGGGCTTTCTACATAATATGTTTTATTTAGAATGCATAGGGGGTCTAAACATTTTCACCTCAAAGAGGATGTCATTGTTGGTACGCCACTCACCGTGTCTCTACAAGAGCCTGGGTGCCAAGCACCACACAACACCACCTCAGTCTGAGGGGCCGTGTGTTGATACAGTGGAAGTGGCAGGGGACCAACTGAGTGATCTAAGGCCATTGATAACAACCTGCGGCAGCACCCGCGCCTGCAAACACTACTGAGTCCTCTTGCAGGAAATTCTGAAAGAAATAGGAAAGAACATTCCCCGTTCCACACCATTGCCTCTTCCGGTGTCATTGTTAACCTCCACTTGAGAGGTGGATGTTTATTCTAAGGTCATTGCTCAGTTATCCCTAAAACTTTAAATACTCTTAAGTTCTATTACCAGAGTCCCCAGCACCAAAAACATCTAGACACATGTCTTTACCTGGTCCCCTAGCCCTTCACCTGAGCCTTTCGCAGAGTGCCAGCCAGGGATGAGATTCAAATCTGAAATTTTTTTCTCAACAGTATTTATAGCAGCATACGGATCCTCGTTTGCCTACTTCCGTTCTAACAGTGATGGCACAGCAGAGGGATAGCCACAGCAGATGCCGCTGGGACACAAAGAAGCAGAGGGAACCTCAACAGTAGAACCATTGACCACCCAATACCAAAGCTCCGGGCTCTGTCTCCTGTGCTCCATGAAATGCTCAACACAGATAACAGTTTGTGATGCTTTCTTAAGCTACTCTCTACAGTCCAGAGGTGAAATGAAAAAATGGCGGTAAGACTAGAGCTTGGTAGAAGAATGCTTTTCCAGTGAGCATACATGAGGCTTGGGGTTCCTTCCCCAGCTCTCTCTGGGCACCCCTTTCCTTCTCCCCCACCCCCACAGTGGAAACAGCATTCTGAGATGACTTTTGGGACTCCAGGTCTGATCTTTCTTTTTCTCTGCTATGCTATAATAATCTCCTGGGCACTGGAGAGATGGCTCGGAGGCTAAGAGCATTTCCTGCTCTTGCAGATGACGCAGTTCAGTTCCCAATCACCCTCAACTCCAATTCCAAAAGACCTGATGCCCTTCGGACCTCTGCAGGCACCACACCAACGTGATGCATAATCGTACATGCAGGCAAACACTCATATATGTGGAATAAAAATAAATACTCGGGCATGGAAAAGAATAAGATCAAAATATACTACATGAAAAACATTTAACTAAATACTGGAAAATAAATAAAATTTTAAATAATTAGATGAAATAATGACTTCCCACTCTTCCAATTTTTCTCTATCTCTACCTTTGGCTCACTCTTTCTCTCTCCTTCCTTCCCATGCTTTCTTAAATGAAAAGCATAAAGTCCTACAACATCCACCCAGTGCTGTCAAAATGATCTCACTTCATCCTTCAAACAAGGAACATTTTCTTTGAGAACATAGAGAAACTGATGTCGAAGGCCGTTGAGTGGCTGCACAAACAGACACGTGGTAGAACTGGGTCTTTTTTTTTTTTTTAAGATTTATTGTATGTAAGTACACTGTAGCTGTCTTTAGACGCCCCAGAAGAGGGCATTAGATCTCATTACAGATGGTTGTGAGCCACCATGTGGTTGCTGGGATTTGAACTCAGGACCTTTAGAAGAGCAGTCAGTGCTCTTTACAGCTGAACCATCTCTCCAGCCCACATAGAACTGGGTCTTGATAGAGCCTTTTGCCCAGTCAACTCATTGCAGATGCAACTGAGCTAGTGAGAGTCAGTATGACCACATCTGCCTGCCCCACCCATGAACACCCCTTTTCTCCCCTCACTCACATCCTTTCTGCTACCATGGTTTCTTTTGTATTCTTTGGTCATACATCATTAAGACAGCATTGGAACGTTACAAAAACCGGAGGGCTAGAAAGATGGCTCAGCGGTTACAAGCACTGACTGCTCTTCCAGAGGTCCTGAATTCAATTCCCATCAACCACATGGTGGTTCACAACCATTTGTAATAGGATCTGATGCCCTCTTCTGGTGAGGCCAGTGATGGTGTACTCACATACATAAAATAAATAAAATCTTAAAAAAAAAAAAAAAAAAAAGACAACAGAGGAAATCGCGCTAGCTTTGACTCCGTGGAGCTTCTTATTAGCAACGTTTGAGCCTCAGCATCCTAATAGAGAAAGAGAAGGTACCAACACCCCACCCCATCCCCACCCCCACAGTCACAGGGTTTTCTGTTGCTCCGATTAGACAGTACTGATAAGCACATTGCACACGAACGAGCCTGGATGCATAGCCTGTGCTTGCCTAGTGTGTTATTTACCTCGTTGCTATGACAAAATACCTGAGGAAAAAAAGAACTTTCGGCAGAAAGGGTTTGAGTGTACGGTCTGTCGTAGTTCCCACCCCTGACACCATGCTTCACTGTTTAATAATGATTTAATTAATAAACTTAACGTCTAGAAATTAAACTTCAGAGTACAACTAGTGTACAAAACCGGGATCATTCATAGTTTCTGTTCTCCATTTTGAATTTAGTTTCTTCATTTATATGATCAGGTTAGCATCAGATAAGCTGGGACCTCACCTAAGAGAGCAAGCAGCCCCTCCTAACCACAGCGAAGTAAGCAGAGTCCTAAATCCTCACACCCAGGACAGGTGTGATACAGGAAAAGCATGTGACCCACTTCCAGCTGGTAGAGGGCATGGCCAACATGACTATTACAGAGTGAGAGACTTTCCTACCAGCCCTGAGGAACTAAGTCGGCTTGTTGTTGGGCGTCGGAGACCTGGGGTAGTTAAGGATGCTAAGGATGGCCCCACCCGATGGGCAGTGATGAGGTAGCGATCCCAGCCATGCAATGGAGAGATGCAAGAGCCAGCTAACTCATGTGATCTTGGCAGAACATCCCAAACTCCATAAAGGGACAGGCCACCTGTGCTCTAAAAGCAGCCTTATGAGGCCCTGAGGCAGTATTCAATTGGGTCATGTGCAGGCAGGCTCCTGACCTACGCTATTGACTCAACAGATATGTGCCATTTGAAGCTGCTTGGTTTGTGATACTTTTGTATACAGCAAGGAAAAAGCAAATATATATGACTTTTGTTGGTAGAGAAGCTGGATTTGGCAAGACTGGATGAAGAGAGAGCGAGAGCGAGAGCGAGAGAGAGAGAGAGAGAGAGAGAGAGAGAGAGAGAGAAGAATCAACTCCAAAATACAGAGTTGGTATCTCCCAAGAGCTCAATTTAAAATGTAAAAGACAAGGGCCAGAGAGAGAGAGAGAGAGAGAGAGAGAGAGAGAGAGAGAGAGAGAGAGCGCACAACAGCTAAGAGAACTCAGTGCTCTTATTGAGAACCTAAGTTCAGTTCCTAGCACTGTCATGGGGTAGTACATCCATCAATGACTCCAGTTCCAGAGGATCTGATAACCTCTCTGGCCTCCAAAGACATTGAATGAGTGTGGCCTGCAGACATAAATACAGGTGAAAGACCTATACACAAAAGATAAAAATACATATTTTTTCTTAAATGTAGAAGATGAAGTAGAGGCAAGTTCCCTGTCTAGGAACACAACTGCATCAACAAAGAAGTGTTTCATCCCTTAGAGCTGATATTATTTTTAAGTGGACATTTTGGGTCTTTTCTAAGCTTGTCGGCTCAAAATGCAGAGTGTCTTAGTTTGGGTTTTACTGCTGTGAACAGATACCATGACTAAAGCAACTCTTATAAGAACAACATTTAATTGGGGCTGGTTTACAGGTTCAGAGGTTCAGTCCATTATCATCAAGGAGGGAGCATGGCAGCATCCAGGCAAATGTGGGGCTGGAGGAGTTGAGAGTTCTGCATCTTCATGCAAAGGTAGACAGGAGAAGACTGGCTTTCAGGCATCTAGGATGAGGATCTTAAAGTTCATGCCTAAAGTGAAACACCTACTCCAACAAGGCCACACCTCCTAATAGTGCCACTCCCTGAGCCAAGTGTGGTGATGCCAGACAGTGGGCTGTGGAAGTTGAAAGGGTTCTAGAAGGGACTTCAGAGAGCGCCTCACCCCTCCTGCCTCCTGGAGGCGCATCAAGAACTTGGCCCTTGCTCAACACCAAATCAAGCAGCCGTTATCTTTGGTTTCCCAGCTTCCAACAGTGTAATATCTGTTGTTATGAAGTGCCCAATCAATGGACATTTTGTTATTATTCTGAACAGACTAATATGGCCAAGTGTATCTAAGAAGTAGTCACGAGTGTGGCTGCTCTGGCCTTCCCTAAGGTCTGTTCCATCCGAGGCCCATGTCAACAAATCCCGATTCAGACATGAGAGCTGGTGACTTAGCTTGGTGACAGAGAACTTGCCTGGCATGTACAGGGCTCCTGGATCAATAATTTCTAGCACTGGGTGTCAGACAGGGGTCGGGGTGGGGGGATGGAGGGATGGGGGCTGGATGGGAGGGTGGGGGTGGGGGGAAAGGAGACATAGGTGATTCTGATAATGGAAGAACAGTTGATTTTAGAGTAACTTGGGCAATCTACTAGGCTCTATCAGTTCAGAAATTCATAAAAATAATGAGATGGATCTCCTTAGCAGGATGCATAACTTACCTGGAAAGAAGGGCTGGGTTATTATCCTCAAACATTGGGCCTCTGTGTATTTTGGTGCAAATTGTTATTTTGCTATGAATGCATTTGTATAATATAGAAATGTGCGTATATATGGATATAGAAATGCATGTATATATGAATATACAAATGTATGGATTGTGCTTGCTGATCTGGGCCCAAAATGTGACTGTTTTAGACACTGGCTTTAGATCACAGTTCACGAAGCAACCCCCACCCATCCTGCTGAGAGGACGCATCATTGGCTGGCAATCATACAAAGGCTCCTGAGGGACATCACCCCACAATCCAAACAAAGCCCACGAATCCAATCTGATCGCAGAGCCAGAAGTGGAGAGTCAGGGTTCAAGGTCAGGGAGCAGGAAAACACACTAAGTCTTCAGCCCACAGGAAATGGAGAGGCCATCCTCAGAGGACACGTTTCCTGCTTCCGCTCGGCTGGATAAACACACCTGCCTCGGATGCTGTGCGAAGATCCTGAATTTTAGTGCTGTCAGCAGAACTTCCTGGCTGTCTGAAAAGCTTTGGGCTGTGTCCTTCCAACTTGCTGAGTTTTTATTACAGAACGGCCCGGAAGCTTTGACTGTCTCTGGGGGCATGGTAAAGGAAGGGACATGAAAAGAATAGAAGATAGCATTCAAAACACACGAGCGAGCACCGAGTGCGGAGCCACATGGAAAAGCAATGATGATGTCTCCTCTGGGAACTGGGCTGCTGCCTGGAGCCCGGGCTTCTATTCCTCTGGAAGGAATTATGCAGTGATGGTTGCTTCTGCAAAGGCTGCAGGCTCAAGTTTCCTAGACAATATCCTGGACTTTGAATGTATGCGTCTCAACAAGATATATATCCACTGTCGGAGCAGCACAGTAGTGGCTCGGTGGCTTATTAGAGGAGTGGGTACATTAATTGAGGCAATGGCTCTTTGTTTCTAAATCGTGATCTTTCTGACTCAGACATGCCTGGAGAAATGATGTTGCTGCCTACTTTGATTTTCATGTGGCCTCATGCATCCTAAAAACTCAAGAGAGAAACTGGGTCACTTAAATACTGAAGCCTGGCTCAGATTCTGTACCTGTTTCCTTGTGCACTTAAATACTTGAGCTATTAACACACGGCGTGGCCCCTGTATCTAAATAGGATGGAAAGAGGTTAGAGAATATGGTATTCGGCGGTGTGGGGGAAGGAGGAGCCCCAGCAGGCCCATGCCGAGGCATCCCTTCCCCTGGGGGACCAGACACATACCAACATAGTATAGAACAGAGCTTATTCAGGGCATGGGATGGGAGTTAAGAGGGTAGTGGAGGCAGAGAAAGGCAGAGAGAGGGAGAGAGTAGAGAAGTAGAGGCCGGTTATGACCACTTGAAGAGAGAGGGGGGGAGAGGAGAGCCCAAGAAGGGCAAGAGAGAGGCTGAGAGTGAAAGAGATAAGAAGTAAGAGTAAGAGAGAGAGGAGGGGCTGAGCATCCTCTTTTACAGTAGGCCAGGCCTACCTGGCTATTGCCAGGTAATGGTGGGGAGGGGCATACCTGGCTGTTGCCAGGTAATGGTGGGGAGGGGCATACCTGGCTATTGCCAGGTAATGGTGGAGTGGAGCTTAGACAGAACCCTAACAGGTATCACCGGAGATCTGTATATCTGCAGGCACGTTTTGGGTGGAGCTGCATTGGGTTCCCCAGAGGTTAGGAATAGTTAAGACTAGACCACGTGTAGCTGAGAACTGTCATCTTCTCTATACGCCATTATAAGGCTTCTTTGGCCACCACTTTCCACAAAGGGCTCCGTGATCCTCTCCCCACAGCCTTACCCACTCCCACTCCAATCGACTGTCTCACCCCACCCTTCTCCCTGCCCGTACCCAGCTCACACAGCAAGAGACAAGCTCAGTGTTTTCCCCATGACCAACACTCGTGAACTACATCGTTTGAACCCAACAGATCGACCTTCCTTCAACAGGTGAGCAAGCAGAGGCCCGGCTCCGGAGTTTACCACCGGCCTTCACTCTTCTCAGAGAGAGAGCGGTTGTACCTGAAGAAGGAATGCTAACCCAGAGCTGGGAAATGATTGCTGGGAAATGAATGGGTCCTCAGACAAAAGCCTTGCTTTGAGGCTCATTGATAGACCATTTATGCCTTTCCCAGACCGCTCTCTAGTAGAAGCCCCAATATGATGGATGTGAAAATATAAGAGGTGGGTATTCTGGAGGGGAAAAAAATTTCACAAAATCCTGAGTTCTAAAATCCCAAATGATCTATTAAAAGATTAGCCATCAATGATGGATGGCAACGATGAGCAGAGATGGGGTAGGGAGATGCCTCCCATGACAGAGCTGAGCACTTCCGGTGCCCTTTTGGGGTGAAGGGTCAGTGGAAAGAGAACCCGGAAGGAGGGCTCTGTGACGTCATGCTTGTTTCCTAACCAGCTTGATTAACGAGCAGATCTCCTTAGATGCTGTTAAGCGGTGAGACGCACGCGTCGTGCAAACACAGCACGGACACCTAGATCTTTCTGGTAACACTGCCAGGTCCCCTCGGTGCTGTCAGTGGTGTGATGTCGGGGAGGTTCTTACAAACCATGGTGCGAACCACAAGGAATTCCAGCTATTTCCCACAGCTTGATGAATCTCTTCTAATTAGAATTTTCGGACTCGAGTGCATGATATTCCTAAGAAGACAAAATTACTCGTGGGGTTTTAAAACTCGTTTCTGAGAGCTTCATGCTGTGTGCGCCTGTTCTGCACATAATGATTTACCGTCTCTTCTTTCTTCCGGTCCTTTTGAACACTGCTTACTCCGTGTGTGTGTGTGTGTGTGTGTGTGTGTGTACCGTTTTACGAGCTTGTCTCTCTTTCTCGAATTTCCTGTCATGAAGTCAGAGGATACATTTTTATTTTGTAATAAGGTTGCTTAAGTCACTTCCTCAATCTCTCTCTGGAGAGCTGGGATTCAATAAAAACATTTCGTGGGATCTCAGCGTGCCTTTCCCTTCGTAGCTAGCTCCCTGCTTTGGAGTGATGGGGAGGAAATAAATGGAAAGGAGCTGTTGTCTAGGGACGGCCTGGCAGCAGCAGAACACACATACTTAGGGAGAGTGGGCGTCAGGGCGCTCTGTACTTTCAACCAGCAGCCTTCCCTCCCTCTCTGGCTCCCTCCTTCCCTCCGCTTCCCACAGAGCACAGTGGCTGGAGTGTAGGACTGCTCTGCCCACACTTGGCTTCCTTGCTCTGCTCCTGGGGCAGCGTGCACAGAGCCCTCGGAGACAGCCCGATGGCTTTTATCCCTCTTGAAAATATTTATAACCAAACACTGGCAATCGCCCTGGGAAGCAGGCCTATAGATTTCCTCTTGCCTCCCACCTCTCCCTATCTTGAAACCCAAGATGAATCAATCCTAGAGTGGAATTGAAGAAGGGGGAAGAGGCTTTGCGGGAAGCTGATAGCGATCGCTTATCTTAGGGGCAGCACTCCGGTCTAACTTGAACATCTTGGTTTGGCCAGGGCACACCCTGCAGGGTAGTACAGAGCCCATGCTGGAGCGGGCTCGGAGACATTCCACTGTCTTAGACAGAATGATGCTTCATGCCACAGGCTGATATGCATGCCAGCCTGCCAGCCTAGATACCCCCTCTGAAAGAACAAAGGAAAAAGAAAACACGCGAATGCAGACAGTCTGAACCTGGGGGGGGGGGGCTCTGTTGAAATACTGGCTCTCATGTACAGTGAGTGACTTTAGCAGACACCCTTCTGTTCAGTCCACATGGGCGTGAGATGTCACATGCCACCCTGGCTTTAAGGCAGGAGTTACAGCTGAGAGGCTTGAATGGTTCAGGGCGTCCTCAAGGCTTCTCATCCAGCTTACAAATGGGAAAACGTCAGAACCAGTAAAGGTCACAGTGACCCATGATTGTCTTTTGGCCTTGTCTCTTATCAGTTGTGATGTGGGAAAGTCACCCAAATTATCTGAAAAATAGAAACAATAATATGTCTATGGCACAGCACGATTGTGAGAACTGCGTGAGACATCGTACCTAAGGCTCTCCCATATGCTCAGACATGGGGTGACCTCAGTGAAAATTTGTTTTGTCACTGACATGATCATAATGGTTTCCATGCCAGCCCGGGCTGCTGTGACTTCAGAGTTTGCGCAGGCTAGGGCAAGCCAAACACCTTGTCTTTAGGAAGTTTACACCACATTAGTAGATAAATCAGCTTTTTGGCGGACTGGCTTGACATCTAGTCAGTGTGGTATCTGTGCCCCTCATTTTCTAACCTGGTCACAAGGCCTGAATGGTGAGCCCCTCCCACGCCTGGCTGTAATGGGTCCAGTTTTCATAATACCATTCAAATTTTCATTTTACTTTCTCACTTTTCTAGCTGGTCAGGACATGACATCAGAGTTGGTGGTGACTATTATTTTCTTCTGAGTCTAAAGAAATTATAGAAGCAGACAACGTTTTCTAAACTTTTTGAGGCTCATAACCACTTCCCACTATCTTTAAGACCAGCTGGGCAGGGATCCTCAGATCCGTTTTCGTATGGTCTTGGACAGAATGCTGAACTTATGTATACTGTCAAAGGTTTTCCTGGACATTGTTTCTAAACACTGTCTACAACGATTCTTCGTGTGTGCCAGAGGAGGGGCCTTCTATCCCACAAGGAGGATCCTGACCACAGGTGCTCTCCATACTCACTGCCACGCCCTCATTCTCCTGCATCAGTGGTTCTCCCCCCTCCTAATGCTGCAGCCCTTTGATACAGTTCCTCATGCCGTGGTGACCTCCAACCATAAAATTATTTCATTGCTACTTCATAACTGTTATTTTGCTACTAATCATAATTAGGAATAGTAGCAATATCTGACCCGTGACCCCCATGGAGGTTGTGACCCACAGGTTGAGAACCACTGTCCTGTATGTAATCACCGCCAAACACCAGAGTTCACAGCCTGCTTATTCTCCAGACTACCCAGGACTCCCGCTCAGGACTCCCTTTATCCTCCTATCCAAAAGTGGTAATAATGCCCTCAACCTCACTAGTCCTGAGAGGATTATGACAGAGAAGCCAGTGAATTTAGCAACCTGACATGAAATGTTGGTGCCGCCTGACTCACGCGATGGCGTGGACTCCGGGAGGTGGAGGGAAGCCTATTGCGATGTAACACTGGAATGCAGGATCTCCAGAGGATCAGCCTCTTTCTTGCCCAGCTCAAACCTTCCGTCTCCGGGGCTGTGATTGGTGGCAATGAGTTTAGGCTGATAAATTCCCAGAGCTCCTCCTGTCACTTAGCTCCCATCCCCACCCAGGAACCAGAAATAAAATCGCTCTCTGGGAACCAGTCCCATTTTGAATGGTATGTGGTTTGTAACACCCTTTCAATGAAATGCCATTGAAAGACTCTCCCTCATGGCTTAAAGTCCTTGAGCCTGTAATTAAATCCTGGATGATCAAAGAACACTACAGCATTACCACCAAAATGCACAATTTCTATATTCCTCGACAGAGCAACCATCAGTTACCACCAAAGCAATGCCCTTAAGCTATTGAACAATCATTTCCGTCTTGGAAATTGGCTTGACTTCCTTGAACGCATGGAAAAGGCCCTGCCCAGGCTACGTTCTGCATAAAGAACTAGAAAGCATTCTTACTGATGGTTGTTGTGGGTTCCTGTGCCAAACCAGGGTTCTGTTGGGAAGGAATAGGGGAGATGGGCAGATAATAAGCAAGCCACTGTTGTCCTCAATGAATCTTCTAGGTACCCCTATAAGATCTGGAGGAAAATGTAAGTGGTTGTCAATTTCAAGTGGAGAAATTCTGCTTGAAAGAAAAAAAATCTGTAAACTTCAGGGTAAAGTCATAACGAAGACGAGTACCATGCCTCCAATGCCTTACATCTTGCTTTGCCTGAATAACATAAAGCCTCACTGTTCAGTGTCTTATGTAAGCTCCTTTGCCTCAGCTCCACTGTTTCGCTTTATAAGGAAGCTAATGAAAAAGCACACTTCCTTATGCCCGTTCCCTTGTGCCTGAGTCACTTTAGAGCAGTGGTTCAAAGCCTTCCTAATGCTGCAACTCTGTGTTGTGGTGACCCCTCCCCCTGAACCATTAAATTATTTTTGTTGCTACTTTATAACCATAATTTTGCGACTGTTATGAATCATAATGTAAACTTCCGATATGCAGGATATCTGATATTTGACCCCTGGGAAAAGGTCGTTAGACACCCCCACAAAGGGGTCATGACCCACAAGTTGAGAAACACTGCTTTAGAGACAGTATAGATAGTGAAGGAAAGACAGTAGTCCCTGCATGGTACAACAACGGGGCTGAAGAGCCAAAAGTCTTAACTCTAAAGGATCATCGGACATCTCTGCAATCTCTGTTGCTCATGTCAATTCCAAAACTGAAAATTCCTTTCCTCGTTCTCGCCATTCAAGAATGTGTGCGATTGACTGAGAATAAAGACAAGCCCAACGCCCTTAACTTAAACTCAAAGACCATGGATTGGCTTCTCTCTGTGAAAAATAGGGAAGGCCAATGTCCACATGTGGTTCATCCTCAGTCATGGCTCCGAATGTTGACTGTCTTTGCTATGATGGGTATAAAAATCTCCCCAGACTGACTTCTAAGTCATTATAGATACAGCTACTAGAAGTCTAGACATTATGACGTGTCCCTCCTGATGCTCATCCAGATTGATCTATACAACCTCCTCTAGGTGATTATGATTAGGTAAATAGAAGGCTGACTGTCCTCATTAACTTACTTAATTGGGGATAATCCCTAGATCAAGGACTCTTAGGTTGCAGCATAGGGAACCATTAACAACCAAAGATCTTTAACTCATGAACAGAAGCTTCGTATGGTTAAACCTAGAAAGTAGGTGTGTATGGGACAGAATGTCTAGGACACCAACACAGTTGATAATCTGGCATTTGGGGAGAATTACAGGTGGAAGTAGATCTTGGGATTCTCCCTAAGTTGGTTTTATTGTGCACTGGCTATATGCACTTGGTTAAGATTTTCAATCTCTGCCCCTTAGTTTCTATACGTGTGAGTTACAGCATGCACAGCAGCTGTGCTGAAAGGATTCGATGATAAACAAAATTTTTAAAATGATAATCATCTCTTGGTGGATATGAGCTATTGGTGTTAGGGTGGTTTTTGTTACTGCTGGGCACATGCGATGCCCCCATTGTCAACAACCTGGTGTCTTCTTCATCCGCGGGTGACAGGTGATGTTGCAGCTTGTGACTCATTTCAGTAGCTGTGCTCTCCACGTGTTCTGGGGGACGGGGGTGGGGGGTGGGGGGTATTAAAAAACGGAAACAATCATTCAGTTACATTTCAGCACACTGAGAAAAGGTTTGTTTGTTTGTTTTTTTCCCATTCGTATGCACATCCACAGAGGCTGCAGTCACCAACTCTCAAAGCCAATTAGAGCCAGTGAATTACCCATGGACACAAAATTAATGACATTTTCTGACATAATTGTTTCCTGGAAAACACAAGGTAACTAGAGAGACACAGGCTCAAATGAAATGACTTAGCTTCATCAGCTTCTCGATTCCCAGGCCTGGGCCAGGCATGCTCTCCCTCCTCTGCCTTCTAAGGAAGGGTTACTTCTTTGTATTTGACTTATTGCTAAATCCTGGCCCATGGTGATAGCAGTAGCTTAGAAAGCTCGTTTGGGCTCATTCGTCTGCATCTAGGCAGATTCATGCCACACGTAGTCCAGACTAGATGGGCTGCTGCATTACCCGAACAGCCAAGGAAGTGTACCCCACATTCTTCTCCTTTGTGGGAGCTAGGCTATGCTAACTGAGCCATAGCCAAGGGAAGGCTGGGAAGTAGGACTGGTGTGGAGAACAGAGGCCTGTCCTAAAAGAGAAGCAGCAGCTATCCCCTCCCCCTGGGCTCCCTGAGAGAGAGCAGCCTGTCTGAGAGACAGAGCATGAGCAGGGATGAACAGATTTCTTCTTCCATAAAATCAGCTGTTCAGATGGTGTGACCTTTTTGATCGTGCTTGACTCAAAACTTTGAGAACTCAAGGACACGGAAGCCTTGGAGACGGCTCCCTTTTAATTTTTTTTCCCAGCTCTGTTCTAAATTCATCTGCTAACACCCAAGAGGGCAGACACCAAAGCCTTACCAGGCTCCTCCCTGCTTTGTACTCATAGAAAGTATCCATCAGGGTGCCTGCACAATAGAATTCAAAAGCAATTCGGGCCAGGCACTGTGATGTACAGTTCAAGACTCAGAACGCTATGCTCTATAACAAGGTACCATCCCATGCTGTTACTTTGAACTGAAGGAAACTGAAGGGCCTTGGAAGTGAGTCCTTTGACCTCTCCATGACCTGGTTTTCTCTTGCTCACCGTCTCTCTCCAAACAAACCACAGGAAGAATTCCTCTTCTTTGAGATGAACCGTGGAAACGATGTGCTTTCTTTCCCAAAGCCAGCAACAATACCTAGAAATGTCACTCCAGCCCAGTGGCTCTCAACCTTCCTAATGCTGAGACCCTTTAATACAGTTCTTCATGTTGCGGTGACCCCCCAACCATAAAATTATTTTCATTGCTACCTCAAACTAATGTTGGTATTGTTATGACTTGTAATATAAGTATCTGTGTTTTCTGATGGTCTTAGGCGACCTCTGTGAAGGAGTCATTCCCTAGGCTGAGAACGGCCGCTCTATAACCTTCCTGTGTCTTTCTGTGTAGGAACCCGTGGCCTGCTGGTCTTAAGAGTGTTGAGGAAACTTACCTAAAAACACCTGTCTGGATATCAAAGCCATTGTGTAATATCAACCTGGTAATGCCAGATTGTCATCACTGTTAACATGGCAGTCTGCCTCACTACGTAGGGACTCTGATCAGGCAATTCATCGAAGTGTTTGTCTACATTATCCCACGGACCTCTGCAGAAATAGGTGCCAGTCCTATTCTGTATATAAGAATGCTGAAGTTCAAAGACATCGCAGCCCAAGTTCATACAACTGAAAATACACCACAGCGCGATAGACCTGAAAAGAGGTGCCCTCCTCTAAAGGCTGAGACCTCTCCATTCTTAAAACATTGATGCTGTAGGCCTCATGGCCAAATACCGGGCAGGCATGGCTCTTTGGGCCTCCTCACAGTCCCCAGTACCCAGCTGAGCACGGATTTTCACCTCATTTTCATTTCTCTCTCAGTCATTTAGAACTATGGCTTCTGAAGTCAGTTGGATGGTGCATATAACCTCAGACAGCTGCTCTGTCCGTTTCTGGCCTCCCTCCCATCTTGTTATTCTGCTGGCTCTGGCATCCTCGACTACTGTGCACCAAACAAAAAGCCAAGAGCCATTGGTTTGGGGGAACTGTCACAGGTATGAAATGAATGTAGAAAATTTGGCTCTCGGCCTGATGAAACTTGAGGAGTCGAGCAGGCACATGTTGTTGGTCAAGTTTGGAGATTTGTCAAAAGATCTCCGGCTCCTTGGCTCCACATTCTTTGGGCGCTTGGCATCCTGGGTAGGATATAGCATTAACTTTAAGCTTGCCAGCTCCGTTAGCATCCCAGGATTGTTAAATACGCCGAGGTACTTGGTAATTCATCTTGCTCAACATTTTCACGGCTCGGCAAGCATGCATGCATTACCATAGACATAATGTTAATGTTTAACAAACATAGCTGGCATGATTTCAGCCTTCACGGGCTCCATTTTCACTTACCTGTCAGGAAATATACTATGTATATACAAATAAACAGTTCATACAGAGGTAACGCTTCTTGCTTGTCTCAGGAAAGACTGTCAAGGCTCATGTTGTGTTAGGAGAGAAGATTCCCGATGTTTAGAGTCTGCGTAACTGGGATTCCCGGCCCTGGTGAGGTCTCCTCCCATTCAAGACCCACAGGATCACAGCCTGCCTGATAGTTCTCGCAGTAATAACAGCACCTCTTCTCATTCCCTGGGGATATGTGTCTACAGTTTGCACAGCGCTCTTTCCTGTGTTTATAGTCTGTGGTTGCTGGTTCAGCAGGTTGCTAAGATCTGTGAACAGTCGCTCCTGTTACACAGAAGTCTATGCTGTAGTTTATTCTATATCCTTTTGTTTTCTCTTGCACTTTCAGTGGTTTTTTTTTTTTTCTGTAGTGGCGTGCCCTTTGTTAATACTGTATACATGTATGCCTGTGGTTTAGCACCAGGATACCATGGTCCATTGGACATCTCCTCAAAAACTATCAAAGCAAGCTTGCTATGTCAGCAGTGGGAGAGTGTCCTAAAACATGAACAAATACAAGTTGTTCCTTAGTTCTAGTTGCCTAGAGTTAACCTTCTGAGGCAAGGTTTAAAGACTCACATCATCACTCAGATGCACATAGTTATAAAAATAGGACCCAGAACCAATATCTATATTTCTATTCTGTCTCTGTCTCTCTCTGTCTCTGTCTCTCTTTCTCTCTCTCTCTCTCAGCAAGGTCTCATGTAATGCAGGCTGGCCTGGAATTCACTACATAGCCTTCAATGACCTTAAACTCCTTACTATCTTGCTTTTATCTCCCAAGGGTTGGGATTGTGGCGGCCCGGGCCACTCCTGACGTCAAGCACCTTCTTTGCTTTGCTTTGCTTTGCTTTGCCTTGCTCATTCCTTCTTTCCTTCCTTTTGCAGAAACAATGTTGACCAGGAACACCACGCTGTGCTCCGTCCGGACGGGCATGAGCCTCTGTCCCCACAGTACTCACCATTCCCACCACTTACTGTTTCATGTAGAACACAAAGCTGACAATAACAGAGTAACAAGGGAACGGGCACTGAGGCATTCAGTCAGTCTGATATAACGACCGTTAAACCTTCTTTGCATTAAATGAAATTGCACATCATAAAATTATACAACTGGGGCATAGACACATAGGGAGATATCCCCAGAGTTTTCCTCTTCAAAATATGGAAAGATAAACAGACCGAGTTACACAGTTTACTTGGGATTGGGGAACAGATATTGTAGGTGAGAATCTATGTCTTATCACCCCCATCACCTTTTGTTTGCTTAAGACAGTGTCTCGGTATGTAGCTGTGGCTAGCCTCAACATCACAAATCCTTCTGCCTCAGTTTCTTCTAAAATTAGAGATATGTGCCACTACATGTATCCAATCACATCCATGAATTTAGTAGGGGAAAGGTGTCTGTGAGTGAAGCACATAGATGAATGCTCCCTTATGAAAGAAACCATGGTAAATATTGTAGCCGGTGAACTTTAGGACTGCATTCAGCCACAGGTAATAGAACGTTCCAAAGCAATGGCCAAGTGAAGAGTATGGGAACTCCACACAGCGGTCCAATCCACCTGGCTATTCTATCATCTAAGTTAGAAGGTTTGTTTTTTCCTGTGTTTGTGGTTGGGAAGCATCTTGCACATGTTTTGGGCAGAAGCAAAAGGAGCCCTCCCTAGGAGCCTCTGTCATGTCCTGCTAACAGGACACACACACACACACACACACACACACACACACACAGCTTTACTGGTGTCAAGAAAACTTGGAAATCGAGTTTTAGCTACTAGAGGCAAAAAAAAAATAAGTGAAAGGGAAAATAAGATACATGTAAGGCATATGAATGAGACTTCATGTCACATACATGACAGAGATATGGAAAACCATGTTTGAAAGAGGTATGGATGAATGTGAATACACTCCAAGTCATTCACTTACACGGACCTGTAAGCATGTAAAATTGCCACCCCTGGACCATGATAGTAACTTGGATCATCCCAGGCAGAAGCTTCTGTGTGTGGAAGGAGTCACTTTGATGACTATCAGAACCCACAGTAACGTACAGCATGCACTCCAAAAACCAGGCTGTGATTTCCTCCAGCAGGTTGCGTGCAGGACCAGTGAATAAATAATAAAATTTTATTTCTTTGTAAGAAATCACCCTAGAGAAAAACCCAACAAGCTTTGTAAGTAACTTAAGTCCTGTATTTATAGAGTCATTAAGAGTACTTGAATTTTTTGATCACACTTTATTGCAAAGCAGAGAGGACAGTCTTGTGCTGTAATAACATTGGCAGTGTTATAGCTTCATCAAGGCTTCAGAATGTATCTCTGGTGAATTCCGGGGTCTCTTCTGTATAATAAACCATTAGGTATATGGTTGGAGATCTCAGTACTATCCTCAGAGAATCCTGGCAGAGATTAATGTGGGCTACACTGATTAGAAAAACTCACCACTTGCTTCTAGTGTGTTGGAATGAACACACAAGAAGATACTTTTAAAGGTTAGATTACATTTTCAAAGGAATAACAGCATCACAATTCAGAAGCCTGTCAACTTCTTCTTTCTGGAATGCTTTTGGGGAAACACCAAAACAAACCCAAAAGACCACTGAGATAGCCAAAACAGATCTCGCAGAGTCAATGTACTGAAGTATAAATATTTTATTCCTAAGGAGACCTCGCTCTGAGACTGTTTATTCTGGCTTTGCTTGAATGTTTGCTAAGAATGATTATCGGGTCTCTTCACTCAAAGGTGGGTAGGGATGAATGACAAGTTCAAGAAAAGAAGCTGGTCTGTGGACAGAGAAGTAGATTGTCGGGACAGAATGAGCCCAAGGAAGGAAAAAACAATCTTCTAAAATCCCAGACCAAGAATTACAAAGGCATTGCTCTGTAGTGCCATTAGTGAGGGGACATTAATATTACTCCAGGGAGCCCTGGGTTGCTACAGTGACTACAGTTTTTTTTTTAATACTCCAATGGTCAATGACAATGAAAGGTTGATCTGGGGCTGGAAACATGGCTGACCTGAATTCAATTCCTAAACCCAAACAGTAAGAGAGAAAGGGCCTTTCCAAAGATGCCCTCTGACCTCTGCATGTGGGCCATGCTTGCACATATCTCCTCCACAAGACATTAAAAACAAGCAAACAAACAAAAATGTATTGATTCTCTGTGAGTTTCACATCATGCACCCTAGTCCCTCTCATCTCCCCATCCCCTCATATCTACCCTTTGCCCTTGCAATCTCCCTCCTAAAATAAAACACACAAACAAGCAACAAAATAAAACACACAAACAAGCTACAAAATAAAACACAGAAACCATCTCATCATAGACACTGTATCCCAGTACATCTTTTTTTATTTGGTTTTTTCGAGACAGGGTTTCTCTGTGTAGCCCTGGCTGTCTGGAACTCACTTTGTAGACCAGGCTGGCCTCGAACTCAGAAATCCGTCTGCCTATACCACCCAGAGTGCTGGGATTACAGGCGTGCGCCACCACCGCCCAGTTCCAGTACATTTTTGTAAAGAAAGATTGACTTGGCTTGAAGATCAGTGAATAAGAAGTCAGAGAAATATGTCTATATCCCAAGAAAGAGCTTGACTTAAATGCCTAATGTTTTTCTCTTAAGCAGAATAAGCCCCAGTTATCTGTAAAATTCTCATGGAGAACTCAGTTTCTGGCTAAAATCAGGCAAGATGTTACTGCAGCCCTGTAACTGAAGGTCTGTGTGTATGTTCAATCTGTACAAACATGAGAAAACAATCAATGTTCAGAGAGGTAGTCATCCCTTTTTAATTATAATCCATTTCAGTCGAACTGTAAATATGGCCATACTTGAACACACACTGAAATAAACATGTTCAAGCACATTTATTGATCCATACCAACTCCTTAAGTTCATTTGATTCCAATGCAAATTGGTTCCAAAGCACTTGTGCCCCACCCCCACCCCTACCCTACCCCCTTCCTCTCACATATAACATAGGCTGGGCTGGACCAGAGAGAAAACAGAGCGACCAAAATATATCACTCATTTACCACAAGCATATGGAGTTCTCAAACCTGTTTTAATCAGCGTGGTCCAGGCGAGCCACAGCACGGTAATGCTTCACTTCAAGTAAACACACATTAAGTATTTCCCATTAGAGAAGTATCGAGTAACAGTCTCGAAATCAGGTCTTCCCAGATGATGAGTTCTCTATTCAATAACCCTGATGCTTAAAAAGGGAGGCATTATAGGGTGATTGGTAGCCCGACAGGATGTGATACTGGGTTACTTGGCAACCAGTCCTTCTCACATGCCTTTGATAGCAAGAATGCTCTCCCCCAATGCCAGTGGGAGGGGTCCTAGCCTTTATAGAGTGTCTTCTGTTAGGAGTTCCTGGTCAGGTCTGGTGGCACTGTCCGTCCTGAGACCATTGCACTGGAGGTGGTATAGAATAAGGAGGAAATAACCACCTGCCTGGAGCCGTCATCTGTAGAAAGACCAAGGTTTGGAGAAAGCAACAGATTAAAGAAGGTCTCTGTGGCTGAGAACAAAGGAAACGCTCCTCGGTATTACCCCTGACTCATCGTCTTCGTAATGATGGTATTACCTGTTCCTTTTTCACAGCATTTCATATGAATGAAGCCCTGTGCCAAGCCTTTCACATGCATAGATGTTCCCATTTAATCCCATGAGGGAGCTATTATTTTTTATTCTTAGGGAAACAGAAGAGTAAGGAGACTTGCCCAAATGGTAAAATTACTATTTGAACCCAGACATCAGATGCCAAAACCCACTAATCTTTGCTCTTTCTGGCCTCTATCCTTCCATATTAAAATGTCTAGTCCCCTGCTGTCCTCTACCTCTCCTTCTGTGCCATGCCTGAGCGCTAGGACTCTCGCATCCATGTGAATGGTGGAAGAAGAGGACAAATGTGGTGAACTGTGGGAAAGGACTCTCCTCGTTGGACGCGTCTGCTGCACAGGAGCAGACACCCAGCCCTAGCTAGCAAGTCGGTTGCAGGTGAGTAGTTGTAAGTCAGTTACCCAACATTCTCTGGTTTCCGGTTAGCCACATGCCACTCGGTGCACACATGTCCCCCATGAATTGTTTTAAAATTTATTTCCCTATAAAGTAGACTCATTCAGCATCCCCTTCCTTTGGGTTCTAGTTCCCAGATCTTCACTAACAACATCATCCTTTGAATTCTTTGTCCCAGGGACAAAGACCAACACGGGGACATGCTCCATAGGAAAAAGGTGGTAGGGCAGCTGCTCACCATCTGTCCCATCTACACGCACTTTTCTTTTTTAGTTCAGGGAAAAAGAAGACCCAATGCACTGTCCTCTTTAGTCAAACTTCAGCTTCAGGGGTTTGCTTCTTCGCCTTTGTTTTCCTTGCTCCTCAGAGGCATTGCCCATCCATCTTTTTGCCACCTTGATGGTATCTGCTAAGTTCCAAGCTCTTAGGTGACTCGTATCCTTAGGGAACCAGTCATGCCCACCCCCTATGCTTATTGCCTTCCTGACTTCCCACCACACCCCTTCATTATAGTTGCCCTCTTCTTAAAACCATACACAGCCATTAGCTTCTTATGGCCTTTCCCAGGGTTGGCCCCCCATGCTCGTGGGAACCACACTGGGCTAGCTGACTTTCCCACCTCTTCCAAACTTATCGCCAACACCTTCAAAGCTCGCCCTCTCCCAACCCACACAATGAGTTGAGGGAAAGGGAGGGAAATTGGTTCTTCTGGAGTATGGGATAGGAAAGTGGTTGGTATGAAATACTGGGAGCTAGAGAAACATTAAGGTCAGCCCCCCCCCCCCCGCACCCCCCCCCGGGGGTGAAGAGCTGCTTGGGTGGGGCCGAGCCTGACAACTGTAGCCAGAAGCCGCAGAGGGTTGAACAAGAGTAAAAATGCTCAGGCCCCGGGTGAGGAGAGGTGGGAACCTGGAGAAGGAATGAGTCACACGGGGTAACATAATGCCTGGAGACATGCAAAGGAGGAGCCTCGGCAAAAGCAAGTCAAGGCAGGAGAGGCAGGGTTAAGAGATGAGTCCAGGGACAGGAATCAGGATTCCTGAACGGAACAGTAGAATTGGAGGGATACAGAGAGACTTACATGTAAAACAAGAAGATGGGTCGGATGTATAGTGATCTACAAGGGGGCCGAAACTGCATCCTACTATTTAGATAGTCTCTCTCATGACTGTGTGTGTGTGTGTGTGTGTGTGTGTGTGTGTGTGTGTGTGTGGTCCATCCTAGGTAGAAAACCACCCTAGCTGGCTTCTGCTGCTTATTCTCTCTGGTCTGAGATTAGAATGTTCCTCAAGAACCAATGAGTTTAAACTTTACGCTGGGACTATATTTCTTCAACAGTAAATAAGTTAGGTGCCAAACTTGGACTCAGATCTAATTTTACTAGTTAGTAGGAGATTGAACTGTATTTGATTAGTATTTATCTAAAATGCATCTATATAATGTCACAAGATCATTAGCATGCTTCTCCATGCCTCGGTTTGCTTCTCTGTAAGAGACAGATAACTGTACCAGTTGGTGGTAATTAGGTAAAGACGTATACTTTAAGGTCCTTGGTCTAGTGCTTTACACCTAGCAAACATCAATAAATATTAGCCATTTTCGGTAATAATAATTACATAGATATCAAATTCAGGGCTTAATGCTTCTACACCAAGCAACCCAAAGAGCCCACTCAGTGCTCTGCTCTGTGCTCCAGAGCCCACGGTGAAATAATGTTCTGTCTCTAACACAGCTGCAGCAGAGCGCATGCTTAAATTTCTACGTGGTCCTCGAAATCGCATCTTTACGGATGAATAACCTTGACCATTCCTCATCTGCATCTCCAAGCATCAGCCCCTCTGTAAGCCAAAGATGACAGTTCCAGCAGACTCACATGTGAGGTATGACCACAACACAGGGTCCATGTGTGTCCATGAGGAATAGAGTCATCACGTGTAGGGCTCTTAGTTTTGCTTTGGACCTGTCCTTGGATTATAGCTCCAAGTATGAGGTCATACCAACTCTTCCAGAAGAGTGGTAAGTGCTTTAGTCTGTTTATCCTGAGCTTCTCCAGACCCTTGGACTTGTCATGCAGAGAGGCCCTGGTTTTCACTGAGATGCCTGCCAGGATCAAATCTGGGTGAGAAGGTGCTTCTCTCATTTCATGTAAAAGAAGGCGAGGTGACTTGAAACAATTCTGATTTGCTTGTGGCTTTTGAACTTCTGATCAGAAAGAAATTCTTGGCAGGAGGATACTTTTCATTCGAAATAAAACAGCTTTGTTTATTTGTTTGTTTGTTCATTTATCTATGGCCCCTTTGGGTTTCTGGACAGGTGGCTCTCAAGAAGACTATTAATGGATTCCAGAATAGGATCGCACTATAACAGAATGAGGACATCTTCTTCCATGTGCGGGTGGATCACAGACCTTGGAGCGAAGAGCCTATAAGACACACACGGGCACAAAGGAGGTCAGTGTCTGGAGGTGGTTTGGCTGAGGTTGGTTGGCCTGTTCCTTTTCCAAGTAGGTAGCTGAGTGATACCAACAGCCCTGCAGCCAGATTACATGTTGCTACTAAGAAACCTGTTATGTCATCTCAGGAAAAAATCTGCATGAACACGCCAAGTTTCTTGAGAAAAATCAAAGGCCCACTCCTCTCTTTCATCTTTCTGGCTCTACAGAGCCCGGGCTCCCAAGTTGCCACATGTGGCTCAGTCTTTGCATTAAGATCAACAGGGCTTATCACCTCAGAAGATGGGGACAAAGCCAAGAAGCACAAACTGCATTGGTGACATGTAACTGCTACAGTAGCTAACTCTCCGCCAGAGAAGACAGAGGGCACACAGCCACCTTCCTTTTGATGGACCCTAGAGTAGAAGGGGAGAATTTGTTTTAGTAGCTGGGCTTAAGAAAAGATACTGGGTTCAGTGGGCTGATCAAGTTTGGGGTGTCTTTTTTCTTTTGATAGTATATATATATATATATATATATATATATATATATATATATAATGCATGACTTCAGAATGATTGGTATGGTATTTGTGGCCACTTGTTCAAGCCTGGGAAGAAAATTAGAGCTGCGATTTGGGGATTTTTCTGTCTCATTCAGCAACACCTCTCACTGCGCTTAACCCATTATGAGTTCTTGCGATACTCAAATTTAAGACCACCAGAAGGCCCTGCTAGAAGGAAATTATTCATGTGTTCAACTAAGCTCCAGTCAGTGTGGTGTCTCTGCCCTCCGGATGAGTAGTCTATACTGGAACAATTAGCCCACATTCCTCCCAGGAGGTAGTTTGCATGAATGTCACTGCCTTTGGTCTACGAGCTTCTGTGGTGCACAGGCAGGTGCTCTGGAGTGGAGAACCGGAAGCCAGTGTGTTCAAACTTCTCTTGAGGAACAGCAGCTCGGGGCTGCCCATCTTCCGTCATCTCTTCCTGAGGCTTGAAGTAGCTTTCATCACTTCCCAGACGAACTCCCTAAACTCAGGACCTGCTGCCAGGGCAAAGAGAAAGAAATGATGAAAGACCAGAGAACCAGCCGGTTAATGAGGACAAGGAGTCAAGTGGAAGGGCCTCTCTTTCTGCTTGACTGTGGGAAAGTGATTTATTCCTGCCCTCTTCGCTACCCCCATAATGATATTCTGAGCATTAATAAGAGGTCTGGCATCTACAGCTAACTCCTCAGATTAAAAACAAACAAACAAGCAAAAACCTCTTCTATGTGAATAAAGTCATAGTGAGGTGGTGGTAGAGATGGTGGATGCTGGCGCCCAAGGGAGGATCTGACAGAAAGCCCCAAACAGCAGCCATGCTGAGGATCATGAAGTTTACCAAGCATTCACTAGACATATCTAGAGCTTAAGACAGATATCAAAATGACATGATGAAGCTGATTTACTCCACTTGGTATAATAGCATAGTAACACAGATTTAGTGGCTTATAAACAACAGAAATTAATTTTCTCATGGGTCTAGAGGCTGAAATCCAATGGTGCAAGCACAGTCAGGTTCAGGGGCACACCCTCTTCTGGAGTATCTTCTTATACCCTCGTGTTCTATAAAGGCGAACAAGAAATAACATGTCTCCTGTTATTTTGTTTTGTTTTTGTTTTTGTTTTTTTAGATCGGATCTTACACTGTTCCAGGCATATATATCACAAGTTGGCCTTGAATTCATGTCCATCCTCCTGCTTCAGCATCCTCAATGATGTGCTTATAAGTGTGAGTCATAGCACCCATTTCTCCTCCTGTTTCACAGTCACATTAATCCTATGAAGACAGCCGTACCTTCGTGATTTCTCATAACAATATCCTTCCAGAGTCCATGCTTACAAATACTATTAGGTTGGAATTAAGATTTCAACAGAGAAATTTTGCGAGAACACATTCAATTTATAACGGAGATAGATGGAATTTTGATCCCTAGTTGCAACAAGAAAATGAGACACAGAGACACTAAATAGCAACTTAAGGCCACAAAAGCAATAGTCAGTTGAGCTGGACCTTCATATCCACACCATCGGACTCTGAACCTGGGCTCATAACTACTGTTGCCTGCTGCCTGCCTCCTGCTGTGTGCGTCTGTCACAGCCCCTAGATCAACAGCATCCTGTTGAAGCTGTTTCTGTGAAGTAGAAAAAAATTATGTGGATAAATTTTGTTTCAGAAGCCAGGATTCTCCCCAACACATTCTGGCTGATAAGAATCTAATAAGCTCAGGATGAGCTGACCTTGAGTTGATTCTGTCCCCAGCCTCTCTGTCTCCCTCACCCCAGGACTCCTGAGGCTCGGCCGACCTTCTCACTACTTCCTCTGGAGGAGTTCTTTGGGACTTCAAACACAAATGTCCACGTTGGCAGGGTCAACAGCTGTAGACGGTCTGCGGACTTGGCACTGTGCCGGCCATTCCTAGAGGTTAATTTATAATGGGAGATAGCCCGGATGGCTTCATCTGCACCTGTCAGAATTCCACAGTCCCCCGCCACCCTCCCTCACCCTGTAGTCAGAGTTCAGGTAAATGGCAGGATGCTTATGCCCAGAGAGCTGCCCAAGGCAGCCAGCCGCTCTCTGCCTTGTGGCAATTAGCAGAGTTCCTGCGGCTCCTTAAGCAATGTTGATGGGCCCTTGTCTTTCATTAAACTGCCTGAGAGTCAATCCCTTGATGGATCCCAGAGGGAAAGTCAAGGAGGAAAGAGTTTATTATCAGACACAGACTAAGGGCGACCAACTTAAGACTTACCTAAAAAAAAAAAAAAAGATAATTAAATATTTCTCCAAGGAGCAAATTAAGATAAATACCCTAAGAGTCATTCCACATAGATCTGTCTAGAAAAATGTCCAATTAGTATAATATATACCACATTTCAAGGACCTAGGGGACTCTTTTCTTTCTTTTTTTTTTTTAAAGAAAAAAAATCATTGTTGATACTACAAGCTTCTATGGGATTTATTTTCTTTTTCTTTTTTCTTTTTACATGCTCAGGAGCAATCTGCTTTCTCGAGAGAAGTACCGAGATATAATTTAGCAGACCAAAATCCTGTTCCAAGTCAGAATCTGAGAATGGATGGCTTCTTGACAAGTCAGAGCTGGGGTTAATTTAGGACAATGAACGGAGGCAGATGAAAGGGACAGAGCTTATTGCTAACCAGGTCTGTGCCTACTGAGTGTGACTCGACAACCCTCTGGCATCGGCCTCCCTAGAATAAATAAAACGAGCAGCCACTCCTTCTGGAAAGAAAGGAATGGTCCCCCAAAGATGCTTCCCCTGGCTTTCTAGAAGGCTTGGCCAGTCAGGCTTTCAGATAAACATCCCCGGAGTAGTTTTATTCCAGAGATTTAAAGGACTTGGAGTTGATCCTTGAGTGAGAGCCGTCTACACATCTCACCTCATTAATCTTCAGTGAGAGGGTGAGTTTTACAATGTAGCCATTATGTGGATAGGGAAAACTGACTTGGGGAGTTTTATAGCAACCACGGAGGGCCTGAGATCCAGGCCCCAGGCAGAACTTCCCCCACCTGGTTGCAGGATGCTTCGGGACTCTGCAGAATCAGCCTTTTCTTGAAAGAAAGTTCAATTTCCCGAGGAACAAAGGTCAACTCAATTTTCCAACCTAAGGTTTTCCAAACACCCCTCACATACCAGGTAGAGGAAAGACCAACAGCGCTGTCGAACCAATCTTTATTTGGCTGTCTGCGCGTCTAATGCGTCTGCAGGACTTTGGGGGGAAAAAATTAAGAAAACAACCATTGATGCCTTTGACACATGAAATGTCTACCAGGATCATTTTCCTAACCACGTTCAAGGATGATATGAAAATCTGACTTCTCAGGGCAATGCAAATCCCTCAAGTTCAATGCAGACGCTGCCCCGCCCCCTTCGCTTTTAGCCAGGAATAGATCATTTCTAACCCATCGCCCAGAGGAGCATGGCACAGCCCTCATTATCTCCTATCCATGCTTTCCAGATCAACCAGCTCCCTGCTATACTGCTGAGCTTTTTAATTTAAATGTCAGCTAAAGTTAGAGTGTGTTGAAAAAGAAAAAAAAAAAAAAAGCCAGAGCCTCACTAACTTTGGTTGACAATGCCAGTTTTCCTTGACAATGTTAAATACTAGGAATTCTTGCAAGAAGGTTCCTCCTTGATGTTTTCTGATACTGTCCCTAAAAACCTGGATGTGGTTCTAAACTTAAGAGGCTCCAAATTTCCTTCGTCTATGAATTGCCACCTCTCAGAACGCAGAGACGGTTTCTAAGGCTTTGCCACCTTGAAATGACATAGTAATAAGTACCCCCAAATCTGCCGTCACCTGTAATATATAGCCTTTCCTTATTTTTGGGTGTCCACTCCACTTTCATTTGGCATTGCTAATTCGAAGATGGGAGCCACTGTGATATTTTCCCTTCTTTAAAATGGGCGTGTTACCAATGACACAGGAGGCAGAGCCCTAAGTGGATTCAGAGGGAGAGGTCTACCCTCAATGACTTTCAAGCTTGCTAATTCCAAACTAGCTACACTGAGATTTGAAGTTGTTCAGTGGGCTTTTGGGGGTTAGTGAATGTTATTGGACAGAACAGTCTCATTCATAGCCTGGCCTTTCATTGCCCTGCATCTCTTGCCCATTAAACACCAGGACTCCTTACCAGTCATTGAGGTTCCGGCTCTCAGAACATGATGCCCTAACGCACTGCACCTTAGCCTGCTCTATACTTCGAGCTGGCAGAGACCGGAAGTAAGGTGTTAGGAACTCTTCACCTCCTGTCCCTGTGTTCCTTTACTTCCCCAGTGTGAATCATAGAGGCCACATTTCTATGAGGTCATAAACACTAGAACTCAGCCCCAAAGCAAGCTGTAGACATAAAAAGGCCACTCCCAAAGTCTCATTCCAGGGTTCTTGTCCTATTCCTGAGTAGAAGAAAAGGTACAGAGACCAAGAAGACCCTGAATATCAGACCCTGCTGCTCCAGCCTGGGCTAGCCCACTCTCAACGTTGTTGCTCAGTTCCCAATCTATATGGTTGTCAATTCTTCACAAAACCTCAGCATAAGAACACAGTTCTCCCTGAGCTTAGGGGGGTCTTCAATTCTGAAGGCTACCACACCATGTAATGAACTTGTTATGCTTTTCCTCAGTACCCTGCCCTTCTGCTGTGGTGGTGATGTTGTCTGTGACTTACAGTGGTCCAGGAGAGACAGTTCATGTTTCTGTCTTAACTCTGACAACCAAAAATACTTCCATACACCTCCAAAAACTTCTGTGAGGTGTAGTGCACACTTACAGGGACTAAATCCAAAAACTTCCAAATCCTAACATCAGACAAAAACTCAAATCAAAGATTTTGCCAGTGACAATCTCCACATGGGGACTCTCCAAACATGTCTCTCTGTGTCGTTCCCTAAAACTGCTCATTTCACTGCTAGGGTCTGCTGATTTGATGTTTCCTGGGGGTGTTAACTCTTCTGCTGCTAATACTGGCCTCTCCTGGATTCACAATAGCATCCTTATGGGTGGTTGGTATCTTACAATAGGTTTTACCATGTCCCCAGACTAAGCAGGGTCCTGGGCTTGATAGATATCCATTCACTTTAAGCTGCTGATTTATTTATGTATAAATAATAGAGATAAACTAAATCCTGTACCACTGACCAGTGGTTTAATAAGAAATACAATATATTGTAGCTTTTTCTCATCTTTATAGGTTGATGGGTGGTACGGAATGAGTACCCGCACTCTGCCCCCAATTTCACGTTGGAAGTGTAACCAGAGTGATGGTGTCAGGGGGCGGGCCCTTGTGGATCCCTGTCCTTATGAGAGAGACCCTTGAGGCTTGCTGTACCTCTTTTGCCTTGAAAGAACACAGCTAGAGATAGCTATTTGTGAGTCACAAATCCCCCAGAGTGTTAACCTTGGACTTCCCAGGCTCCGGAACCCCTGTTCCTTAGGATGCCCCAAGGCTGCAGTATTCTGTTGTTATCGATGGAAATGCCCCAAGACAGTGCAGTCCAATAGTGGGTCGTGACTGCAGCACTGTGACCCCTGGGAAGCTGGGTTCCTTTCATCATACTAAGAAACAGAAAGACACGGTAGAAGGGCAGTGCTTAATTCCGTTACTGGGGCAGCAGGTATATTAAAGTGAGACAAATCAAGGGTGCAGACACATAAACGCCCACACATATGCTACTTACAAACATGCATACACATGCACACACATGTGGACACATGTGCTACTTATACACACATACAGATACATGTGCTACTTGCACATATGTACCTACATGCACACATGTGAAAAACAAATGCCAGTATTTGCCAGGAATAAAACATTTTCTCAAAACTTGGTGGTTGGGATAGGGGCAATACACTTTTCCTTTTGAATTGATTCCATATCTGTATTCCCATTGTTCTAAGGATTGTCCCTCTTTTACCAAATCGGGTGTCCCTTCAAAGACATCTAACCACTGCTGTTGTTTCTTCCTCACGGTCCACATTCATTCTAAGACAGCAAACCCAGAATAAGCATTCCCTTCTTTCTATATGTGCTTGGGAAAAGAAAAGGTGGGTCGGCTTTCGTTTTTCAAAGACCATCTTTCTTATTCACAGTAAGAGACAGAAATCGCAGTAGAGTCAAAGAGCAAATCCAACTTCTTTCTACTTCTGTGGCCTCCGTAAAAGTCTTATCTTGTGAGTTCAACACAGACAACCTTCAAATAAGAGGAAAAATGAAAAGCAAAACACATTTAACCATCAAGTTTTAGACAACGGAGCCTTAGGTCACCTGCAGAAAGCAGATAGGGACAAATTCCCTGGGGTCCAGTTTGTTTCTTCTCTGTTTCTATGATTTTCAGCAGTGTACAGCTGGGAAGCATCTGACCTGCTCGTCATGTGGTGCTTGAAGATGGTACTCAGTTAAAAGGGAGACAAGGGAGAAGGACAGGACAGAGGGAGGGAGGGAGGGAGGGAGGGAAGAGGGGAAGGGAGAGAGGGGGGAAGGAGGAGGGAGGGAACAAGGAAGAGAGAAAGAACCAACTTCATGCACCAAATCCCTCACACAACCTCTTGTGACGGGGCATGTCTGGGCATAAGGAGTTTCTCGGGTGCCTGCCTGTCGAAAGCCTATACACGGGAGGAGTATAGGCTTTGTTTGAGAGCACGTGCCTTCAACAACTCACATACACGTTTGTAACATCTCAGACCTTACAGCTGCCTGTTATGTCATTACATCTGGACTTTCCACAGTCTGTGGGCAGTGGGGAGCAGAGAGTTTCGGACATGAGGAAAATGAGCCCCGCTCCACCCCAACAGCAAAGCAAAGGTCTTCTGGGATGCTTCTGGGATGCTTCCGCTTCCTCATCCCAGACAACTCAACTTCTGCTGCTGTGAGACAATGGGAAAGGGGCGGCTGCCAGTCCACGCCCCTCAGAAGAAAAGTCTATAGCTGTTCAAGCCATTTGCCACTCCCGACCAACCAGGTGGAGGCAATATGAGGATGTTACTCACAGGGACCATTAAACAGATACCAATGGACCCCAGTTTGTAAACTCATACCTCATCTTGACCTATACTGATCTTGATCACCACTAATATTTTATTCAAGTTAAAGCAAAAATAAAAAAAAAATACAGTGTTCTTTTCTCTTTTTTTTTATTTTAATCAAAAAGTTTAGTCCAAGCCGAAATCAATGTTCTCTAAATGAAACCTGAAGCAGATTGATGCTTAATTCCCTTTCCAGTCCCAAAGGCATCCCATGACAATTTGCCCATGACAGTGGACAGCCAGTCTCCCTCTTGGTAGCTAGGGCACCAATGACAGCACCCCTGGCAGGCTGGATGACTAATTTAACTCCAATCTGCAAACTTGGCCTCCCTGCTAGGCCGTTTAAAAACCATTTGCACCATCCAGTTCGATTTTCAAGTGTTCAGACAGATGACAGGTCATTTGAACCTACTCGTCTAAGAGCATGTTTTTGTATATCCTTATGCCTCGTATAAATCAGACCAAGAAAGGAAGGCTGGGCAGACCATTTGGCCTCTTCACGTAATTGTTCTGTCTGGCCTGGGTGGATGAGGAATTCAGTGGTGTCAGCAGTGCTATTGGCGGTGAGTGTTACTGGGGGAAAGGTTACGTGGCCGGTGCCTTGACTGCTTTGACTGCCTGGCTCAATTTTTCTCCTCTCTCACGTACACACCCTCTTTAATTACTAACAGCAAATAGCGTATTCCACACACTTCACAACATCTGTTCTAGCCTTAATTAATCTCTCACACCGTCTCCATAGCAACAGTGCTTAGCAGGCTCAGACTCCACATTAGGAAAATCTTCCCGCAAGTGAGTGACTCAAAATATGGCCTTAACCGAGATATGTTTGCATTAATTCTAGTGTCAGAGCTAATGAGAACTTTGCAGGGGGAGGTTTGCCTGGAAGGATCAAGTTGTATGATTACTGTGATACAAACAAAGGTTTTAAACCGGGAATAGAAGAAAGCGCTTTCCTTCTCCCCCCCCCCCACCATCCAAGATATTACAAAGAAGATGAAGAAGAGGGGAAAAATAACCTGTACAGCTACCTTTATGTTGCAAGAGATTCCTATGCTAAGAAGATTGATGACTTTCAGGAGGCACTGGCTATTGTTTCCAGGGTGGTTAGGAGAACCAAGTGTTTAAAGGCAGATCTTCCAGGGGTGTTCTGAGCCTTGGCACCTCCGACTTTAATTAAAAGCCCATTGTCCTTTGCTGGCACCTGCTTATATCACAGCCTGCCTTGCCAGCAGTGGCGAGGTGGGCCCAGGCTTTCCGAGCACCCTGTGGCGCTGCCAAGGGAAATGGGAAGCTAGCTCCTGAGAATGTTTTAGGTCCCTGGCCCACGCAGACCCTCCCGCCGATGCTGGCTGCGTTTATGTTTATATTTGAAGCCGTTAGGTTAGAGATTGTAAAAATAAGCTTTGGAAAGTGCCCAGGAAGCCTGCTTAGACATTAGCCACGGTGTCAGAGCCCTGAGGCAAGAGGCTTGGAGAACACAGGAAAAACAGGAGTCAGGCACTCACCCCTGAGTGGTATCTCAATCAGACCAACATCCATCCGTCGTTAAATGTTTAACTTGAGTTGCTAACCAGAAGTAAACCATTCACTGAGTGCCCAGTTCCTTCCCCCTCCACTGCCCCCATCCACACTCCCACACAGGCAGGTAACACGATGAAGTCTTCTGAGGAGAAAGAAGGGAAGAAAAAAAAAGCAGACACACGAACAGGTAAGTTGAAAATGAATTTTAACAGACAAGTAAGATTCCTTTTACAGAAAGAAAGAGTCCGCCTCCAGTGAGCCTCCGGAGTGGGGATAGCTTCCTAAATGTTCCCTGGAGCTGAGACACCATGGATACCGGGGAACAGCTGACACCTGAGCTGGCTGGAGATGGAGATAAATTAATCAGCATGGTTGCCAGGCCTAGGAATTAAAATTCATTGAGAGAATGGGAGCTGGGACTTTTGCAGGAATAGAAGACATCTTTAATGCTACTATAGAAGCAAGGAAAATTAACAAAGAGAAAGAAAGAAAGAAAGAAAGAAAGAAAGAAAGAAAGAGAGAGAGAGAGAGAGAGAGAGAGAGAGAGAGAAAGAGAGAAAGAGAGAAAGAGAGAGAAAGGAGGGAGGGAGGGAGGGAGGGAGGGAGGGAGGGAGGGAGGAAGGAAGGAAGGGAGAGAGAGAGAAGGAGGGAGGGAAGGGAGGGAGAGAGAGAGAAAGAGAGAGAGAGAGAGAGAGAGAGAGAGAGAGAGAGAGAGAGAGAAGACAAAAGAAAAAGTCTTGGTTGTTGGCAGTATTTAAAACTCCCGCCCTGCCCACCTTTCCAAGAGTTGTATCCTGGGCAGATTACTGGAATTCAAGTAATACCATGTTGAAGTTTCTCAGCCATAAAGCCCTCTTGAGACACAACCACTGAACCGTGGTCCCACTTGACATTCCCCTGCCCCAAGCCATGTGTGATCAGCCGCTTGATGTGACTGTTGTAAACCCAGCAGCCAGAGTCAGAGATCTATGGCTGGGTCTCTTGTTCCTGTTCTGCACAGGCCGATCTGAGTCTTGCAAACACGCTTCCATTCCTTACTTCAGTGCTGAGCTTGGAGCTCTTCCTCTGAGCTGAGCGGCCCATACCCCTGGGTTTTGGACATCTTTCCTGGACATAAGAACATGAACTTTGAAAACCTGAAGAAGGCCCTGGCTGGTTTGTTTCTCAAACACACTCATGCCCACCTTTTCCTCACCCCTCTTCTCCACACATGTTAGAGCGCTTGCTGTGTACCATTTTCTGTCCTGTGCCTGTTTCATATAGTTCTCGATATAACTCTGCGAAGTATGACTTTTGCCAAAATGTGCTCACTTTATAGATAAGCAGCTTGGTCCAGAAGCCAAGCTGAAGGCCTGTCCAGCTGGCAGAGGGCTCCTTTCTTGCTGGCCTCCAGGAGCATAGGTGGGACCTAGTGTGAGCCCACACTCTGTGAATAGGATCTTTGGGGTGGTGGAATCCAGCCCTGCTGGAGACATTTAGGAAGCAGAGCTCAGGTCTGTTTGGCTTTCCAGTATCTTCTAAGTGTCTCTTTTATTCTAGTAAAGGGATTTACTTTTCTGTTGTATGCTAAAACCATGACGGATGTAACTGATCGCAGAGTTCATTTGGGCTTATGGTTCCAGAGGGGTGTGTCTATCATGGTGGGGAGACATGGCAACAATCGTCAGGCATGGCAGCAGAAGCTGAAGCCGAGGACTCATCTTGAATGGTAAGCATGAAGCAGAAAGAGCAAACTAGAAATAGTAAGAGTTTTTAAACTCTCAAAGGCAGCCTCCAGTAACATATTTCCTAAGCAAGGCCATACCTCCTAAACCAAACCAAATAGTGCCACCAACTAGAAACCCACGTACGTGAATGTCCAAGACTATGGGGGAATCTCAATCCAAGACCATAGGAGATAGTCTGTGCAGAGGAGACAGTCTGGAAAGAGCACAATGTTTCTTCATGTCAATCATAAGATTCTGAAATCGTCTATCCATGTGCCTCATCCCTCTCTCCCTCCATTCCTCCTACCCTTCCTCTCTTTCCTTCTTTCTTTTGATTTATCATAATCTAATGATAAATGAAAATGGGATCTGGGGGCAGAAGCAGAGTTGACAAGAGAAGAAAGCAGAAACAGAAAGAAGGGCAGCCTCCCCCTCCTCCCGCCACAATCCCGCATTGTGTGCCATCACACACATTCTCAGCTTCATCCCAAAGCAGCATTCTGATGCTCTCTTCTGAAACTCCACTCTAATCTGCATCCTCAGGGGGATCCCAGAGACCCGTTTACTTCTTTTTCATTGCAACTTAGATCCAAGGAGGCAGACATGTCAATGCCCATTTGACTAGAATCCACATTGCTAGTAGAGGTTGGTATAGAGTCGGGAGATGACAGAATCTGCATTACACTTTGAGAGCATGCTAATATGGAGACCAACATTCATCTCTATTCCACAGTCTGGCCTTTTGCAGAACCTGGTCAGTTACCAGGGAATGATGGGTGACTTCATTGTTTCCCTGCTACATGTATAAGGGTGATTGGAGAGGCAAAGAGACAATTTCACAGGATACCTGATCCAGCAGAAGAAACTCATTGTGGGCACCTCCAAATGCCTGTCGCCATATCTCTATATCTTCCCATTGTATATTTCCAGACTTGGACTCACAGGTGGCTCTTTCCCCCTTGATGGAAATGTCTTCTCTACCTACTCTTTTTATTATTCAAGCCTCAGGCATCTCTTTCTTTAGCATGCCACCCCTTCCCCCCAGTCCTACACATACCAATCCCCAGCTGCCTCTTCCTACGAGTTCTCATGGTAACCTGCATGTCTCCGTGTCATTTTCTGTGCCATTGTTAGGATCATCTGCTCATCGGTTAGGGCAGAGCGTGCCTGCTCATCTTCATTTTGTCCCTGACAGGACACTTGGCCTCTTGCATGAAGTCAGTAACCGTTTGTTGACCACGTGAGTGACAGGACATTTAAGGATACAAATGAGTTGAAAGCTCACAGTGCGGGCACTTGCTCCAGTCTCGTCTCTAGCCATCTCTCTCTCTAAGCACTTACAATTCTCCACTCACATCTTCCGGCAAGCAAGAGCGACCTTCCTGACCCTTGGGGCAAAGCTGAGCAGATTTTAGTAATGATAGTAGACCCCAAATACCCGAATGGCTACTACGCCCTGGCTCTGTTCTAACCATACTGCTTCACTGTTTAATCTTCATGACAATCCTATAAGGCAACTGTCCTCGTTTTCACAGATGAAGAAACGGAGAGGTGAAGCAGAGCATCAAGGGAACACAGCCAGTTAAGTGGGGCATTGGCTTCCAAACCCATTCGCTCCAGAGCCCAGAGCTGCTGCCTCCTGGTGGGAAAGACAGAGGGGAAGGACAGAACAATATGCTTCTCATCCCAGGACAAAAGAATGACAGTTTCCTTTAAGCTTCTCCTTGAGGGGCACAGCAGATCCTTGTGGGAGACACTCATCTGTGATCCGGGAAACGGTACCAAGATTAGTGACTCTGTGTGGGAGTCAACAACCTCTGTTGAGTTCTTTTGTAGCCTGTTCAGGTTACTCCAACAAAATATGAGCTAGACAGCTTAGCAAAAACAGAATTTTATGTCCAGAAGCTGGAAAGTCTAAAAGCAATGTGCTAGGAGATTTGGTGTCCAATGAGGACCAATTTCCTGAGTTATAGAAAAGGTCTTTGCACATCCTCCCTATGATGAAAGGACGGTGGGCTTTTCCCCATGGCTTCTCTAAGCACACTAACCCATCTATGCAGGCTCTACTTTTATAATTGAATCACTTTTCAAAGGCCCCATCTGCTATCGAGACAGTGGTAGCTGTGTGTTTAACGTAGGAGTGGGTGTGGTAGACAGACCTGTCAGATGCTAGCTCTGTGCTCATTACACAGTAAAGACATATAAAAAGGGAGAACTTCCTGAGGAAGCTTGGACATCTAGTTACATCAGTTAAAACACCAAAACATTAAATAACAGCATGGCCAAGATGAACCTACGAATACTGGTAAAAATCTCAAAAACTGTCCAAGCTATCCTTAAAGTGTTGCACGGAGGCCTTGGTTTTCAGATCCTGAAGGTCAGTTGAGTTCAAATTTTGAAGCAGAGTTCCATGGGGATTTTTTAAACATCTTTACATAATCTTACTATTTCCATCTCCTCTATCATGAAAAAAATATATTTATAGTTATCAGAGCAAAGATATAGACAGAAATAACTCTAAGCTTTCCATTCAACGTGTATAGGATTCTGAGATCAGCTTTAATGGAGACAGAAGAAACTTTTCTTCCTAGGTGTCTTTGGGGTGGAGTGGGGCTCATGTCATTAGGAGTTTGCTTCACAGACAAAAGTGACAGTTTTAGTAAGCTGTCTGAATTTTAATGACTATACCTGCTGGGGAAAACGTAGTCACCAGACGTTTTAACACACTTTAAGAAAAGCATAGATATACAGGAGCTACAAAAGAGAACCTCTCCAAAGAGATTCTTTAAAACTTTAAGATTTGACCTGTTAAAATACACAGACAATTTATAACTTTAGGAAAAATAAGTTGGGATCCGAGTGACTGCTCTTCCCCGCACCAGGTCTCCCCTGCCGTTGCTGCAATTCTGGATGAAATTAATGGTCACCCCCCCCCAACCTCATTCCTTTTCAGTTTCCATTAAGACTGATTTGTGTGTGTGAAATGTGTGTTTTGCTATGGTCCTGTGTTTAATATTAAATTTACAGAGTAAAACAATGAGGCAAAAGGTATTTATTGACACTGACCAGAACATAGACAAATATTTCCAAAGTACAAGATGAGAACATTTCCTGGTTTATTTTCTCACAGAGAGCCACGGGTATTCTGAAATCAAGAAGTGCCCTTTGTCCTTCTGTAGAAAAGCCCAGGCAGGCAGCGACCTTCACCAAGAGCTAGCCCCTTTGTCCCTAAGACCTGCAAGCTGAGTTCCTTGAGGCTCAGTCCTGCCCAGCAGGCCCAAGGAAGGGCTCTCTCTTGGGAGTTTCACTATTTTACAGCACGAGTGTCCTACTGGAGGCTCTGGGCTGGGCTAAAAGATGGTGTCGCATAAACTCAGAAACCAGCAGTATTTGGTCAAGAGAGGGAGCCACAAAGCACGGTGACTCCAGTCCCAAGGGCACCCAGATTGTGTCCTGGCTCAGTGCCCAACCGGTATGAATAGGTTCTTAGACAGGACACAGGGGCTGCATGGTGAGGGTCACAGCACCCCAACTCTGAAGACCCCAACATTCACACACAAGAACCAAGTGAGAAAAAGTCTTTCCCGTACCTTCCTCTGCCTTCTTTGGGGTATCAAAGCTACTCTCAATAAACAACTACTGTGATATCAGAAATTCAGCTCTGGGAAAGATCATTCTCCAAATCAAAATGGCTTCATCTTTATCTTAAAATGCATTTCACACTCCAGATGAATCGGTACACAGTGTAATATGGAATTTCAAAGTGAAAACAACTTTTTCCGAATCCTTCGGCTCACTCAAGTGAAATTTCTCCTCTAGAAACTTGAAAGTGGGTGAGATCAGTTAAAGATGACACACACGGAGCTGGTTTTTTTTTTTTTAATAATTTAATTATTAGATTCATGCCAGAAATTGAACATGCATGAAATATTAAATATTCTTCTTAAAGCGATTTGGGCACAGAGAATCACACGCTTGAGGACTGGGGCTGAGGAAAGGTTCTTCCCCCAAAGTGCCAGTGGTTTTGTTTGTTTGCTTGGAAAAACCAATGGCCACCTGATCAGAGGTAAACAATGTTTTCTTCAGCTCCATCTCCAGCATCTCCGCCATGTCTGATCACCATCGGGAGACGTAGTTTTGCTTCTGTTATGAGTGTCTGTGGCTGAGGGCCATGCTGATTTGAGTCCTGGGGATCTGAGGATTCATTCTGGAAGGAGTCCAAATCTGCAACTGAAAGACATCACAGGTTACAGGAGACTCCTCTTGGGACTCACAAGACAGATGACATTTTCTGCCTCAGAATTAGGAAATAGAACGACCTTGTGGTCAACTGGTGAGAAAATGCCCAAGCCCAGGAAGACAGGAATAGAGCAGCTATCTAGTGAGGATATTAGTATTCAGTTGTGGGCACAAGCATCCTAGGAGTGAAGATTTCCTTCACAGAACACTCTTAAGGGAGTGTCAGGTGCATAAAGATTGGTAGCATTCACTGTTGCCAGACAAAGGAATTCCCGTTGATTTTTCTTAAGGGGGTTCAGGCCTCGAAAATGCAGACAGCCTTGTGTGCATCACAGACTCTATGTATCTTCCTTCAGAATGCTCAAGCCAAGAATTGGTCTCAGACAGCATGGTGGCACACACCTTTAATCCTAGCATGCTAGAGGCAGAGACAAGTGTATCTCTGAGTTTGAGGTCAATCTGGTCTACAGAGAGAGAGAGAGTTCCAGAATAGCCAGGGCTTTGGGAAGAAACCCTGTCTCCAGAAAACAAACAAACAAAAAACCCAACCAATACATGGTCTCAAGACTCCATTTATCTTGGGGTTCACTAGTGTGGGCAAGGAAGGGGTCAGGAAAAAGGGAGCTGAAGAATGAAGGTGGCCATCTACCCACCCACTACAAATGTCTGCTAATGCTACACAAAGAACTTTGCAAGAGCAGCTAGGTTTCTGGGAAAATCTTGCCAACTGAGACTGTAGCTGGGCTTGCAGCTTTTTTTTTTTCTGGGTTGCCTAGCAACAGCAGGCACTGTCTCCCCTTTTCCGATAAAAGCTTCTATATTGTGCTTTAAGGGGGTAGATGAAGGGGTGCTTTGATTTGGAGAAAGAAACATACTTGTTACAAATCAGTTTCATGGCTTTTTCTCCCAATATCCAACGTCCCCCAGGTAGCAAAATTACAAGCAAGCAGCTTCTAGTTATCATATCTGCATGGGGAGTGAGGGTAGGTCATCCTGAGGTCTACCTATTTCTATTTTGGTCATCAAAAAGAAACCATTATCACCTTTGCCACATTTTATCCTAAGCCACCATTATTTAGATAGATCTCATACCTGTTTCCACTCTAATGATAAAATGCTTCTAACCTTTCCCTCCAGACAGGGATTTTGGCTGCTAGGGAATGCATTATAGACAGCTTGGTAAAAATGAAGGGCAGAGTGTCCCCCACGGGGCTCTATCTTTTTGCTACCCCTCAGGTCTTTTCTTTTTCCAATAAGAGGTAGGGATGACTGGGGAGCAGCAGCCAGGGCCTTAGGAAGTAGAGTCGGGTCACGTGACTCTGAAGCAATGGAGGACCCTGAGGTAGGGAGAGGAGGCAAGGCTGCCTGCTTCCGCTTGCTCAAAGGCACAGGCCAAGACTTTTTTCTTTTTTTCCTTTTTCTTTTCCACCTTGAGAGTGGGTCTCTCATATCCTGGGATAGCAAAGGACAACCTTGAACTTCCAATTCTCCTCACTCTTACTTTCTGAGTTGTGGAATTCCAGATATGAGCGACCATACTCAGTTTATGTGGAACCGTGGATCAACTCATGGTGTTCTGAATATATGCTAGGTAGGCCGTCAACCGATTGAGCTACATCACCAACCCAGGGAGAAGACCTCTTATGCTGGGACAACATGACTTTAGGTCCTGTATCCCAAACACAAGAAAGGCATCATCTAAAGGCTGCTGAAGATGCGTCTGAGCAGGAGCCATCACACTTGTCAGTATCTTCTCGCCTCCAGCCGAAAGCTATGCCAACCAAGTCTTTGCTGTTCACCATCTCTTCGCAACTCAAAAGGTAACCCGCAGTTTACAGGTTGGGAAACTAAGGCTCAGGCTAATTCAACTTTTTGCCCAGCATCCCACTGCCGGAAGTATCCCAGACTGAGGCTCCAGGAAGACACCTCCCTCCTCAGGTCTCATGACCTCGCTCCTCAGTGGGCTGGAAGTGACTTGCCCAGCTCTTTCAGCTTACAAGATCCTACATGTCTAAAATCTTCTCTCCACTCACCCTCCTAAAAAAAAGCAAAGAAAAAGATGTACTGAGCTCCCTCCCCACCCCTAAACCAACAGGGCAGTCATTACAGACCTAGCAACCTCCCCCAACATGGTCAGACAAATGGGAAGATCCCAAGCAATGATTTCAGGCCAACCCGGGAAAGACTACAAATCAACCCGGAGGGCTACCCCAGCCTATTTTACCACTTAAAGAGTCAGGGTATGTTTGTCTGTGGACATGATGTTGTTCACACCATCTTAATGCCTCTCCCCAGCTGCTGGAACAGCTGATGTTGACACAAAACAACTTCCAAGGGAAAAAAATCTCAACACTTTCATCTAGCAAATGCTGGCAGATGGAACAGCTCACCTATGCTGCAGCAGTGCTGGCCAGCCCTTGCCAATGGACGGGCCAGCCAGGACGCACAAACCACTACAATGAGAATGAGAATGGAAAAAAAGAATCACCCATGGAAAGAGATGGTTGGGAGCTGCTTGCTGAAATCTGACAGCTCTGGGCACACTCCTGTACTCCATGAAGCTCCTAGCCTCTGGGATGAGGCAGAGTCCAACATGCCCAGGGGTCTGGCAACCTGCGATGTCTCATTCATGGTTTCAGGAGAAAAGCAAAATGTAAGCCAAAGAACCAAGTGTGTATTGGAAAAAAAAAAACCAAAACAAATCTCCTATCTTTAAATGATTGGCTGCAGTTCCAGAAGACAGAGGCACAATAATGATCATGGGACAGGAGTGTGTGTGTGTGTGTGTGTGTGTGTGTGTGTGTGTGCACTTGCATGTGCATGTACGTGTGAGGACAAAGACATAAAAGAACACTATTTCTACCAGGACTTGGGCCCTAAGGAGACTGGCCATCCCAGATGAATACTGTGTGGCCTTACGTCACCCAGGGGGAACTCAATTTCCTGTTCCCTGTCCCTTTGTCATTTCTACCTGAACTATGTAGGCAAGGTCAGGCAGTTTAATTTTGAAATAGAAGCCATTCTGTGATTTCTGATCTTATTACTGTTTCTACCCCTGAGAGAACTCTAGCAGAGCAGCCATGGGTTTCTGAAAGCCAGCTACCTTTTCCATATTTTTTTTTACCCCAAAGAATGTGATCCTCACATAGAACCTGAAACGGAAAGTATATTTCTTCAAATGGAACCTTGCTGGTTCAGAAAGCAGAATTCTTGGGGAGTTAAAATGAAATTATCCAGTTTCATTGGTGATCAAAATGCCTGATAGTTCATGAAGAGAAAAATAAAACTTTCTTATTTTTTAATATAAAAAAAAAGAAATCTGATGGGATCAGGATCTAGTGAACTGAAAGGCAGACACTATTCTAAAGAGACACAGTTTCGAAACTGCAACACTCTCCCTTTTTGACAGAATAATTCGAACCTCACCACATCTCTGGAAACAGAACAGAGTACAGATTACTAAGCCTAAAATAGAGACAAATAAACTGAAACACATTTTAAAACCCAGAAGTCTGGCTGAACCAAGTGGAAAAGTAGGAGCTTGGTTCGGGGCCTTGTCTGCCTCATCCCGAGCTACTGGTTGCACACTAAAACCTTAACTTCACAACCACATTGTGAGGGCCACTGTTGGTCCAGGCTAGCCCTCTAATGCAGCTTAAAATAGAATAGATTCTCTCAATCTGACTGGTATAATTCCTTTTTCTTGTAGGCATTTGGTACAAAAGAGCACAATCCTTGCTAAGGGACATGCGTGCACATCCCGAGATGGTCCCTAGGTGACAGCCTGCCTGTTGACACTGGTGGGATTGCTTTCACCCTTTCCTCTGTCCCCTAATACTGGAATTTCTAACAAACACTGAAGACATTTGGCCCTCCACTTTATCCCCATAATTAGTATCATTTTTGAGCCAACTTGATAAATAGCTATTTTCATGACCAGCCTACAAATGGACTAGAAAACATCATCGCGTTATGTCTACAATGAACAACGTGACTCATAAACCGTGGAGTGATTCAAATCTACACCATGGGGTGAAATGTCGCCCTGGGCGAGCCATGAAGGATTGGGCTGAAATCATGAAATCCTCTTACGTTTCTGCTTGGGTTCAGTGACTTTACAAACAACATTCTAGAGGTAAGACAAAACAAGAGAATGCACAATGCAATCAAATCCATTACTTGAAGTTGCATCTAAATTAATGTTTATAAGGGAGTCATCTTTTTTTCCATTCATCTGTCTTCAGCCTTCTCAACAACACATGTTTGAACAGAGCCCACACATTATCCTTAAAGGGCTGGGAAACTAACGAGTACCATTCACAGCTACGATCTACACTTGATCTCTGCTCTTGTGACCAGCAAATACAAGAGTTGCTTGCCAAGAAGACAAGCTCGTCTCTAATTTGGAGCCATTTAGTTAACATATTCTTTGCCTTTTCCTGAATTTTATGTAAATGAAAACATTTATTTATTTACGTATTTATTTTCGTGTGTGTGTGTGTGTGTGTGTGTGTGTGTGTGTGTGTGTGTTTTCAGATCGAGTCTCACGCTATATAGTTCAGGCTGACCTTGAACTCATGATCCTCTTGCCTCTACCTCACAAATGCTGGGCTTACTAGCATGTGCTGCCACATCCTTCAGGAAAAGCCACTCGCAATCACAGTCATTTTGAAATGAAGCATTAAACACTAAAAACACTATAACTTTCATCATAGGCATCAGTGCCAAGGTCTCAATGAACCCAGCAGCATAGCCATGGCTGAGGACCCAGACGCCCAGGGGTGCACCGAGTCTACTCTTGAAATCATTGATGGCATGCTGTTTAACCTTTCTTACCCCACACAAGAGAACTCCACATCTCCTAAGCTGTGTCTCTGTTCTTGTTTATTTTAATTAAGCTTTCTGATGTCTTACTACTACTTTCTGTGTCTTACTACTACTATGTCCCTCATGCATGTCCCCAAACTCAAAAGTCACACTTTCCTAGAATAACTTCTTCTCCAAGAGAGGACTTTATCGTTAGCGTTCCATTTCTCCAGAATCATTTGTATCCCCATTTAGTTGCCGATTCGTGTTTATACTCTGAAACATTTAAAAAATCATTTCCTGATGGCGTCACTGGCAATCATTATTTTTTCCTCAGGAGCATTAATGCACAACATTTTCCCTCTAATGGAAAACATTTATTGTACAGAGCTTGAGCTATCTTCAGAGCAAAGGAAAACCGGTCTTTGTCCCTAATTTTGCTCAATTCGATTTTCCACAGTGAAGCCACAAAACAGGATGTGGGCTTCTGAGGTGAAAAGCAATCTAGGCTTGACAGCTGAGACAGCGGACAATTCTAGATTAGTGTTGTGACTCTGTTTTTCCCTAGTCCTTGTGTATTGATACTGTACCTAAAATAAAGTAATGAGGGAGGGAGGGAGGGAGGGAGGGAGGGAGGGAGGGAGGGAGAAAGAATGTATGTGGTGTGAGCATGTTGAAATCATAAAGAAAGTAAATTGTGTGACAATGGCTCTTAACCTTGTGACTGGAATCTGGACTTTGGCAGTCTTTAATGTTCTTGAGATGGTCAGCATCAGCAATGTCATCAATGCCAACTCAGGGAGTCTCTTCTCACAGGGTCCCAGACAGTATTTTGTTCTGTGAAACAAATGCAGGCTAGGGCACTAACTAGAGAACTATACATCCAATATAGACTATGCAGAGAAAACTAATGACGAGATGCCAGAATAAACCCTGGGTGAAAGGGTGGAGATAGGTAAGGTCTTCTAAATCCAGACGCTCGGAGCTACAGTGCAGCGAGGCCAGACTCATTAGAGGCTGCTGAAGACTATGAGGAGGAAAGCTAGCAGGACACTCCATAATGGCCAGCTAGGCCAGGCTGGCAGCTGGACCAGGGCTCAAGCTCTGCATCAAACTCAGGGAAGGAAGCAGATGCTCTGTGCCCCAGGATGGGATGAGGAGGAAATGCACAGCTCCATCCACAGAGAGACTTCTGGATAGGATCGAGGCCTGCATTCCATCAAAAGCCTACGCTCAGTCAAAGGAACTCTATACAGCTGCAGAATACGTAAGATGGTACCACGGGGATACAATCAGCGAGCTCTGGAATGGGGAGTTTTTTTATTTCTTTACCCAGAAAATTCAAACTTGCCTTTTCAACAAAGAAATTGAATATTAAGAGTGTACATGAAAAGCGAGAGGCAAAAGACCTTTACAGTAAAAATACTCTTAAGGAAAAATGCCAATTAAAGGTAACACATGAAATTACTTGGACTCTATTTCCACAAAATAATCAAGGGTATTTATAAGACAATCATTGTCAATCACATAGCGACAGCTTGCTTTTAAGTAACAATTGACGGTATTGTTTTGGGAGCAATGATGGCATAACAGAGATGAAAAACCGGGTTCTTTCAGAAAATGATAATGAAATCTTTTTCCAAAAAAATGGCGAGCTGTCTTGCATATGTTTAAGATAACTCAACATAAGAGAAACGGGAACAGACCCAAGGGTGTCTGTGGGTTGGTAAGAGTTAAAGGCGGCTGTGGGTAGAGGAAACTCATCGAACGGCTTCTGTGTATGTTTGAAAATTGCCATGACTACTCTTAAAAGTCAATAGCCTCTTATATATGTGGATCCTAATATTATAAAAGGCTCTCTGTTGTGCCGACAGTACAGCGTCTATATATGTGATATAAACGGGACGCTGTGGTGCTGCATTAGGAGGCTCGCCTGCACGCAAACATGCTTACATCAATTTTCGTGTAACGGGATAACAAGTCTCTGGCAGGTCCATGTATGGGTTTCCATGTGCTTTAGTAAGATGTAAAAAATTGCCCATAAAATGCATGAGGTTAATTTGCATTTATATGTCCCTATAAAAACCGATACTGATTCCAAAATGGTCTTTGTTCTTGCCTAGGAAACCAGTAATATCTCTTAGGTGAATCCTAACCTAGAAAGCATCTCATTTGGTATCCTGGATCTGTCTACCTTTAGCAATGAATTAAGGGAGGTTCTTCCGAAATTTGGATTTCTAACCTTTGTCCTTTCTAGATTGAATCCATTTGAAACTAAGGTGCTCAAGACAGGAAATAAAAGTAGTTCATTTAACCTGATAATATCAAAGCAAATTTCCCGTTATGGTAAGAACAGATGTCAATACATTATCAGATGAATGCATGCATTAGTGAATACATGGTTCAAAAACCGGAACTACCTTGATCAGACTCACCAGGAAAACAGCCACTAGGAATTCCAATGATTTTTATCAGGAAGATTAGCAAGAGGTAGAGTAAGGGGGTGGGGCACGTGGGGAGGAGGGAAGATCAGGAGCAGAGTATGACACAGATATGCAAATATGCAAATGCCTCAGTCAAGACCATTACCTTGTATGCTTCCTGGAAAATAAATGGGAGTAACTATAAGTGAGTAGTACTTGTGTGTGTGTGTGTGTGTGTGTGTGTGTGTGTGTTGAACAGAGACATAAATACAAACACAAAAATAAAACTGATTCTGTAAAAGAAGTCACTGTTCAGCATGAGTCTTGATACAAATAAGAAAGAATGTGGTTCTAAAGATAGTTCAAAGAGACCGTGGTATTGTTGATAAGATTGGTTCTAAGAACAAAGAGCTGTCATTGAAAAGAAAATAGAAGGGTCTGGAGAGATGGCTCAGCAGTTAAGAGCACTGACTGCTCTTTAGAGGTCCTGAGTTCAATTCCCAGCAACCACATGGTGGCTCACAACCATCTGTAATGAGATCTGATGCCCTCCCTCTTCAGGTGTGTCTGAAGACAGCAACAGTATACTAATAAACATAAAATAAATAAATAGTTCAAGAGCAAATGGGGTAAATCAGGAAAGGCAACTTAAAGATAAAAATGCAGTTAGTCTGGTCATCTTGGCAGAATCGCAGTGGGAGGAAAGGGAGGGCAGGGTTGCAGGTTGGGCTCTGGCTTGGTGGCAGACGAGGGCCGGCCTGCACAATAAAGGAAAAATTTCTCTGCAGGTCTTCTGCCACCAAGTCACTAATATCATTTGACCTTTGATGACCATCGCAATACCTAGCTGGAACCTCCATCCACTCATTGGTGAACTTGGAGTCATAGTAGCCCTCCCTCTCCCCCATGACAACACGCAGGATAATGTCTACCAGTAGAGTCCCCACTCATACACTTACTCAAATTATGGGTTATCACACAAATAAAATAAATTTAAGTTATTAGGGATCGTGCTCTTCTGTCCATGAAAAGGGAAAGGTCAGACAATCAAAAATGGAGAAGATGGTTACTACGAAGAACAATGTGAACATTCTTTAACTTATAATGGCATATATCAACCGTCAGCAGTGTACAAATGCCAGTAGGATCTGTTTTCCTAATGTGCTATTCGGGCTGCTTCTCAAAACCAACAAACAGATGCAGGGTCGAAATTCTTTAATTAAAAAACATTTTTCAGGTTTCTTACAAAACTAATCTTTACTGTTTTTCATTATTTTAGCTGGAAAAGGTTCAACTTTCTGTTTAGTTTTTTAACGGGATTTCAAGATGATATATGAATATAAATATTCAGGCTTGTGGAAAACCACTAAAGGACAAAATCAACATAAAATATTGAGTTCTTATCCACGCCAGGCACAGTTCTACTTACTTTGAACATGTCTCTCAATCAGTTCAACAGCCAAAATCCAAAATGGCAGATACCATGTGAACTACTACCAAAGAACTTAAAGTAAAGCCAGAGACCAAGCTAAGGCACATAGAAAGCTAAAGCAAACTTCCAAATCCATGATTAGCATCTTCATAGAAATATTGAAGAGGCATTCCAAATGTAAAAGTAGAGTATATTAAACAGTAACAGTAAGAAAATTGAGGAATATTTCTCAGAAGTCAAAATAATGATAGCTGAGTGGAAAAATCTTAATGGGGGGCCAGGAAGATGGTTCTGTGAGAAAAGCACTCATGTAAAACCTGACGAACTGGGTTCTGATCTTTAGAGATGTGAAAGTAAGATACAGCAGTGCACATGGGCACGGTCCCAGTGCTCTCCCGGAGATATCGGAGGCAAAGGCCAGAGTCTCTGAAGCTTACAGGCCAGCTAGCCTGGTGTGGACAGGGAGGGAGACATGAAAGATCTGGTACCCAATATCTGAGTTATCCTCTGAGTTTCACATGTGGGTCATGCGGACACCTGCATGTGTATACACACACACACACACACACACACACACACACGTACATCATATGCACACATGCAAAATGTTTTTAAAAGTTGGTAGGATAAAAGCAGAGTTAAAATTTAAAAAATATGAAAAATAGAAAAAGGAGACCAAAACAAAAAGAGAATTAGAGAAATCCAAGTTCCATAGAAAAGTACTTCCTGTGGTGTAAATAAAGAGAAGCAGTATTTAAGGAGGAGGAGGAGGGGGAGGAGGAGGAGAAGGAGGAGAAGGAGAAGGAAGAGGAGGAAGGTGAGGAGGAGGGTGAGGAGGAGGAGGAAGAGGAGGAGAAGGGGGAGGAGGAGGGGGGAGGAGAGGGAGGAGGGGGAGGAGGAGGAGAAGGAGAGGAGGAGGAGGGGGAGGAGGAGGGGGAGGAGGGGAAGGAGAAGGAGGGGGAGGAGGGGGAGGAGGAGGAGGAGGGGGAGGGGGGGGAGAAAAACACCATTTCCCAGAGCAGAAAGAAACATGTCTCTGAGTGAAAAGGGCCCAGTGAATAAATCATGAGAGTTATTTTAGCAGATGATCTTACAGGACAGCTACCATAAAATTTACACAAGTGAGGACAAGAGATGGTTCTAAAAGTCTCTGGAGCTTAGCGGGTCACAAAGGAACGATCAGGAGCCAGACAGGTCAAACTTCTCAGCAGGAATCAGAGGAAGTGGAAAAACAAATCCTTCCAAATTCAACAAGTTGTGATCCTGAGTGAACTATTAAAAACTAAATGTCATGGTGGCAAAATAGATGAAGTAAACTATTTCAGTTCATTAGAAAATTTATTTTCATTACATCTTTTCTTAGGAAATATATCCCTTCGGTAAGCAGCTCCCCGACCAACACATGTATGTATGTACATAGCACACACACAAAAAAATATAAATCCACAACATACTTACATGCATATAAATCACATACACACAACATGCACACACACATGCATATGCATACACACAGACACACACACAGACACAAGCCTGTATATGTTCCTGTAAAGGCATATATTAGAGAGAAGGAAGCTGGGTGCTTAAGCGCATAGGTTTCCATGCAGGGACAAGCACAGGGCTAGAAACACAAGTCCATACTGGAGCAGAAGGACAAAGGAGACATCGCTCAAAATTTAAGACAGACAGACAGACAGGCAGGCAGGCAGAATGAAAGAAAAGAAAGAAGGGAAGGAGGGAGGGAGGAAGAGACTGAGACACTGGTCTCTTTCTGATCGTGAAAGTGTCCACATATAACGAAAAAGATTCTCTTTGAAAGCTACTTCTCTGAGAACAAAAATGCGGTGAGCCAATTCGAAAGGAATTTCTAGAGTGGATCTTTTGAAATTCTAGAACATAGGAGTTAAAAAGCAGCAATAGCATAAACACAGAAGTCACAGGAGGTGGACTGTGACAGGCTACTGTGACCACGCAAGGACACCGTCTCTCAGTGGTGAGCAGACAATGGATGGGAAAAACATCTCACCACTGTCATAAGCATTACGCCTGCAGAACATCAGCATCCTAATGATGCTGGGCCCTGAGGAAGACCAGAAGCCTGGGAGACACAGGCACCAACAGCAATAGTAGACTACACAACTGTAGAAACAAAACAAAACAAAAGCAGTCTGTCCGGCAAAGCTAAGGACCCCTTCCCACTCCTGAGTGTTATATTCTAAATAAACTCTCATTCATGTGCACAAGGACTGTTTACAGATCATAACTCGTAATGGAAAAGCATAGGAAATATGTACGGGCCTCGTTCATAAGTTGAAATAGCATGTATCACACACACATATAAATGAATACATTGAAGAGGAAGAGGAAGTTATAGAAAGACTAGAACAGTCACACAAACAGGTCCTAAACATTGTAAGGCATTCTAACTATGGGAACCGATACTTAAACGTTTATTTACAAATAGAAAACAAAAAATATCATTGGCATATGAGATATGGAGGCGCATCTGTGCCTAGGGAAAAGAGTGAAAACATCATGTAGAAATCATATTCACCACAGTTAAGGCGTTAGTCACCTCTGAAGAAGAAACTGAGAGTCACAGGAGGGCAAACAGCCTTCTCTGTAAGTCAGCATTCCCTGGGAAGAAAACACAGTGACCTGAAGCAAACGTAGGCATGCGCCGTGTGGCCAGCTGCCCCGCCCTCTGCATCTGCATTCTTCATGACTAAACCTTCTATACTAATGAATGCATCGGACACACAGGAAGGAACTGCTGTTGCCATGTAGTGTTTATGTCAATAGTTTATTTTTAATAACTGGAAAAACACACATGATATTTGTGAAACTACTGGAAATTCAATCATACAGTTGTCACCCGTTGATATGGAATCCCTGTCATTTTTTTCCCCTAGGTGTGATGGTGATGGTGTCAAAAACATTTGCATCAGAGATTCCGTGGAGTGAATATCCAAAATATAAAGCCCTGTGATGCTATATTTTAATTGCTCCAGCTATATGGAGCAATTCTAGTAGTGAGATTAGATTTTGTAAACTGGTGTTTATATTTGACTTTCAGAAATTACTCTGAGGTATGAATGTGTGTCTTAAAGACACTATCTATGTTAACTTTATTAAATCCACACTTAAAGCTTTGTTATAAATTGAAGATAATTCTGTTTTATTTTTGCAACAACCATATGTGCAAATAATCATTAATAGATGAATAAAATAAAATGTATTTTTTTAATAAAGGGTGCCTTATCTAGTAAATCTATTTATTGAAATGTCTAGGACTTAATATACACACATGGAGATGTTTACAATTTACTTTAAATACAGAATTGAGGGAGGTGGGACTCCGGATAAAACATGACTAACCATAATTTGGTGATGGCGCCTGAGGAATTACTACACTCCTCTGTTAATTTTGCGTCTGTTTGAAACTGTTCATGACACATCTGGGTAGACACGAGAAGTGCTCATCCCAAATAAAACAAACAGAACAATCAAATCCTGGCGTGACTGGAAAGAGGGAAGGATAACTCAAGGAAGGCCGGATGAAGCCTCTCACGGCTACAGGCGGTGTCGTCATGGTACCGGATCTTTCTCCGGCTCCTGGGAGTTTCTAAGCACAACAACAACAACATCAGAGCAGGCATTCTGGAAACTGCCAGCAGCTTGCCGCTACCCACACTCAGAGAGTTATGCTTCTCATTTTGCTGAGAGAAGATTCATTTCTCTGCCAGCTGAATAAGGCAGGAAATCAACCTAGGAATTTTACTGCTGCATTTACTGCTTACTGGTTCAGTAGAGGGGAAAGCAGCTGCTCAAACTCTCCAGCATTCCACACTTGGTATTTTCCTTTAATCCAGAAGAAGGCAAGCAATTTAGTCAAACACACCCTAGCTAATTAGTTCTACCTGCTTCTTCGTAATTATGCTATTACCAGACTTTTAAAAATGAAATCCAATTCTTTGTTTTCAGTGCTTCCCCCACCCCATTGATTAACTACAGAATGATGGATGTTGAAGAATTTGCAGGCCCATTCTTTTTTGAAAAATTGGCATTTTTTTTTTTTTTGGTGCAATATAAGGTGGTTTGGCTTCATAGTTTTTAATGAGAAACATTAACTTGTTAGTTCCCATTTGTTTAAAATGACATTTGCTAAGAAGCCAAATCCTGAAGTATCATTTCTAATTACAGCCTTGCGTTTATGTCGCTCAAAAAGATTATAATTTAAGGAGCACGGTGTAATATACAGCAAACGTGTATGGTTTGAGCAAGGTCTCACACTTTGGTTCTCTCCAAGCCTGTTATCATAGCAAAGAACACTACATTTTCAAATATTTAAATGAAAATACTTTAGGAGTTATATAATTACAAAAGTAGAAAGTTTATAGGAAAGAGGGGAAAATTAAGATTCTTTTTTAAAATTATTGGAACAACAATCAAAAGCAAGTCAGGTGTTGTGGGGCATAGCTGTAACCCCAACATTCTGGGGGCAGAAACAGAGTTACTGTTAAATTAAAAACTAAACTTCACACAAGTGGGGTGGGGGGTAGAGGAGAGAAAGAGAGAGAGAGAGAGAGAGAGAGAGAGAGAGAGAGAGAGAGAATATGAATGGATGATTATCTCTTTGGAAACATCTCTCTCAAGAGAACTGACTTAAGGCTGTCTTGTAAATGAGCACAGATGAAAATGGAGCTGTGTACTTGATATTATTTCTGACCTGTGACCCAAGGCCTAAGCTGAAGGAAAGCCAGCCAGCAGCCTTTGCTTATCCAGGTGAAGAAGACTCAAGGTTGTATAGTAACTTCCTCTTTTGACACAGATCGTTTCTTTGACAAACAATTCTGTTCAAGAAACAACACCCATCTGGCCAGCCAATTTTCCTCCTTCCTAGTGAAAGACGCAAGAGCGGGAGCCATGTTTGGTAGCCTCAGGCACTCCCTTCATGCCTGGCAGTCCCCGCTGCTATGCTGAGGGCCTTCAAGCTGCCCGTCCCCTTGTAACATAACAGGTAGAAATCCAACTACGTTCAGTAGGCGGGCCATCCTGCTCGGTGGCTAATGGCCACCAACCACCCTGATGCAGGGCATCAAAAACTCTCTACAACAGTAAAGTTTGCAATTGTGGGTGGCCAAGACAGGTTTAGGGGGAGAAGACGGCATCTGAACCGAACCTCAAACGGTCACCAGGATGTCAACTGCCTTTCCAGTGAAGTGTATAGCCATTGTAACGGGGTGGGGCTAGATATCACAGAGCAAAGGTGTCCTCTTTGTATGAAACGCAGGCCACTAAAGAGGAATCGAACTGGAAAAGCAGGGTCTGCAGTAGGAGATAAGGGAAGTTTTAACTTCAGAGGGTTTTTAAAACTTGGCGACCCCTAGTGCTCAAGCCTCCTTTACAGTTCCACGTCAGCCTACATCGCTGGCTTCCATTCCGATTCCACCCTGACACAAGAGGCTCACTCAAGAATAGGGTGACAAGAACGCTATGTTCCCCCATTCTTTGCCTGACCTTAATGAACTCTGCATTGGTCAGAGAAATCCCTGCCTCGCTTAAGGAACAAAGCTGTTTCTGGTCAGAGGGACAAAATGAAGACGAATCTGAGCAGCCCATTCATTTGTCTTTCTATATAAACATTGAGTCCCTACTGTGTATCCTTCACTGGGCTGGGCAACACTGAGTCCCTACTGTGAGACCTTACTGGGCTAGGCTACACTGAGTCCCTACTGTGTAACCTTACTGGGCTGGGCATTAGGAACTAAGGTGAAACAGATCTGTGCTTAGTACCCAAGAGACTTAACAGCGACACAGTTACTTACAAAACCTCCCCATGTTTTTTTTTAAATGTTAAACAGGCACCTACCCCCATAGTAATTCCACTTTGGGGCACTGATTCGAGAGATATAAAAACACAATTTACAAAATAGCTAAAAACTAGAGGCAGGCCAGCTATAATCATCAACAGATTACTCTGTAAAACAAAGAAACCTGTCACAGGCCCATGCAGCAGCGTGGATACATCTCAAAAATAACATGCCAGGCGAAAACAAGCCAGGCACACAAAAAGCTATGGGCTGACTGATTCCATTACATTCTAGAAAAGCAAAATTAGCCTGTGGTGAGGGGAGGCGAAGGTGCGGTCTCCACTGGTCTGAGGCTTAACTGAAAAAGTCTAAGGGGCTCTCTGGGTTGATAGACATGCTTTGTACCTTGCTATCCTTTCTATAAAACTCGATAGTCAAGTTAACGACTAAGAATATTACTAAATGTAATTAATACCTTGACATATTGATATGCTATACAAAGCACCACACTGTCTGGAGGGGAATACAGAGGAACTTTGTGGAAGGGAACCAAAGTTTCTGTTTGCTTCCACTGAGCCACGTGAGAGGGACTCCTGTCCCTAGCTAAGGATGTCTGGAGAGGTCCCTGGAAGAAAATGGCCCAGAGTAACTCTGAAGGAGGAGGAGGGTTGGAGTGAGGAGGTTAACGTATAAGGTAGTGGGGATACCAATGCAGGAGGAAACTGGTGGGTCATGGGTACCAGCCTGCTGCAGAAAGAAACCGAGACATCTTGACTGGATAGTTCCTTTACCGTCTATACCATCCTTCTTTACCATCTTTAAAACTGAAATTCTATGAAGCTGGATGACTAGAAGCTAGATCTTGCCTCTAGGGTACATGTAAACTCCTGTGCTTCCTCAAGGTGACCAACTTCCACACAAATAAGGCTGACCCAGGCAAATCCTACGAGGACAGAACACCAGCCCTTGACAGCATCCCCAGTGTGGGCCAGAGGTGTGCTTGTGTGTGTGAGGTTGTTGTAAATAAAACCCCGTCCGAAGTTCATTGTGCCTGGTTTGGGTTGCAAAACACAACCCCTGTAGCAAATTATGCTGAGATATATCATTTGGATTTCAAGTCTTCCCAAGGGGCTGAGGGGACTGCATTTAAAGGGTGTGCCACACGCAAGGAGCTGATTTCAACATTCAGTGACATCAGTCTTTCCAAAAGATGTCTTTAAAAAAAAAAAAAACATCCTGAAAGATGCTGGGTTGCGGAGGAAGAGGCTACGGTTAGACACACCTGGGAAGTGGCACTTTGGGACAGTCACAGAGCATGTAAGTACAACAAGAGTGTACGAAACCCTCCTGCCATCCCCTTCACAGCATTTCCCAATATTGTCATGGGAACTTAAAAAGAAAATCACATAATGCCTAAGACCAGCCAACCAGTCAGGCTGTGGAACATTAGCAAAGATGTAATGGCGTCACCCCAAATGGGGCATAAGAGACACTTCCCATCACCAGAGAACACCGTGGAAGCAGGCCAACGGCCCAAGGAACCAGAGACATCTCCTAAGATCTCAGAGCATTCTCACCACAGAAATAATATCACCAGTGATGTTGACTAAATCCTAAGAATTTTACATGTGTTGCCTCATGTAATCCCTACACCACCCACAAAGGAGATACAATTGGGAGCGTGAGAAATCTGAGACACACCAAATAATTTTAAACACCCGTTTAAAATTTCATAGATAAGCGATTGAGCTGGGACCTGAAGCCAGGCCTAAGTCCCAGGCCCTCCGCCTTAATTACCATGACAGTGTCCCCTCCACTGCCCAAGACAAATCAAGTTCTTTTTCCCACACACTCACTTGCTCATCCACTCACACGTCCATCCTCACGAATCAGTAAGACACCAGTACATGCACATAAGAGTCACTGTACTGAAACAGGCTTTATTCTTTATTGAAACAGGTTTATTCTTGCTCAGACTTGGTTACAGGCATTGGCAGCATCTGTCAGTTTCTCACCAACCTCTGGATGGTGGAGAAAAATCACCTCACCTGCTCTCCTTCTGGGGACATGTCAGGTCTCATTAAGTTTGTCAACATTCTGGCCCAAAATGGGCAGAATCCTTAGTAAGTTTCAACCTGACCAGGTTGTTTTGTTTCTGTTTGGTTTGGTTTGGTTTGGTTTGGTTCGGTTCTGTTCTGGGCTAGTGCTGATGCAGCCAGTTAGCCAAACCCTCTGTAAAGCACTTCTGGAATTTTTCTGAACCATACACATCAGCAAGTTAAATAGTGACCTCACTAACAATCTTGAAAATAACCATCCCAGAAGCAGTCTGTCTGTCTGATGAAATAGGTGCTTTATGGTGAGCATGCTTTGATTTATAATTTAAAAAAAAAAAAATTGAATTTAATCTTGGCCTCATCCTGTCAGTAGGATAATGAGATGGTTCCTGGGTCTTTTAAATGTAGGAAGAGATTGAATCTGGCATGTCTCTCTATCCTATCTCCTTATCCAAATGTCTACATCTGTCATCTGACATGTATAAAGAGGAAATATTTTAATTTACTGGCAGCAACATTTGAAAAAGATAATCCTTCTATATTTTACCAAGCATCATAAGGAACTACCACAATGCAGTAACTTCTGTAACCTGGCTATTTAAAATGTTTTATGTGTGTGCTTGTTATTATTACAGTGTATGTGTGTTCACCTGATGTCAGGAGGGGAGGTACATGTCGCAGAATGCGCGTGTGGAGGTCAGAGGACATTTGTAGAGTTTTTTTTCTCTCCTCCCACCTTTCTGTGTGTTCCTTGGATTGAGCAAAACAGATACTTTCACACGCTGAGTCATCTTGTCCACCCAAACTGCCTATTTTTAATGAGGATTGTCCCAGTAGTATTTGCTCCCAGATCAGACAATGGAAATGTCAGGCATTTCTTTCTTATTCACGAAAGTAACAGACTCAAAGCCAGCTCAGAACAGAGCAACTCACAAAAGTCAGTCTGCGTTTGCACGGTGCTTTACCTCAGGCTGAGCGTCATCTAAGTTCAAAAGCAAAAGCAGGCTGTGGGGATGGCTCAGTAAGTAACAGTATCTGATGCTCTTTCAGAGCTCTGCAGTTTAGTACCTAGCATATACACTACGCGTGACTCCATAGACAACACATATAGGCAACATATACATACACACACAGACACACAGACAGACACACAGACAGACACAGTCTTGGTTAAGTCTTTTTATTGTTTGGATGAAACACGATGACCATAAGCAAGTCTGGGAGGAAACGGTTTATCTTGCTTACACTTGAATATCATAGTCCATCATCAAAGGAAATCAGGACAGAAACTCAAACATGTTAAGAGCCACAAGCAAGCTCTGACTCAGAAGCCACGGAGAGGAGCTGCTGATCGGCTTGCCTCCTCCTGGCTTGCTTACCTGCTTTTTCATAGCATGCAGGACCACGGGGCCGGGGATGGCCCCGCCCATATTAGACTGAGCCCTCCCACTTCAGTCACCAACCAAGAAAGTACACTACAGGCTTGTTCACAGGCCAATGTTATGGAAGTATTTTCTCACTTATGAGTCCCTCTTCTTAATGACTCTAATGTGTCAAACTGATGTAAAACTAAACCCTACATATATCTATACACATAAGTAAATGATAAATCTTAAAAAAAAACCAAAAAACCAAATGTACAAACATAACTCTGTAGGTAGTGTGATGGTTTCTTTATGCTCAGTCCAGGGAGTGGCAGGATTAGAAGGTGTGAAGTAGGTGTGTCACTGTGGGAATGTGTTATAAGACTCTTATCCTAGCTGCCTGGAAGTCAGTATTCTGCTAGCAGCCTTCAGATGAAGATGTAGAACTCTCAGCTCCTCCTGAACCAGGCCTGCTTGGATATTGCCATGTTCCCACTTTGATGATAATGGACTGAACCTCTGAACCTGTAAGCCAGCCCCAATTAAATGTTGTCCTAAGAGTTGCCTTGGTCATGGTGTCTGTTCACAGCAGTGAAACCCTAACTCAGTCAGTAGCTGAGTGGAGTACTCTACAAAAAGGTTAAATACTCTTTTGGAAGATAACCAAACTCTCATGTGGCCATGGTTTCAGGCCACAGACCTCAGGGGACATCAATAGGCAAGTTCACTTCCTTACACTGTGACCCCATTACTACATGCTTACTAACGGACCACCATGTTTTGGATAGAATGATCATCACACTGTCTTTCCTCCCCTCCAGTATTCAAGCTGATGGCAAGTAGTTTCCATATGTAAAACAAAAACTGCATGCATTTTAGGATTCCGGTTGAACAGGAGCATTAAGAAACTAAAAATAGCTGGGCAGTGGTGGTGCACGCCTTTAATTCCAGCACTTGGGAGGCAGAGGCAGAGGCAGGTGGATTTCTGAGTTCGAGGACAGCCTGGTGTACAAAATGAGTTCCAGGACAGCCAGAGCTACACAGAGAAACCCTGTCTCAAAAAACCAAAAAAAAAAAAAAAAAAAAAAAAAAAAAAAAGAAAGAAAGAAAGAAAGAAAGAAAGAAAGAAAGAATAAAAAGAAACTAAAAATAGAGGACAGGCTCCATTTGTAAAGATCCTGCCAACCTCGACAAACATACATGACTTCGCGGTAGGAATAAATCCATTCAGACATTCAATCCACTCGTCGGAAGTAAACCAACTTGGAAAACCTTTAGCTTCTGTAAAGGGGGGTTGATTTGGAACCAGATGGAATGGATGCTAGGCTTGCATATTCTTGTTGCAAGAATATTCTAAAGACAGAAGCATAAGAACATTTATAAAGACCCACCGTATGTATGCCTCAGGGTTTAGGCTCCTGGGATTTTAATATTAAATAGGTCATATTTACCACACTAAAATTAGGAGGATAAGCCCATCGTAGCTAAGCTGTTAGCTCTAAGCATACATCTGAACTGACAAGAAGATGGGCTGAGGATTCTAAACACAGACCCCAGGAGCTTCTGGCAAAGCTATGCGTCGTGAAGGCTGCTTGACGTCTCATGTCACGCTACCCCTCATCCCGCCATCTGCAAATGTCACGGATTCCCAGGGTGGATGCATGCATCCTTTCTAAGACATCCTTACCAAGAATCCCTAAAACATGGTCGCTCACAATTGAGCATGATTGCCCTGAAATCAGGGAACAACACAAAGTCATACTCCCGATATGGATTCCCGTAACAAGAACTTAGGACAAATCATTCCGGAGACACTGGAACTGCAAAACTCAGAATCCACAAGAAAGTACTCAGGCTTCCTAGGACAGATTTAAAAAAAAAAAAAAAAAAAAAAAAAAAAAAACAGCATAAAACCACCTCCGTGTTTGGTGTTTTGCATGAAGAGTCTTAAGCACACAATTCCTGTTGTTTGTTTCTGGTAGATTTATGAGACTCATAGAGGGCCTTGCCCTCGCTGCAGCATTACACCATTCTGCGTGATTAATTGATGGCAAATCGCTGCACAGGGTGCCAAGATCACTGGTAGGAAGCAAGTCATTAAAGAAAATTAAAACTCCGCCAGTGCTTTGCTTGTGAATGCTTCCTCCGAAGCCTTCGAGCACCACGCTAGGGGAAGAAAATGCAGCCACATCTCCAAGAAAGCAGAGCCTCCTGTGTTTCTGCTGCTTGATCCCTGGGGTCTGTACTCAAACCAAGCATCTAGCACGCCATGTCTTAGAAAGGAAATCTGGGCAGAGAGCTATGGCGCAAAGGCGGTATTTGTATGGGGGCTAAAGAGATGGGGCAGTGGATAAAGTGCTTGCTACTCAAGCATGAGAACAAATTCAGGTCCCCAAGACCCGTATAAAAGCCAGGTATAGTGACATCTCAGTGCTGTGCTCCTCCGTGGGAAGTAGGAGGGTGCTCAGAGCTTGCTGGCAAGCTAGTCTAGCTGAGGTGATGTGCCTCGGCCTCATTAAGAGACACGTTACAAATATGGTAGAGAGTGAGAGAGGAAGACAACAGACTTCAACCTCTGGCCTCTGTATTTGTGCACACATGTGTGTGTACTGTATTCACACAGGCATGCAGGCCACATGAGCACATGTGCACACATACAAAAAAAAAAAAAAGAACAAAAGGAAAATGTTGTTGTTTTAGACTTTGAAAAGCTTTACTGTGTAGCTGTGCAAAGAAAGACTCAATGTTCTATCTTACATAGAGTGAAGCTTTGGACACCTACAGTTTTCTCTAAAATCTTCCAACCAAACATTACCATAGCAAATTAAATTGAGTTTTATATATATATATATATATACATATATATATATGTATGTATATATATACATACATACATATATATAAAATGTATATCTGACCCATTAGAGACTCATTAGTGATTTATTATGACAAATTAACATCTGCACAGACTTATTTATCATCTGGCCCAAGGTCTGATCACAGTAATTTTCCCTCCTTAGCCAGAATGTGAAATGTGTTTTGGTCTGGCAAAACAAAGGGGATATACTTCTAAAGACGACAGCACGCTCACTCTGCAGATGGCTATATTAAGTGTGTGATATTTCAGGCCACATTTTAAGGCTGACAAGCAGAAGGTCGTGCCAGGGAAGTCAGTTCACACTCTAGGAGTGTACTTAGCTAAACAACCCCTAATTGTTTTGCCTGGGGAGAGACACTGGACTGTTAAATAGGATTTAGCAGAAGAAAAAGAGCTTAAGACAGTGTTTCCCTGATCCTCAGCTAGCCACCCACACTGGATATATTGGTGTTCATATTTTATGTTAAAAAAAAATAATGCCCCGGTGACCAGATAAGCTGGCTTTGATGGAACAGTTCTTATGTGGTGAGTTGTTTATGTGTCTTCTCCCACAAATGACAGCAGTGGGTCGGTTCCAGGAGACTCAGCTAACTTAAAGTATTTTATGGAAAACACATTTTAACTTGTTTCCATTTACTGCACATGGCCATGTGGCAGTTACATGTACCATGTCCTAAATGAAAAAAAATCACTAATGATGGAAGATGTTCTCTAGCATTGTATAGAAATGTTTACACCAAGCTGACACACAGGGCTGTAGCCAGTTTTTTTTTTTAAGTGAAGCATAAATTCAGGAACATAGAGTTGAATATAATTGCCTTATTTAAAAGGAGGAGGAAAGAGGAAGGGAGAGGAAGGAGGGAGAGGAGGAGGGAGAGGAGGAGGGAGAGGAGGAGGGAGAGGAGGAGGGAGAGGAGGACGGAGGAAGAAGAGCTTGGGCCTCAGTTCATTTCATAAATATTTACCAGACACCTGCTATACACTAAACTCTGTGTGTGGTGTCTGTGAATGTGCAGCTAACATGAAGTTCTCCACTCATATGACGCCCATTCGCTAGTGGAGTAGAGAAGTATTACCAAAATTATTGCACACGTAATTAATTTAAGGAGCAAGGATGACCAGGAGCTACTTTCTGGTGGATCCAGCCTTGGTTTTTGTCAGTTTGCCTGGCCCTGACAGGCACAGATTGTTTGGGGTGAATTGGTCTTAAGGAGATGAAGGTCAGAACTTTTAAACCTAAGGTAGGAAATGGTTCATATCCACCTCGTTCTGTTGCCTGTGTCTGGCATCTTCTTTGCAGTAAAAGAACCCACCCAAAACCCCAAAGTGATTAGAAGTTTGTTCTGGGGATGTGTTTATGGGATGCATCCACTGGGGCTTGGTTAATCTAGATGGTTGCCTTCCATCTGAAATGGAAAGTTCATTTTTATTGTCAGAATGTCCTACATTTTGGTACTTTCCTTTGAGTCTATAAATGTGGTCGGTTGATGGAACTTGTTCTACTCTAGACAGAAACAACAACAACAACAACAACAACAACAACAACAAAACTAAACATAGTGCTTTGGGGCTTCCCCAGGAGGACAAGACTAATGACATACTACAAAGGCTCCTTAGGGCATGACATTGGGTATGGGTAAGGAGTAGGGAGTAAAAATGATCAAAATACATTGCATGGCATTCTGAAATGATTAGTAAGGGTATCTGTAAAGTGCCTCTCACGAACCTGGCATAGACAGTTGTCTCTTTAACATGTTCACATCTTCAGGTTTTAATCATAAGCTGCTGGTTTTCCAGTGTATTTTGGGAGACACATTCATGTTATTAGCACGTTACTTTTGAGTCTCAATCCGATTGGATTATTTCCCTAATATGGAAGAAGAGATGCTCAAGTTCTTCAGATGCCCAGGCATGCTAAGTCCTCTGAACACTTCCCAATCTTTTGTATGGATGGGAAAACCACAACTGTGACATTACACAGCAGGATGACCCCAATTCTAATGGCAGGCAGGCATTAGAGTCAGGGTCTGAACTGAAGTCTTTAAACAACTAGCAGCAAGTCAGTGAGGCAATGACATGCTGGGTCTGTCACAGTGTCAAAAATCATCAAAGAAAACCGTTAACACACAGGTTACATATTTCCTTCTAATCCTCATCCAAATCATATTTCTTGGTGGAGAAATCCTTATTTATTGCATGCAGCAAGGAACCCTGACATGAGAGTATCAACCAAGTAAGAAATGCCAGCTATGGTAACAGTCCCACATCCCATCCAAAATATCTTTTTTTTTTTTTTGTTAGCTTACAGTCGACCCCACAACAGGATTGGGAGAATGGGAGTTTAGGGGGTAGAGAATGTCTTCGAATTTTAATCCACAAACCTTGGGCTCTATCACGCAATTTAACTATTGATTTATGAATTCATCTTTTCGCTAAAACTGAAAGATAAAGCTGCCTTATTTGAGAACACAGTGATCTCACAAGGCAGCAAATGAGATCATGAATTCAAATGCAATCTGAACGGCACGAGGTGCCATATAGTATTACCTTGTTAATCCATCCAGGTGAATTAGTCGACCCAAAGGTGAATTGATTTGGATAAACATTCTAAGGCTCAAGGGGTTTAATCTTCCTCGCCCTTCAACTCAAGCAGAAGGTGGGGGGAGTTTGGAAACCAATATCTGGAGTAGGTAAACGGTAGCTCCCTGGCTGATTTTATTTTTAGTTTTGTGTATATGTGTGGAGGACTGCACACATGTCCACGCAGGAACACGCAAAGCTCAGAAGAGGGCACTGGATCCCCCCCAACCCTAAGCTGGAGTTACAAGAGGTTGTGAACTGCCAGGTATGAATACTGGGAACTGAACTGTGATCTTAGACAAGAGTATAACAAGCCCTCAACCACTGACCATCTCCAGCCTGAAGCTACCTGTTTAATTGGTAGCTTTATATTGGGACACAGCTAGTTGCATTCTTCACATATTATTTATGGCCTCATTCGCGCTACAGGGGCAGAGTTTATTATTTGCAATGAAGAGCCGATGGTTCAAATAACATAAGTATTTACTGCACGACCCTTTAAGAAAAGTCTTGCTACCTCCTAACTGGGTGGCCATATTCTTCTTAGGCAAAGCTTAAATGATTCTCAGTTGAACCCACAACATCTTAACTGATTCTAACAAGGGGATCTTGGTGGTTGGGGTGCGAGAGGAGACAGTTCCCAGAACCTGATTCCTGGGGAGGGCAATGCTTCCTGCCAGGGTTGGATCAGAGCCCTAACAAGCCACTGTGATTTGTGCAAAGAAAAAAAACAAAAAAACAAAAAAGCTTTATCTTTCAGGGATATTTAGTACATGAGTGGTCATAGACAACCCTTCTTCCAAATCTGTCGGTCACTTTGGTCTTTCTAGAAATGTCAAATATATGACACAGAGGCCACACATGTATACACATGCTTCCCCCCACACACACACACACTTCACTTTTGATGTTAAAGGTAAAGTGGAGCAAAGGCCAAGCAGAGACTCGGCCGCCATTTACACTTACTGGACTCTTCCTACTGGAGCAGCTGAGCAGCTCGTCCAACCCAAGTGGGAACCTGGGGTGCAGAGAGGAGAAGGAACAACAGCCACATGGCCGGCTTCCTGCCTCCCATCCGCCCGCCTGCCGGTTGGGCTCTCCTGCTGGGAACTGGGCTCCGTGTGTTAAGGCAGGATGGCCCAGGCCCAGTTGGCTCCTGTAGCCAACCTGCCCCCCAGAGAACATGGCATCAGGAAGTTGGCATAAGTGCTTCTAGCTCAGCAGACTCTACCAGCAAATGGCATGTTTCCTTTTCCTGGTACAAAATCTGTAAAAGGCTAAAAGTCAATCATCTATAAAACTGAGCCTCTGAGCTTACTCCTTTATGTTTCCGTTATGAAGTGAGTTACTAACCAAGCAGTACTGTGGCTTCTTCAGCATTACCTACAGTGCCAGGTTCCAGAGGAAAGACAGAACCGCCCACTGGTTTCTGAATGCTTACCTCTTCGAACTCCTATAGATATATCTGCATAGTAATTTGACGCCATAACACAAGTGTCAATGCCTTCATTGTTATCTCATTTAAACAATCCAAACCACAGACATCTAATAGCCACCAATCACGGAGGAAGCTCAAAATTCCCAAAGCCGTTTAATGAAGGCCCAGGCTGGCAAGCATAGCTTAAATGTCTTCCTTAGGCTGCAGTGGGAAATGAGCTTAAGGACTCAATAGTTCCGACCCTAGTTTAAGTATACAGTAAAGAAGCCACAGAGTGGAGGTTTACTGCCCTAGTTCCTGTATAATAATACAGGCTTGAGAACACAAAAACTTACGTCTATAAAGATAGATAGGCCAATTTATCACAATTCAATCTCATATATTTTAAGAGTTCAATTCACTGCCCTTACGTTCCCCTTCCTCCTATTCCCCCCCCCAAACAAAGCAGGTAAATTATAGTTCAACTTCAGAAGGCTTAAATGAAAATTAAAGCTTCCTTGACATCTAAACTATTGTAGGGAAGAAAGCCATCATCCTATTCCGTTAAGGGATTAATTATGCTCCTTAGAAGTGAACACATACCCCTTGGTACCGCGATATATTTGGATATATGGCCATCCAAGAAGTGTGTTAAAGGTGCTTATTAGTCTAGCCCCTAGTGTAATATAGCTGATGTTCTTCTAAGGAGAGTTGCTTAGCACTTGAACAGGCACAGAGGGGAGATTCTGTCCACACACAGGGAGAAGATGATCAATCAGAGAGGGAGACGGCCACAGAAATCAAGCAGCCAGCACCGGCAGCTAGGCACTCAGTCTCCAGAATTCTCAGGAAGCAAATTTCTGTTGTGGAAGCCACCAAGTCTGAGGTACTTGGCTCGGCAGCCCTTGAAAACTTAAAGGACTCTCCTTTCAATGCACCTTTGTCCCTGAAGCTGATGGAGAGTAAAGCCAATTTCACGTTTATGGGAAATGGCCCCGCAAGCCTCCAGCACGGCTTCTTTCCACCCAGACTGCCCACATAAGGTGCCAAGTTCTAGAATAGTTATTAAACATTGGCAATTACCAGATTCTCAACTACTTGAAGACTAAGAACTATAGCATAGCTTTTCATTTCAAAACAGTTATGCTTGGAAAGTCTGTCACCCAAAAGCCTGACACACCTATCTCTATTTGTTCAAATAAAAAAAAGAAAAGAAATGTGTCAACAACCCATTACCCAGATGAGATATTCTGAATACAGGGCCCTTAAGTTTCAAAATATTTTGCTGGGCACCAGGTTCTAATATGTAATGAAAGAAAAATTCCTTTGAGGCCAAAACAATGAAGCTGCTCTTGCAGTTCAGACACTGGAGCGCTTGCTTGCTTAGTGTGAATAAAGCCCTGGGTTCAATCCTGGGCATCATACACTAGACATACAGCAGCAGTGCGTGCCTGTAATCCAAGCACTTGGGAGATGGGGGCAGGCGTGGGAAGGCCAAGGGCATCTTTGGTTACATAGGGAGTTTGGAACTAGCCTGGGCTTTCTTACGTCTTCTCAAGGTACTCTTTTGTTCCATATCTAGAAGACTGCCACAAACGCACGAACCAGTGAGGAGGCTGGGTGAGTAAGAGGGCTCGCCACAAGCTTGATGATCACAGTTTGATCCCCGAAACCCATGTAAAAGAAACTGGTTGTGGTGGTTTGAATGTGTAGTTCCAGCACCCCTAAAAGCAGGGTGAGAGGCTGAGACAGGAGAATTGTCCAGAAGCTCATGGACCAGCTAGACTGGGGCACACAGCATGGCGGCAGCAAGAAAGACCCCGCCTCAACAAGGTGGGAGGAGGACTAGACTCCCAAATGTTGTCTCCTGACCTCCACACATAGACGCGGTAGACACAAACACATACTCTCACACACACACATCATAATGTGCAATAGCAATCATTTAAATGGACCCGATCTAATATTCATTTTACATGTAACATAATAATGATTCTTGTATGTCATCAAAGACAACATTCTAGGTAATCTGAAAGTGGAGTACTGACATTTTTTAAATTTTTAAATAGAAGACGAGCCTATGCGGAACAGATTCTAGATTTCCATACCATAAAATGCTTTCTTCATTGATGGATGAAAAGAGCAAGTAACAGACACTAACTGGATGCAGTCAGCATAAAGTTGTTGAATTCTAAAGGCTAAGAGGAATAAAAATCACAGTAATAAGATAAACTGACTTTGGCCGGGGGTGGGGGGGGGGGCTTTAAGAGTAGTGCCATTGGGCTTATAGGACCAATCACATAGCAATTGCTCCACAGAGACTTCATTGTTTAAAGAAATTCAAACTTTTTGTGTTCTTGGCTGGTGGTATCCCTCAGAAGAGGGCAAGAAAAAAAAAAGTCCTTAAACCAACCATCCACCCATTATAAATAAAATCAAATGCCAATTTGGATTTAATATTCAAATATCCAAGAAGTTTGCTCATGAAAATAGCTTCCAAAACTAGAAAGTAAATTCCTTTATGGTGTTACCTTAAATATTTAGAAATAAAATGGAGTTATTATTAAACATTAGAAAACCACATTTTTTTTTCTTGAGAAAAAAAAAATGTGTCTCCCGGGATGAAACTGAAGCTACAGGCTATTTATGATATCTGAAGATGCCCAGGTCCCAAGAAAGACTTGGCCACAGAAATCCAAACCCTTTAGAAATAGCTTCCAAATGGTAATATTAAAAGAGGAAGGGGTATAAACAAAAACAAAATCCTGGCCCTTAATTGTGAGTACCCTGCCAGGCATTAAATATAGATGTATTCCACTTCTCCTCCGGGGTCTGCTAGATGCACAGGGCTGCGCGGCTCTCGGGGATTGGTTCCACTCAATGATCTGAGGACACGGGCTGCAGAGACCGTCTGCCCAGCTGTGGTTCTTGGTGTTTCCCTTGCTGGCTGTGTGACCTCGGTCTAGTTGCTTTGCCTTGCTGCGTCCGAGTTACCCCTCTGCTATGAGATCATCACAGAACTGTGTTGGTGGCTGGGAGTGTTAAATGGTTTTCTCTGTGGAGAACCTCGGTACGGGGGGCGGGGGGGGGCTGCGAACTGACGTGTTGGGTAGTTACTGCTGCTGCTGCTGCTGGTAGTGGAAGAACAACTCAAAAACTAAACTAAGTGAGAGCGAACTGAAGTGTCCTGGGGAGGTCAGATTGAAAGAGGAAAGAACAAAAACATTGAAAACTCCAGTCTAGGTGACTTCTGAACATACTTGTGAACTTTATTTTCACATACATTTTTTTCTATCAGTCCTCCTAGTTCTGAAATCCTTATTTTTACTCTTCTGAGCTGGACCCAAACATAACATGGAGCCAGACAAGAGAACAAACGATTCCTAGGCTCCTCCTGAAACAGAGGCCCTTATTCCAACAATAAAACAGTACCGCTTTCATCAATCACAGTTAAAGGCATATTTAGAAAAAAAAAAATCAGCCTAGGACATCATAGGCAAACACAGCTAGAGTACTGTGCTCTCCAGGACTCCATTGTAGTGGTCGCTTAAAGACCACTCACTCAAAGATTCAGAAGTCGAACACTCTGCCTTGGTCTGAGTTCCACCTCAACACCGAACACTACGCCTGCCTGTGGCTGGCTTCTGCCCAGCTCAGTCCCCTGCAATTCCTGGCTCCCACAAAAGCATGTGTGGAGAGTGCTCAGAGCCTAGTAAAACCCCTACCAGGGGCCAGTGCTGCGTGGTTTTCAAGCCACAGAGCTCTGTAAGCTTGGAATGTGTTGAACAATGTTAGCTGTCCCTGACCACCCGTTTAAAAAATAAAAGAAACAAGAACCATTTTTATTCCACTGTCCTCTCTCTTCCTGTTCTTTGACTGTCTTCTCTCTCTTCCAGAAATTACTTCGCACGGTAAACTAAGCAAACAGGTTTTGACTAGTACAAGGTCGGCAGGAAACAGATCTGACTGGACTCCTATTTCTCAGCCCCAGGCTGAAGTTGACCTGCCTCCCTCTGGTCAATGTCCCGAGTGTCCTTGGTCTCCACTGGACATGTGATAGATTTCTTGAGCGAAGAGTCCATTTTCTCAGCATTTCCATGGACTCCACCTAACCCCTCCTATGCCTACACACCGACTACTTTGTGTCTAATCACTTCTTATTTCCTTGGTACATTTTTCTGTCCGCCACAAGCATCCTGCTTGCATTTCAGAGCTTGAGACGTTAAGGCCCGAGGTGAGAGAAAATGATACCCAAGGAGGAAGAAGAACACTTCTAAACAAAAGACGAGTGCGGTTTGACTCAAAAGGAATTTCTGAATGATGCCAATGCCAGTGTGCAGAACCACACTGACAATAGCACATAAAGCACTGCACATAACAAGTCAGTGAGTCCACGCCGCGAGGCAGCACGTGCCCAGCAGCAACATCCGTAACCTGGACTCCACAGGACAGAGTTCCAAGGTACTGTCTGAGAGGGGCTTCTAGTTTCTAAATGTTGTTTGACCCTTTACTTTTTAGTTCAAAGTATTCCATTGTACTTATTTATTTTTAATCTAAAACAATGTTTTTAAGAAGGATCTCATTCTCTCCAAGAGAACGCTACAGTAGTGACTAAGCAGTGTCAGGAGTCAGCCAGGGCTGAGGCTCAACATTCCCAGGATCCGTCATAAATCAAGTCACAGGCAGTGTCAGAACGACTGCTCCCTAATTGGAAGGAACCGAATGCCTTTAAAACTTTTTGTTGCTGAAAAATGATCCTCCCAACTGACAAAGTAAGAATATATGTTAAGCCCGGAAACGAATCTGTGTCCAGTTCTAAAGATCGCTATAACTCCTGATTGTTTTATGTTTCTGAAACATTGCACTGTGGGTGATTTATTTCCTATCCATGTGGCCAGCCATTTGTTTACGCGATTGCATACCATCTGTTTTTCTGAAGGGAGGTTTCAAGTTCTTCTAATTCCCTACCTCCCATCCCAGGGAAAACAATTCAAAATGGACCGAGATTTCCATCATTTGGATTCACACCGAGTTGGAAACCCTAGCTGCCCTTCCTTTATATTTGGCAAATGCTTTAATGGGGTTAGCAAATTGTGTTCTTACGAGGTACTTATGGGGAGACAACACCTTTTTTTTTACAATGATAAATGATGTTAACAGTTTCATTCTGAGTGTTTAATAGTACAACAGAAGACTTCACTATTGTTACAGGAAATCGCCCAGATAGACAATAAAGTCGCCACACAAATCCTGTCCATACCTTTTATTTCTGAGTGTCAACCGGGACACACACATCAAGACGTGACAGGGTCTAACTACAGCCGAGAATAAATATCACAAATACCACTTTTAAGTGGAGATTACTTAGCCTACTGGCCTAAAAAACACTGTTGGCCATGCCCTATTGAATACACTGAGTCACTGCTTCTCAGTCTTCCTGATTCTGCAACCCTTTAAGAGAGTTCCTTACAGTGTGGTGACCCCCAGCCATAAGATTATTTTTGTTGCTACTTCATAACTGTAATTTTGTTACTGTTATGAGTTGTAATGCAAATATTTGTGGTTTCTGATGGCCTTAGGTGACCCCTTGAAAGGGTCCTTGGAGCCCCCAAAGCGTCACAGCCCACAGGCTGAGAACCATTGCTCTAAGCCCTACTACAAGGCCTCATTTATTTAGATACTTAGGCATGCAAGGGGATCAGGCTTCCCAAAGAAACCTCCACCCCATTGCTAAGCTATGCTTACTGGGATTCATTCACTCTGCTAAGGAGCCAACCACTCAGAGAACAATTTCACACTGACATCATTCAGAAGATGTGTAAAGAATTAATTACCATTTTTACAAGACTCCTTGCTGTTTTCCTGAAGAGCAGGTCTCTGATGGCCCAGCCCTGTTGTCCAGAGTTCGGAGTTGACATCGGAGGGCTGAGAAACGTCTATCTTCAGTTCTGTTTGACTCTCACTAGTCCTTGCCAAATCAAAATGAGATCCACCTGGGGGCTGAGCGCCCCAGGGGACACCTGATGGGTTTGGTTTATTGGACGTGTTAAGTGACATGTGTGAGAAAGCTTCATTGATGAAAAATGAATTTTCGTGACACAAACTCTCAGCTCGATTAAGTTCCGGCACCTGTATAAAAGAAATACAGAAGAAAAATACAGTAATTTCTTTAGCAATTTGAACAAGTTTCATGAAGTATTAATTTATCCCATAAAGCCTGAAAACTCTTGTTCTAGAAATCATGAATTTAATAAAAATGAGTTTAGAAAGAAATCTACCGTTCACTTTCCCCCCAACCGCTCTAAATGAGCTAGAACAAGGAACTCCAACTAGCCATGCACAATGCATCTTCTTTTTAAAAATTCGGGGCAGAGATCTAGGCCACCAGAGGATCTCCACTTTAGTTTAATCAAAGCAATCAGTGCCTCCACGTTTGCCATGTAAGAAGGTCTAAAACATCCTTCAACGCACAAGAAGTTTGTAATAAACGAAATTTAGCAGACTTGAAGGGGAAATCAGATGCAACATAGTTCTTTCTTATACACCTGTTAACTTTGACAGCTTTATGCACTATCAGTAAAAACACCCATGCGGTGCAGAGTGCAGAAACTCTGCCCAGGAAAATGGAACTGTCAAGCAATGGTACGACGTATGCAGAGCGCACAAGGGTCTTCTGAACCGGTTCGACCCACTCAGTCCTTCCTCAGGGTGGTTCACGACAACTTTTAGTGACGTGGATTTTGAACTTGCTACATCCAACTTTCAAGGAGCAAATGAACTTCCTACATCAGTTGCTCAGCTCAACCCTTACACGTGAAGAGCTAAGTGATCTATAAAAACACACGTGCCATACAACATGATAGGTTATTATTAGTCTATCAATAATAGATCGTTTATAATGAGTCCTTCAAACACCAAGAGACCAGCAAGTGCACAATGCACGTGCCTCCAGGTCAACTCACCCTTACCATTATCTTACTAGGGTAACTCCATCCTTTTCTTAGGGTAAGGGTGTCTAAGAGCACATAGCTCCACCCACTAAAAAAAGTCTAGGATCTTAAGTTTTCTGTATTTCAAGTCAAGAAACATAGAAATTATTTCTAAAAAATATGGCTCTTTTTTCCAAACTGAGAAACTTTTGCGAGCTCTTCCGTAAGAACCAGGAACACAGATGTTTGGGTAAGCTCAGGGTAGACAGGGCTAAGGCATACCTCCTTGCTCCCTGAAGAGAAGACTGCTGGGAGGCTCCACTGGCGACTGTGCTTGCAGTGGCCCAGCAGACCCTGCTGGACACGCATCCTCTGTCTCTCCCTCTCCACCATCCGCTGGCCCTCCCGCAGCCGCTCGAGGCTCTGCTGATACTCCTGGAGTTGGTGGTCCAGCTCGCTACGGTGGCGCAGCAGCAATTCCTCCTGGGACTGGCACTCCCGTTCCCGCGCCTGCAGCCGGCTCTCTTGGGCTTCCTGCTCGCGCTGTTGCTGGTCGCATGCGCGGTGCCAGCGCCTCTGCTCCTGCTGGAACTGGTGCTGAAGCTTGTGGATGTTGGCCAGCTCTTCGCGCTGCTTTTCCAGGTAGCGGGATTTCTCCTGGTCTTGCAAGGGGCCACCTCGGAAGGAGAGGCTAGGGGCCAGGCTCTCCCGCTGCTGTAGAACCAGCTTGTGGATCTCGATGTGGCTGTCCTGGATGGTCAAGGCAGCCTGAGGGGATGGGGGTTGGGGGGAGAAGAGGCCAAATGAGTAAGTACAGACTTGGGTTACATATGGGGTGGTAATGGGACCCCAAACGCTATGGGTTAAAAGCTTCGTTGTTTGCTGTAGAGCTGGCGGGAGAAGACAGAACTTTAGGAGATAGGTTTAGCAGGTAGTCGTGTAGAAGTGGGACTGGAGTGGTGTGTGTGTGTGTGTGTGTGTGTGTGTGTGTGTGTGTGTGTGTGTTGTCTCCATCCTGGAAGGGGATACTGGGACCCAGTCCTTCCCTTTTTGTACCATGAGGTGAATAGCTCTGTCTACCTAGTACCCCCCGCCCCCACCACCACCACAAAGTTCTGCTTTCCCCAGAACGGTGGCACCAAGCGTCCATGTACTGACACCAGGAGCCAGCGTCAGCTCTTCCTCTTCTAGCTTGTTATTTGGGCATTTTGTCAGTAAGACACAAAGCTGGTGCAGCTTGTGGACGGTTTACCTCTTGATCAGACATATTTTTAAGACATGGAGTGCCCTACTGGATTACTTTTATATGCTGCTCCTTCCCAACTAGATCCAAAGCCCTTTGAGCTTTGAGTCTACATTTCCTAGCAGTATGACTTGGGGGGATTTATACACACAAATATATACAATAATATATACATATACAATAATTTATACAATATCACTGGCCTTTTGTAACTAAGATGGCTTGGTTCAATGACTCCAGTGGATATTCAAAACTGTTGATGTTCAAGTCCTGAAATGGCTTAGTAGTAAGACATCACCTACCCATGCCCCCACCTCACTCCCAACTCTTTGAGTTCCCTCTAGCTTATTTGCAACATCTAACGTGCCGTCTACACCCCGCTTCATTCCCACGGGGAGGGTGAAAGCCAACTGCTTGGCTGAACTTTCTGGAACTGCTCTTTCCATCTTTTCCATCCAAGGTTGCTCAGGTTTCAGCCTCGGATAAAAAGCTGACAGCTATAGCGTTGACTATTCTCATTCTTGCTTTTGAAGAAGGGACTGGCTGCTGGGTGTTGGGTTGTATTTAAGTCACTCCTTTGGGTATAAACTTAGTGTGTAAATTCACGACACTCTGAATTCCTGGTCTATTCTCATTCTTCTTCCGAGGTCCCCAGTCAATCATTCGTGGGAATTTAAGAATCTATATAAACACAGTAGTATCCTTTATTTGAGTCCCAAACCAGAAATTACTTGAGCTTTATATATTGCTTTCATGAAGACATAAAAATAAAAGTCAACTATTTGGAGACTTTTGGCAAATACTCTTTTTATAACATAATGCCTGAGAATTGAAGTTAATGCCGTTTTTAGGAGCTCTGGAAGTGGGTGGAACTAGTCTCCTTACTGCTAGGCTTTAGCATTAGAGCAAGAAGGTCATACAAAAAATAAATCTAAGTTTAAAGTCGTTGTTTTCTGGATTGCTAACAGGAGGCAGCTACAGTTAAGGAAAAATAGGAACTCTAAATACCAGCAGACTGGACTAAACATTAACCAACCATTCTGAGTCCATAGTATCTGACTATGAAGAACTTAGCAACATCGCAGGAAAGAATCGCCAGGATCTGAAAAGATGCCACTAAACCAAAACAACAGCAAACCTATAGTGAATACTCTTGGACGCTTTTCATTTTGAAGGTTCCCATTTAAAGGGCAAGAATGTAGAGGAACACATCGCAAAGGGACACGCACTGGGTATGAACGTTCGGCTTGACTCTGAATGAGACGCCATCACCGTCCTAAGGATAAATTCAAATTTTTGCTTCCTAAGACATTTTCAAATTGCCCATGTAACAGGCACCCTGGGAAGATGGGGGTTAGGCTATTGGGGTGTGTGCTCAGCAATCTTCTATATTTCTGAAAGTTCACAAACTAAGATGTTTTAGATTCATACTTGCCTTGGAATGAGACTCGAAAATGTAATGCCAAGGGCCTTTTGAAATAAAACTTGTAGTTTTAAATTTAAAAATTAATTGAAAAAAATCCATGTCCACTCTGGACAAATGCCTTTGGAGAGCTGTTATAAGAAGAGCAAGGGACATCATGGTACTGACCACTGTGGTCTTTAAACATGGGAAAATTGACATTAACAAACCACTGGTACCCTGCTGGCCTGAAGCAAACTGTATGTAGGTGCTACCACTGCTTAATACCCTAGACTCCGAGGTTATCCAAACGATAAAGCCAACAGACCCCATATCTGTATGCAAAAACAAATAGGTATTAGCTCTGTGTAAGGACTGCGATTAGCATAACTCCGTGTAAGCATAAGGAACTTATCATGTCTGCTTGAGGTTGGGATAAGGCCATTTTTTCTTCCCTCTCATAAGCATACACTGAAGACTGGCTATTGATTTCAGCATTTAACTTTAATTCAGGCATTCTTAATTCATTCTCATTTCACATATCTGGGTCCTTTCCCTTTCCAGCCTGTCTATCTTTCTCCAACACTAATACAGGGGCTAATTGTCATTTTCATGACATTTTCAGAAACAGCCAAAAGTTCAGCCTCTAAAGAGAGGACCATACCACGAAACAGAAATACTTCAGACCCCATATCCTAAGACCAACTCGAAATCTTTGGTGTGATGAAGGGAATCTATTGGGGACATTGATATTTCCTATTTGGAGTCAACACAGTGGTTCTCAACGTTCCTAACGCTGTAATTCCCTCAAAACAGGTCCTCATCTTTTGGTGAACCCCAACCATAAAGTTACTTTTGTTCATACTTCATATCTGTAATTTTGCTACTGTTATGAATTGTAATATAAATATCTGTCTTCCCTGATGATCTTAAGCAACCCCTGGGAAAGAGTCACCAAGGGGGTCATGGCCCAAAGGTTGAGAACCAGTGACTTGACATATTGCACAACTGAGGTCAGTAGGCTGCTGACCTTGTCTGAAGCAAAGATACACTGCCAAGTAAAGATAAGGGCCGCACTTAGAGGTGAACAACCAAAACAAAAATGGCTGCCCATCTTTTCATCAGGCTAACACGTCAGGATGCTCGGTGTTTACAGCCCCTGAGAGTTGAATGGACTTTGTAAAAGCCTCTCAGCTGACATCTAACAAACAGCTTGTTTGTTTCACACAATCAATGGGACCCTCAGATCCCCTATCTTACATAAGACAGTAAAGGCATTGCCACGTGATACGAATAAGATAAGAAGCTTACTGTTACCATTGTTTGTTAACATAGTTCCAGATGGAGACATGGCCAAATTGTGGTCCATATACCACATGTATCCCAGGATAACTCCAAATGCATCCCAACACATCTGTAGAACACAGCAGTGCTCTATCACCGTGTCAAAAAGTAGATAACCCTTTATCTACCCAAAGCAATAAGCCAAGAAAATTCAATTGATGTAAGTATTGAAAAATAGTCATAGTACCATTTTTTTTTCAAAATTTCTACATGAAATATCCCAGAGAATCTATGGGAAATTTTATTAAAACAAAAACTGAAGTTAAATGGGTTGGATGATATTAGAAAAAAAATACACAAAAACCAATATCTTTTATTCACAACCATAACTGGATAAGCATAGACGTATGTTTTTTGTTAATTTCTAGAGTATCTGTACGAAGACAACTATAAAGCTTCCAGCATAACCTAAAATAAGAAGGGTCTGACCCTGTTCTCAGACAGAACTGGTCAGAGAAGTCCTCCTCCATTCATAAATACAATGCCGATTTAGTCTAGGACACTGGACAGAGGGATCTACAAACCTTGTAACCTATGCAAACTATGTAGAAGAACACTAAGAGGCGCTAGTGCTGCTGAGCACGCCAGCACAGCCCCAAGCTTTCGTAACTGAGGAGCGGGGCTGGCGCCAGAGCAAGAACAGGCATCGTGCTTAAGAGAAAGTTTTCCTATTTATACGTAAGAAAACATTTAAAGCCGCCAAGACTCTGTTTTCTGTTCCAAATTTAGACTTAATTTACCTTTCACAGTCCTGAGGTGTAAACTATGAGCTATGAAAGACTAAGGGAAACGGGGAGGCCATGCTCGGCCCTGGTAAGAAGTAGAGAAGTGCAAGGGAAGTCATCCGAGAGCTTGTCCACTTTAAATTGAGGAGGGGCAGGGAGGAAAGAGGAAGAGAGATGGCCATTTACTAAAATTGCAAAAAGGCAACGATAGTAACTTTAGCCCATGGCAACATTCAGCTATGGCTAAAAATACTTACTATAAGGTTGCTGATGCTTCATGCTATCAATAACACAAATAGAAATAATTGGGACTGAATTCTATAGACCTGAATACTGTACACACATTAACAAGCATGCTGTGTATAATTGACGCCACGGAAAGACGTGTGTCACCAACGGGTGACATGGAACGGTCTAAACTGAAGGGATACACATGACATGGTAACCAATGCCTTTATTGGCTGTTTCCTTTTTTATTTTAAATTATCATGGCAACAGCAATTCTCTCTTTAGAACCACAGACAATGCACTTGATTTTTATCCTCAAAAATTTCTACACTGTAACTATTGTCTTGATAGCACTAAAAATTTCTAACCACCACAGAAAACACGTTGGGCGCACCCGTAGCTTCTTTAGTGGGCATCTGGATTACACAGTCTTCCAACTCACACCACCAGCGTGATTTCTATGCCTTCCCACAAAGCCGTTAGTAGGAGGCCCAGCGGCCCATTTGCTTTCGAGTGGTGAGCAGACCAAAGCACAGAGGAACATGCAAATTACTTAGCAGCTCTTCACAAAGGCCCAAGGCCAGGTGTGGAGGTGACACACATTTAGATGACAGGCAGTCATGCTGCACTCACCTAAGGAGTTCACTGTGTCGGGCCCAAGCAGATTCACTGCTATTATTGAGAGACACAAAGAGCTTTACGGTTTCTGAGAAGAATCGGGTAAAATGTGCCAGCACCGTGCTGCCTCGTGATTACAAAACCAGGTGAACACAGCTTGTCCGGCAGAGTCACACCTGGGGGGACAGGGGGCTGGCACTCTTCTAAGATGGCTTATGACCTTTCTTTCGAATGTTCTAATTTCTGAGGTCTGAAAATCACCAATGTACATTAAAAGAAACACTGACAAGGTTGAGATTGCAGGAGAGTCATTACCTGAAGGCTGTAGAGGAGACGCGTTAAATTCTGTATCGCTTGTATAATCTGGGGGTATAAAAAGATTACACGTGTCAAGTTCTTGAAAAGCTTCCTTAGCTACAATTTGAGAACGGACGGTATATGTTTAAAGCATGTGTAGCTCACCTCTGACTGTGAAGAACCTGAGAAACTTCTATATTCCACCTAAAATACATAAAAACACAGGAAAATGAACCGCCACCCGACTTTTGAAAGCTATCAAGTATTCCTGACCTATATGAGCTTCCCTGTCTAAACTCCGTTACCTTGGCTACGGTAACTATCTCCTCCCAGGCTGGAGAATTAGGAAGCCATTCGACAATACAGGTCTCAACTCATTCAAACTCAGAGATGTCTGACAACTCTTACCCAACTGTCCCTTAAAATGGCATAGATGATGGTAAAGAAATTTCAGGAAAGGCTGCTGTACCATGTTCTCTGGAGGCTACAGACCATCACAGGGACTCTAGGTCCCCAACGTCAATGTTGGAGAATCATGACACCCGAGTAGCAGTGGTTAAAGAGAGATGGCCCCAGGGAAGCACTCAGTTGGTGTCTCAGATTCCACCTCAATTCATCACCAGCCAGCTCAAAACCCGCGAGTGAAGCCCGAGGACGCCGGCCATCTTGTCCTTGGGGATGGGGCCTATGCGTCAGACATTGTCTCTTTCACACCAATGAACATCAGGGAATATGTAGATACTGATTAAAACAATTTTTGTTCCAAAAACTGCGTTAAGCATTTGTTTTTCTGTCATCTGTCTTCTCTCATTAGTAAACCAACGAATAGTAAGAATTTGTGCATTTAATATTACATCTGCAAACCTAAGGATGGTGCTTAACGTTGTAAGGGACTCAACCAACACATGACTGTAAGCTGTACTCGTTCCAATGCTCTTTAATGAGCAGCAATGAATGCTACAAAGTCCACATTTTAGGAGAGAGGAAGCCATCCATTTCCGCAGCCTCTAAGAGCCCCAGCCTCCTGTATGAGGCTTGCTTTTGTCTGAGCACTAAAGAAAGTCAACCTCGGTTCACCTTGTGGCTTAAAGGAGACACTTAGCTTAAGCTGGTGACGAGTGAGCCCAATCTCCTTTTCCTTCACACTGTCAGTACAGATTGTGTTGCTAATCAGTCCCTTAACAGGGAAAGGGCAAAGGTAGAAGAGAGAGATACCACGTCAGTACTTTAGAACTGTGCACAAGTGTGTGAGAAGATACCAGTGGCCCATCCACTGCTTTTGTGCAAAACAAAACAAAAACATGATATTTCTAAGTTTTATATTCTATATAAAAAGAAGCGAAATGTAGAAATGAGTTGGACTGTACTACATTTGGTGACTTACTGCTCAAACCTCTGGGTTTGGAAAGTGTACATCATCTTTTTAATGGACTTCATGTGCCACCTGGTGGTTCTACTGCATAACTACAGTTGGTCATCGAGAGGAGAATTTCTACCCTTGTGTTATTGTTTTTAATTTTTTTCAGAATTTTGTTTTAACCTCATCTTTTTAAGGACACTAATACCAAGACATCCACTATATACTTGTTTAAAGCTTTAGCCAAGCGGTCTTTCTATAAGTCTGTTTATATCCATTCTCAAAGGCCCCACCAAGTGTCAGGTTTTCCAGAGGTTAATAGAGAAACCTGAACTCACCTCTCCACCTGTAACTGAGTGAGGAGCAGGAGTCAAGCCATTTTCTGTGCAGAATTAAGCTGCCATCAACCAATTATCTTTCCTCCCTAAAAAAAACCTAGGAGCAATTGAAAACTACTCGCTTCATGTTTCAAAGTGAAGATCACATGGAAAAGCAGGGACAGTTTAAGACAAACTAAGTCGAAGCTTTCAATCAGAGTAATAGAGTAAAATTCTGTATCCATAATTTAACTTGGGCCTCTGAGGTTTGCAAATGAATACTAAATCAGAGCTGAATTTTCTGTGAAATTCTGAAAGCCAGACTTGGTTCTGCCCTATGTATGTCACATATCTAGAAAACAAAATAGTAAGATGTTGCATCTATAACATACATATCCTATAGTCCCACACTGGTGCACATCGATACTTGGAGATGGAGCTAAATCAATGCTAGACAAAGTAAACACTCTTGACCTGGCTTCCCCCTCCCAGAAGCACAGTGTTATTCCTCCCCTGCTTATGAAATCACACGCGTGAAGTTAATAGAAAGCTGTCCGCATGTAATTTCTACAGAGTGAGTTACAGCTTCCATATATCAAGAATCAGAGAACACAGGCAAAAGGTTATGTGGATTCCAAGTCTGCGAGAGGAAGGTGGAGAACAGGTGAGGAGTGGAGGGTCACAGTAGAGATCAGAAGCAAGACCATCCCAAAGTGGAAATCGGTTCGGCTCCGAGGGCGCCATCTGGTGGTGAGCCTTCCCAGTGTCAGGGCCACCTCGCGAACAGACACTTGCCAGAAGTGGTGAGGAAAAGCAGAGGTTTGCAGTGCAGAAAGGAAGCCGTAAGTCAAAGAGCGCAGACACACATGAGGGTTTTCAAGCTTTGTGTTTTGGTTTTTAATAACTTTTCAGTATTTTTTAACATTTACATGATATAGAAAGAACACAAATATTTAAAGTAGTAGCTTAGAAAGTTTCAATGTAGATATTTAAATGGATCAGAAACCACTCAGAAAAAGTATTTTCAATCCACTCACTGCCTGAGAGCTGAAGTTACTTTGTATACAAAGCAATGGGTTCTGGTTTCTAGCAAGTTGGTTAACAATCAACAATACCTTCTCCCCTGCATCAGAGACCGCCAAGTCGGTTACCACACCCTGGAGCCCGGGATCCACATCCCAACAGCCTCTTCCTTCTGTCCCTTCTGTGACTAATGCTGGAAGCATGCCATTGAGACAGAAACAAAAAGGACAACATCAAACATCAGCCGGCCAATTGGGTTCTTCTGTTCACAACTGAAGCACACTTCAAAAAACAAAGAAGTATCAGAAGATCATAAATACACACTGAATGCTCCTACGGGGGCGCTAGAGATCGCAAGGAAGCCCGCAGTCCCTGCTCTCCTGGAGCTTACAGGCTAAGACATACCAAGCAGCATCCTTGGCCACCCATGTTTTTAATTGTACTTCGTTCCTGGGCTCATGTGTCCATGTGCTGTTTGTGGTACCGAGTCTACATCTCGCTTTCATTTAATAGGAAAAAGCCTCCTGGGAAAGAAGTAATTTAAAACAGGTGCCCAGTGGACTAAAAGCATGGTCTCTTGGCAGACCCAAGTCCGTAAACGGCTCCCTCGTGGCCAGGACAGGAGCAGCAGCTGATGGACAAGGTTTAGAAGGCAGGTCCAGAGGCAAAGGGGATACTGTTCTAAGAAGGCTGGAGGCGGCTACTGCTTTATGGTTTCAGAGTCATCAAAACCGAGAGCCTGCCTCAGTTTCTCCTCATTTCCGGCTTTGCTTACGTTTCCCACTAAAGTTTTAACACTGTAAATACTGTACGTTTAACCTAGGAAAACACAGAAACCGGTCCAGAGATGTTAAGTACCAAATGCAAATTTACCTTTACTGGTAAAACCTCTGTCAGCAGGATTTCATCATTTCTTGGAGGAGGATGTGAACTCAGTAAAGACTTAAGCTACGTTCACCTTTTACTAATTCTAACCAGGCCTCCCACCGCTGGGTCGCACATACACTTCACTGGAGCTATATCTGACCAGGACCCTGACCAAAATATTCATTTTGTGATGCTTATAAACTTCTTTTAAAATATGGCGTCATTATGCATCTTTATTTATTTCTAACAAGGGACTGCCCTTTTCTCTTTGTTTAAATTCTAAAAATCACTTATATCACCATTAGAAAATAACAGCTGTCCAGGGTTCCAAAAATCCCTTCTAAACCAGAGTTTTGTGTGAGTGGGGACCATCTCACACAAACCAAGGGGAAATCCAAGGTCACCAGGTGCAAGCTGAGTACTTCTTAGGCAATGGTGTTGGAGGGACAATTTATAGCAACTTTTCCTAACTCCTAAAGAGATGTTCAAGCCATTTACCAACAAGGAACCAGTCTGCTCCTCTTCCCCACTTCCTCACACTAACAGCTAAACGCTGAAGGAATTTGGTATGGGCCGAGCAGAGGTAGAAGGTTGGGGCTTCCACAAGCTTCCGGTTCCCCCCCCCCGCCCCCCGCCCCAGGTGTAGCCCCAGAGTGGGCAACAGGGTCTCCGCTGGACTGACCATTCTAGACAGTAGATCATAATAGTCTCCTTTGGTAAGTATGCGGATGAGCTCGGCTTGTAACCTCAGACTGGCATGGCTTGCTCCACAAAGACCCCCCTTGAAGCCCACTGCGAGGCCACTCTGATCCCAGGCCTTCTTTAAGGAATAGTCTTCTGCCCTTAACAAGGGTATAGAGACCAAACTCCCAGAGCACCATGTTCCAAGCCAAGCCAAAATGGACAGCCTGTGGCAAATGGCGTCACCCCATGCCTCCCCGCCTGATCCTAGGCTGTTCTAGGTCTAGTAAATGAGTGTCCCTTTGGAAGGCTCCGAAATGTAGATTCTGACAGGGAGAACCTGGCTGGAGGGAGGAGAGGACCTGGCCACTGCTCCAAACAGCTGCAGGGCCACAGAGGAGCCCCCAGCTGTCCCTGGGGCGGGGCTGAGAGCGGCATTCCCTCAGTATTTTTAGAGAGCACTTCCTCAATGGCATAATGAGGCTCTTCTAAAGGAAATCACCCAGAGCAGTACAACTCCCCTGGTGAAATCTGGCCATTTGAAATGAAAAACATATGTGCAAGTTCTGAAAATAGAAAGCCAGGATTAAACAGAGCAGAATTGGAGAGGGGAAAATAATTTTGGGTGCTTGTAATAAAATAAAACAACAACAAAAAAAATTAGTAGAACTAAAAAGTTATACTGCTTCTAGGCATTCTACTAAACCAGGGGATTTGTTAGAGAAATTCTGAAACACAACGACTGTGGTAGCGCACACCTAACCTATAATTCTCGCACTTGGGAGAATAAGAAATTCGAGAATTCAAGGCCATTCTCAACTACAAGAGTAAATTTAAGACCAATATGTTAGCCACATGGGACCATGTCTAAATTAAATAAAAGCAGCTATTGCAGACATTTTCTTTCCGAGTAAGGTTTTTACCATCTTCACATAAAAACTATACTCTTTATACTCTTAGAATCCTTTTTGGAATTCCATATTTAGCGTATATTTAGCATACTATACATAAACCAGCATAATTGGGCTCTGAGACATTGCTAAGCTCATTGTCTACCTTATTATTCTTAAAATATATCGACAGCTGGGTATGATGGCGTACACCTGTAAGTTCAGCATGTCTGAGGCAGGAGGATCATAAACTGAGATCTGCTCAAAATGCAGAATATATCCCAACATGAAGAAGACTCTCTTGGGGGTCTGAGGGTGTGGCTCGGTGGGAGACTGCATGCCTGGCATGTCCAAGGCTTTGGGTTCTATCATCCTGGGACCATAAAAACCAACAAAGAACTGTTTGGCAATTGTGTCTATAATGCTGCCACCAAACCCCATGTTCATGTGTGCATCTGTATGTCATGGGGGGAGGGGAGGCCTTCTAGCTTTCTGAGTTATGATTCATTCCTAAGTTGACGCCCAGAAGATTATACACTCAAAAACTTGTTCCCTTAATGGATTGCAGAGACCCTTTAAAAAAAAAAAAAGGTTTGGAAGTCCTTTTGAAAATTCATCCAAGACGTCATGAAACCCTAGGCAGGGTATGATTTGGGGGAGATGCAATGCTTAGCCGGAGGACAGCACAGTGCAGCCTACCAATATAAGTCTTTGTCCTTGAAAGACAAGTGCCATTAATTGTCACATAGAATATCCATTTATGGCCAGCATGGTTAGTCTCAAGTTTTGTTTTTCTAATTACAAAAATATACATCAAGTTCCCCTGAAATCAGGGGGCTACTGCTTTTGTTTTGTGTGACCACTGTGTGCCCCTGGGGGGCAGGCTCTGTGCACTGTGTGCGCAGGCTCGAGGCGAAGGCCTGTACTGTCACTTACAAGCAGTCTGCGATGCTGGTTCGCCCTGTGTACTGGGTGTGTCCATCAGGACAGCCCCGCCAGGGCCTTCTTCAGATGACTGGCTTACATCACCCATCTTTGAAGCCTTCACGGCAACTTGCAGACTCTCAGCTAAGGAGGAGAAAAATAAAACCAAATTTAAGCAATAAATATACAGAGAGATATTGTTCAGTTTACCACGTGTGCCGAACCCACAGCAGGCGAGCTGCATGTGCCCCAGGCTATAATGAATACAACTCGATGCAAAGCTCTAAACTTACTTAAACACGTTCTGAGATTGTTTGTGAATTAATTAACTTGATTGAAACTCTGCCACTGGGCTCTTAAGCATGGGCTCTGTAGAAGGCAATTTGTTGTAACACGATGACCAAAGATTAGATACTGTGATCAACCAAACATTGATAAATCACATCTGGTCAGCAACTGTCCTTATACAACCCAGAGAACTAAAATTTGGTTTTACTTCCCCCCCCCAAAAAAGAGCGCTTCAGGTGGACCACGCTGGTCTCAAACACCCTATGGAGCCGAGGATAATCTTGAACACTTGACCCTCCTGCTTTTACCTCTCAAGTAAGGGGATCCCAGGCCTGTGACACCACAACTGGTTTATATGACAAATTAATTGAACCCAAGGCTCCAGCCATGTTCAGCAAGAATTGTACCCACTGCGCTGTGTCCCCAACCTGCCTTCATGGTTATAAAAGTTGTATAAACACATGTTCATGAACACATAAACCTATATCCCCTAAAGGGTGGGACCTGCAAAGACTAAAAGACTTACAGCTGGCCACTTAACAGAAAAATATGCAGCCCTGCAGTCTACACCAATTTACAGCAGCATCCTTTTGCATAGAGAATTTGACATAATTTTTAAAAATCCATCGTATAAAATATCTCAAATGTAGCCTTCAGTAAATTAGTATACTGAAAGCCTTTTTGTAGTTCAATTAATATACATACACTATTGGGCATTAGGATTTTAAACATTGTTAACAAAGATACTAGCCATTCCTCAAAGGAGGGTTTTGTCAAACCTGCTTCTAATGATATACAGTCCCTCCTGTGCTCTGCCCTCTTGGGAACTACTGCCCCCTCCAAAGGAGCCATGTATACTACACAAAGGGGTCTTGGCTAGCAGGTGGAATACGTCCAGGACCTTGTAATGATTTCTAAAGCACCCTCAACACATTTGGACCACTTTCGGGTGACAGAATGACTCGCCGAGCATCCACTGTCCTCATGCTGTGGTTATTTGATGACTAATCAAGGGACCTTCAAAGAGAGGGGGGAAAGAGACACCCGCAGCTATGGCCACACAGAGGCACAGAAGAGCAACAGTCACCCCTGGGACTGGGAGGAAGTTCCTAAAGGCTGGACGCTGAGCAGACCTGGAAGGACCATGGGCTTCGAGAAGAGACGGGGAAGAAACCAGCAGTCCCGCAGGGCAAGGGGCTTTCAAAGTGTGCGCGCAACTGTCTTTATTTAGACCGTGATGTCCCCACCCTGGCAGGATTCCCCGCAGTCAGGGATGGACCAGTGACCCAGCACGCATTCCCATCTGTGGCTTACATCGTGTCTCCACTGCTGTGGTTCCCCCCAGCCCGCAAGTGTATCCCACTCCTGGAACAAGTCATGGCCTTCTGGGCCCGCAATAGGGAAGAGTTGATGGAGAGAGGGAAGCTGAAGCCACTGGCTGAGTCTAAGAGCAGGTGATTTGCTCCATTAAGGCTTTCATCCTGGATGCCGTCAGCCTCACCGACTTTATTTCCCAAACGCATCCCAAATCTGCCTACTACTCTGCTTCCGTTGCCAATGGTCTTGGCCACCGAACGTAAAGCACATCCACTCCCCCTCAATGACTCTCTAATTCTCCACCTCTGCGTATTTTTCTTTTTCTTTTCTTTTCTTTTCTTTTCTTTTCTTTTCTTTTCTTTTCTTTCTTTCTTTCTTTTTTTTTTTTTTTTTTTTTTTTGTTGTTGTTGTTGTTTTTTGAGACAGGGTTTCTCTGTGTAGTCCTGACTGTCCTGGAACTCACTCTGTAGACCAGGCTGGCCTCGAACTCAAAAACCCGCCTGCCTCTGCCTCCCAAGTGCTGGGATTACAGGCGTGCGCCACCATGCCCGGCTTCATAGCACTTCATACTTAACAATCTGGCAGACGTATCTCTTTATCTTTGAAATTTCTGGAACATAGGTTCTATGACAATAAGTATTCCGTTTCATCCGGCTACACCTCGGCACCAGGGCCACCGTGCGTGACTTGTAATAGGGACCCAGTAAACACATTCTCAGCCCGTCAAACCAAATCATTTCCAGGGCAACTCACCTTCTTTCAGGGCGGCTGCCAGCAGGGAGGCTGCCTGGGGGGGCTCTCCGGGGTCAGGCTTGATGAGCAGATGGGGCTCTAGGTGGACATCCTCAAAGCCACTCAGCTCCCCGAGCTGAGCGTAGATGTGCAGCTTTTCTTCCAAATACGTGCAGATCTGCTGGTCTTGGTTGCTGAGGATCTCTGTGGAACAGTATTCATCACAAGAGGTTATCGTGAGCAAACCTACAACCTTGACCAATCAAGTTAGGAGGACAAGGCACCATGATTTCGCAAGCAGTCTGGCCCAGCACCTTTGCTGGGTGGGGGAGACCCAGATTCAAATCCTGATGCCTTCACTCGTGACTGCAACCTCATGCAAGTGACTTAACATCTCTCCCATCCTGCACTGCACTTGATAAATAAGTGTACCTTATTTATCCCAGATTCCAGAAAACCTCGCAAAGCTATTTTTTGTTTATGGGGACGTCTTCCTATTAAGACCAAATACCCAGCTCAGGAAAGAGACTTGAGGCAGCCCTCTCTCTGGAGCAAGGGAAGGTTCTCAGGGGTGAAGATTACAGGGCTGAGAAGCCTCTTTGTCTTGGTCAAAGCCAAAGCTAGTTTATGGCTCTGTTTCTAAACATCCAGTTTCTATGATCATCTCTGTGTTCATCAGTTTCCATTAAAGCCGAGAGACCCCAACTAGCATTAAATCCAGAGAGTCCCTGTTTTGTTTAGTTAAGAGAGCTGAGGAACAGACTGGAAATTTTTACTGACCTCCCTAAGTGACTCTAAGGTAAGGCCTGGAGTTGAGAATTAGTAAGAAAAACGCACTCATTGGCTTCACAGTGCACCCAGCCCTGCCTGTTGACAAACTCCTTGCTCAGTCACAGAAGCATGGCATGGCAGAAACTCCATTATTCACCAGCACCATAGGGCCCACAGTCATTGCCTCGTGTGTGTTACACGAATGTGCGTGAGTATCTGAGGAACTTGTACGATGTCTGTTGACAGTGGTTTCGGTGAAGGGTGGGCACACAGTTAACCAGTGTCATCGCCTAAACTAACGACATCACCGTTGTCCCGCCTCTCGAGACCACAGCCCGAGCTGCACACACACCTTGACACTGCTGAATCTTGGCCACTCTAGCTTCAGCTTTCCGCCTCTCTTCGTCAGACTCGCTCGTCCTTCCTCCTTCTTCTTCTTCTGGACAACTTTGAAAGACAACAGTCAAGGCGTCACTGACACCAGTTTCAAGGACTTCTAAGCTCATTAGAAAAAAACGCGGAAACGTAGCAAGAGAACTAGCCACAAAAGCAAAAACAAAACAAGAACAGAGCAGAACAAAACAAACTGGACAAAGAGAATTCATTGTTCCTCCCTTTCAAGAGCTTGGTTTTCTCGAGTACTCACATGCTACAGCATAGATTCAAAGTCTCTATAGGATGGTTCGGATATCCCAACCCCCACTACCAACAGCAGCAGCAGCAGCAGCAACCGTGGCATTATGTCATTCAGTGCAACTAAGATAACAACATTTTTGGTTTTGTACCATTATGAAACTCCTCTCGATGGATCTACAGTAGAAGGACTGTGGGTCACATAGAAGATCTCCATATTGGTTAGATGTGGTAGAGATGGGAGTAACTTACAGAATTCCAAGCTCATCCAACTAATCAAATTACCAGTAAGAATTATAACTCCCACCCTCGCCCCTCATTTACCAAAACTATCCTTGTGCAAGTAACAAGGAAGGCATCAACTGAGCAAACTCAAATTCGCCAGGCATTTATTTGAATGGCTCCTCGGGCACACGGAGAAACAGAAGACACAGTCCCTGCTCTCGAGGAGCTTCCAGTCTACGGAAACACACACACGTGTAACAACTACGGGAAAGAGATGGCGGACGCCAAATCAGTGCCTTCGACAGTGGGAGTGACAGCATCTTAGGTACAACAGAGAACACCCGGACTGAAGAGGTCTTCACGAAGCAGGTGAGCAGGAGCCACACCAAAGCGCAGAGGTAGAGTGGGAAGGCACAGCATGCAGGGAGGCGTGCAGAGGGCAGAGTTGCAGGCGACATGCTACGGCAGGCAGGGGCAAAGGTCAGGGAGCAGGCAATTCCGGCTGAGGCAAAGGTTGCATGCAGGGGAGATATGGTTAGAACACGTTCCCCAACTGAGCAAGGCCATTCCAGAGGTGAAGAGCGGCAAAGGTACCTCTCTACTGCCTGCTGGATCCGCCTCATCCAGTTATTCCGCTCCTCCTTGGAGTTGGTGTGGATTTCGTACATCTCGGGACCGGCTGGGGAGGCGCTGATCAGAAACATGCCTCTCTCCTCGTTGGCAACTTCCCGAGCGATCAGCTTCTGAAGGGAAATAACTGACGGCTTCTGGTCCTGCGAGAGTTAAGAGAATGCACAGATGAACCTGCGTCGTCTCTAAAGCAAGAGTTACACAGGCCCCAGGAACCACAGAGAGCAACAGGATTTGGGAACCAATGAAGAGCAAAAGGATATCACATTAGCGCTCCCGTGGCTATGACAGTGATACCGCTCAAACCCAAGCAGATGGAGAATGAGGACTGAGGAGAATATTTATCCTTAAGGTTGGCAGGTTAGAGGCTGAGAAGGCGGCTCATTGGTTAACAGCAAATGCTGCTACTTTTGCAGAGGACCTAGGTTTGGTCCCAGTACTTAATATTGGGTCACTCGAAACCACCTGTAACTACAGCTCCAGGAGACAGGATTTCTTCTTCTGGCCTCTGCACTAGATTTAAACCCACACAGAAACATACCGGTTTTTTAAAGTATTTTTTTTAAGTTTGTAATTTCAAATGGCAATTTTAAAAAGATCAGAGGGTGAAGAAAAAAAATGAAAATACTGTGGTTGAAGAAGGGATAAAAAAAAATGGTATATCTGACATTACAAATAAGATTGTGATGACCTGGAAGCCACTGGATTTGGCAATAATTAGAAGACTATGATAGAAACAGAGTCCTAGGAAATAAGGTCAGCAAATAAGATGTGGAGATAGGCAGACAAGATCCAAGAGTCCTTAGGTGTCAGCGGCCTCTTCTGATCAAGCCTTGTAGATCTCAGCCCCAGAATTACTGCCGCTCTACATGTAGATGGCTCTTCCTCACCAACCAGACGGACACTTGGTAAGCAGGTCTGGCCCTAACTGATCTTCATATGCCAGACACATCGCCTTGCGCAGACTAGGCAGGCAATTGATGTCTGCAAAATGGATTGAGCATAATTCCATCTGGGGAAAATTGGAAGAAAGTCTAAGAGTCGGTGTCCAAGGGATAAGGAAGGAACCTTGGCCAGCATTTACCGTAGTCTCGCAGTGCCTCGACGCTGTGCCCCGGAGCCTGACAGTTGATGGTGTTAATAGTCCCACACCTGGCTCAAGAGCCGTGGTTAAAAGAAGTAACAAAAGAATGTCTGCAGGGTGAGAAGCGACGTGGGAGTATGGACTCTGCTTGGTCTGCGGTTCTCACCACTGTCTACAGAGCTGGCTACAGCATGTGGTTTTGTGTCTCCCTTGTGGACTGAGTGACGCCCTGATCCACAGTTTGCCATTCCATAGTCTCCACTAGTGACTTCTCAGTGCTGGCTTGCCCGCCTTCCCAGCATTGCATAGCTATGCAGCATCCGGTGTTATTGGCCAAGGCATCTCTGGAGTGCTTTTCATGTTTTTCAGAGCAGTCGGGGAGGGGAGGAGATCATGATGGAACAGACTACTGGTCTACCCAGTCTCATGTTTGGCCTTGGGAAATGGAAGGTAAATCGGTTTTAAAGAAGATCTCGAATCACGCCCTCTGTAATAGAGAGGTCCTCTGAGTATCATTAAGATCTCTTTTAGTATTGGAGATCTACATTTCAGCTTCTCTTTTCTATGTGTAAAAATGCAGTAGATCAAAGAGTAACACGGGGTTTGAGTTGCTTGATATATGAAATAATATGAAATTAGTAGTAGTAGATTAGCGCTCCAGAGAAAGGGAGGTTGTGGCAAGATGTTTCAAAAGTGAAGAATAAATAAAGGGTAGAAAGGAAAATTAATTAAACCCATGCCAACCAGAAGGTATCAAGGGAATGCTTGTCATTGCCCATATTAATCACATAAACACTGGCGGTAAACAAGATCCAACATCTCCAGGAGTGGAGGCAACACATCAGCTCTGGACAGATATCACACTCAGGATGCAAGGGCCTAATGCGGTCTGCAGGGATATCATAGCATGTTAAAGCCTGAATCAGCTGTAGCTCAGTAAGCCCGATCACCTTGACACTAGGCCTGCACTCACCAGTTGAGGACAGTCCCCACTGCTTGCAACTATCTTTGTCACACTCACTGCCAACTCCACTTACATTCCTGCCCAATCTTGACAGACATCTGGAATGGAAAACATCTCCTTCCAACAAAGGGGACTGGAAAGGCGAGGCTGCCTCCAGCCCAACAGCTACCCCATCTCCACGGGTGCTTGTCATTCCACTGAGGCAGAAAGTCCCTGACCTTGCTTCCTATTTTACATGTAACTCATAGACTAACATGTTCATGTTCTCTTTTCTATTGTTTCAATGTTGAAATTGCCTTTTTCTAATAGTCAATAGAGTCATCCTAGAGGCAATATTCCAGAAAGTAGGTATTCCAACTTTATTCTAGATTTCATTTCCGGCTGAATGATATTTTTTTAATTATGTTGGAGTTAGAGTGATGGCTCAGAGGTAAAGAAATCTTTCAGAGGACTCAGAGTTTGGTTTCCAGCACACTTTTCAGGTGGCTCACAAACACCCATAACTCTGGCTTCAGGTGATCTGACATCTGACACCTTTTTCTGGTCTCTGAGGGTACCTGCGCGGGCGTGTGTGCGCGCGCGCGCGCGCGCGCACACACACACACACACACACACACACACACACATACACACACAGCATAACTCTCCTTTAAGGGTAGTACTTTCTACTCATTGCTTTCAGATACTTCTGATAGTTTCCAAATTCATCATGTCTTCTATGTACACAAGATAAGGACCTATTAAGATTTTTTTCTTCTGGGCTAGGGGAATGAAGAATCTCATGTGTGGGTCTTAATATGAGGACAAATTTCTAAACATTATAGTGAGAACTAGGAAATGCAGACATGGTAGACTCTGAGCAAATGATTCAATTCCCTTAAACAATCACAAGAGACAATATAAGAGATTTATGAGACAGGTCTTCTATCAGAAAAATGTGAAAAAGCACATGAGCTAAAATTAGAGCATACTTGACTCTCAAAAGGTAAGAGAATATTTTCTCCTTTGCTCTTCAATATCACCTTTATGAAGGTTTATTGACTTCTTTTCAGGTATTTGGATCTAAAGAAATCTTTTCTATAGTGATATGGTATGAAAATTTCTCTTCAGCTTGGCCCTCAACGTCCCATAGGTTAATTTCAGTGAGTCCATCTTCCTGGGCTTTCCTCTGTGTTCTTTCAGTTTCCAGGTACTGGCACAGGGAGGCTAGTAGACAAGTGGAAAGTTTTAATGAATTCTATAATAGATAAAGTGCAGATAGGGGGACACGGGAACTGAAGGCTCCACACTATCCCCTGCTGTAGTCAGCTCAGGTGCTCATGAGAGGGAGGAAGAAGCCGCCTGGGCCAACGTGCAGAGTGCAGGCGGGCGGGTTCCAGCCTCTCCCTCTCACACCCCATCACTGGTCAGACATGCTTTTTTGCTTATCGCTGGATGCACTCTAAGCACGTCCATGCACACTGGGCTTCTCTCTAACAGAACATGATGCCCCGTGACACCAATGAGGAGTGACCTGTGACAGTTTTTCTCCTCTGTACTCTTAGGAGAAAGGCCGTACCGGAGGCTGTGTGCCATATGCTATATTACTAGTTTTCAGTGGTAGACTAAAATCTAGTTATGTGCGAACAGTGAGAATGATCTTCATACCACAAAGGGAAGGGACCCAGGAATGGCCGTGGTCATTAGAATGGCTGGACCAAGGATCTTAAAGCCGGAGGCTACAGTTCAGTGGGAGAACATTTTGTAGTATGCAAAATGCCTTTGATTCATTTCCTAAGCACTAAGAAAAGTGAAAAAAAAAATACTGTCATTTAGGAATCATGGTGTTCTCTTGTTTGGAAGGAGGGATATTATCACAGTAGCTTAGAGATGAGGCCAGCAAATGGCATAGCAAGAGAACCATCCGGCAGAAAGAGAAAACAAGATACTGGAAATGACCTACACCCAACGCTGATACCTCGGTGGCCAGAGCTGAGCACAGGCAGGCAGACAGCGGGGAGGCGCTCGAGGCCCTGAGAGTCAGTGTCTGCTCACCATCAATGCTGAAGCATTGCAATATTTTCAATAGATTAATCTGCCTGCTGAACCAGCTATGAAATCCGCTGTTAGCTGTGGGGATATGGTATGGGCATATTCTTGCCAAGCAACATTTTTTTTTTAAAAAAATTAGGAACATTAAGTTTTGTTGAAGGAAATACAGAACTAACTAGTAAAAAACTGGGCATTGCGTGGTCAGATACTTACAACAGCTGCAAAGATGTATTTCTGGTCTTTTTCTTGTAAGAAGAGCAGCACATCAGTTAGAAGCAGAGCCAGGATGTCTTCAAAGACAGGAACACAGCAGCATTAAGAAGGAAACCACAGCCTAGACGGCTCTACCGGCTATTTTCATTTCACAATTGACATTTAAATCAGTTTAACAAAAGTGAAAAGACTTTCTGTGAAACGTTTACTTTGAAAAGAAAAACATTCATTAGGAAAGCTAAGATCTATCATAGGTAAAATGCATAGAAAGTTATTTAAGTGTGTATTTTTTTAATGTGGCATTATAGGTAAACTATAGGATTGTAATAAGATGTGAATCTCTAGAAAATGTTTAAGAGCACAGTTTTCAAAATGAAAGAAAGAAATCCTACATACAAAGGCCCTGAGCTGGAGAGATGATATATGTGCAATCCTGGTACTTGGGAGGTGGAGGCCAGAGGACCATGAGTCTGAGGCCAGCCTGAGTTACATAACAAGACCTCGTGTCAGCCAGCGCCCAAGCCTCCCCTCTGTGAAAGAAAGTCCTAAGAGACTGGAACATGCCCTTGGTGGAAATGTAGCTCATTAAAAATGCAAGGGAGTGCTGGGCACAGTGGTGGCTCAGGCCTTTAATCCCAGCCCTCGGGAGGCAGAGGCAGGTGGATCCCTATAAGTTCAAAGTCAGGCTGATCTACAGAGTGAGTTCCAGGACAGCGAGGGCTACACAGAGAAACCTTGTCTTGGAAAAACTACATATATAAAGGAACAGCTTCCACATCAAGTGATAGAGCCAAATCTGCTCTGAGTCTGAGTGACCCTTGATTTCTTTACTTCCCTTGGAAACTTGGTGAAAACTGTGCTGCCTCCTCCTATAACCACCACATACTCTGATCTAAACAGTGATCCTCTTCTGTGGGAAAGAGAAACAGCATCGTGTCGATTGCAGTGAAGAGTTTTTCAATACCGCAAGCTGATCATCTGCAGATTCCTCTGTGTGAATCCCCATCAAAGCCTGCTCATCCTGTGGTGGGCAAAGACTGTCGAGCAACTACAGTGGAGTAAATCCTTCCTCTCCTCCTTGCCTAAGGGCGTGCTTAAGATGAAGGAGGCCAGAGGCAAGGCCCTTGGAGGCTGTGGTGGAAACTGGACAGGCAAACCTTTAAGCATGACCTTCAGGCCCTGACCAATAAAACCAGAGTCTCTGGAAGGGAGACTCGAGCCCAAATCAGGTTTCCAGGCCCCAGAGGTATAAGAAAGCCCAGGACAGGCACGGTGGCAGCCAGAGTATGGGGCCTGGAGAAACCTGAATGAACAGCCCAGGACTGTAAGCAAACTGACAGTCGAGTTTAAGTCTGTTACCAAATTGTATCACTGAGGAAGAGCAACTATAATAGAATAAGTCCTTCCTTTCCCCCTTACCCTGGTGCTTGTGTGCAGGTAAATGTGTCACATTAATTACACAGACATTTAGAGTTCCCTCGTTTCTCCCCTCCATGGTCTGAAAGCCCCAGGCTGTCTTGGCACGCAGCAGACCCTCTCTGTGTAGACGTGTGCTTTTCTTGCTTTCAACATACCACATTTAGCAGACTATTTCTACGCCAACAATGTGCAGAACTCTCAACTCTGGCTCAGTTTGGCTTCTGACCTCACAAGCCTCCATAGTCACGAAACTACACAAGAAGGGTTTTGCTTGGGATGGCAAGCTACAGTCCAATGTGTGCAATGTGTGTGTGTGTGTGTGTGTGTGTGTGTGTGTGTGTGTCGCCTAGTCGCATTTACCTACTGAACTTCACGACCTGATGTTCCAACTGAAAGAGTCAGGGGTCTGTGTAGGTGTGGCTGCAAGTCAGAACCACTTTTCTTTCGGAAGTCTGTCCTGGGTTGCATGAGTAACCTGTAGGAGAGGCAAGGTGGCCTTGGTGAAGCCACGGTCGTACCTTTGAAGCGGCCCGTCGCGGTTTTCCAGTAAACAAGCCCGTCGTGCAGGAGAGCCCGTTCCTGGCTCATGAGCGTCTGCTTTCTAAACACGTGGCCATTTTTGAGCTTTGTGTATGTTTTATTCTCAATTTTATTTAGGATCTCAAGCCATTTTTGGTTCTTCTCATATTCGCTAACTTTTAGGTCCACGGCTGCAATCATGTCTTTAATTAAGCCAAGAGCTTTGCACAGGTCTTTGTGCTCTTCAGTCCTTTCTGCATGATGAAAAGAAAAAAAGGAAGGATCATAATAACCCAGAATAGTGAGAGTGATTATTCTTTTTAAGGTTTTAAATTTAACAAAGACGCCGTAAGAAAGAAGTTGGATCAAGTTCAAATATTTAAATGTCTCTCCCCAGCACCACAAAGAAGCAGTACAATATTCGATATAAAAGATTTGCATTAGCAGGCACACACTAGCTCACAGTAAGGTGGCGATAACTCTGCTCTCTGTAGCAGTACAATGGTTTATCTTCATTGTCTACGTGGCTGGATTTAGAATTAACCTGGAGCATGCTTCCAGGCACTTCTGTGAGAGTCCTAGAGTGGCTTCACTTAGGAGCACTGCATGGCCTGCAGACCCTGGCTGAAGGAAAAGGGAGAAGCAAAGGGAACGCCAACCTTCCCCTCCCCTCCCCCTCCCACCTCTCAGCTTCTCATCTGCGGATACAAATGTAGCCAGCTACCTCATGCCCCTACCGCCACGCTTTCCCCCCGCCATGACAGGCTGTGTCATGACAGACTGTGTCTGTTCAGACTGTGAGACAAAATAAACCCGTTCTTCCTGAAGCTGCTTCTTATCTGGTATTTTGTCACAGCAAGAAAAACATAGCATATATTATATGCCATCTACCTATCTATCTATCTACATGTATACATATATGTAATATAATAAATATATGCAATATAAGCAGAGGCTATATTTGGAGTAACCTGGGCACTCCTCCCTTCCTAGAAACAGGTGAGCAAGTAACACCACATAACGCTGTCTTTTTAACAACTGAAGCCAGCTGTGAAGCCAAGCTCATGTCCTCTGAAATGGAGCCACAGGGTGATTTAAGTGGCTTCAGACTCATTTGTCTTCTGGGTTCTCAAAAAAAAAAAAAACCATAACAAAACAAAATTATATATACATCACACACTACACACACACTACACACACACACACACACACACACACACACACACATATAACTATATTAGCACAAAATTGAGGATCTTAGTGTTATAATTAAAATGTCCTTGACCTGCTCTTTTTCTTCTAATTATTAAAGAAAATATTTTGAGGGCCGGGGCACTGTGCCTCACAGAAGTCAGCCTCGCTTAGGCATACAGAACAGACTGTAGCTCCAGAAACTCTATAACCAAGGGCCACTCCTCTCACCTCCAGACTGTCCTAAGAAAATAGTCTGGAGGAGTTCCAGGGAATGGGTTCTGGAAGCCTCGGATGAGAGGGAGTTTAGCTGCTTCCTGATTTGATGATAAAGATCAGCTCGTTGATATTTGCTCAGGTGCCTGGACCTGAAGAGCTAAGAGGAAGGGGAGAACAGAAAGCTGGCAGAAAACCCCAGGGCTCTCCAGAGCCTACAGCTGCAGAAGCACATGTTATAGAGAGAGCAGCCAGGAGAGGAGCAGAGTCCAAAGTCTCTTCCTGCGGAGGTTCTCGGTGCACACAGAGATGCTGGGAGCGGTGTCAGTACGCCGGATCCCCATGGTTCAAAAGGGATCACTGCCCTCCAAAGGACACACTCGAGAAAGACACTTGACAGTGTGTCCTTTGACAGTGTCTTTCTCTTCCAGAGAGGAGATTTACTTATAAAGAAACTATTTCAAAACTAAGAAAGAAAAGTGAAGTTGAATTACCAGATGACCCAGAGTGACTCAAAGAGAAGGTTCAAAGTCTTACAAATCACTGTCTCCCAATGCTTCACAACCCAAATATAACAGCACCAGCCTCCATGGGAGTCTTTTCAAACGCCCCCTTGAGCTCCATTCACACCCACTGACTCATCCCCTTGTGAAGGGACAGCTGGTGAAGTTGAGGACCACTCCTGTTAACAGTCCTGTGATGGCCAAGGCTCCAGGGGGCTCCAGGAGTGACTTTTGGCGATGCCTGCTCTGAGGAGGGGGCATCTGTACGCTACCTCGATGACTCTGCCGAGAGCCAGAACTCACAGATGCAGCTCACACTGTCGAGGGAAGCAGACCACTGTTGCTATCTAGTCGGCCAAGAACTTGGCATGGGAGTGAATCCTGGACTGAGGTTAATTGACTAGCATTATCTGACACAGTTTAGTCCCTGGGGTATTGTAGAACCTTAAGAAAAGCCACACAGCACAAAATGAAAAGCCTTAATTTTTTTATAGTCATTCTCTTGCTGAGAGCAAAATCTATGCTGCTTTCTCCAAAGGCTATTTTTATATTCTCTCGTGCACTAAGTTCTAAAGAAGCAGAAAAGTACTTGAAGGAAAGGACCATGTGCTGCAAGGTCTCTGATCCTCACACATACACCATACATACTATGCTCCCCCCCCCAATAAACAGGATTAAAAATAAAGCAATTTCTCAAAACGAGTTCCAACTCAAGGACTTTAAAAGCTTGCTCGCAGTGAGAGCATTTGTGAGTGGAAGCATTCAGCACTCAAGGACCCCTCAGTGGTGACCAAAACTCACAAGACAGGGAAAGGTCCCAGAAGCAATCTCTCACCCTTGGTGTACTGCAGGATCCTCTCCACCAAGACTGGGTACTTTGTGATGCGCTGCGTGACAAGCAGGATGCACTCCGGGATTCCGCGGCGACGAGCCAACAGGTTGCTATTTCGGATCTTGAAAAGCATATGCATTTTTACATACACCAATCACCATTAATTCACATGTACACATAGCCGTGGCATTCCGTGCTTTTGTCATAAACCACTATAGATGATGTGGGAAACCATTTCAAGGCACACTGATCTGCTTGCTGTAGCTCTAATTCCCAAATGAGCACAAGCGGGGGCCAGGAATAGGCTTCTGAACAATAATGAAAATCTGAGTGTGTCCACTATTTGTTTTTCTGACATGTCTCCCTCCACCTTTGCCATCGCAAACTGTGGCACTTAAAGGCCCTTCTGACAGAGCAATCCTTTTCTTAAACATTCCAAGACTGTTCTCTATTGTTTGTGTGTGTGTATGTGTGTGTGTGTGTGTGTGTGTGTGTGTGTGTGTATATATATATATATATATATATATATATATATATATATATATATGGAAAACCAGAGGAGAATCTGGTAGACTCACAAAGTGACAGATAAAAACATACAGGTGAAAGGTGGGGGAAGAAGGGTGGAGGAGAATTCTAGTAAAAGGAGGTTTTTGAGACATAACATCCATAGGCCTCACTGGACCATGGCCAGGTCCTGGCTTAACAATACAGTGTCAAGAGGCGAACAGTGAAAGCCGTCAATATCAGAAAATGACTGATAATTTAAGTGTGCTAATGTTACCATGATGAGTTAAAAGACAAAGTGCCCCGAAGACACGGATGAAATTATATGATGTCGTGGTTTAAATGAATCCACTCTGAAGCAAATCTATGGGGTAAACAGTCTCTCTATCTGCTTTTGCTTAGATTTTTCTGATATACCAACTTGTCAGGGTAGGAAACCACTTCCGAGAACATTGCCAATGTTCTCAGAAGCTTGGGGAACACAGCCTTACGGATACAAGATAGCAAATGAAATTGTCTGGGGGGAAATATTTTACTACCATCTAGACTTTCCATCTGTGCCAGGAACCCACCATTTCCTCCTCCTTCCCCTGAATCGATACATGAAATTTGTTTAGCTCATTAAGATGCAAACATGAACTCTTGCCACACACCAGCCCCCTGCTCCTCCAGGAGTCTGGATAACGCGTACCTTAATAAAATTCTGAAACTTCTTGTTCTGCTGGAGCTCCTTAAAGAGGCTCATGGCTTCCTTGTGATGGCTGCAGAATTCTCCATAGATCCTCTTCATTTTGCTTGCATTTTCTTCTGAAAACTGAGAGCATTTCCATAATGGTTTATAAATGCAGCCATTGTGATCGTAGAGAAAAGAACATGTGGTGTTTGTGTATTTCAAAGCACCATGGATTTCCCAGATACAATCTCCCTCCCTCCCCAGGTACTTCTTAAAATAAAATAAAAGCAAGTGATTAGGTAGCAAGGGCCGGCTACCAGGACCACACTGTGTCGAACTAATGATCAAACAGCCAAATGAAAACATCCAATGCTTTAATTTTGGCTCCATTTTTATGCAGCCTCATTATTAAAACTTGTAGCTGTAGTACCTGTTACACTGAATGTCTGACATCACAGGTGATCATTAACCAGGATGGGAAGAGAATGGAGAATAGCCAACATGCTAATTTATTAACTGGGGAGAGAAGGAACGGTGTGGGCTGAACGCTTCCATCAGCCTGACCTAGGGGGATCGCCATAAAACTCAGACACACGGGGCAGTGCTGGGAGGGCTGGCTACGTAATTTAGCTGTGAGGTTCTTTTAAGACCGTGGTCAGTCTACACTATCAGTCCACAAGGAAGGTCATTGCAACAGACAGTCTCACTAGGAAAGCATTCAGAATGCCTTCCGCCATCTTTGGACTTTTCTCTTTTGCTCAGTTTTGTCTGTGTTGATGATCGTATGTCTGAAGAGATGATCCTTAAACCACAGCTGCTAAAGTAAAGTCTAACAAGACACTTGTATAAAAACTACACAATACTGAGAGTTCAAAACTCTAAATGGCAAGGGCCTGGAGACATGGCTCAGCAGTTTAGAACATCTGCTGCTCTTGTAGAAAACGGAGAATCATTTCCCAGCACCCACATGGACGCTCACAACTTTCTGTAACTACAGTTCCAGGGGATCTGATGTCCCTCTTCTGACCTTTGCTGGTACCAGGAATAAAAGTAGTTCACAGATATAATGCAGGCAAAACACATGTGCACATAAGTTTTAAATGTTTTTAAAAATCTAAGTGAATAGAGAGCTTTATCAAGTTTATTGAATGGAAGAATCAAAATAACATAATAAAGGTGTCAATACTCCCCTAGTAGATACACAGGTTTAACCCAAATCTTATCAGAATTGCAGTGTTCTTTATAAATATGTCTAAGATTATTTAATTTATAGGAAATGCAAAAAAATCTAAAAAATTCTCAGTACAATAGGAAGACTCCATTAAATCTATTTAATTTTCCAGATTATTACACAGCTCCCATTTTCAAGCCAGAATCGAAAGATACAGACACAGGACTCAGTGAAACAGAGTAGAAACCCCATGCACAAGCGATTTCTGGCAAAGGCACAAAACCCAGCTCAATATGAGTGTGGGGATGGGGGGGGATTGCCTTTCTGTAATTATACAAAATCAGAGAAGAAGAGAAATACAAGTGGACTTCAACCTTACAAAACTCATTTAAAAAAACAAAAACTAACTAGAAAATTCAGACATTGCATTTTTAAATTTTATTCTAACAAAGTCAAAACTTGGGTTTGTACCTAAACATGGCAAGTTGATCTGTAATGGATATAAAGTAGAAATAACAAGATGCCTTCCTATAAGCGAGCAGTATAAAACAGCAGGGAACATCCACAGCACACAATACTATTTACTAGGAAAAAAGAATCGACGACTGACACAGATAACCACTGGTACGATTAAAAAGAATTGTGCCAAATCCCTAAGGACTATATCCTATGTGTTTCCATTTGTATAATGTCGTTGAAAATGACAGAAACAGAGTTTCCTGGACTTAGAGAGGAGATGGGAGTGAGGGCCAGGGGAAGCAGGAAACCTCGTGGTAAGATCATTGTCCCGTTGGCATGGACATTACCATGCTGATCGTGCAGTTAAAGCTTTGTTACAACTGGAGGAATGATAATGCCAACAATTAAAATTCTACTTAGCAAATCTCAGATCCTAGCTCGTTCCTATGGAAACCACAGAGAGGCAGAACACTGAGCCTCACTTTTTAGCAATTTTCAGGGAAGCCTTATGTCCCTGAAGCTAAAATGAAAGAGCGATTTGCCTTGGACCGTGTCCACAGTTTCCCACCCACACTGGAGCCCCTGCTGACTCTGTGCCAGCTCACTTCACCCCAGCCTTCTGAAGCGCGCTGAGCCCCGAGGATGCACCAGGTCCGCCTTCCTACACCCTGAAGCACCTGTCTGCTCCTTAGTCCCCTTAAAGCACAGCCTCTCAGCCACTGCCTGAGCACAGTGCTAGGGGAATAGTCGGGAACTCTGTCCACTCGCCACACTGACCAACAAGGGACAGGAACACGGGCTCATCCTTTTCCCAAAAGGGGAAATCTGTGCTTTAACCATTAGGCAGCTGGGCCTATGTCCAGTGATGCCAATGACCCTACTGTTGTCCCTGCCTTAGCCACCACACAAATTAAATATGGAACTGATAAAGACACACATTTCTATTAAATATGAAAAAAGATAATCTAAGAACAAAACTGGTTTTAATCAGTGATTAGAGCTCAAGAGGGGTCAAACTGGGATTATTTATATTAAGGAAAGAGAAATTCAGATAACATCAGATGACAGAATTCAAACCTTCCATTTTAGTTTTGAATGCCCTCTGCATTCTGACAGTTTTATTTACACTGTGTTGCAAGGTGCCTCATGGCACCCTGTCTCAGGTGAGTGACAGAGACAGAATGGGTCGCGGACTCTAAGCAGGAAAGCAGATCCCTCGTTGGTTAAAAGAAAAGTTCCTATTAACACAGACGTTCACATTGTTAGACATGTAAGAGTGGTTACCAGGCAACATGTCCCCACATTTGTGTATGCGTCTAAAATGCTGTATTTAATTCCATCTATGCCATCAGCGTTTCTATCTTTCACATACAAACCAAGAGCCTAACTCCATGGCTGCCTTGGATAGACTGAGAGCATTGAAAAGACAGAAATTCTTAGGGAAGGTGACACTTCAACATCCACCCAGGAAAAGCCACACTAAAGCAGTAGGCTGATGCTTCAGGAGTTTCCCCAAGAGCTGCAGGCATTCCGCCAACCCAAAACAGGGCAGTCCACGGAGCTCCTGGTCGGTCTTCTCCCTCCCTCCATCCCCCTCCCTCCCTCCTTCCCTCCCCCCCCTCTCTCTCTCTGTGTGTGTGTGTGTGTGTGTGTGTGTGTCTGTCTGTCTGTCCTGTCTATCTCCGTCTCTCTCTTTTTCTCAAGTGAGTCAATAATTCAATAAATACTCCAAGTCTAAGGATCCACTGTAAGCACTAGAATATGTTAATAAACAAATGAGAAGAACCCTTTTGTTCTGGGATTCACAATCTCATGACAGTAAAGGCTTTCTTGCCCTTTGCTTAAATTCTTGGCTCATTTTGATGAGAGGAGATTTTTTTTACCTCGGTCCCAGTTACATGACCTGTGAGATGGTGGTGCCTGGAGACCGCCATTCCCCCTGGTGTTTACATCTAGATGGTGGGAAAATAGCATCCATCTCACAGTGCTGTGAAAGTTCAATGAGACACACGGGGAACACACAGTTCCTTCCGTGTCAAAATGTTGCCTCACTCCGAGTGAGCTCACTTTGAGCAAGAAGTCCTCCAGAGAGATCTGGAGCTGATGCTATTGCCAAGTGCAGGTGGCTGTTTCTGGATTAGCCAATGGCACGACCCATTCTCAGTAATGCTCCAAAAATCCCAAACGCCTGAAGGAGATTTATTTATCTTGTCTTCTAGGTTAATTATAAAGGGTTTAAACCCTTCTTCCTAGGGTGAGCCAGTATTTAACTTGAAACCATTCCTTATGATATCACAGTGGAGAACTGAAGGGGACATTTCTGGTTTCTTTAGAGACTCAGATCATAATGATGTTTTACTGGGGCCCGCAGGTGAAAGGATATTTTGCTAAAGCAGATATGTGAAAGAATGTTTTGCTGAAGCAGACACAGTTGAGAGGATGTTTCACTGAAGCAGACATGTGAAAGGATGCATGAGGTTTAGAAAGAGTATAACTATGATCCCGCAGACAGTGGGAGGAGGCTACCCCATCAGCTCGCCTTGCCTTGTGTCACTGGTCTCTGCTGACAATGCTCACACATTGGTTCGCTTTGCACCACATTGTTGATCTTCGTTTGTTGTGACTTTGTAGAACTTCCTGCGATAATCTGATGGTTTCTTACACTTCTGCAGATTTAGACAATCCAGCAGAACCTCCTGGTTTATTCTGGATTGAGCTGCTGCTGCTGACTTGTGTGTATGGTGTCTGCCAAGAGGACTAGAGGACAGCTACTGGTTTGTGTTTGGTGGACTGAACTGCTGATATCCTGACAACAAAGACTGGAATTTCCCCCAAAGTACTATTTCTAAATAGGTCCACTTCCCCCTCCTAACCTTTCTTTCCCACTATCTCTGGTGTGTGGTGAGCTAGAAGGGAGGTTAAAGCATTTAAGAACCCGTATTAAAGTAGGTTTAAAAAAATCTAAGACTACAGAGAACCTATGCTGTAAGAAGCCCTCTCTCACATCAAAAAGTTCGGAGTCCAATGCTTACCATGAAATTTAGTTTTGATGTTGGCATCTGGTAGAGGCAACAGAATAATCCAAGCCAGGTCTTGAGCCATACCCAGGAGGTGGTCATTGGCTGTCAGAAGCCCCCTGACATCTGTTATACAGCCAGGATCAACCAACACCCAATAAAAGAAAGCCCCTGGCCTCTACCTAGCAACTCTAATGAAATCAATTCCATTTCCCCAAGGGATTTTAATCAATAAAGGGTTTGTAAGCCAGAGCTCGAGAGATGGCTGAGAGCACTTGTTACTCTTGCAGGGGACCTGGGTTTCTTTAACAGTGCCCACATGCTAGTTCACATCCAACTGTAACTCCAGTGCCAGGGGATGTGATACTGTGTTCTATCTTCTGTGGGCAGCAGTCATGCACAAAGTACACAGGCATGCATGCAGACGAAACACTCATTCTTACAAAATATATACATCTAAATTGGGAGTTCTGCAAACATCTAGAGCTCCGAGACCGGCTCCACACCCTTCTTACCTGCTGTACCAGAATGTCTCCAATTTGGTTGATCACAAAGTTCCTGTCATTGCCAGTGCAGGACTCCTGCCTGCGCTCCTTCATGCTGAGGAAGAAATGCCTGTGCGTCTCCAGCAGCTCGTCTAAGCAGGGGAAGATCTTGTCCACCGTGCTGTGGTCCAGCTGCAGTTCCTCCTTCATGCCCTTCCTGAAGACTTCAGACATGATGAGCAGTGTCTGGATGTGGTGTACCTCCGTCTGCATCAGCTCTGGAAGGCGAGCACACGTATGATGCAGCTATGACATGGGCGCGCAGCCGTTGCTACATGACTATGAACAATCAAGCACAGGTACTGAAAGGAATTCAGAATTACAGCTTGCATCTGCCTACTCTCTAACAAGTCTCCTTTCACAGACCGATGGAGATACTAAAGAGCAACGAGTGTCTGCTCACTTTTGTATCATTTCATAACCCACTTTGGAATCCACTTCCTAAATATTCAAACTCAGTGTTTGTATGAGCTACAGAAACTTATATAATATCAGCTGTAGATATGACTTAATAAAAAAAATTGATCTGTCATGAACAGGCAACCAGACAATAAGCAACTCATTTCTACATTACACAAGCGAGACTGAGAGAATGTTGGAGACAAATAGGACCACCATTTTCCCCAAAATAAAAGTCAGTGATGATTAGCATTTTATGGGCACTCCAAATATTAATTGTTCCGATATTAGAAGCAGGCCCACAGATGAAAGCCAAGTATAGCAGCTAAGAATCAAATGTTTCCAAAAGCTTCGACTCTCATGCCAAAGTTCTATAAAATATAACAGCTTGTTAGGGAGAAGTCTCTTTTCCTTGCTTTTTGCACGGAGTGCATGCCAGCTGAGTGCATTCACAGTTAATACCTGGTGAAATGGCTTAAGCTAAATGTAATAAAGTTTCCCAAGGCTTTACACTAGCAGATTCTTTCTGCCACAGGATCATTTCCAAAATTCAATTTTCTTCAGAGGAAAATATACATGCATATATTATATGGTATATAGCATTCTATATATAGTATAAAGACTGAATTTTTATTATATATGTTATATGCACATAAAATATCATATATATATATATATATATATATGAAAAAGTCTTTAAATGTTTTTAAGAATTCCAAAATGAGCAAAGGATTTTAATAACTATTACTTCAAAAACATAAACAAATGGCTACTAAGTAACCAGAAAGATGTTCAGCAGGGCTTGAGATAAAATGTAGTGGTAGGATTGTGTCTAAGGCAAAAAGTTTGGGGTTAGATTATGACCCACTCCCACCGTTACCACAACTTCCACCCCACCCCTCCCCTCATCACCCCCAACCCAAATTCAATCTCCTTAGTGGGGAAATGCAAACCAAAACCAAAATCCCCGGCATGCCACACACACACTGAGCTGATTATAATAAGAAAGGATGGTCAATAAGCACATGTGGGGAAGGGGCGGGTTATTAGAACCTCCTGCCTTGGCAAGGGATGTAAGACTCCGCGGCCGCCTTAGGAAACAGTCTGCGATCACCAAAAGATTCAAAATGAAGTTATCGTGACTCCAAAGAAAAAAAAGAAACAACATAGCATGCCCATCCATTGATGATTAGATAAACATAATGGGACATCAATTGGATATAAAAGGGAATGGTTTGTATATATTTTAAGTAGGATGATCCTTACAAATATGTCAAGTCTCTCTCTCTCTCTCTCTCTCTCTCTCTCTCTCTGACACACACACACACACACACACACACACACACACAGAGAGACAGAGAGGTAAAGGACAGAAAGTAGAGAAGTGGTTGCCCAAATCCAGAGAAGAAAGAGAAGCGAAAATGAGCTCTAATGGGTAGGGGGCTTCTTCTTTAAGTGATGCAGATATCCTAGAGCTGGATATGTTGATGGCTCTCGAAACTTTCAGGAGCACACTAAAAAACACCTGATTACAAACGGTGGGTAACTTTATGATGCATGGATTACATTTCAACTTTTCAAATCCATCGTGACGGAAAACAGTAGTCCCCAGAGTGTAGGGGCATGAGAAGGTCTACACAAGCCTCCAAACTATCCCCCATGTTTGGGAGCTATTCTAAAGTATCAGCCATGGAGAGGAAATTGATCTGAATACAGCGCTTTTGCTTCATCATAAGCAGACACCTTTCAGGGCGACCCACAGCGTCACAGAATCCGTGTTTCCTTCCACGTTGCTCAGAGCCCTTTTGAACTTACCCTTAGCATTTCATTCAACCCTTTACCGCATTAACTCAGTACGACTACACTGAGCAGGAGTAACACTCCCCCGGCTTTGTGTGTGTGTGTGTTGGGAGGAGGATCTTCTGTCCTCTGTGGGCAGAGGGTGCTGATGGGACGGTGACAGTGAGTGTAAAATCCAGGGCACGCTAGGAAAGCCCTCTGCCACTGAGCTGCCCTCTGGCTCTAGTTTTATTTCCCTTGGTTTTGGGTTTGAGACTAGAGCGCCAGGTACCTGGCCTCGGAGGCTCAGTTCTGCCAAGAGCCGAGGTTCCTGGCATGAGCAGAGCCACCGTGGCAGCTCCCCTCATCTCTGAAAGGGAGGCAATGACGAACAATGGGGAAAGATCCTGCCTGCAGGGCAAACTTTTCCGCCACCAAAGGTCACAGTCACATAACCAGTGACACTTCACCCGCGTGGTGAGATTGTGCTTAACAATGTATGTGAGGTTGACCCGCAACTAAGAGACATGGCAGCAGACTATTAAATGCTTGAGAAACAAACATTAAGAGGGACAGCATCGTCCCCTTAAGTTCCTGTCATGTGACTCCCAAGGCCCCTGGAAGGTTCTGACACAAACCCCCAGTTCCCTTGATCTTGGTGAAAGCCCACCCCCAGCCCAGCTGAAGGGGAGCAGGGCACCACCCAGCAGAAGGCATGAAAATGTACATCAAGAAGGCTGAGGGCCCTGCCTCAGCTAAAGTGGGTGTCTTCTCGAAACGACTTTTTAGTCTTTGCACTTTGGATTTTCCTAATTAATTGTTTCTACTTCAGATTGCCTCTACTCCCACAAGTGTATCATGGTGAAATCTCACTGCAGATGAGCTAGACAGTAAGGACTACAGGCACAGAATTGCTGTCCTAACCCAGGCTCAGGGCCCGGCACAGTATGTACAGGCAGAGGGACCTTGGCATAGTCAACCATACATGGGGCTCTGATATCTGCAGCAAAAGGTATAGGAAGTAAATCTCCTTGATATTATAATATCAAGGATTACATATTATAACAAGGATTGTATATTATAATATCAAGGTAGCATTTACGCCTTGGAACAACAGTTTATACCTGAGTCTCACTACCCCTGTTCTACTGATGGAGAAATGTTGGGAACTGGTTCTAATGCTTTATCTTAATTCAGCTCCCAAAGCCATGACTCCAGACCTGAGGGTCCCTGCCCACCTGCTGGCTTTGACTGATAATAGGGAATTGCTATACAGCCAATGGTTGGGCAGAAAGACTGAGGTGGGACTTTTAGATTCCTGGGCTTGAGACAAAGACAGAGACAGAAAGAATGAGACAGAGGTGGGGGAGAGAGACAGATTGGAAGGAGAAGGGAAGGATCAGATGTAAGAGCTACAGGAAACACAGCAACCAGCCATGTAAGAATTCAGGAAAATGGCCAGAGTGGCCACTCCCCCACTGGGTCTGGGGGTAGCAGAGATAAAAATGTTGATTTAGCAAGCTGACTCAGGAAAGTTGGAGGGGAAAATGTATACTAGCTGTGAGGGAAGGGGGGTGGTAAGATTAGAAATGCCCAACCTTTGAGCTAGAGTGTGTGAGTGTGTGTGTGTGTGTGTGTGTGTGTTGTGTGTGTGTGTGTGTGTGTGTGTGCGCGCGCGCGCGCATTTGTGTCTCTGATAATCCAGAGAGCTTGTGCATGCCCACTGTGAGCACAGAGTGGGATAACTAGTTCCTACTACAGGGAAACCAATGTCTGGTGGCATAGTTTGTCTGAGATCAGATAGCTAGAGAATGGTAAAACCAGACCTGAACCCAGGTTCAGACAGTGTCACGGTCCACGCTTTTTCCCCCACAGCCCACTGCTTCAGCCTCAGGGGCATATTTAAAATGCTCACCAAAAATGACATCTTGTCTTTTGATGACATCCTTCTCCTGCCTACTGCAAAAGGAAGGGTCCACCACGAGACTCCAAGACTCTGCTTCAAACTCCTGGGCATCACTGCTGAGATCACTCCACAGAGAAGAATCCACAACATCTAGAAAAGAAGAATACACAAGTGTATTAAGCACACAAAGCCGAAAGTGTGTAATGCACACATCACAAAGAGAAGAGATCTTCAAGTACCAGGTTCCCAGGCTCAAACCTGCTAAAGGCACAGAAAGGTCCCAGCGAGAGGGATGAAGCACGGACCTGAAGCATCTGAAAACCAGAGATGAAGCAGTCCACAGCAAGACAACGGCCACGAGAGCAAAGAAGAGTGGTCTCCAACAGTAACCGTACAGGGAGGTCCTGAAATTGCTGGAGATGCCTTGGCGCTCGTTTGGGCTCACTCTATTGGAGTTCTACTTCTGCTTAGAGTCTTGACCTCAGCTATATCTTTTGCCTGGGTTATTTTATACAGTTTACTCAAATCTGAATTTGAGTTTGTCTGCTTGGTATTGCCCAGGACTTGGCAAAACAGGAAACACAGTGTGAGGCTTGAGTCCTGTGAGTACAAACTTTTGTGAAAGAGCTAAACCCATGCACACAAACACCTTTCAGGAAAAGAATTACATGCACACACACCCATGCACGCACACCCACATACACATACACACACATGCACGCACACACACACACACACACACACACACAAGAATAAACCTCTCAGGAAAACTACAGCCTGTTTGCCCTAAACAATCCTCCTTAGAGATCCCAACTGGTGGTTGTAAAGATGAGATGACAACAGGCTTTAAAGAACCAGAATCCACTAGTCTCTCCACAGTTCTCTTTCTCCTTCTATTTGTTGCCTTCATTTATCGAGGCAACCTGGAAACGAAGAACAACTCCCCAGGTTGAATTACACCCTACAAAATGCATTCCAAACTGCTCTATTCTCCAGAAGTAGCAGGCAGAGGGGGTGGGGCACATATCACATCTCTCAGTGATGCAGGCAGCAATCCTAACTAAATGTGTATTTGAGGATTGTGCTCCAATCTCTCAATAGCTGTGGAATGTTTCCAACGATAACAGCACAGTGTAGTTCACTCTTTGAACTATATCCATCTCTTAGGAACATGTTGCTGATAATCTCAATCCTGATCATGTCCCTCCAAGATTAAGTTGTCATTTCTAAAAACTTTTATTGAATTTGTTCTTTGACATTTCACATTTCTATATTAAGTAGGTAGCATACAACTTCTAAAGAACAACAGAAAGCTGAAAGGTTGGCTCACAGGTAAAGTGTTTGGTATATAAGTATGAAGACCAGAGTTTAGATCCTTCAGAATCCATGCCAAAGCCATGGTAACTTCCTGTAATCCCAGGATTTGGGAGGCAGAGACAGGTAACACCTCAGGATAAGCTTGCTACCTGGGATTAACCAGAATTGGTGAACTCTGGGTTTGAGAGATCAACCCTGCCTCAATAAATAATGCCAAGAGTGATTAAAAAGACACCCAATATCAGTGCTAGGCCTCCACACATATGTTCTCTTATCTACATATGTGTACCCGCATACATGTTAACATGCATATACACAGGTGTATACCATACACATACATACATAAGCATAAGAAAAAGAACAAAATAATACATCTTATTTCTTGCACAGAATACCTCTGTCAGTTAAACGCTCACAGAGACAGAGGAACACACAAACATCTCACCTTCCATCATGAATGATTCCGTGGAAGGAGAAGAGCCCATAGACTGGAACAGCTCATCGGAATGAGACTTGCTTCTCCAGCTGTTACTGTCACCCTCGGACTCCAAGGATGTCACTGCCCTCCTGAAGCTGGGAGAAGGGGAGGGGACACTAGTTAGCCCCAGCCACCTTCCAGGGCCATGAAAGCGCAGCGGCATGCCGAGCCTCACCTTTCCAAAGTGGTGCCTGGGACACTTCTGGACAGCGGCTGCACCTGCCCCGCGGCTTCCTTCCTTCCAGCTGGCAGCCCGATGGGCATGGAGGAGGATGGGTGCAAGGGGAGCCCGGGGGGTGGGACGTCTCGAACTGAGGAGCCTGGAAGCACAGTGGACACTTCATGTGCTAGCGCAGCGTTTTACGAGCACAGAAAGTCAGAGATGTCCAGACAGGTAAACCCTCAAGCAACTACTTCTACAGTGTCGTGGCCCGGCCTAGAAACCGGTCTCTCCTCCACGTCCTGGCACCTTTCAGATGTCCCTTCCTTTTCTCACTCTTCCAACACCCATGCTGCAGGGCTACTCCCACACCTTCCCTTGGAGACTGTGGGTGTCTGAGGTGACCCAAGCAAACAGGCGAATGGAATGGGGAAGTACCGGCCAGCTTTCCCATAAACCACTGCTTGTACTCCTCCAAGCCGGCTTTAGGTGGATGCAAGGTGTTATTAGCTCTGTTGGCAAAATGCATATGGTGTGTGTAAACAAGCATGTCTGCCCAGAGAGCAGCTCAGGGGAAAGGAATGATGATGAAGAGTCCACCCCTTATGGAGCAGGACTCCAGGCAAACAAAACCCAAAGTCCAGCAGGCCCTTCTCTCTCATATACTGACAGGCGGGCATGGACACATTTACATTTGGTTTGAGGTATAAACAACTCAGGATGCTTCAGCCTCTTTGGGTTGTAGCTATAGAGTGCACCGTGTAGCTATAGAGTACACGGTGTAGCTAGAGAGTACACAGTGTAGCTATTGACTACACGGTGTAGCTATTGAGTACACAGTGTAGCTATTGACTACACGGTGTAGCTATTGAGTACACAGTGTAGCTACTGAGCTCACAGTGTAGCTATTAAGTAAGCAGTCTGGAGACAAAGGGAGAAATGTTTACCAAACAAGGGAATGTACACATCTCTGCTTGAGTCTCACGAATTCCACATAAAGAAGAGGACTAGATGACATGGAAATGTCTAAATTCTAAGCTTCGCCTTAGTCACCCGTGTAACCTCGTGACAGTGAGAAGCATTTCAGAATTGGTTTCAAAAGATGCTTAAAGCCTAAGCGCCGGGCTGAGCGGCAAGAGAGCTCAAACCGACTTGGGTAACGCCACCCCCAAAAGCATGTCACCGTGACTTAGCACACTTAATTGTCGCCACCAAAGTGATTTTCAAGATGCCAATTATGCTTCACTACAGTGCTGAGCTGAAAGGGGACCAGGCACTTAAAATTCCTGCCCCTCAGCATGCAAAGCAACCTCAGACAGAAGAAATTACAAAGTCTCCCGCGATAAAGCAAATGTCTTTCAAACTGAGGCTATAATAGCTAGCGTGGCTGGCTCTTGTGCGTAACACAAGGAAGTGCCAAAGGTTATTGATTGTTTTCAAGAGAAACTATTTAAGCCTCAGCAGCATATAATTAAGACAAGAGTCATCAAATTTAGAAATATCCAAATGAACTACCAGCATGCTTTATAACTTCAGTATCACACCAACAGTGCTAATGAGACTACAACCTCACACGCAACTAATCCAAGCATGGGGTCTCCATAACACGGGCCACAGGGACCAGCAAGAAAGGACAGATTCCAAAGCCAAAGGCTTCTTTTCCACTAAACGTTATAACTCTTAAGGAGATTTTAGCATGTGAATACATGCTATTGTTAGGAAAGCATAAAAATCACATCCATTTAGCACAGGGTCTCTGTTTCCCCCAAATTATTAAATCAATAGGCTATACTCCAATAAAAAAAACATTAAAATTGAGACCACCAGGTTACACAGTTTCCATACAGTCCCTGTATGGCACACAGACCATGCCCTATATACAATACAGAAAGTCTAGGGCTGACCTAGACGCTTATATCCTTCTTCACTTTTTATACAACTAAAACTTATGTCATGCATATATTATGAAGAAGAAATAACTGGACCAATGAAAAACAGTAGCAGAGGCCATTTTATAACAGAAAAGGTGTATCACATTACACTTTTTTAAGTTCTGGTCATTTCCCACACCACTTACTTCCAAGGATGGTCTGTGGTTTGTTCTTGTTGTATTTCTCTTGGAGTTTCTAGTAAAAGAAATATTAGAAACTCGTAAATTAAGATCAGAGCACCATTGGGCTGCAAGAACGGACTCGTGGTTACACAGAGTAGGATTCTTATCTGCCTCATATTCATTATCTTATTTGTTTCAAAGAAGAATTCAAAGCAAAAGACAGTAAACAGGACAAAAAGTAGAGTGTGGTGACAACGACATGTGCAAGAAGGAACGAGGATGAGCCTAGCAAACACTTGGCGCTCAAAAGGCTCAGGACAGCCAGCACATACAGCACAGGCACACAGACCCAGAACTACTAGCACACAGCACATGCGCAAAGACCCAGACCAACCAGCATACACAGCACATGCGCACAGACCCTGGCGCGCAAGACCTACAGACATTGTTTTGTTTCTCTTTGTGTCTCAGTGGCATCACCTTTTACAACAACCCTCAACTGTGTTAGTTAACACAGAGCGCTGTGACAAGGACTCCTCTTCCCCTACAGAAGCATCCTGTTCAAACTCGCACACATCCCTCACAGGACTGTGGAGTGGCAATAAAAGGACTGGAATCACAACTGTCATCCCTTCTGTGACCCCAGCCCCAGTGCGCATCCCAGCTCCTTGCTTCCAGGTAGACTGTCAGTCACAGTGGTGCTCCCAGGGACAGTGCTAGAAATATCCACCCCCAGGAGCCTCCCAGACCTCCAGAATCTAAAAACCTGGGAGGGGCTCTAGAAGTTGCGGTTGTTACAGTCTTCCGAGTAATTCTGATTATGGCTATTTGAGCCTACTGCCTCACCTGCACGTCTCACGTAACACAAGCGGGTCTTCCCTCTATTGTTAAAAGTAAATAGCTAGATAAATAGTCATACGCTCTGAGCATGCGTTACCACTGCAACAATCCCATCTGAAGTAACTCCAACAGCAGTCAGAGTGCAGTGTCTGGCAGCAGATGGTGTAAGCAAGCAAGCAAGCAAGCAAGCAAGCAAGCAAGCACCACACAGAGCAGGGTGGCGCCTGGGCAGTTACCTTGGTACACGGAGGCACGGCATCTTTGCAGCCCTTGTGTGCGTTTGCCTTACAGTCTGAAACAGAAGACACAAAAGTTTCCATCTGACTTAAAGGAATCTGAAGCGAGATCGTATCATGCTTTTATGGGTCGTTATAAAAATGACACAAAGAAGAACACACATTAAGAAGCCAAATATTTAAACGAGGCACAGCTCCACATGGGCATCAGCATGCATGGGAACTTTGAGCTCCAGAGGAGATGTTTCTCATCGTCTGTAATTATCTTGCAAATTATAAAGCCTGCAGTTGTGTATACTGGACACCTCTGGGTCTACCCGAGAGCTCTCTTCCTAGTCTATTCTCTGTGCCCTCAGGGGTTTCTAAGGCTTTCCTGGAGCGATCTTCAGCTTCACACCAGGCAAACTCTCTAGGAGGACGGGGAGGAATAAGCTCACAATAACACTGACAGGAAGGAGAAAAAAAAAGCACTGTCTGCTTCAACAGGAAGTCTTATTAACAAGAAACAGGGGCCTAGAGAGATGGCTTAAAGGTAGCAGCACATACTGCCCTTGCCAAGGACTGGAATTCAGTTTCTAGAACCCATATCCAGTGGCTTACAACCCCCTGTAAGTCTAACCACAGAAGACCCAACACATTTTTTAAATTTATTTTTTAAAAATTATTTACATTTCAAGTGTTATCCCCTTACCCCGGTTTCCCCCTTCCATACCGTCTCCCCTCCCCCCAGCTTCTATAAGGGTGTTCCCCCACCTACCCACCAACTCCTGCCTCCCGATCATTCTAGCCTCTGCCAGCAACTGCTCTCTCTCTCTCTCTCTCTCTCTCTCTCTCTCTCTCTCACACACACACACACACACACACACACACACACACACACCTATAGTCACATATACATATATACATTTTAAAATAAAAATAAATCTTTAAAAAGAACAGAGACTGGAAGTGGGAAAATTATATGAGAATAGTTTGCCACTTGCCCTTGTGGCCTGTGTCTCTGGAGGAAGATAAGCTTTCTGCCCATCGGGACAGAGACCAGGCTGGCTCAACTACACGGGCATCCATGGGGCCTGTAGTCTGGAGGCTGTCGTGTTTCTTTTCTGGGCTACTTCCTATTCCTCGACATCCTCACATCACACACCCCTACCCTGGAACGCGTGGGAGGAGCCCATGTTCTTTACCTGGAATGTCTTTGGGAATTGGTCCATAAAAAACCCTATTTCAGCCCACCAAAGCCACACTGCAGAAGAGCTAGCAACCCACTGTGAGCCAGGCAGGAAGCTGAGAGCTGATCCCCAAGCTGAACTTCAGTGGTTCAAAAAGGCATTTCAGCCAGGAACCTAATACCAATGAGCAGAGCAAGGCAGCTCTGTATACTGCCTCCCCACACAAACACCGAAATCCACTGTCTTTTCACTTATTCCCAACCAGGAATAGGAATAGGAATAGGAATAGGAATAGGAATAGGAATAGGAATAGGAATAGGAATAGGAATAGGAATAGGAATAGGAAAGGAAAGGAAAAGAAAAGAAAAGAAAAGAAAAGAAAAGAAAAGAAAAGAAAGCAGAGATTACGAGACCCCATTGAACAAACTCACAGAAAGAGTCATCCACTGGGCTTCAGGTCCAGAGACAGAGATGGAAAATGAGGATGTTTAAAATGTACCTCTGTGGTCAGCATGTAGATGAATGCAAGTCAACCCATTCTCGTCTCCTTGTACAAAGCTCAAGTCCAAGTGGATCAAGAACCTCCACATAAAACCAGATACACTTTCCCTTCTAATAGACTGAGTGTGCAGTCCCCAATGGAGAGTTGGAGAAGGGACTGAAGGAGCTGAGGGGGTTTGCAGCCTCATGGGGTGGGGAGAAACAACAGTGTCAACCAGCCCGACGCTCCCACCCTGCTGGAGCTCCCGGGGACTGGACCATCAACCAAAGAGTACATATGGATGGACCCATGGCTCCAGCCACATATGTGGCAGAGGATGGCCTTGTTGGACATCAGTGGGCCTGAGGGTGTTCGATGCCCCAGTGTAGTGGAATGCCAGGGCGGGAAGGCTGGAGTGGGTGGGTGGGTTGGGGAGCCTCATAGAAGCAGGGGGAGGGGGTGAGATAGGGGGTTTCTGAAGGGGAGACTTAGAAAGGGGAAGACATTTGAAATGTAAATAAAGAAAATATCCAATAAAAACAAAAGAAAAAATAAATAAAACGTGCCTCTGATAAGACAGAAGAAAGAGTGTAACATGAAATCCAACCTGGAGGCTTGGAAAAAGAAAAGGCTGTGGGTGGGCCAGCTAGATGAGAGGGGGTCGGAGCTTTGTGAGACAGACAGACTACAAGGCAAGTGAAGGCAAGGACAGATTCCCAGTGGGACAGAGGCAGATCCATGTGACCAAGACGTCAAAGCATGGCTGTGAAATCTAACTCCGAAGATCCCAAGATGCGGGGAAGAAGGCTCTGATTATAAAGTAGGTAATGGCGTACAAAGACGGACACTGGGGATGACGGTCGCCTAAGGACGACGTCAGAAAAACAAAATCAGAACAGCAACAGCCCAAGCCACAGCGGGGGAGAATCTCACAAGGCTGAAGAGGTAAGCTCGGGAGCAGACAGAAACGTTCCGCTGCTTCCCATCCGAACGAGACTAACGAAATGATACACACCATAGACACATGCTGACAATATCCATGTGATGGAAAGTTTAAAAGCATTCTGGCATATAGGCAGAGAGAAGGGAGTTACTAACCAAGGACGCAGGTCACACGGGTCCCAGATTCTCCAATCAACTGTATTGGACCTTGTAGACAGAAACTTGAAGGGAAAGACTTTGGAGTACGGTTTCATTTAGCCAGATAAATTACATTTTGAGTGTGAAACAAACAAAGTGCATAAAGGTTTCCAAAATCTACCCTATTGCATCCTAGCCTGATAAAGAATAGGGGGCAAAGACGGAGAATAGGTTGACAAGAGGTCGTCAGTTTTTTTCTTAAGATTTCCTTTTGTTTTCAGTTATGTCTATGTGTCTGCACATGGGGATGCTCAGTCAAGTGAAGGTGCCCACAGGGGCATCAGATCCCCTGGAGCTGGAGTTACAGGTGGTTGACAGCTGTCCAGTGTGGGCTCTACAGCCAAACTCAAGTCCTCTGCAAGAGGGACATTCTCTCTTAGTCATGCAGCCCTCTCTCTCTAGTCTAAAACGTAGGCAATAACCCAGGCAAAAACAAAGCAAAAGGCCTGCTGGACTTGGAGATGTACATTTGTAATCTCAGCACCTGGGAGAAGAAGGCAGGACAATCAAGAGTTCCAAGTCAACCTTGGCTACATAGAAAGTTCGAGGATAGCCTGGGCTATAAGAGACCTTAGCCCAACAAAACAAAGGAAGGAAGGAAGCAAGGAAGAGCAGAAAGAAGCAAGGAAGGGGGATAGAAAAGGAGGGAGGAAGAACAGTTTTAAAACCATTGTAAGTATACACAGAGACCTGAATCAAAGCTTTGACTTGTTCCTGATGGAGCCAAGTCCATTGCTGAAATGCTCAGCCTACCATATAAAAAGGACTGTAATAATACAATTGGATATATTAACAGAGGGGAGGAGGAGGCTCACATAAGGAAGAAAAACTGTATTAAATGATGAGCCCTACACAGCCATAACACTATCATTAGTAGATATTAAAAGCCCTTATCTTGCCAAATCACAGGAAACAATAAAAGCAAACGGCACATGGTCTAAAGAGCTGAGCTAGACAGCGAGGGAAAACAGCCAGGAACCATCAAAGATAGTCGGAAGCAGTAAAACTAAATGTAAATAAGAACAACCCTTTGTTATAAAACAAGAGCTTTCCGTGACATTACAGATTCTCTCGAGCTAAATGAAAGACACACACCCCGAGAATGAGAGCCACAGAAGCGGTTATGCCACAGACAAAGAGAAGGGACGAACAGAGGGAATATTTGAGAGAAGTAGAACTCAGTGGCAGGCGGCAGGAAGGGACATCGAAGTGTAGCGATATCCACGATGAACACACGTGAGAGGGCCTGCTCGCCAGACAATGTCACAGCAAAGTATGTATGAGCACCTAAGCCAGGCAGACATGAGAATACTACAGAACTGTGATGTCTGTGAACCGTTGGCAACTAGGAATCTAACAGAAAAAAAAATGACACTAAAATTTTGAGTACTTCTACAACGTATTGTTTTACATCTTATTGGTCTATAATATAAGAGCTATTAACCCTTATGCATAGATGATTAGACACCTAACACAGTAGGGACTGCCCATGTCATAGTCTACTACCCAGTGTCAAAATGTGATAGAGTAATCCAGGTTTAAGGGACCAATACTCCCCTCCAAATGAAAACCTTGTAAGTCCCCAAACTAATTCTAAAAACCACTGTGGTATAAAGAGAACTAGTAAGCGTACACTTTAACTCACAACCCGGTTGTAGAATTTAACCTAAGGGACTAATCAGCAATGTAGACAGATCTGTGTGAAAACAAGTGTTCATTTATGTTGTGAAAATAGAGCAAAAGAAGTAGGTATATCATGAGAGATAACTAAATACTCTTGATAATATCATCAAATGCAATCTCAGACTAAAGCCTGATGCAATGTTTTGGCGTTAAGAGACTATAAGTAATTAGTGGCTGCTTGGGTGGGGGGAGAATTATACATCCCCCGGGGATGAGGCCTCTAAGTTGCTACCCAATACCGCATGCCCAACCCTCAACACAAGAGCAACATTAGATGGTCTCAGGTTGTATCTGTGTATTTATATGTATATTTATATGAATTATTATAAAAATAATAATTAAAGAGAAAGGAAAACAACAGAGATAATGCACAGGCGTAGAGAAGGGCTTAGAAGTGGGGGTGGGGGCAGCAGAGGGTGACAGTGAGAAATTAAAGATGACGAAGGTATATTACACGCATGTACGAGTGTCATCATGAAATCCACTAGTCTAACAAGATTAAATGCTACTAAAATGATAAACTAACAGCAAAGCTTCTGCAGGTGGAAAAGTGTGAGGCGATTTAAGTTTCCATTCATGCCGTATATCTTCTGCAAGTCTTCATACAATTCTTTTAAAGTAATATCTGGTTTGACAGCTCAGAGTGTCTGCAGTACTTTCGGCAGTTTCTAGCTTTGACCACAGTGCCATCAACACCCACTTAATGGACCCCACTGGAGCAGGTCTTGTTTACACATCAGTTGACCTTGGGACTCATTAATTAAACATACGTGTGAAGGGTCAGCTTTGGGTTGGCACCTGTAGGGGCTGTGAAAAATTGCTTTGCCCTCGCTCTCCCTTTCCAGAACTTAGAGGGAAGGAGACGGATGAGAAAACTGACATGGAAATATGCCAGCCATAACATAGACGGTGGTAAGTAACAGGGCCCCGGATTCAATGACGAAAGAAATGGCAAGCCAGGCACAATGTGGCCAGGCCTAGGAGGTGTTATCTGAAGATCTATAAGGCTTACTGAAGGAAGGGCCTCAAGACATAAGGCGCTAAGACAGGAGCATGCTGCCCTGTGAGAATCGTAAAGATGGGAGTGTGATCATCGAAGGAAGCAAGAGGAGAGAAGGGGAACAGGCCACGTCTTGTAGAGCTCTGATGTCACTACGAGACATTAGGAGTGCCCTTCCCCTGCAGCAGAAGCCTTGAGAATAGCCCTGTGGTGTGTCCTGGTTAGTTCTTTGTCAATTTGTCTCAAGCTAAAGTCACCTGGGAAGAGGGAACCTCCACTGGAAAAATGCCTCCATCACATTGGCTTACAGGTAGTTTTGTAATTAATGATTGCTGTGGCCTGGCCTAGCCCACTATGGGCAGTGCTGCCACTGGATAGGAGGTCGTGGGTTGTGTAATAAGCAAGTCAAGTGAGTCACAGAGAACAGGCCAGTAACAGTATTCTTCCACGGCCTCTGTTTCAGTTTTTGCCCGGCCCTTGTGCCTGTCGTGGCTTTCCTCAGTGATGAACTGTGAACAGGGTGTGTCCAGTAAATAAACCCTTCCTTCTCTGGGAGCTTATGGTCATGGTGTGTGGCGGGCCAGGCTGATCCAGGACTTTCCCCGAGGACCTGATATATAGAGGAGGAACTTAGTCCATTGTCTGAAACCAGGTTCATTCTTGGCAAGGCCAGGAATGGCTTGGGCAAAGGCCTCAAGGAGCTACAGTTTTCTGGATCCTAAGAACTCACTTTCCCCTCCTTTTCGGGCTGTGGCTATGGGTCCCAGGGCTCTGCATACTCTGTCTTTGATGCCTTTGAAATATCTTTTGTTCTCATTATGTAACAATGCTTGATTAGCTTCCTGCCAATTTCTTCCCACGGTATGATAGCTTTCCGCTGACTCTGTTTTGTTTCCCCCCTGCAAACTGTACAGAAGATGCTGTGTTTATTAAGAAAGTTGTGTGGCATAAGACAGAACTTATGTAAGACCTCCTGATTTTCAGACTTTCCTGTCTTCTTTGTTTTCTGATCCCCTGGTCCTTCCTGTCAGGAACCTGTCATTGAAAAACGACCTGCCGGTCCAGGTCAGTGGAGTTTATCAGAGCCATAGAAAACAAACATAAGGGGACCAATTAGGATGGTGGCTTTAGGTGAGGAGTGATGGATGACAAGCAGGTGGTTTTGAGATACACGTTGGAAACAGAGTCAAGAGAGTTGCTAAAGGGCCAGCTGTAGCATGATGAGAAAAGGAGTCATAACAAATCCTCTAAAGCCTTGTCACGAGTATCTGTCTGGGGTGACGGGTGGGTAGCTTGCCAGCAAGCACTGCGATGGGATCAAGAGCTCAGTTTTTAGCATGTAACATGCAAAAGCCGTGACACATCCAAGTGGAGATGTCCCGCAGACAATGAGGTAGACAGACTTAGACTTAAGAAAGTCATCAACCAGACACCAATGACCAATATTGACCACTGCAAGGCAGATAGCTCTATGATGTGTGAGGCCCCCGAGAGAAGATCTGTGCAAACATGCTTAGCAGTGGCTTTACCCTTGGGAGCTTCCAGGACAGAGAGAGAACACATCACACACGGGACTCGAGGACTTACTGGCACACTGGAGTGACTCTTTCCCCAGGAGTGTTCTATCACAACCGGAACACTGCAGCACCCCGGAGAAAGTTCCCGGGACAAACTGATGTCGATTGAGTTTTTCTTTATCTTTAGCGTCCTTGTTTTTCATCTTCAGAAGCGGCGGTCACGATAGAAAAAGCAGGAGGAAATGTAAAAAGAAAACAGTCGTCAACGAACACACTTACAGAACCCGTGCGGCAATGTGAACTGACCCCTGCACGGGCTTGCCTTAATAATCCTAATGACCTGACAAGAATCTGGAAGAAGGGGCACAGCCAGAGGCAGGCGATCTGAGGGGAGCACGTGCGGAGACTGCGCTAACTGCTGAGGATGGGAACTGTCTACACTCGACAGCACACACAGTTACCTTAGATTTGTTCCGCGGACTGGTCATCCTGTTCATGAGGAAGCTGAAAGTTCGGCTCACTTTGTACTTCTCCGACTCGGATTTGGCAGGAATGATGTATTCATCCCATTCTTCTTCCTGAATTCTACAAGGAAAGGACCCTGTGACCAGGCTTTACCGGACTGAAGGGGGCGGGGGAGAGAGGAGGGGGACAAAGGACAGCACAAACATACGTTTGCACGTACATCCATATGGGTGCTTAAGGTTTAGATGGTTCTAAAGAGAAAAACAGCAGCTTCTTAATTAAAAATGAATCATACAGGCCGGGCATGGTGGCGCACGCCTGTAATCCCAGCACTTGGGAGGCAGAGGCAGGTGGATTTCTGAGTTCGAGGCCAGCCAGGTCTACAGAGTGAGTTCCAGGACAGCCAGAGGTACACAGAGAAACCCTGTCTTGAAAAACCAAAAAAAAAAAAAAAAAAAAAAAAAAAACACCAACCAAACAAACAAACAAAAAGAATCATACAGATGGGTGAACAGGTGACGAGATTTGATAAAGCAATGCTAATAACTGCAGAATCTAATAGTATGAGTAGTCCTCAAACACTTGTTTCCACTTTTCTATATTCCTGGAAATTATACAGAAGTGCTTGGGAAATATACTTTTATAACCTTACCCTGAAAACACTCATGCACCTGTTTAGCATGCCAACAGAAATCTCCTGAGACAGGGAGGCCGGATAACCGACAGTATGGAAGCAGACGTTATTTATCTTGGGAACAGTGATGGTTTGCAATAGACAGGCATTTCCCTGGTTGATGCCAGCTGAGAAACAGACTGCACGTCTGTAGGTTGAGCCTGTCCCGCTCAGCCAGGTAGTTTACGACTTGAGACTGTAGGTCGTAGAGGAGCCGAGGCTACCCACGCTGAACACCGGAAGTAACTGAGTCGCGATCACTCTGCCTTCCCCTAGACTGTGTAGCCATTCCTAGAAGGAACAGACTGAACCATCTCAAATAAAATAAAATTATCTCCTGGTCACTCAACTCTACTTCTATTCTCCACATCACAGAAGATGTTATCAATAAACTTTAGTTTTTATTTAAAAAATCTGTTAGGTTGACTGCACTATACCACATTCTTCAGAATGTTTTAAAACTACACCTTCTTGGGGGTGGGGAACCAGATAAAGGGAAATGAATTGTAAATATAGAATATATACAATAATAAAAAAAAACCTACACCTTCTAATCCATAGCCTCAGAGCAGAAGAGACTTAAATCTAAGTGTTAACAAACCCCTAAGGAGCTGAACCCACCTGACCTGATGGAATAGTGGATAGCACTGGCGTGAGCCGCTGTTACATTATGGGAGCAGTGCTGCCTCTATGCAAATGCAGGAGACTATCTCATCCCATGTTTTAACCTAATTTGACTGTTCAGTGTTCCTCTAGCACTTAGCTGCTTTGGATAAGAACTAACTAAGCTTAAATGACTTTTAAATTTATAAAAGTCAGAAACAATTCTTTGCAACATCTTCAAACAAGAAATGTTCAATTTCTGGTATGAGGCTGATGACCATAAAATCTTATGAACCCTCTTCTTCAGAAACTTTCCTGGTACCTTTTCCAATAGGTAAACATGTATTTCAAGTGTGTTAGGACTATGGATCTTCAAATCTTAACCTGAATCAATTTTATTGATAACCTACTATTTTCAGAGAATTGATTTCAAAGTATTAAACTAAATTCCCACTATGCAAATTGAGGGTCAATGTAATAGTACTTCTTTAATGCTTAGATGCTTAGATGTTTTAGAGATAATTTAATTAGGTGTGTTAATTTAAAATGGACAGTTGTTATAGTGATGATATGTACTATATAATCACCAGTGACCTAGAAAATGGCTTGTCTGTTACAATGTGCCTACAAGGTCTGGGATAAGTCCCTTTCGTGTGTCCTTTGCCCAAAAACGAACTAGTCTAAATAAGAAAATCCCAACGAAAGCAGCTCCTTTAGTAATTACCTACACAATGGCCAAGGCAAAGCATCAAGTGTGGATAAGGAGCTTCTTGGAGCATCCAACAAGACACCTGGAATAATGTCAAGGAGAAGGAACATCTACCCTACTGGGTCCTCTAAGTGCACAAGTGAAAGGAGTGAAAGGGAGAGAGAGACAGAGAGAGAGACAGACAGACAGACAGACAGACAAGTGACCAGGAGTAAGACTTCCCATACACCCCATGCAGGTGACATTACTGCATGAGCTGTGACTTGACCAAGTATTACACTGTCTCTTCTTATCTTACAACCTCTTAATAGAAAATATTTTTACTTAAAACATTTCTTAATAATCAGTCCCCATTATTACTATGGTTGTTAGAAAGACAAGATTCCAAAGACAATGAATGGACAACCAAGATGGTTATCAAGTTACGTGTCTGGAATAGACTCCTTAAATACAAACTGCTCAGAGCAGCACGAGGCATGTGTGGTCACCCAATAATTGTCAGTTAATAATTGTCAAATCTGCCTCAGCTGTCACCAACGCCATCATCGTCATCATCTTTGTCACAATGCCATCTCTGTCACTTGTTCTGCAATAACTAACTCCAGGGCTACTTCCATGGGTGACTCATGCCAGCTGGGTACCCAACAGAACGTGGCTGTCTGAGTTATAGCCTGGTCTCTTCCCAAGCTTGTCTATGGCACTAGCTTTACATTCTAGGATACCCAGTAGCTTAGACTTCAAGCCTCAGATCTACACAGTTATTAGAAGCCTGGCAATGCTGAAGGCAGCTCCTCCATCAAGCCCAACACTGCTTAGCAGAAATCCAGAAGGCCAAGGCAGGCGTGTTTGTGTTTTCTACAACAACCACCTGGGTGACTGCTGCTGGAGAGAGTCTTGTGGTAGAGCAGAAAACCTGCCGCCTCTGAAACTGGTGGTCCTCACAGCCTCTCGAGATACTCAAATCTGAACTGTTTGCAAACTATCAGCATAGCTAAAATGCAACCCTCCTGTCCCCAACCCTGCAGCCTTTATCCCTGAGGATGAAAAACCATTATCTCGATGACTACACTGAATCCAGAGAGAGAACAATGGGGCTGGACAGCTCACTACACAGAAATCTTTCACCAACTATGGACACAACTATGGTCTAGTGTAGTCTAGACATTTCAAAAGACAGATCAGTGGACCCTGCAGAAGTGGGAACTCTCAACATACCTTTTTTCTCCTGATGGCTCCTGGAAACTATATGATCTCTGTTCTGTAAGACACGGAAAATTAAAAAGAGAAAACAAAGACAAGCTACAGTTACTTGTTAGTCTGAAATACTTATAATTTTACACATTTTCAGTTAGAAAACACAAGGAAACCGATCTTGTGCATGTAAAGCTTTATTGCTTTTCTGGGCTTGGAGGGGAAGAAGTCAGATTGATGACTTCAGGGGCTGTGCTGGCATCAACAAAGGGAGGCTGAGAGCTGCAAGTAGTACAGATAATTGGTTCGTTCTGGATACTTCTCACTGAAACCCTTTTTTGTAACACTAATCCACCAGAATCAGGGAATCAGTAACTGGCTGCTTTTCTGCAAAGCCCTAAGAAAGCCTTAAAGGCCAGCACAGGGAGAGTCTACCTTAATGTCTTGTAAAATTCTCAAGCATTCCGATCGGACATGCATTCTGTAGTTGGTGGGAAAGAAGAGCCGGCCCTCCCACTGGCCTGGAGGGGCTCAAGAGAAGGTTTTGCAAACACAGCACAGAGTTGAAATACTTACTAGGGATAAAGGGAGACACTGACTTAGGGGAGAGGGGGAGGAAGGGAGCACCCATGGAGGAGCACACCACCCACAGAGCAGGGCCATCCTGTACCAACATAATGCAGAGTGGAGCGAGAAGCCAGGAGGTGGGGGTGGGGCTAGAAATATAGGGGGGACGAGCCAGTTACAGACAGAGCGTAAATAAATACCCCCTGAATTCTTGTATGTAATAGAAAGTCTACTTTGAGGAAATCAAAGGCTTTTTATAGCCATTAGAAAATGTTTTTCAAATTAAGTCATAGGTCTTATAAATAAATACGGTGACCTTCCAAGAAAATAAGAGAGCCCGCCAAACCATTAACTTATAAAGTCCATTATAAAGAAACGGGTCACAGTCTAATGAGATTCCATCCATCAGTTTATAGCAACTTTCAAGCATATGACATCACTCTACAAATCTTACTGTAGACTAACTTGGACTTCACAGTGAGGTTGTAGTTATTATTTCAATACCGGCAGCATTCTGTTCTACAGAAATCTACAAGTAGCAAAGGAAACTATATAGCTGGACTTTATTTTGGGTTTACAAATGTTAAATACTAAAGTTACTGCCATTAAACCCTCGATTCAAATTAATTTTTTTTTAAAAAAAGAAAGCATAGCATGAGAAATAACAGGAAGTAATCCTTCAGAATTAACATGGAAGACAAGATGTCAAACAAGAACTAGAAAGGGGCTGAAGAGATGACTCAGTGCTTTAGCAGAGGACTGGAATCTAGCTCCCAGCACTTGGAATGGGTGCCTCACAACTGTCTGGGTACCCGCGCAGATGTAGCACATACACATACCTATACATGTAAAATAAATTGAATATAAGTAAAAGTTTTTTTAAAAAATTAAAAGGGAGAGATGGCTCAGCAGTTAAGAGCACTGACTGTTCTTCCAGAGGTCCTGAGTTCAATTCCCAGCAACCACATGGTGCCTCATCTGACATTCTCTTCTGGCCTCTCAGGGAACAAGACATACACATGGTGCACATACATGCATTCAAGCAAAACACTTACATTAATTAATTAAATAATTAATTAATTAAAACATTTTTTAAAATAATAAAAAAATAGTTCAAATAAATCTAAGTTTAGGTGTCTGCATTATGCTTCATAAAAGGGAATATCCCCTCGGGGGCAAAGGAAGACTTGGCATCTCTTTAAATAAAGAAAACTTTATTCAGAATTCATTAAGAGAGAAGTAAGAGCAACACAAATGCCAGTTTACTTTTAATTCATTCTAGCAAACTAAACAATAAGACATTTGAATGTGTCCTTGAACTAGACACACTTTCACACCTGTGTTTGGTTACATAAATTATTTCTTGGCCATTAGGAGGTAAATTATCCCTTGTAGCCATGTGGGTGTGACTGGCCCATAAATGGTATCAGGGGTAATGCTGGCGACTGTACAGTTTCTGTCTACTGGAACCCTCGTGTGTGTGTGTGTGTGTGTGTGTGTGTGTGTGTGTGTGTTGTGTTGTATCAAGATAATTGACCTGGTTCTAATTCTTACCTTCTGAATGGTTTCAAACTTTATTCATATAGCCCTATGTTTAAATACACTGTTTAAAGACAATCCTTTATTTATAGGCTAAATGGGCAATTGATTTCATAGGCTAAAAAGGAAATGATGTCATCTCTTTATTCCAATTCAAATGCACAGATTTGAGTTTTTATTTCAAATTTGTAATGGAAGGCACTTTCTCCTTACTAAACAATTGCCTTTCAGGCATCAGATGTCACTGATTTCAAATCTTCCAGGTTGGAGAAAGTTCTAATGATGAGTCTCCAATACCACACACCGTGTGGAAGATACCAGTATGCGTTCCAAAGAGCAATAGTGTGAGACTAAGCCACCAGCTAGGACTATTAATGATAAGATGCCAAGGAACCATTAAAGAAACCAGAACCCAAGGTTGATGGGAGACCTGGAGACCTGGAGACCTGGAGACCCAAGAAGGACCCCTGAAACTGAGGATAAGGGAGAGCAGAACAAGCTTCTAACTTCTTGCAGTGGTTGTACCCATTTTTATTCTGAGGACTTTTAGAAACATTGATGACCCATCTTCCTTCTCTGCTAATGATGCATCCCAGATGAAAGGGGACGGACCCAAAGCAGCGCTTGCTGGGTGGCTCTAGCACCTTGTCTGTCTCACTCCTGCAGCGGAGCTTGCTGCGATAATTACATGTTCCACTTGATGTCAAAAAATGCAAAATGGTAATGAAACCAGAACAAAGTAAGAAAGAGAGAAAAGAAGAGGAGAAGAGGAGGGCGAGGGTGAAGATTTCCTGTCTTAAATATTGCATGCTGGGAAGCGAGAGACCTGCAGCTTGCTGCTGGATGGCTCATGGGGAAAAGAAAACAAGGGTACTGTCAGATGTACTGAAAGTTTTTTTACTAAAATGCAATTCATACAGACACGAACGTTCCCAAATGAGCCTTTAAATATGACCACTACACAATAATCTGTGTGCAGGAAGTACAAAGTAATTAAATTTTAAAGCAAAGTTTAAATTGCAGGCAGTGGATGAGAGTAGCTCCCAATAGAACCCCACCTCACTCATAAGCTTTCTATTTTTAGGGCTGAATTCACTTTTGAAAATGAAATAGACTCTTCTAATGGGAACCCTTTTTTGTAGCTACACTCTATTTTAATAAAAGTTTATTGTATAAAAGTTGTATTTCTGCTCCCTTACATGGCTGCTCTTCCTCCCCAGGCTGAGATCCTGTTGCTGGTGTTGTGAATACATTGTTATTACTTCAACCCTCTCAAGTCCTGGGCGAAGTGTGGAAGGCAGTAACTCCATCCCGCCAGGCTGCGCCTACCTCTGAGGAGCTGCCTTGCTCGGCACTGTACACATAGGACAAAAGAAATTCTCGGAATTTACTTTAACTAAAGCCTCCAAGGCCCTCAAAGTAATATGCCTGGAATCCATTCTTGTTTGCACCATCCTTGAAAGCAACATTTTATTAAAACAAGCAACACAGAAGTGAGCACAGAGGTACAATTTTATCAAAATTAAATCTATAACTTGACCAATGCCCCATGAGGAAAAGATTCTACTAAGCTTAGTTGTGGATGTAAGATGGGAACTCGCCTGAAGCTCCTTCACGGTTTATGCACTTGGACTAACAGGATGTCTGCTCTGGAACTGAATGAGTTTGAAGTCCGGTGGTAGACAGGGCTTACCTTCGCTGGAACTGCACACCGTGAAGTCGCGCACTAGCCGCGATTTCCCTGAAGAGATTTTGGGTGATGAGCAGGAGTAGGAGCGTGATCGGATCCCAGAAAGCAAGGAATCCTAGGAAAGGCCACGGTGTTACCGAGAGTCACTGTTAGCGGATAAGACCGAAACCCACACATTTCATCCCTATGGTTATTGAACCCAGGGCCTTGTGCAAGACAGGCAGGGCCTCTATCACTGAGCCCTAGTCCATGTGCCCAAGACCATGTTCTACAGCTGCCATTGAGACATGGTCTTACTAAGTTACCCGGAGTGGCAAAGAGCTTGGATAGTCTGTCTTGATCTCCCAAGTAGCTGGGTTAAGAGGCTGTACCCCAATGTTTTATGCATGATCTTAATTATTATTTGTTTTGTTTGTCTCTAAAAACTTCTTTAGTGTCCTCCTTTTTATTTAATGCTTTGATAAACTCAAAGTTCATGGACTAATTCTCATACACGTAAAAGAATACCTTTGAGCCATTTCAACATTTTAGTTAAAAATGAGAAAATTAAGTCATATAACATTCTGAGTGTTCAACTATGGCTTTAATTTGTTCTTACATGGATTATTCATTTTTTGTTCATTTATACTTCAGCATTCAGACAAAATTCTATACTGAGATCTTGATCCTTAAGCCATTTTAGAAGGTAGAGAAATACCTACTTCTAATTATAAGAGATTTCATGCTTTCAAAGAGCTGTTTATAGTTGTAGGTGTATCCTCTAGGGGGCGTCCTTGTGAATCCTGTTCTCCTGGGCACATTGGTTAATAGACTTTCCAACTGGACTTCCCAGATTTTAAAACCATTTCCCAATTGCATGTTATGTCTGTTATATTTACAATATAATAAAAAATGAAAGATGGCAAGACAACTAAAACATTGTTTTCTTATATCTTCTGGACATTTTAGAGGAATATGCAATAGAAATTCATTAAAGCCTTCTATGACGCTATCTAACGCCTACCCCACAATGCTTTAGCATTCATCCTGCCCACATATCTCTGAGGTATTACTTACGGTGAGGGGTAAGAGAAAGTGATGCAGGATTCTTTACTAAAATGAAGGCATCACAAAGCACCCTGTGGCAGCTGGTCTTGCCTATTCTTCCTGAGTGAAAACACACAGTCCTGGGCAGCCATTGGTTAAAGGGCTCAGGGCGAAGCTGACACAGTAGTCTGACCTAGGTTCAAAGGTCCTTGGCTGACCTGCTGCTTCTGGGTGCCCCCACTGGGCCCAGAGGCTGAGTGGATGCGGACTGTACTCTAACCTGACAAGGAATGGGCCACAGAGGGCCACCAGGTGCCATCCTCTTCACTTATGTCATGCACAGTAACCATTGTTCACGACAATGGAACTCTGGGAACTGTCCTAAACCTTTTGGCAAAGTTATTCTGGGTAATTACAGAGATAAAGCAAGCTGTGCTTTATAGGAGAGACTCTTCCTGTGAAAATGAATATGAAATTGATTTCAAAAAGCTATTTTTCAGTTGGGGGAATGATAAGATCTTCACATTCCATTCAAACCTCAAAACTAGCATTAACACTCACAATTCTATCTATTTTTTTCTTGAATAGTATTCATCTCCATATCTATTCTTATTACTCAGGATTATCATGGTTGTTCAGGATCAAAAGATAAGGCTAGATCTCCACACTGTAGAGGGAATGGATTCAATAGGAAGGGCTAGAAGACCTTAATTTCAGTAATGACGTGTGACCAACCTGGGGTCACCTAGACAAAACTCTGATTCTTTCAAAACATAAAATAAAAGTTACTTATGTCTTAGAATGGCTATGAAAAACGTCTGTGTTTTGTACACACATCAAAGCATTTTTATGTATTACAGGGTACAGTGCAAAAGCAATGTATCATCATACTAACCATGTGTTCCTGATAGAACTCTGGCATTTCACACACAGTTTTACAGTAGTGAATGCAATTTAAGAACACAATGAATGGATGGCATTGGAACTCTAATAGAAAAAAATAGATATGTCCAAGCAGAAGGATTTCCTTTGAAAAGCTGAATTAAAGTGTTTATTAAATAGCACGAATAAATGAAGCTTGTGAAATTGTCAAGAAGAGTAAAATTTCAACATCACAAAGTGACACTGGAGATTAGCTCAGTAAGCCTGAATGCCCAGCAAATGTCATCTCTGACTTATGGACATCATCTGCCTCCTTGCCTGGACCAGGCTAAAGGTGAGGTGTGCAAACCAAGCTTGATCACTTTAACCCAATTCTGACGGTTTTCCTTCCTCTGCCTTGGTAAGGAGAACAGGAATATTATATGAAATGGAAACATTTCCCATGTATGTAAAAATGGCATTTCTCCTCATGAGTCGGTAACACCGGCCAACTCCTGTAAGTGTTGTACAAATCAAAAATGGAGTCATGGGCATTAAAAACCAGGTTATCACAGGAGTCTACCCCGACAGGATCTGCTCTGCAGATAGAGATGGACTCACTAAGAACACATCCTGGGTGTTTCCTATGTGTAGAACAAACACCGAAGAGCTTACCTTTGAATGCAGTGTGCTGGACAGAGAAAGCGATTCGGTCCTGGAGATATTACAGTCTGCTTCAGTGTTGGTCTCAAAAGAGTCCAGTTCATCCCCGCTGGGGAGCCCAGTTCTTGGGGAACTCTGAGAGTCCACAGCATAGCAGATGGGGGGCTCAGAACACCCTTCCCCTTCACTGTCAGCAACCAGGGCATCCAGGCTAGAACTAAAGCATGGGATAAACCACTCAGTGAGCAGACAGACAGACAGGCAGGCAGACAGACAGGCAGACAGACGGGCAGACACTGTTTTTTACTTTTCTGCACTCAGCTTCTCTCACTGGTGTGAGACGCAATGAGTGGTCATGTAACTTCTCACTGATAATGCTTTTTATACTTTTTCCCATCCAAATCTCTTTTGAAACAACCTTTTTTTTTTACCATGTTTTTTTTCTCTTTTCTTTGTGTGGACACAAATGAGTAGATGTGTGCATGCATGTGCCTCCGACACACATAGAGATGGCGGAGGATGATGTGTAAGAGTTAGTTCTCGTCTACAACCGTATGGAACCTGGGTGTCAAAGTCAGGTTATCATGCTGGGCAGCCAGCACCCCTACCTGCTCTGAGCTGTCTTGTCAGCCCTTTAAACATGAGTCTATGTGTTCCCACGTGGCTATTCTATTCCTGCCTAGCAGCAGTCTCCTCGATGACTTTATGAAGGCAGGTCCGGTCTATACTTGCAACCGCACTATTTTTGTTTTGTAAATGTCATTCTCATCAGCCCTATGTAGCTATCCTTCACATCCTGAACATGCCAACGATACCGAGCCACAGGCCTGCATGCACAGCACTCTCTGGGCAATGACCCGGGGTATCCCTCCCCACAGCCGGGGAGCCAGGAGGGTGGAGGTGAGCATACGGAGAAAGTGAAGCACTCACCGTGATAGGACAAGACAAGGGTCAGAAATAAGTCACCCATGAAGCCTCAAGCCTGTCACAGGAGACAATCATCTCCAGAGTTAAAGACTCTGAAAGTCTCAGAAGGATGTAAAGATTCTGCCTGACTGCAATTTTTTTCTTCGTGCTTAACTTTCATAACCATAACGTCAGAGTATAGAATGCAACTGTCCACTTTCAAGGTTCAGTCCCTTCTAACATTTACATTTTTTTTTCGAGAAAGGGTTTCTCTGTGTAGTCCTGGCTGTCCTGGAGCTCACTCTGTAGACCAGGCTGGCCTCGAACTCAGAAATGCGCCTGCCTCTGCCTCCCAAGTGCTGGGATTACAGGCATGCGCCACCACGCCTGGCTCTAACATTTACATTTTAAACCACTCTGCCAAGCATCAAGGCCATGGGTGGTCATAGGTGGTCATGAGTGGCCATGGTTGGTCATGGGCGACCATGGTAGTCATGGGTGGTCATGGGTGGCCATGATTGGTCATGGGCGACCATGGTAGTCATGGGTGGTCATGGGTGGCCATGGGTGGTCATGAGTGACCATGGTTGGTCATGGGTGGTCATGGGTGGTCATGGATGGCCATGGGTACATTAACATGTACTTTTTAGTATATTTTCTTGGCTTTTTCAGTGGTAGAAGATGGTATTTTCATCCAACAATACTAGAAAATCATCTTATTAGGACTGCAAATGACAGAAGATGAAATTCTGAATGACCCAGTTTGGTTTTTTTCTTTTTTAAAACAGGCTATTTTAGTGGAGTATTGATTACATAAATTAAATGAGTCTCAGACAGAGTTCTTACCCCATGCTTATAATTTAAACTTTAGATCAGTTTCTACCCCTGAGTTAGTCCCTGGGCACAGGAAGGCACTTGGGAGCCTGTTAGCAGCTATTGGCCATGGTCAGTACCGTGCAAGGTTCCGAAGCAGCTCCTCTTCCAAGAGCTCATTGTAATCTTTCCCTTCGCGAGGAGCAGACAAGAGATTTGGAGGCCTGCTTCTACTTTATTTATTTTGACACCAAACATCTTAGAGTCAGTTAGAGTCTTTTTTATAAATAAAAAATGAAGCTTGGTATAAATAAAATATTCCTGATAAACATCACTGGTTTGGAGTTATAGTAAATTATAGTTGCTTCTAGGTTCTGCATGGTTTCCTAACATACAGCCTAAGATCAGAAGAGCAGGTACCTCAGAGCTTGCTGCGTGTGTTTTCAGCTTCTGGTCTCTGAACTGGTGAAAAGGACCCTGTCAGTACGCGGTAATCTCCTACTGTAGGTACACTGCCTTCTGGTTACAGTCCAAGTTTCTCCATCACTGTGCACATGCCCTGGATGCCCCAATATTACCTTACTTTCCGCACTAGAAAACAGTGACAACTCTTCTCCATCGAAGTCACATTAGACTGTGACACTGGAAGCCTGGCTGGCACCCTTCAAGGTTGCCTATAGACTGACGATCATAGCTCATTCATGGTGGATTAAGGTGGATGCACTAGGCTATGATCAGAATTTTCCTTTTCAGTAACAAAGTGTAAGGTGCCAGAGTACATTCCATAGGTCACTGTATAAAACTGTTTAACTTTTTTTACCTGTGTGGGGCAGCTGGCATGGCCTCTGCTAGACTCCCGTGGTGGCAAACAGAGTGACTAAAAGCACCCAGCTGCAGGGCTGAAACTGAAACTCAGCTCACAGCCCAGCCAATGGTACAAACTCTACAGCGTGTCGATGTTTCTGCTACCACAGATATGCTGTGCTCCCAGTTTGAAAGGATCCACAAGGAAAGTTATCTTATAAAACCTTGACTAAAGCTGAGAAAGAACTGTGAAAGCAAATAACCTATCCACAGGCTACTTTCCCCAGGGTAAATGTTGATCATAATTTGTTATCGTCCCCTTAGGGAACGTAAGTTAACTGTGGCCAAGATACTGTTACCTGAGGACACCCGTTACTTTGCTAGTAGGATTTCAGACTGGTCCAGGTGCCATGGTAGACCCACACTTCCCTAAATTGTTAATGTGGCCAAGATTTTGTTTTCTGCTTCCTGCTCATCTTTTCTACAAGCCTGACCTCCTTTTTTTTTTTTTTTTTTTTTTTTTTTTTTTTTTTTGAGCAGAGGTTGAATTCAGAATGGATTCTGTGAACTTCTGCTGTCCTGCTAAGCTGGAAAAAAATCCTCTGTAGCTTTTAGATATAGGACAGGCAGAGAGCTGCAGCATCTGGATTTGCGAGTGTGGCCCCATCAAACATGGCTCTAGCCCTCAGGAAATGGAGGACTCGTTGTAGTTAACCTTGTCCCTATACCATCCACACTTTTGACTCCATGGCCCTTAAATTCTGTTTTTATTAGAAGTTTTCTCTTTTTATTAGAAGTTCCTTGCCTCTCATGCTATTGCTCAATTGATAAATTTCACTGTGTGTCTCCGTCTACTGTTTATCAGGTTATACACTCCCCTGGTAGCAGCCATTGGTGGGATAGAGCTGTAGTCAACTCAAGGCTAAGGAGGAGTATGTGCAGCCACCAGCCTCCCTTCTACTCCTGCCACCATTCCGGTATCTCTCAAGATGGTGAGAGTGTGCAGAAGTGGGCTAGCCTGTGGAAGCAGCCTGAGAGAGGGTGTTCCCAGCAGAACAGCTTCTCCTTCCTCCGAGTAACTATGCACATGTGTGTTGGCAGATGGGTGGAGAGATAAACATCTGGTATTACTGTGCAGTCCAGGCTGACCTTGGGCTTGTAATCTTCCTCCTTCTGCCCCCTGAGTTTTTCTCATTATTCTTAGTTTTTCTGATATTCTAAAAAGGAAAAACTCTATCTATAGCAAGAGAATTTTTAAAATTCCCGGAACGAGAACATGAAAATACAAATTTGACATTCTGGGAATGTTTTTATAAGAACAGAATAACCATTTGTGCTTTTTTGGTCATATATGACTCAATTGTCTCTTTAAACAACCAACTTCTTGCAATCTAATGGGCACTTAACATATCCAAAAGATTCTGTTAGAATGTTTTCATTCACACACAGTTTAATCTACTTTTGCAGAACTGCATGGAGTCTAGCCTACAATGTTGGATTCTTCTCTCCAGCACATATAAACCCCCCCAAAACCTACATTGTAATTGAAAATAGCCACTCTCTAGCATCTATAAAACTGTAAGATGAACTACAAGTATAAAGTAAGGACTTTAGGACTTATGGTCAAAATAACCTTTAATATCAATACTTGGCACTTATTAAAAAAAAAAAACCTCAGTTTGTAGATCCATATAAAATCCTGTCCAATGGGGTGGAGTCCACCGACAGCAGGCCCCTCCCTGACTTCTCGTCTTGATCAACTATAGTTCTGCTGAGTATTCACTCATTTACAGGCACATTCATTTGTAAACATTTAAATACACACATATGTATATGTGCCATGTTCACTTCATAACTTCACATGCGAAAATGAACATAGAATCGCAGGGTTAGGACATGAGAGAAAAATATATCAGCCCCCAAGGAGAGTGGAAACTGGCTTGTTCCTTAAAGAAAATGAACATGTAAGACACAGATAGCATGAAAACATACAAGTCTATGTCATCATGGCATGCACAAAGGCATTTTTTAAAAATGACACTTCATGTATACCAGAAAAAATAAATCCTTTACAAACCAACTTGAAGCACAAATGTTCGCCAGTCCACAGAAAGCCTGTCTGGCCTACTCTACCCCATCTCTTTATCTCACTAGTTCCAGCTCTTGAATTTAGGGATTTTTTTCCCCTCTTCTCAATCTCTTCTTTCTCTTTATAGCTTATCATGTGTGCACTACATTGTCTTAATTTACATTCTGTAAAATTAAGTCTGTAGCTTATGGTTTTCCAACTCCATGCTTTTGAGATGCATATTACATACACACCATAGTTAATTCATTTTTCTTGACTGTATAGTATTCCATTTATACCATTTAAAACTGTGTGTAACTAGATATCTAGTCCTCAGCTGAGTTACAAACAGTGATAGATTGGTCTGCTGGTTAACACTAGTAACAGTGTCAAATCATTTCAAAACGCGGTTACACAATGCTCAGAGCTCAGGTGCCATTGTTTTTGTGTCACCACACATGGTAATGTCAGACTTCTGTATTTCTACCGGTCTGCTAATAATCAGCATTGTGGTTTTCCTCTATTGCATTCTCATTGGCTTTCTTAAAGGCCTTACTTTCAAATCAAAATACACAGAAAATTAAAATGGGGGCAATGTTTTGATATAGACATAAAAGTGATGGGGGCAATTTTTAAAATGAAACCTTCTCCCCAGTTTCCTGCAGGTTTCCTCCAGAACAAAGCGTCTTACCTTCTCTTCTTGAGATGACTCTGCTCCTTTTCAAATCCATGGAGACCAAAAGAAAGGTTCAAGTTGGAAGTGCGAGAACTGGGTGGTGACAGGCAGGTCCCCTCACCGTCCTCACCGAGTGGGCGCCCACAGGCACTGGTGTCAGGAGGACGGGTGTGCGTGCAAGCCTGAGTCCCTGGAGTGGACCTCATGGATTCAGGGCTGGTAAGGGCGGAGAGCCCCTCTATGTTTATATAGTTGATGTCCAAATCGCCGACCTGGACGTTGGAAGAGAACATTTTGTCAAGCAAATGCAGGAAGGAGTGGTTTAATTAAAATTAGCAAAACTCCCAGAGATAACCAATCCCCGCCACATTTATCTTTTGCAGCAAATGAGACTCTAAGAGATGGTAGGGCTACGGTGACACCTCACTTGGTGAAGTGCTGGGGACCTGCATTCCAGTGGCCAGAACATGTAAAAGCCAGGCGTGTTGGTGAGTGTCTGTGACCCCGGCAACAGGAGGACAGAGACCAAGGACGCCTGCAGCTTGCTGTGCAGCCCCGCCCGCCAGCCCATCTTAAGTGCAGCAATCATTTGCTGTGCTTGCTGACTAGAGCTGTCTGCATTCTCTTTTTCTTATTTGTTTTGTATTATTAAAGCCAACGTGCTTCTCACCCAAAGTATTCATAAACAAAATTATATCCTAACTTCATCTTCGGGTTTGTTTTTTTTTTTTTTTTTTTCAGTTTTAGTGCATTTGTAGGACATCGTAAAGACAGTTTCCCGACATAAAGTTGAAACATCAATTCACAGTAGTTGGGTAAATGGAAGCAGGATTAATTGTCCAGTGAGGCTTAGAGCAAGATGAAATAAAGACTCAAAAAGTCCACTGAAATTATGGGGAATAATATAATAAAATAAAAACTCTCCTTAAGACCAGACCATGACCACAACAATTATCTGCATGTTAAAACTATAAAACTCTGATGAAAGAATTTTCAAAAGACACAGAGAAATGCAAAGATGCCCTTGTGATTACAGGTTGAAAGAGCTGGTGGTCTCTGACCTCCACATTTGCACTGTGGCTTGTACATAGCTGGACTCACACACATATAACACACACACACACACACACACACACACACACACACACATACACACTAGAGAGAGAAAGAAATAGAAAGAGAGAGAAAGAGACAAAGAGAGAGGTTATTATCTCCCTCCCTCTCCCTCCCCGCTCCCCCCTTTCCACATACAAAGGTCCTAAACAGACATTTTTCCAGAGTCCCTAACAGCCACCAGGCACATGAAAAGATGCCTCCTAACACCGGTCATCATGTAAATGCAAATCAAAACCACAGTGAAGTATCACGTTAAAGCTGTTACCAAGTCACCAAAGGGCAGCAGAAGAGATTTAATGGGGGGGCGGGGGGCGGGGTAGAGAAGAGAGCTCTGGCAGAGTTGTACATTAGCCGAGCCATCAGTGAACACACCAGAGAGATTCCTTAGAAAATTCAAACTATAGCAACCGCACCATGTAGAAACCCCACTCCTGGGTACACATCCAAGGGCAATACAATTCGCTGTTATCAGGAACCGTCTCTGCCCTCATGCACACAGAAACATTACTCGTGGCTTCACAATATGTATGAGTCTTAGCACGTCATTTTGTAGAGTTCAGTGCATTTCAGAAACTATCCTCAACAGAGCTAGAAAATAAAGCTTATGTATTGTCACAGATATAATAAATCTTACATTTAATATCCATGTGTGGCTAATGCACACAGTCTAACCACCCTGAACCCCGAAGGGCTCAGTCTATACTCCAACCCGATTTCTATAGCTACATCTCACACTCAGGGGGCTTCTGTCAAGCAAGCAGCTGTTTATAGTTGGTACCAGTTCTGATATGTTGGTTTCTCCACCATTTTGAAACCAACATGTGCACGTGTGTCTACGACATGTCTAAATGGAGACTACTTTAAGGTAGCAGATAAAAGCAGGGTTTTCATATCATCAAAGTTATCCAAGAAAATCCCTTAAGACTCTGCCAAATTAGGATGTGAAAAAAAATTCACATTAATAACATTATTTAATTTTACAAATACAAAATGCTTCAAGATGGCTGGGTTGAAGAATAAACCCAAATTAAGTGGCGCTGGTACACCTAAGCTCTCTGCTTTCAGCTTGAGCCCACAAGTCTCCGTTGGAAAAGGAATGGAGTCTGAATGTTCCAGCTTCTTCATGAGCAGACACTGTGCGGCCTGCACATCAAAGTTACAGGATCCCAACACACGTCAGCTGGCATGCGATGAGAATTAAAGATAATTTATGTGACCACATCAGATGGAGTGGGACCTGCTCATTACTCATTACTGTCTGGTACATTTAAATATATATTCACACATATGCGTGTGTGTGCATGTACACAAACACACACAAACACACACAAACACAAAGGAGGAAGGGAAGGATAAGGAAAGGGAGGGAAAGACAGATGAGAGAAGGAGGAGAGAGGCGAGAGAGAGAGAGAGAGAGAGAGAGAGAGAGAGAGAGAGAGAGAGAGAGAGAGAGAGCGCTTGTTGAAAGGCTATGTGAGTGATATTGGTAGCCCACTGCAGCTTCCTGGTTGGCTTCACCAAGGAACTTTTTCATCCCCTCCCCCACCCTGCCCCCAACTCCACTCAAGATCCTTCTCTTCCAGTGTTCCCCTTTCATTCTGGGAAGTGGTCCAAATACCCCTGGTCACCTCAGCCTGCTGTACCTGATCAATCACCATACAGTTGGCGTAGACCTCGTCGCCCCCATTCAGCACGTTAGAGAGCTGTCCTGCGGCAAGGGACGCTGGGGTATGCTTGGATTTTCTGAGTCCATCAAAGGAGTGATCTAGAAGAAATGAGCAGTGGACAGGACTGAGAAATTATAAAATATGGGCAATTCATCTTACAGGCAAATTTTACCTTCTTAGCCAAACAATTGCCCCACCAAGTACAGTTTTTACAAGGTACTTTCTGTCTTCATATAAGATACACCGCACAAGTACCTTCGCTTCTACACCTAATTCTCAGTTATCAAGAACTTAAATAGTTATACACAGTGGGAAAAATAGAGGGGCATTTTTTTCAAATAAATGTGGAATACATATTAATCTATAATGTAATCCATAGTTCTAGACAGGTACATATCAGCCCACTGCAAGCATGGATTCCCCCTTCATAAAAGACCCTTAAATTCTCACACATTGAACCCAGCTCTGTGTCCTTTACTAATAATATGGAAACATTAGTCAGTATCACACCTCTCAAGTATGTGACAGGTTCAGACTAGACGAGTTACTAACGATCCAAAAATAGCAGGGAGCCCAGCGGTGGTGGCTCTGGATCACCTGCAAGCCCTCCCAGGTGGCTCTTTCCATCATTTTGAATCGCAGAGATGGCTTCTCTAGCTTCCATGGTCTCCGCTTTGTTCCAAATAGTAAAAAGTTCTCAGAGCGGGGCCATGGATGAGATGCTGCTGTATCTGCAGCGAGCACAGGGTTGAAGGCAATAAAGCCTGCGTCAGCAGCGCCTGCCTTCCCGTGCCCGGCTGGTGGATTCAGTCTCCAGACACCCTCGTGGAGTCTCCTCATCTGTAAAAGGAGGCTAACAGTGCTCGTTCCCTTGTGTGCCGAATAAAATAAGTCTGGGTACGTTGTACAGCAGCCGACAGTAAGTGCTCCATTAATACAACATGTTGCTGTTATTAATGTGTGCTGTCATTATTATGATCTTTACTCATGATCGATATGAAGTAGGAGGAGAAGAACACTAACCACAGTATTGTATCTGTAAGTGACTTTAACGGGCAGGTGCATGGTGCATCCACAGTGTTGCCTAGAAAGTTTTCTTGAGCGGATACAAAGGGAAAAGAACAGAGCTGGGTGCAGTGGGGCGTTCCCTCAACCACAGCATGGAGGCAGACATAGGTGGAGCTCTGAGTTTGAGGCCAGCCTGGTCTACATAGCAAGTTCTAGAGCAGCCAGGTCTGCATAATAAAACCCTGTCTTAAAAAAAAAAAATAAGAAGCCAGGTGTGGTGGCGCACGCCTGTAATCCCAGCACTTGGGAGGCAGAGGCAGGCGGATTTCTGAGTTCAAGGCCGGCCTGGTCTATAGAGTGAGTTCCAGGACAGCCAGGACTACACAGAGAAACCCTGTCTCGAAAAACAAAAACAACAACAACAACAACAAAAAGAGACAGTACTACCCCCCCACCCCCCGAGGCCATTAGAATTGGCATGTGTCCCCCTGTCTGTCTTACCTCTGTTGTCGAATAAAACCTGACTGTGAAACACGGCTCATGACTACTGCCTGGATTGATGTGCTATAGTTATAAATTCTATTTTTCCATAGAAATTTCTGGAGGACATAAAAGATATAAAGACGTATGGATTGAACAGACCAAATGATCCTGGTTTCACATTACAAATCTAGATCTACTTTCCCCCAAAGAACACTAACATGGAGTTTTATTAATCTTCTTAAGAGAATCTACAAAATAAAGGAAGGTGTTATCATATATCCATAGTGTGCTATTTTATAAATGTATTTAGTTACCTAGAGACATGACACACACAAAGCTCTCAGGCCCTTTACAAGTAAGACCTTTCTGATAAATGGCTATACACATTCATCCTAATTACGCAGAAGAGGCTCCAATGGTTATAAATCAAGGAGACAAGAAAACACTTTCAATGTTCTGCAAAGCCAGAAAGCTCTGGCTCATTTGTCATTCTGGAGAATGTTTGAAAGCAATTAAGAATAATACAGCGTGACCTTGTGGCATGTGATCAATCCAGTCGGGCTGTTCTACAGTGTTCTGTTTTTACAGGCGTGAAACACCTGGCATTTCTGCCACCAAACTTAGGGACCATTCATCTCCCTCCTGATGGCCGCCCTATTAAGACTTCATTTATGACTGAATTAACCTAGGCGCAGGTAAGATATGAATAGAAGATACAGAATCAAGTGAAATCTCATCCTAAATGATGGGGCCTCCATGAAGGTATGACTCTGTCAACTCAGCTTCATTTTGAGCTCTTTTCTGAGTGCATGTGTGCTTACTCACATGTAAGTGGCGGGGGGGCGGGGGGAGAAGGGCATCGGATCCCGGAGACTGGATTACAGGTGGTGGTGAGCCTCCAAATGAAATGAGGGTGCGAGGAACAGAACACCAATCCTCTTATAGAGCAAGTGCTCTGTAACAGGTGTCTCTCCCAAGAGCCTTGTTCTTAATGACCAAGAGCACCGTGTTGAGAGCGCCGTGCCTTCGCCCCAGGGGTGAGCGGGCTTGGAGATCGCTGCTGTTCTCCAGCGCTCAGGTGGAATGTACTTGGGTCTACCACAAGCCTGTGTCCTGTGCACGATGTCAGGGTCTAAACGGTGCCTGTGTCCTCATCTCAAAATAAACTACAAGGTGGCTGAGTACGGAGAATTAGAGTCTAATTTGTATTCTGAATTATCGATTTGATTAGGGCTTAGAAAATAATATGATTGAGTTACAAAGGCAGCCTATGAACGATCCCTTAAATATCCAAAGCTCAAAAATATCCAAATTTTTTCTTTAAACATTTGGATCACATACACGTTTTGTGGCCAATCTAATCCAAACTCCTGTACAGTCTTTATCTCCCTGACTTAAGGCCAACATGAAGACATTTGCCACAGAGATACTAGTGTCGGAGGGCTGCTCTGTCCTTATATCTCCTGTGAGACTCACGACTCATGAAGCAGAAGCCCCGTGCCAAAAAGACAGTTTCCCAAAACACCGAGCTAAGACTTCCAGGAAGAGACTGTGAGTCTCTACAATAGTAGCCACAGCTGACATTGGGACTAAAACATCCCAAACCTTTGTCATTTCTCCCTCAAAGTCACATTTTTCTATAGCAGTGGTTCTCAACCTCTGGGTTATGGCCCCTTTGGGGGAAGGGGTTAAAGGACCCTTTCACAGGGGTCCCGTGTCAGATGTATATGAGATGTTTATAATAAGATTCATAACGGCTGCAAAATTACTGCCGTGACGTAGCAATGAAAATAATTTTATGGTTGGGAGTCACCACAAGATGAGGAGCTGTATTAAAGGGTTGTAGGGCTAGGAAGGTTAAGAACCATAGTGACAGACACATCTTCGTTGCTGTTTTTTTTTTTTTTTAGTATTCCCATAAGATTTGCACATTTTTCCCCCTTTACATGACGTTATTTTGAAAGAAATACCTTATCCTCAATATATACAGAAAGCCAGTCTTCTCTGACAAAAATAGAAATAAATGGAGAAGGTTTTTGTCCCCTCAGAATTGAAGTGTGGTTACCCAGGCCAGCTACGGAAGCCTGAGAGGCGTGCCTCAGCCAAATGCATGGAGATGCCAAGGGACCCAGGAAGCTCCGAAGATGTGGCACGTGCAACTGAACTGTTCTTTCTAACAAGGGACAGATCACCAGAGCCTGATCGGCAGGGGCGATAGCTCGATCAGTACATTCCTTGCCACATAAGCACTGGGATCAGAGTTCAAATCCCAGAACCCGTGTCAGGAAGAAAAAAAAAAAATCTGTGCATAGCCACAAGCTCCCATCCGCACAGACCTAGCCTCTCCTACCAATCTTCCCTCCCATGAATCTCCCACAAAACCTCGCTCCCTTAAACCACGTCTGTCAGACTGCTTGCCACAGACAGAAGAAAAAACCCGGACTTAGCTGAGAGCAGAGCTAGGTGTGCGTGGCTCAGCGCGTGGCCTGGTGTGACCTGGCATGAAGCGAGGCACCTCCGAGACAGCTGCTCCCAGACCTTGTCATCGCTCTGTCACCCCAAGGATGACGCACTGCGACAGTCTCTCCAGGTTTGAGTCTTGATCTTTATGTGTAGTTTTGACTTTTTTTTAAAAAAAAGTAACGTTGACCCAGCACTTGGGAGGCAGAGGCAGGCAGGTTTCTGAGTTCGAGGCCAGCCTGGTCTACAGAGTGAGTTCCAGGACAGCCAGGGCTACACAGAGAAACCCTGCCTCGAAAAAACAAAACAAAACAAACAAGCAAACAAAAAATAACGTTGAGCCAGTCAAGTGGTCCAGTGGGTTAAAGGGCAAGCCTGGTGAGGGACCCTCCCAGCATCCATATCAAGTAGGAGAGAACTGACACCACAAAGTTGTCCTCTGACTTAAATGTGTGAGCATGTGCACGCGCGCGCGCACACACACACACACACACACACACACACACACACACACGCCCGCGCGCGCGCGCGCGCGCATGCATGCTCACACACTCATGCTCACACACTAAATTTCACTCTTAACAATTTCACTTTTAACTATAGCTTTACATGTTTAAAAACAACCCTATAGACCCAGCACTTAGGAGGTAAGCTCCTAAAATCAGGACTTCGAGGTCATTTTGGCTACACAGTGAGATCAAGGCCAGCCTGGGCAAAACAGACCAGCAACAAAACCCAGGGCAGCTGGAACACACCAAACATTGCGTGTGCTACATAAAAACCATGTGAAAATGCTACTTTTTTTTAAATCTCTGTTCCAATAGGATTTCTCTCACATGACAAGAGCGAAAACTCCTAAATCCGAGGGATTGTAGCTGCGGAGGGAAAAAGACCATCAGTCAGATATGGCCGCTTCCCCAGAATAGCATGCGGGGTGGCTCGGAATGAGAGGATGTGACAAGACAGGGTGGGTGTGGGCCAGCTTCTCCCTGGGGTGCCTGCAGGATCCACAGCTTCTCAGGGGATCCCCAGGGTGCCTTCAGTTGTATCCTCACTATCAGGTAGCTCCACGGGGAAGTCTAAACCACAGATTCCCATCAGCAATCCCTTGCTATGCTAGATGCTCTAGCAACAGGCGATTACAAGGGAGGGCTTTTTTTTTTTTTTTTTTTTTTTTTTTTTGGCCTGGGAAGAGGGCCCTTTGGCACCAAGAAATGGGGCAGGGAGTGGAGGTGACTGGAGTGTCTCTCTTCTCTGGAAGGTGCCACAAATCTGGCAGGAAGTGGCTCACAACACAGAGCAGCCTGGACCTCAGTGAGCTGACTTCTGATGAAACCCAGCTCGCCCGCGCGGAAGACCAGGCCCGGTAGCTGAAGGAAAGTGCAGCCTACTTGCCTGGTTATGTAAGACACACACCCAGACGTAAACAAACCTGAGGCCAGCTTGCTGCAAAGCGGATGCCTCGCCTGCCCTCACCCGCTGCCTGCCAAGTTCTCACCACAGAAGCTCAGCAGGGTTTGCAGTCTCCATGTCTCTTGCCCACAGTTTGGCGAACTAGTCTTCCTTCCTTCCTTCCTTCCTTCCTTCCTTCCTTCCTTCCTTCCTTCCTTCCTTCCTTCCTTCCTTCCCTCCATCCTTTTTTAGTTCCCCGCAGTGTGCTTTGTCTTGTCGTAGGACATTATGAGCATAGCGGGATTAATTAAGAATAATTAATTAGGCATGGCACCCTGGGTAAGCCTGGCTTCCGAGTTCAGCATGCAGCAGCCTGTGAAACAGTGAGTGACCACTACTGTCAACAGTGGCCCTCAAAGGTCAGCTCTCGTAGCATCCACTGGGACCCACAGCAGTGTCTGTCCAGGCCATTCACACGCCCACGCCACCTCCCTGTGACTTACACCGGTTGTATTTGCTTATTCTATGTGATCATTCCCCTCCAAGAACATGAGTCCTGTAAGAAAAGCGACTTTGTATATTTTATTCACTTTGTCCCCAGGGCAGAGAAGTAGGGCAGGCCATAATTAATATGCAATCCATAATTGTGGAAATAAGGAATGATTTCACCTCAAGAAAATACACGTGTACAAGGAACAATTAAGGGAATACTCTTTCCAGGGCTGAAATGCATTTTTTTTTTTCTTCTGGAAGCTTCCTTGGCTGTCTCTTGCTCTGCCTCAGAACTTTCTTCTTTCTCCCACCTTCCAACTCTTTCTCCAGTATTTACCACGAGCCTGCTAACTGAATGACCTGCTGGGCCGGCCCAGGCCTCTCTGCCTCTCTGCCTCTCTGATCTTTGTAAACATCCTCATGGCGAATCCACTGCCATCACCTGCCAAGTCCCTGCAGCCAACAGGCCCTCCTCCCTGAGTTCTTGCATCTTGCCCTGCGGCATCTACCACACTCCAGAGGGGGAAAATTAATTTCACTCCTCTGGATAGAGGTGGCTTTTTGGTTGGGTCTGACCAATAAACAGAGCAAACGGAACAACGCAGACCCCGTGTGCTTCCTCTGAACTATTTAACCCCTTCACGTAAAACGTCCAGAGCTGGTCCTAGTGGCCCGAAGGCTGTGATCCCAGCATTCAAGAGGCTGAGGCAGGAGGACTGTGAGTGCAAAGCCTGTTTGGGCTACCCAGTGAGATTCTGCTTCAAAAAAAAATTAATAGATTATCAGGCATTTACTCTCCCCTAAAGAAATAAGGGAGCATCAGGCAATCTTGCAAATGAAGGAACTGGGGAAAGGAGGGGGAAAGCATCAAAATGAGGGAGAGGAAATAGAATAGGAGATGCAGCAGAAGCGCCATCTTCAGCACTCTCCTCCCCACTGCAACGACTACACACGCCGTGCTTACTGCAAACGGACACTCGTGATTCCATGCGGTCACCTGAGCCTAAACAACAAGGGCACGGAAACCAAGGCGCCGTTCAAGCCCTGCCCCCAAGATCACATGACCAACAGCTGGCAGTCACCTGCCGGACTATGCTAAGTACTTTATTACTGGTGACAGACACTGAGTGTTCTGTTGGAAAGCAAAGAATGTTGCGTTTGACTCTGGAGTATACTCTAGCAGAGACTGTTCAATTTAGAGGTTGAGGTTTGTTAGATTAAAGTTAAATTGCCGGGCGGTGGTGGCGCACGCCTGTAATTCCCAGCACTTGGGAGGCAGAGGCAGGAGGATTTCTGAGTTCAAGGCCAGCCTGGTCTACAGAGTGAGTTCCAGGACAGCCAGGACTACACAAAGAAACCCTGTCTCAAAAAAAAAAAAAAAAAGTTAAATTAATATTCCTAACATCAGTGAACATTTCACTGTGGGCATTCCATGGAGGTTCTGAATGCACATCTGACGTTGTGAAAACGAAAAATAGTTTAGAAGTCGTGCGATTTTCTTTTTTCCAAAAATGTAGATATCACACCCATAGAAATTGGCATATGCTAGAATATTTCACAAAAATTGTTTTAGATATTCAGGCACAGCTCCAGTCTGGCATGGCCAATAATTCTGAAATGCCTTCTGATTCACAATCTCTCTCTCTCTCTCTCTCTCTCTCTCTCTCTCTCTCTCTGTGTGTGTGTGTGTGTGTGTGTGTGTGTGTGCGCGCATGCAACTCATCTAGGTGAATTACCTATAATCATATAATCATTTTTTATTATTCTTAGAGGAATGAACTGTCAAAAATAATACAGTTTAATTTCTTTCTCCACAAATTAATGCCTCTGGCATGCAGCACGCATCTGAGGCAAGGGGAGCATGATTGTATGCTTACTGTGTTACTGCGTACAAGTAGGAAGATCTGAAATTCCCATCAGCTCTGTAACGATAGATTACGCTAGACAAATGGATTATAAACCACAATGCAATCAACTCGTAACAAACACATTCTGAATGCAACGTATATGGCATGTGCATCGAAAAATTAAAGAAAATGGCACTTGAGCCATGTCTGAAATCTTCCCATTCAGAAGTCTCATTAACACGCTACAGTGTGACTTATTTCTAGGTGTTTACCTTCTTCCTGGGCTCACGGTGTATAATTTCTCCTAGTAACTCGCTGCCAAGATATGACACTGTGAGCCTGGCTGAGAAGGCATCCATAAAACAGCAGATATATAATTTTATTTTGTTTTAACAGCACAGCATTCAAACTACACAGGAGAAAGAGCTAGGAAACAAAGCCAAAATGCCAACAGGCAGCTGCATGTCATGGAGTATATTTTGGTTTTTACTTTCAAATTTTTATGACATACAATTTCTAGATTTTCATCATCTTTATATACAAAACAAGAGAGGGGGAGAAAGTCATTTTCTTCTGTAATGTGTCATTTCATGCAAAATAGTAGTTTATTAGTAAGCTCCCCTTACTGGATAATATATGCAGAAACGCATTATCTGGAAATGTTTTCCCTAAGAGTACACAGGGCCATTTTTAACCATCTGTCATATATACTCTTCATACCCACATGGGTATTAACACAACCATTTTTCTAATTGTTTTATTTTCTGTTTTTTTAATTTCCACTTGACAGTTTCATACACTATATAACACATACCAACCACTCTCATCTCCTATTCCCCCACTATCCGTCTACCCCAGCTCACCCCAACAAATCTCTCACACACATTCACGCCTAGCAGTGTGAGGTGGGCTGTGGATATAGCTTGGCCATAGTGCACTTGCCTGACGTGCACGAAGCCCTGGGTTCTATCTCAGAACTACCAGATAAAGCGGATGGACTACCATGCCACAAACCCAGCGAGGACCAAGAACAACCCTATCCTTGCCTGTTATATTGTTTCGCAATTTAAGGGACCCTTGCCAAGTTCTGGAAGGCAGAGAGGGCCCTCACACCTTCTATGTGAACCACAAGACAGTATGTAGCTACCATGACAAGGAGTGACTGACCATTCCCAGAGAACTGTGGCCAGTCTCCTCAACCATTCCTCTGCAAAGTCCCTCGCAACTTTGCCGCGTTAGTCTTGGCACGGAAAAACCTCACGTCAAACTCTTCTGGGTTAGACCTGTGGCTACTCAGAGAATTATCCAGAATCCAAAAAAAGATCTCCATCCCAGGAATTTCCTGTGGGTTGGATGGAAGCTTAGGTCACTTGTAGATCGCAGTCTATACCAAGAGAAGTCCAAGAAGAGAAACCAGGAGCCCTCTGACCATCATTCCAAAGCTTCCAGTGTCCTTAGAACTTGCCGTCCCCCCTGGGATCATACCTCGCTGCCTAGTCCTGTTACCAAGAGCGATGGCTACAGAGGTGAAAGGCCTTTCTCAGATGTTCAAATCCTCTTTTCCATACCCAGTTAACTTTGATTCTATTAAGTCAGATCTTTAGTAAAGTCCTTTTGTGCTGTTTGAAAAAAACCTAACAGTCATAATTATTGACTGAGAAACTAGCCTCAATCCCTCACCCCACCCCACCCCGATTCATCCAGGTTGGAGATTTGAAACGTATTAAGACAACCCCTACTTTTTAGGGCCCCTCAGGGTAGAGACGTGACATGCCAGCTGTGACAGAGAAAGAAAGGGGCTATCTGAAGAACCCATGCCAAGCGGAGAGGCAGCTGAGGGAGCGCTGACCTCCGAGGGGTGCAGGGAGGACTAGGTGAAGGGCCCAGGAGCTACGTTTGAACAAGTCAGACAGAGGTTTCCGGTTTGCGAGATGAGACACCGGCTTGAATCAGCTAAAGTAAAAGGAGACAGAGGAGACCTTGAGGGTGACTCACAGAGCTGGATGGATTCACTAGCCAAAGTCTGAGAAGTAGGAAGAGAGGGACTACAGTGGCCTCAGCGGCCCGGGGCCTCAGCGGCCCGGAGCCTCACCGGGCCTTACCATCAATTTGCTTCTCTCTGCGTTCCTTCTGACTACAGACTATTTTGTACAGCCAATGGCTTCGACACCGATCTTTCTAGAGATAACCACTGGAGAAGAAGAAAGGCATGTGCCTCCGAAGAATTCCAGTTTGAGAAACCCAAAGAAAGGGTTCTGACTGGGCGTCTGCGTGATGTGCTCACCATGGGCTTATCACCGTGGCAGGAGGGACACTGTTGGTCTCGTCTGTGTGAGAGCCTCTTCTCAGTGTTCCTAGGAAGGCGCTCTCTCGTGCGGGAGCCTCATGGCCAGGCTTGGAGAGCTGCCCACTCCACAACGTGAGCTCTGTTCAGCCAAGCGAAAGGTGCCAAGCAGATGGATAGCCACGGCGCAGGCCAGTGAAACGGGCTTGCACAACATCCCGTGTCCTCACGAATCAGCGGTCCGCGTCTGGGCTCTCTTCCATCACTCTGTTAGGCTGAGCGTATGTCTGACTCTGCACACGTGTCCTGAGGGGCCACCTTCCCTGTGCAGTCCTCATCAGTTCACCACCGCAGGCTGCCGACTGGCATCCCTTCACAAAGCCTTCCACCTTACCTTCCTGCAGCTTTTCAGTTTTTGGTTTGGTTTGGTTTTGGGTGGTGGGGATTGAGCAAGCATATGTCTTACATGTTCTGGGAAGCACTCTACCACCGAGCCACGTTCCCAGCCAGGATGCCTTCTCTTTATGAAATTCAACTGTAAGTTTTAGTTTTACCTGTGGGAGATGGGACCACACCCACTCTAACAAGGCCATACCCACTCCAACAAGGCCACACCCACTCCAAAAGGCCACACCTACTCCAACAAGGCCACACCTTCTAATGATGTCTCCAAAACATGAAGACTATAAATTGTGATACTGTCTTCTTTGCCCCCATAAGATGGAAGGAGGGGATCACTTTTAAAATGTTGGCTAAGTATTTGTTCAACTAAGAGGCTCTGTTAGCTCACTGTATGCCACAGGTCTGCGATGCGTCCCCTCTTCTTTGTGATGCTGAGATGCCTCTGGACAGAGACTGGCACTGAACCTGCTCTCTGTGAAATGAAATAGGATCCTCTCCAAGAACAAAGACAAGTTAGCAAGGTATATCACCTTGGAGAAAGGTTTCTCTTTTTGTGACTTCCTAAAGTGACCTATTCATTCAAGCATTCTCTTGTAAATTTCTAGATTAAACCCAAATATACACCCTTACTGGAACACACACACTTGCCTGTTCCTTGAGACTTCAGGAGAAGGAATAAAGGAACGAATAAGCTCACGAATTTACATTAGTTTACCTTTAACAGTTATCACTAAACCTCCGAAACGGCATCACACTTCTAAGTGCATATTACGGGTTACTTTTCAGATCAAATACCTGTCCTTCAAATATTAAATGAGCTCATTTCCAAAACCAAACCAAACAAGCATGGTGTTACATGTCTGCCGTTCTACTCTGGGGAGGCTGAAACAGGAGATTCATTTGAAACCCAGAGTTCGAGACCAGCCTGCGCAACACAGTGAGACCCCACAGAAGAGAAGGCAGAATACCATTGTCTCCGCTCCTGGTACACTTTACCGCTCTCTCCACACCTCTCTCAATCTCAGAGAAGACAGTGGCTTCCCAACATCCTCATTCTGTAGTGATTTGAATTTGAGTGGCCTCCACAGACTCATATCTGAATGCTTAGGGGTGGCATTAGAAGGTGTGGCCTTGTTGGAGTAGAGATGGCCTTCTTTGAGTGGGTGTGGCCTTGTTGGAGTAGGTGTGGCCTTGTTACAGGAAGTGTATCACAATGGGTGAGCTAAGTGTCTTTCCCTGCAGCCTGCCTATCCAGATGTAGAACTCTCAGTCACATTCCCAGCACCATGCCTGCCTGCATGTCAACATGCTTCCTGCCATGATAATGGACTAACCCTTTGAATCTGTAATATATCCCCCAATTACATGTTTTCCTTTATAAGAGTTGCCCAGAGGCTATGGCATTTCTCCATAGCAATAGAAACCTTAATTAAAAGAAAGCCCTTTGAGGTTCCAATTTTCCTACTTCCAGGCCCCTGCTCATCAGTTCCCAGACCCAAAGCATGGGTGTGTGTAAGGACCATGCCTGTGTGTAGCAACAGGTCTGGCATCTGGAACCTCTAAAGCTATCCTTGCCAGCTCTCTTCCTCAATAACAGTCCACAGAAGGAAGTGGGAGTGAGGTGGAGAAATACAATGGTACCTTTCCACCCACAGGGGCAAGTCTTTGCCATCCTCCCTCCATTACGCCGACTAAAAGGTGGCACACTTACTGGGAAACAGAATTCGCTTCTGTGTCTGTGCCCTAGGCTTAATTTTGCTTTTACTGGCTCCAAGGCAAGGCAAGTCATTCCTTTTCTCTAGGCCTCAGAGTCCCCAACTAATAAAGGAAGGTGACATCATATCCAGCAGGCAGGGAGGGTCTGCCTCTTTTTTTTTTTTTTAACATGACATGTGTGAAAACATCTTCCTCATGTCATCATTCCATTCTTTCCTTCCTGACCTGGTTACCAGTCTCTGCATTTCCTAGAATTCCTTTGGGATGACTATTTTCTACCGTTATCACAAAATACCTAAAGCTAGGTGACTTATAAACTAAAAAGGTTTGTTAGCTCACAGTTCACACGGTTTAAGGTTGAAACCGCACAGCACAGACTCGTGTGAGGGCTCCTTGGTTAAGTCACTAACAGCAAAAACACAGCAGCGTGAAGTTGTCAGGGGAGAAATCCTATGCAAGCCAGGCCACCTGACGACGGTCGAGAGCCAGTCTTGCTTTTTCACAACAATCTTCTCAAAAAACTAACAAGGGTCCCAAGAGAACTACTTTAATCCCTTATTAGAGAAGAAGCTTTTAAGACATAATGACTTCCTCTGGGAATCTACTTCATCAAAGTCTCTTCTTCTCCACAGCACTACATTAGGAGTCAAACAGCCAACTCATGAGCTTTTAGGTAGCATAAACCATACTCAAAAGACAGCATTCTCTAAGCCTCAGCTTATAAAAGAGAGGTAATCTCCTTATCACAAAGTTATCATATTCCCTATGTCAAGCATCCAATATAAGAACCACATTCCCTATGGCAAGCATACATTATAGTTTAATAATAATAATGTTATATATATATATATATATATATACATATATATATAAATATATATATATATATATATATATATATGATTGGCAAAACATGACATAGTACTGTTTAGTTTGACTGTGACTTCCAAAAACTCTAGTGCTATCCAAGCCTTTTCAGGATTGTCAAATTTTCTAGTTTGTCCTGGCTCCTTAGGAACTACAGAGGCTTTGCCCACATTAAGTGTGTGTGTGTGTGTGTGTGTGTGTGTGTGTGTGTGGCACCCCTTCACACTCTTTCTCCCTATAGAGGGACCAGCTATGACCTGGGGAGGAGAGAATGGGAGACACAGGGGTAAACAAAATGCATGAAGGGAACGTGTGTGCCAAGGGGTCCGAGGACTTACATTAGGCACACACCTTCAAGAATGAATGATAACGACAGAGCATTAGATGAGGTTCAATCTCTGTGGAATTTTTTTATAATTAATCTTTGATTAATAACCACTGCATTTCTTATTTGAATTGCCCACTGAAACCAACAAAACAAAAACCCAGGCATTCCTATATCCCTTGAAGCAGAACGGTCACGGATTCTGACCTACTCTAATTATTAACCTCTGGGCTCCAAAAGCGACTTGTCCTGGAGCTGCCTACAGGATGACGGAGGGCCGCTTCTGAGAACGGCCCTCCCAGGACTCACGGCCAGCTTGGCTTTTACTACTTTCATGGCTGCTCCCTTGAGATACCAGTCATTTCCAAAGAACAGTGACATAGTGTCCTCTTCTGAAGGTGGGAGGGAAAACAAGAGCTAAGAAGTTAAAATCCTGCCCGTTGGGGTGTCTTATTGTTACAGAACTCTGTTGCAACCTCACATCACTCTACAGGGAAGCTGGGAATGTGCGTGTGTTTGAGCCTCCGTCACAGAAACTGAGGACAGGGACCAGAGAGGGCCCCTGAGGGAAGGCAATGCAGGCAAAGAGGGTGAAGACAGGGAAGCAGCCCAAGAGAGTAGGAGAGCATGGATCTCAATACGTAGAAGAGATGTCTGCTCAACAGACCATAAATCAGAGCCCTGGGATCCTCCTTCCAGACTTCCAAGGTGCCTGGAGCTCCAGGGGAGAATGGCTTCCCTGATGATCCGAAGGAGGGAGAGGAGCCAGTGAGCTGACTCTGCTGGAAGAGCATGAGGACCTGGGTTCAGCCCCTAAGTAAAAGACCAGATATGTGGGCGCAGGCTCGTAATCCCAGCCCGGCACTGGGGAAGCAAAGACAGGCGGGTCACTGGGGCTTACTTGACTGCTAGCCCAATCTAATTGTAAGCCCCAGGTCCCAGGGAGAAATCTTGTCTTAGAAAAGGTGGACAGCTCTTAAGGACAAGGTTGGAGGTTGACTTTTGGCCTCTACCACACCCCCACCCCCACCCCCCCACATACACCCCACACACCCTCACACACACACACACACACATACACACACTACACCACACACACACACACACACACACACACACACACATACATACACACACCACACCGCACACACCACACACCCGCAGACATCACACACACACATACATACATACACATTCACCACACATACTAGACACACACACACCCCACACACACCACACATACCACACACACACACACACACACACACACACACACACACATACACACACCACAGCGCACACACCACACACCGCAGACATCACACACACACATACACACATACACATTCACCACACATACTACACACACACATACCGAAACACACTCACACCCCACACACACCACACATACCACACACACACACACACACACACACACACACACACACACACACACGCTGAGGGAAGATAGAGAGTATGAGGAGACATTCTTACTGTTAAAGATACACTTAAAATATCATCATTTTCAGAGACAAGAAAGCAGTGCTCTTCACAAACAGCCAGAGCTGCAAAATCAAATTTATTGGGCCAGGTGTAGTGGCACACTTCTTTAATCCTGGTGGAGAGGAGGCAGAGACTGGCATATCCTGAGTTCAAGGCCAGACTGGACTACATGGCAAATTCAAGCCAGCCAGCCAGTACTACACAGTGAAACCCTGCCTCAAAAAAAAAAAAAAAAAAAAAGCCAGATTTCTTAGTTGTTGTTTCCTCCCCCCCCACCCTGGGGGGGGGGTGCTACTAAGTGGGGGAAGGGAGGAATTGGTGTACTTGGGCCCTGGGAGATGTGCAATGCAGTTCCAGCACTAACCTGTAAACACATGTCACTCCAGAGATGCTTGTTGGACATATGATTACCTCTTTGCTGAATCTCTCTGAGTTTTGTCATCGCCACATGGAGAAGAAGGCAGCCAGGCCAGTGTATTCCCCACAACAACCCACTTGGCTCTCTACAAGATTGTGCATTTGGGAGTCTGTCCAGCTGATGCTGAAATAGGACTGACCATGTTCTTCTCAACTAGGCCACCACCATCTATCCGAGGAAGGACCTGCACCCCAGCGGCTACCCGTCCGCCATGCTGCTCCACTGACTCCATTTTGCCTTTTGCTTACTGCTGGCAAAAAGTTAATCATCTTCCTAACCAGGTACTTGCTTTCACTTGAACCAGGTTTAATTTATACATAGCTTTGCTGTGACTCTCTGCTCCGGCTCAGGCTGGCAGGGCTCCAAATTGGATTTAAAGGGAGGGCGTGAGTCATGTGTTCCTACCAGGCTAGTGGCCTCTCAAGGTTCTCCCTGGCTTCCAGTCCTAATCCCTCCCCTCCCAGCTCGCTCCCTACCTGGAGTCCCAGCCCCACGAGATAGGCATCCAGGAAGTAACCTGCCCTTGCTCCTCTCCCTATGTGCTACAACTAGAAAAACGTACCCTTAATTCTTGGGACCTCCATGTGTCTCCCCCCCCCTTGGGAATAAGTTAAGGTTTGTAAAAAAAAAAATACTGTTTGACAATAACTGCAAATCACAAAAGATTTGAAAAGGTGGGAATAACACAAAGATTATCACAGACTCTTGACCCCGCTTCACCTTTGATAAAGTTTTACTCCACTTTCTATCTGAACACAGGCTCACTTTTACTAGCAGGTAACTGCTTTCCTGCATGTATATCTTCCCAGAACCATTTAATGGTAATACGCTACAGCCCTTTAATGTGTGAACTGCATCCTCTATAGGGAGACAGGCTTTACCGCTGATATTTAAAAGTCCCATCCTTATAGCTCTAAAATCAACAAAACTGTATAAAATAAAAAGAACCCCTTTCTGGGGGTACGAAATAAAGAAGAAATTGGTTTTAAGACAGGATAACAAAACAGTATATTAAACATTAAGTACTAAGGTGTCTGATAATTGCATTTTAAGGATGGTAAGGGACCAGCCCGGGGAAAGTGGAAAATGTCGCCATGATGGCTTCCTGCTTCCCCTCGAGGACAACTCAGCACCTTCCTAAAATTGCTTTAAGCCCAGCTAAAAAGCAAACAAACAAAGGAAAACTTTTATTTTATCCTAGAGGGTCAGAAGCAGATCCTTAAAGCTAGCCACGTTTGAGGATAACTGTTAGTCCATCCTCCTATGGGAACACAGGGCTTGAAGCTAACCAGATACACGGACAAGAGTCTATCTATCCTCATGTGGGAACACACAGTACCTGGGGACATCACCGCTCTACAGCGCCGGCAGGCTCCAGAAGACAAAAACACCAGGAGACATACTCTCCTCCTGTCACTTCCCATGTCCCCGAGTTAGAGGCATGACCACACATGTCTCTAGACAAGACGAGGAATGGAAAGGGATGTTCGTTAACTCTCTGGCTATTTTTTTTTAAGCTTCAGAAGTCAACAAGGGTCTCCTGCGATGCCCAGCCCAGGATGGGAGAGTCTTTTCCCAGAGGACAGTCCCCGTGGTTGCCAAGCCCATACTACAGTGAGGGCCCAAGAAGCAGCAGGGAACAGACCAAGCAAGTCTCTCCCACCGTGAGCCACCAGGGTCCCAGGCCCTCCGTCCTCCAGGCTGATCTCGCTTACTTTAACAGGTATTACTGGAGGTGAGCAGAATTGGTCTCTGGGTTCTCTAGAGACTTTCTCGTTGTTCAAACCCTTTCCTTTCCTTGCAATTAAGTACAAAATCATTAAATAGGTAGGACTCCTGATGAACAGATTTCCCTTAAATAATTAACTTCAAAACACACACACACACACACACACACACACACACACACACACACACACACAAATAGAAGCACGGGCTCTCATTAAGCTTTACAAAGTCTAGACATGTTTAAATCAACAAGACTCTTTATTGTCAAAGTAACTCCAAGGTAACTATGATTAAACGAATTCAACACATTTACCTTGTACTGACCCCCAGCACATCCCTGAGTGTGCCCCCCCCGCCCCGTTTTTTTTTTTTTTTTTTTAAGTATGGATAATGACACTAAGGTATATTTTAAAGTAAAGGGAGCGGAAGGGAGAAACACATGTACCTCGGAAGTCCATACACAAAGTGTACGGCAAGAGCTCTAGAAAGACTTGTGAGAACAGGAACTTTACAGGCAAGCAGCAGGCAGGGAAACGCAGGACAGAGGTAAGAGTGTGGAGGCGCCGCTTTGGCTCTGGGCAAAGCCAGGGCTCCAGGATCTACCTTTCTTGGATGCCCTGCGCCGAATCTTCATCTTGGGGAAGGAAGGCCAGGAGTAGTTGAAAGGTGAGTCCGAATCGGAATCCATTGTTTGTTTGGGTGAAAGGATCAGCTGAGGCAGAGGAGTGCCTGCAGACCGTGCCCAGCCAGGAGCCTCCCCCGTGATGTCAAAGGCAGGAACGGGGCTGGGTGAAACAGCTCCAAACCCAGGGAGGGAGAGGCAATAAATGTTTTGCTTCCTTCGGGCGTTCAGGCATGCAGACCAACAAGGAGGCTGTAAATATTAAAGCCAAGCCAGAGAAGCCGGAGGGGGGCCGTGGGGGGACCTGGAGTCTGGCTGATAGAGCTCAGTCCAGTTATTCAAAAGGTCACCAGGGAGCGAATGAATCATTAACTCCCCTCTTCTTGTGGCTGGATATGGAAATGAAGAAGGAAGGGAGCAGGGAGGAGAAAGATCCGCTTCAAGAGAAGCTTCCCAGGCGGGCGCCTGTTTTGCTGAGAGCTAGGAAATCGTTCCTCAGCAAAGCCGGGCTGCGCTATGGCTGGGTGATGATGGCTGAGGTTGATGTGTGGAGAGGAGCCAGTCCACAGCAAACGCAGCCCAGTCTACTCCAGGATGGACCCCTCCTCAGAAGCTAACAGTCTACACTGTGAGCATCTCGGGCAGATTTGAGGACCCTACTGGGATTTTACTCAGCATCCTGGGCTCCTGGTCCTTTTGTTCCTAAGGTGGGCAGATGCTTTTACCTCTGCAGTGGACGAACTCTCTCTGCATCCATCCAAAGTCGTTTATTACTGGCTAGCAGGACATGTAGCGTGTGTGTTTGTTTCCTGGTCTGTCACCAGGTTCATCAGTCAGTCCTAAAGGTTTAGGTGACTCTGTAGCTCAGTTCTGCGAACTTTGATTTACCACAAACCAACAGTTCCTGCAGTCCCCTAAATACTTTCCAGGGATTAGCACGCAGTGGAAGCCTACACTGCCTTCCCATAAACCACAGCAGCCACTCACCGGTCTTCCCTACTCTGATAGGCGCGCAGAGATGTGTGACCCAAATAAGATTGCACTGAGCAGCCAAGGTCTCCTGAGGACTCTCCCACCGGAGCCTCTTTAAAGCACTTCTTGTAGAGGGGGGAAGGCCAAGAAGTCCTACCTTTTGCTGTGTTTTGTGAAGTCTTGGGGAGCTCAGAGAAAGCCACAAAACATGCGACATGGCAGGCATTTGGTAAATGAATGAGTCACGCCAGTTGGTCAAAACATGGGCGTGACAAACCTTATGTGACAGCCGTAGCAGCGATGGCATCTATCAACTACAGCCATGTATTTTGACAAGGCATACTGAGTCCTAACATTTTAAACATATCTATATTTATGTAATAAATATAACTATTTGTAGAAAGAACACAGTTTATCAGTAAAGAAAATTTCTAGTCCCCCAAAGCTTCGGACAATACTTGACTGTTTTGTGGCCACAAGCGGTTTCTAAGGTGTCTCTAGACCAAAGAAAGGGGAGCTGTACACACATAGTCTGAAATGCCATCGGGATATTGCTATTCTCCTTCAGCTCTGCTGAGGAGGTTTCTCAGGCTATTAGAAATATGCATGCACACACACACATACACACGCATGCACACACGCATGTACTCATGTACACATGCATGCCCAATTAAAACAAATCTTTTAAAAGAAGTTACTGGAGCAGATGTGCCTCCCCCAACTGTCTTTTATAATAATGGGTCAGAGCAACTTAAGAAGACTCAGAAGGAGCTATGAAGGGCCTGGCCACGGGCATTGCTATGGGCTGAGGTTCTAAGTGGGTCTGTCTCAATCTGTATTTCAGTTAACGTGGAGAGAGAAGTGGAAAACACCACTGGCATAGCCTGTTTTATTTCTAAGTCAGCTCAACCAATTTCTTACCTTCCGAAGACTCTTTAGACTCTTTAAGTACGTGACATTCATCATCATTTCCTACTGTCATTGAGGGAGTTATTTTTCCTCCCTCTCCATTTTGTTATTTTAATTGCATTTAAATTAATTCAAGAGGTTATTTGCATCTCATCCACATTTAAAAGATAAATGCATTTGCTTTGTTGGATTGGCTGATTGCAATTGCATTTGGAAGAATTTAAGAGTCTCCAGGCACTCAGTAAATGGTTACCATACAACCATTACAGTAGTGTGCTAGTGACTTCGTGGGCTATACCTTTAGCTCATTGTGCCTTCTAAAATTAACAAACATTTTACTAAGCAAAGCAGCTGTTTGAGGTTCTAATCACCCCAGGCAGATAATGCCGCCTTCCTGTGGTGTCTGCTTCCTGAAGGCCCTATGCGGAAAATACCCCTCCGCATTCATCATATGGACAACAGGTCAGTTCCCTCTCAACCTTGATAAAACTAAATCTTTTCAAGCACTGATCCAGGATTTGAGGAACAGAAATTGTGAAGTTTTCTTATCTTCTAAAGGGACCCCAAATTTCTTGAGGGAAGAAACTAGGCCTAACATGTATCTTAAAGACATCCCAAGCTACAAGAAAGATCGTGGGCACTGGTCATATATACAAGGCAGTTCTATCACTTAGTGTCCTTAACCAGATCCCTCATAAGCTCTGAACACAGCACAGTTAAAACGGACCGTAGCATCTATACCGCAGGAGCTATCATGAGGAGTAAAGGAGATTCTAGCATAAAGAAATTAAAGACATTTCCAGTGTACCTTAAATATTAGCTAGAAATAGAATTTCCCTTCAGAGTTATTTCTACAGTGTACTACTGAAATATTCATGCCTTTACCTCCAGGGCAGGTAGCTCTATTTCCTTATGGTTATTTCTTTTATCATTTTAGAAGTCACAGAACCCAGGAATAGATTGCAGCTCTGATACACTGATTGGGGAGGTAACAGTGGCCACCTGTTTTACAGACACTTGGAAGTCACTCAAACCTGTTGAAGCCACCCACCCTTCCTGTCAGCCACATTTACACAAGTGTCTGATATGACTACTTGGCCTCCGAGAGACCACAGCGGCACTCATGATCGCACTCGTGGAGCCATTTTCTGAACAACCAAAAGGTTCGATTACACATAACAAAGACCATAACCACGAGGTGACGTCATTATTCCATTCCCTTTTCTCAAGCCACAGGCCACAGTGTTTATTAGCCCTACAATTCTTGCATCTAAACCCTGTCCTCGAAGAAGCAGATTTGAACCTTGGATTTCAGAGGCTCAAGCTAGTCTCATCATCTCTTTCTTCTAGCTGCCTGTAAATCCAGATGTAGAACTCTCAGCTCCTTCTCCAGCACCATGTCTGCCTGCATGACACCATGCTTTCCTCCATGATGATAATGGACTAAAGCCCTGACATTGTAAGCCAGCCCCATTTAAATGTTTTCCTTCTTAATAGCTGCTATAGTTATGGCATCTCATTACAGCGACAGAAACACTCAGACACCCACTAGGGATTTTCATTTGTTTGTTTGTATACATTAAGGTTCACTAGATGTGCCATGACATTCTATGGCTTTTGACAAATCCAAGGTGTCCTGTATCACCAATTAACAAATCATAAATTATATCTTCACCATGCTAAACACACACACACACACACACACACACACACACACACACACAAAGTCACACCAATTAAGAAATAAAAAGGGTACCACAAGCCAATTAAGATAGCCCCTAATACAAAAGCCACATTACTTCCACAATAAAACATTATTAGAGTTTTTTTTTAAAAAAAAAAAAAACTCTTTGTAAATATGTTAGTAAATGACCAAATAGTGGAGGAATACAAACCATCCATGTAAAAGAATTCCAATTTATGTAGCTACCCCACCCAGGAGAAAGCATGCAGACAACTCCCTGCTCCTTGACTCTGGACTAAACATCTTGACTTCCTTCCAAAGACTACAGAATGAGGAAGGGGTGAGGAGGAATAACTTCACAGGGAAAAAAAAATGACCAACACGGCCACATCCAGGAGATGAATATCAACATCAATGGTGATTAATAAAATTGATAAGACCAACCCCTTGTGTCATATGATGGATACGGATATAGTACTTCATCTATTTCTCTTTCTTTCTGCTTTGTTTTGATTTGTTTGTTTTTTGAGACAGGGTTTCTCTGTGTGGCCCTGGCTGTCCTGGAACTCCCTTGGTAGACCAGGCTGGCCTCAAACTCAGAGACCTGCCTGCCTCTGCTTCCTGAGTGCTGGGATTAAGGGCAGGCACTATCACCACCCAGATAACCTCTTCTAAAACCTTTAACTTTAATGATGGGGAAACCTTTAAATTCCATCTACGGGCCATCTATGAAACTCCTAACCAGCTCTCCTCGAAACTGTAAGATCATCAGAACCCTGAAAAGTGGGAGACACTCTCACTGCCAAGAAGTTATGGAGACATGATGGCTAAATACAACCAGGTGTCAAGCTGGGTCAAGGAAATAAAAGATACATAGGTCCAAAACTTTCCTAAAAACGAGACGGAAGTGATAACTGCCGAGAACTGGCAAAGCTAATTTAATCAGGCTTCCACTCACTCTGTCTTCATCACCGGAGGTGGAAGTGCGGCTTCGCTTCTCAGTGGCAAAGGTACTGAGGACTAGGTAGTTTGGAACTGATCCCAACATTGCTGGATTCCCAGAGAACCCTAGCTGTGCCTGTCAGCCTTGACTGCCCCTAAGACCCGCATGGAGCCCTTCGCCAGGTCTCGATGGACACGCTCCATCTGGACCAATCTGGACCTTAGGACCAGCTTCAGAATTTCTCAAGTTCCCACCCTGGTGTGTAGGCAATTAGAAGGCGGCCACGGGGCTTCCTCTGGCAGCGAGGCTCCGGGGTGGTCATGTTGTTCTGTTTATTTCCTTTTCCGTTGTACATCTTGGAACAAACAGTGTGAAGACCGTTAGGCCCATCACGGGAGAGCAGCCACGGCATCCTATGACCTGACAACTCAGTGGGGCTTTTCATTGGCGGAAAATGCAATGAAAGAGATGGCATGCCTCCTGCAAAGCTTCAGGTTTCACTCTCTAAGCCTACAGATTACAGTTTATGATATCCTAAAAACCCCAAAATAGTCTTTCTTTTAATTTATGGGATGGATGTTGGTCAACAAATACTCCAGTAATCTCATTTAAGAGAAAACAAGCGTTTCTTTTCCACATTCCACAAGCAGAACTTTACCCAAAGAAGGAAGCCACAAATACAGAGGAGAACTCAGCGGAACCGAACTGACCTTGTAGTGAACAGGAGCCAAACGCCTAGGCCAGCAAGTTTTTCCTACCAAAACTATTCTTAAAGCCTCGACGACCACCAATTTGAAGCAAACGAAAAGAATTGAAAGCACCCAATTTTTACACTGATAACTCTGCATTTGTAATCCCCTTCTTGGAAGATTTCCCTGCCCCAGGCCCTTTACTTCAAACCATGGGTGAAATTAGTCCCTTGTAGAGAAATGCCACCTACTCCCACCCAAAAACTGAAATGTAATGGGAGGGAGGGAGGGAGAGAGGGAGAAAGAGGGAGCAGGAGGGGGAGAGGGAGAGAGAGGAGAGAGGGAGAGAGAGAGAGAGAGAGAGAGAGAGAGAGAGAGATAGTTCACAGAAATATCTATTTTATAGCCCACGCTATAGTGACATCTATCAAAAAATTAGGCTCAAAAGCTGACTTTCTAGAAACCCAAGAGCCTTGAAGATCCCGTCTATCCTCTCTTTTCCTTTATGTTTCATACAACATTCCCAAGGCCTTGACAGAGACTGTGCGCAGTGAAATGGCAGCAGAGGGTCGGGGAGGGGTGGGGGGACGGGGGAAGGGAGAAGGGGTGGGGAGGGGTCACTTTCCATTTACACAAGGCCTCATAGACTATTTTCATTGTTTCGTTCACCATGATTAACGTGGGCTGTTTTATGAGTATTATATAGCTCTGTGGCCACGGCTATCAGCAGATATGAGAAGTCACTTAATTAGTCCTACTATTAGCTGCCTGGGGGTGGGGGGTAACCGAACTCCTGAGTGCACTCACTCTCTGCCTGTCCTCTAGGAGCCAAGACAAAGACCATCCCCAGGTACCCACAACAGAGGAGTCTTAGATCCCATGCTGCTGGGCTTTGGCTTCCTGCTTTAGGGGAGCTGTTCTGCTGGGCCCTCATTTCCCAGTGTCCTCTGCTGATACCCCCACTAAACTTTGCATGGAGGCCTGGAAGGTTCTGTGTCCTGCCGACTGAGAAATCCCAGCCTCAGACTCCCTGTTTGCACCTGTTTCTGCATCTTCCACTTCCCAGATGGTTTTTGCTATTTTGTTTGGTTTCAAAATTCGGTTTCTATCCACAGCCAGCTCCAGTCCATCTGTCTCCCTAGTGTCCACCCGCCCTGTCCCAACACCCACCAAAAGTTTCCCTTTTCTCGTATTATATGTAGTAAACAACAATTGAAATGAAATGATTCGAAATTATAGCCAGATGTCATCGTGCAGAATTTAATCTCAGCGTGTGGGAGGTGGCGGCAGAAACATCTGGAGTTAAGGTTATCCTCACCTACTTGGTGAGTTTGAGGCCAGCCTGGACTACATGAGGCCCTATCTGAAAAAAAGTAACAACAACAACAGCAGCAGCAGCAGCAGCAAATGACCCAAAGGTAACAGTAACCAATATGTATTGTATAAAGGTATAGAATGTTCAAATAATAAAAATACTGTTTAAAAAATTAAAAAATAGGAGCTAAAGAGATAGCTTAGCAGTTAAAGGCGCTGGCTGTTTTCCAGATGATGTGGGTTTGAGTCTTAGCACCCACATGTCCACTCACAGCCATCTGTTACTCCAGTCCCAGGGGATCTGATGCTCTCTGAGGGCACCAGGGCACATACGTGGGTACTGCATGCATTTGCTGACTGGTTCGCAGACATACATGCATGCAGAACACACATACCCATAAAAATAGATACTTTAAGATGAGAAAAAATTACTAAAGATGAAAACCGTGAGCCATGTATTTAAGATAATTGCAATCTGAACCCCTGCATGCGCTGGCCATGTCTGTCAGAACATCTACAGTGTGAACCCGTTTCCCTTTTCTTTCTTTCTTTTTTTTTTTTTTTCTTCTTTTTTAAGGAAATTTTTTTTTGTTTTTTGTTTTTGTTTGTTTGTTTTGTTTTTTTCGAGACAGGGTTTCTCTGTGTAGCCCTGGCTGTCCTGGAACTCACTCTGTAGACCAGGCTGGCCTTGAACTCAGAAATCCGCCTGCCTCTGCCTCCCAGAGTGCTGGGATTACAGGCGTGCGCCACCACCGCCCGGCTCCCTTTTCTTCTTCAAAGACATTCATGCACTTTGTGGAAAATGTACAGCAACCTTTTCTGTGACTCTCTTAGACAGCAGTAACTTAATGCAAAGTAAATGATGAACGGTAAAATGACATTATTTCGCTTACATGTACATATGTGAACTATGCAGTCAATGACCCAAAGAGGCCAGAAGAGGGCACTGGAACCCCTGGAATGACATTGCTACAGGTGCTGGGAATCAAACTCTGGTCATCAGCAAGAGCAGCAGGCCCCTCAACCACTGAGCCATCTCCCCAGCTCCTCCCCAAAGTCTTCCTTATCAAGGTTCTGTTTGAAATCTCTGCACGGTGCCAAGCCCATTGTCTGCCAGCCAAATCTGCAGCAGCAGATAAGGTAGGGCTTCTTGCCAGAGCCTCTCAGTCTTGAAACTTCCCGAGAACTCCAACCAGTTCCATTCGCCACCCCACCCTCACTCGCCCCATGATGCTCTCCCCCCACCGCTGCCCCTCCCCCACAGGAAGTTAAGACACGCCCCCATCTCAGTTTCACCGGTCCCTCATATTTCTTTCCATGCCGATAGCTACATGACTCACAACTCTAGGCGACCGAATTCACACAGTCTTCAATCCAATGAAGAGCATCGGCCATTACTTATGGCAGGCAGTTTAGCTTCAGGGAGAGTCGCGACATCAGGTCTGTGGTGCGTACAGCCTCGCTTACACTCTGGAACATTCCTCGCTGCCAGAACGGGGCCATCACTTTCCAGAAGCTTTTGTGATTCAACGAAGACACTAGGACGCAGTCCTCAAACAGGAGCTTAACTTCCAATGGAATTCTTAATTTCCAACCAAAGCCATATAGTTTCCCTCTTTTTCAGAGTGATTTTTTTTTTTAAGCAGGAGTTTGCTAAACAGCAAACGATCAAGCTGTCTGCTGTTTGGCTGGTCCCGAGTGGTCAGGGATCCTTGTGGCAGAATCCCTGCAGCGTACCCTCCCCCACCATGCGTCCCAGAGGCTGCGTACTTATCCAGCAGGTGCTCCCCTCCATCCTCCCCGAGATGGAGCTGCTGCACAGTCTCGACCCCAGCTCTGCTGGAAAGTTTGATGCTGTTTCTTTATCTATTTAATCCCGTGGACTGGGCCCGCTGGATCCTTTTCCCATCTCACCCTCAGTGCTGACCGCCTGTAGCATCTACCTGCTTTCCTTCCGTTGCCCCCAAGGGCTTTGCCGGGCCTCCCTCCTCCAGCTGTCTACCGGGAAGGAATCCCACTATCTTCTTATTAGCAGCAGCTGCAGAATCAGATCCCAGCCCTTCAACGGAGGAGTCTCTCTTTGAGTAAAAGCCTAGTCCTGCAGTTTCTCCAGACAGGATAATTTTGAATGCAGCCCAACATGAAATCATAAGCATGCTTAAAACACAGAAAAGTTTTGTTTTTCATGATTTCTTTTTTTTGGGGGGGGGTGAGGGGCAAGGTTCCGAGACAGGGTTTCAGGGTTTCTCTGTATAGCCCTGGCTGTCCTGGAACTCACTCTGTAGACCAGGCTGGCCTCGAACTCAGAAGTCTGCCTGCCTCTGCCTCCCAAGTGCTGGGATTACAGGTGTATGCACCACCACTGCCCGGCTATGATTTCTTTTTATAACTCGACTGTGTGACAGATGACAAGAGTGGACACGTTTGCTAACGTGTCCACAGAGAACAAGCTCATTATTCCTGGTCTTAGCATCAATGTCATCCCCTCAACATCTATGCCAGCCACCCACTCTGACAGGTCTGGTCCACGGGCCTGGTAAGCTCACCCGCTCCTTCATGCCCGCTAAGCCCTTCAACTACAGTCGTTCCTAGTGTGTACACTAACAGCCGGTACGGTTCTGATGCCTGAGAGAGGTCGTGAGGAACAACACAAAGGGAACTTAACCTAACCTGACCGTCTCCTAGGATCAAATTAAGAGAACCAAGCCTACACGCCCTCAGACACACAGGTCTCACAGATGGTGCTGGACAGACTGAGCGGCTGTCACGGCTCTCCTGGATAGAGCGCTTCCAGACACAACTACCACACAGAAAGTTCCACCAGAGCAACACCGATCTTGTTTGCAAGACAACACTACCTTTGTACCACACAACTTAAAATAACGCAATACAGCAAAGTCTCAACACTTCTACCCTGGATATTTTATCAGCAGTTCCTGAGTCTGGACAGAATACCAGCACACACCAAAGACAAGAGTTCTGAAATGGCCTCTAGGGGGAGCTGTTTCTTATTCCTCCTGCCTCTGGCTTACACCTGCTGGTTACTGCTGGCTGCTCTCCTGTCTCAGTGGTTCCTTTAAAGTCTACTCTCACGTTATTTCATAAAGTCAGGACACTTTCTTTTTCCTTCTTAATCCAAACGTTTAAATAAATGATAGAGCAAATGCTAGTCAGAAAGGCATATCCATGCTGCACACTGGTTCTCTCTCTCTCTCTCTCTCTCTCTCTCTCTCTCTCTCTCTCTCTCTCTCCCCCTCTCCCTCCCTCCCTCCCTCCCTCCATCCCTCTCTCTGCCTTCCTAATGCTCCTCTTCGGATGCAATGACGTCACTGACCAAGCACTCAGCTTAGACAGGGTTACTGCAGTTTACAAAGCAAAAATCTTCTCACCTAACAAGTACACCAGTAGGAGACCGGGGAGAGGTTTAAGAGTCCCAAATTAAAGATAATCCCACCATTTAATACTTTTAACAGCCAACCCCTCCTCCCCCGGCAATGTGTCTGAGTAAACATTCTTCAAAGCTGACATTCCCAAGAGTGTGATGCAATCCGCAGATGAGACATCCTGTATTCGTGAATAAGAGCCACACTCCAGGCTCTGGGGCCCACGAGAGTCATCCAGTTCTCCATGTTTGCTTTATTTTTTCCTCCTTCCTCTTCCCCTGTTGTGGGCTCTGGACGTAAATTATTCTTCTCACCTTATATAGTAACAGTAACAGATGCGTGCACACTGCTTGGAACACAACTAAGTTTCTGTTCCAAGTTCAGTGGCTCCTCAGGCCAGGACAGCCAGCAAACCACCGCTGGCAAAGGGCCAGGCCCAGAGCCACACACTCAACCGACGCTGCGGGTGCTTCCTCCTGGCCTGCTCTAGGCTACGGGATTTCCCAATGGTTGTAACAGCTCTGACACGTGTCTACTCCAGATGCCAAGCACGATGCCCGAGCCTCCAGGAACCCCTCGCAAGCTGCTTGTACTGCCTACACATGTCAGCCACCCCAGCTGCATAACACGCCTCAACTCTCCTCAGCCTGAGGACTTGCCTTGGCCCCAAGACAGTTCTGCTCCCACGTGCCCTTCGAGTGCTGTGGTGGTTTGAATATGCTTGGCCCATAGGGAATGCCACTGTTGGAAGTGGGTGTGACCTTGCTGGAGAACGTGTGACCTTGTAGGAGTGGGCTTTGAGACCCTCTTCCTAGCTGTTTGCAAGGCAGTCTTCTCCTTTTTGCCTTTGGAACAAGATGTAGAACTCCCATCTCCTCCAGCGCCATGCCTGCCTGGATGCTGCCATGCTTCCCGCCATGATGACAATGGACTGAACCTCTGAACCTGTAAGCCAGCCTCAGTTAAATGCTGTCCTTTATAAGTGTTGCCATGGTTCCTGTGTCTCTTCACAGCGATGCACACCCTAACTAAGGCAGGTGTGCAAACCGCCTCAGCTGCACTGCACCTGAAGAAGGCACGCACACACGCACGCATGCACGCACGCACGCATCCCGGTCGCTAGGCATCTGCTGGCAGCTGGGCCCAAGTCCTCCCACCCAAACTTCGCTGGCCTCTACATAATTCCAGGGATAGGTACAGGAAAGCAGGGGAGGAGCCCAGGGATAAGGGTATAGAACATGAGAATAAAGGAGATTTTCCAGGTCCACGGAGAGAATCACCTCTACCCTCTCGCAGTCTTAAGGGACCCACACACCATAGCAGTACCTGGTCTTCTCCTGAGGCTGTGGGGGTGGGGAATAGACCATGGAGGCTCATCTCTGCAGGACACACTGGGCAGCACTGTGTAACAGGCAGAATGGAACCCAAAGCCCACTCTCCGTGCCCAGGTGCTTCCTGAAAAGAAGCCTCTGGTCCAGTACCCACCACATTGAGATACTGCAGTAACCATAGCAACCACGATGCCTGAGTGTGGCAGGGTGAAACTCTGAGGGAATGTTTTGGGCTCTTCCTGCGTATTTTAGATTGTAAACTCAGCTGGGTGGTGGTGGCCCACGCCTTTAATCCCAGCACTTGGGAGGCAGAGGCAGGCGGATTTCTGAGTTCGAGGCCAGCCTGGTCTACAGAGTGAGTTCCAGCACAGCCAGGACTACACAGAGAAACCCTGTCTCGAAAAAAGCCAAATCCCCCCCCCCAAAAAAAACCAACCAAACAAACAAAAAAAAGACAAACAAAAAATAGATTGTAAACTCGAGTTGTACTGTGACGACTGAAACACTAAAGGAAATCGACCTAGGAAGGCGGAGAGAAGCAAGCAAGGTTCTCAGCAAGGCGTATTCCATACTAACACACTTTCTTTTTGTTTTCCACGGGCCCCATCCGCAGCACCCACCCCTGGCTGCAGGCAATGCAGCGTTTTGGAACATACCCAGAACTAGGCGGTCCTGGTCTTCACCGTCCTTCAGCCCATCCACCGGGCTTTTGACGCTCTGAAACAGACACAGGTGAGGAACTTCATTAAATCCCATCTTTGCGGCGTTTGTTTGTTTCTCGAGAGCCAGAATGACGCTCTTGGAAAACACCAATAAAAAAACACATCGCTGGAATAGCAACACGGAAACAGGAGACTCATCTGTGTTTATAATTAGCACTGAGAGCTAAAAATGAGGAAAGGATGTGTGTCCAGCTCACACGCACCTGAAAGCTGCCCGCGGGGAAAGCAGTGTCAGCAAACATCCGGGCATGAGATGCTTCCAGCACAGTATGTTCTGGAGGATGCTGCTGGTCACCGTGTGCTTACGTGACAACTCAGAAAGACAGCAGGGCTTGATTGTAACATGTGGCCCACTGCGCTCCTCACAAAAGAAATTGGATTGGGGGCACATCCCTGCCTCCTTGTGGATTTTTATGAACACGAGCTCAATTGTCACACCTACTTTAACTCTAGAGAGATCCACAGAGATGACAGGGGACCACGTTTCCTTACCTTTCCATCCTCCTCCTCCTCTGATGGTGATCTGCCAGGCTCCAAATTCCTAACCTCTGCAAGAAAAAAAAAAAATTCATTCTTTAGTTAGAGAGGGGGGGGGGAAGAGAGAGAGAAAGGAAAAAAGAAAGAATGAATGAAAGAAAGAAGGAAAGAAAGAAAAGGAAGAAAGAAAAAGAAAGAAAGAAAGAAAGAAAGAAAGAAAGAAAGAAAGACATAGAAAATACATGACAGCTATATACAAGTTATCCAAGACCCTCTCACGGATTAGCTAGGTTTACATCAGGCTGTTGAACAGGCAGCTCTACCAGAGAGCGAAGTATGTGGATCACCTGACTGCACGCACTCACGCTGGTGTTATTTGTGCTACTTTGTAAACAAGGCAGGGAGCAATCACCGGAAATCCTGGGGTGGCAGGGGGTGGGGGAGGGGTGCACCTTAAATAAATCATGGTCCTCTGCGAAGAAAGGATGCTTCCCCCTCCCCCACCCAGCCTCTTAACAGATGACGAGGATGTGACTGGTACCCACCTGAGGGAATCCTGCTCTTCCCCTGGATTCCACAGATGTCAGTGGAAGAAAAGAAAAACGACTAATTCATCCTAAAAGACACCCAGCTGTCCCCTGTGCATCGCTGAAAGTGGAGCACACCACACAGCTGGCCAGGCTGGTTAAGGGGTGACTGGACTCAGATGCCCCAGGTGCCCCCCCCCCCCAACAAAGCTTTTCCTGGAAACAATGTTCAGGATGTTCTGTGATGAACAGGAAACCCAGGTGAGGGCGCATTTTCTCTGTCCCTTGACTGATTGGTTCTGTTCCCAAATACCCAGTTTCCCAGAAACAAGTTCACAGACAGTCAAAATAACCACGGTGCAGGGTTAGCCTTGGAAAGAATAAGTGCAGGCAGGGTGATGAGCTGAAAACCTTTCACCCGAATTGATAGAAATATACAACCCTGTTGGGCCTCGCACCCTTTCCGGAATCTCAGCTTCTCAGCCTCCAGGACCTTTTTGATGTGGTCTTAGAGAAATGCCAGGAATTTTCCCAGAAGGTTTGCAAACTAGACATTCCTTACCCGGTTTGCCTCTCCTGTTAATCTCGGTCGCCTACTGCCTCAAACCTCCAAGTGGATTTATTGAAGCTCTTGGTATTGCCAGGGGGTTCATTTATATTTCATAGAAAAAGTACGAGCCCTTACATTGCAGCTCTCCACGGCAAATCCAACAATAAGGGTGACGGGATGCAAAGACGAAATATATAAGAAGTGGAGAGGCAAGAACGGGGCGGCCCGGATGCTAAGAGCACTTGCCGGTCTTACAGAGGATCTGAGTTCAGCTCCCAGCAGCCACGACTGCTGATAACTTTATATATCCTTTTCTGACCCCCACCAGAACCTACACATACACATACACACACCCACACACAAACATACACATATGTAAAAGCAAATAACTTTTTTAAAAGAATAACTGAATTTATTTTATATCAGGCAAGCCATGCTGCAGTGACAGTGGACAGCTGGTATTGATCATGAACTCATACGCGATATTAGGTTTCGAGATCAAAACGTAAAAACCTCAATTTTGTGCGGTTAGGTCAACTCTTCTTGATGGAGAATACAGACGCCCAGCCTGATAAGCTTATACACGGAACATCAATGCCAGCTTTTAAATGCATTTCCCAAATCTCGTCGCCAGGTGGCAGAAGAGTAACATTTGCATGAAGACCAGCCCTACAAGGGAAACTGGGCGGGGTTTGCCCGTGGAGCGTGCCTTTTCGGTGCCAAACGTCCGAAGCAAAAAGTTAAAGCAAGGTTTTCCAGTCCACCGATGCACGGAATTGCGACTCGCCTGCCGTGGTGTTTGCCACGCAGGTGTTACTGCGGAGTCCCTTTGGAAACTCAAACCTACATAATAAAACTTCAAGTAGAGACAAAAGCTACAGCGTGCACACAGAAAGAAGGGAGTGGCCGAGCCAAAGGTTCCAGGAACACATCTGCACCAGACAGGAAGAGAACCGTGCAGCTCCATCCTGCTGGATGGGACACGCCCTTACGGCCGGCCTCTCCAGGCCACTGTATCTCTAACGCGGTCCATACATGCAGGCATTTATCCTGAAGGGCACCCTGGAAAACAGGATGTGGCCTGTAATCCTTTGCAATATCAAAGGGCTCACTCAGCTGTCTTCCTCAGCCCTACCCTTAAAAAGGCTGACCCCATGAGCTCCGCCTTTCATCCTTACATTCGCCTTAGTCTCCTGCGATCTTTTCTTCCCCCCTCTCTCTCTGCCTTTTAAAACAACAGCCATAGGTACATAGACCCCGGAGGCAATCACAGTAAGTGAAGGAAGGCAGTCTCAGAAAGATAAAGATTGTATATTTTCTTTCATTTGGGGTTCCTAGATTTTATGTAAATGTATATTCACATATGTGTGTAGTGTGTACATATGCATGCATGTACCTATGTAACAATAAGGCTAGGAGCAAAGCAGACTGACAGGAGAGGAGGAAGGGTGAGGAGAGAGGGTAGGAGGCATGGGCTGCACTGACATAAAATATCTACTTGATAAAATGTTTCAGAGACACTAAAGCATCAAAGGCTTTTAGAATCGACTACACTCCATAATAAACTGATAGGTTCTCATTGTAATCACTTTTGGCTTTAAAAAGAAACTTTCAAATGCATAAGAATCCTCACCCTAAGATTACGTCTTAAGTGCTGTGAGGATGTGCAGGTTCAGACCTGAACACATCCTTCGTTAACGAGATGATCGCCAGAGGGACACCTCGGCGCTTTTCAGAAAAGCTGGGGCTTATTCTACTCCAGCTTCATTAAATTGCTGGAGAGTTTCTGCTAAATTAGCGGACTCCTTTTACACTAGTCCGGGGTACCATCGACTGTGCAGTGCAATCAAACTACTTGTAGCTATAGTAACCTTCAGGCGATAATAGTATCAGTACCTCTACCTATCCTGCTTTAAGGACCTATTAATGTTGTCTTCAAGGCCCACCCGGAAGGAAGGATCACCTCTCTAAATCAGACTTACCGAACTTGATACACATTTTTTTTTTAAATATTGCCAAACTATAATAAAAACAAGAGATAATCTCCAGTACTTATGTTCACTAATGATACAGCACCAGCAAACAGGGATTTTTACCCCAGGGTTAAGTAGCTGTAAGATTTATATCAGTGGCTCATTAAGAAGATTTGCCTGGAGAAAAGCTCACCTCCATGGACAAGATTTCCTACATCTTCTTGCAAGATGGATCCAGAGTCTAGGCTTAGGCAACAAAAAACGTGAGCCAGAACTCTCGCAACTGCCCTGAGGACCCTCCCTCTAGGAAGGAAGGAGCAGGAGAAAAGTTCTCAGCAGAGCCAGAGGGTCCGCCAGCCTTCTATTCTCCCGTTCTCCTGTCTACTGGCCACACCTGAGGCCAGCGCAGGAGTGCCGTGCACAGACCAGCACAGGAGTGTCGTGCACAGACCAGCACAGGAGTGTCGTGCACAGACCAGCACAGGAGTGCCGTGCACAGACCAGCACAGGAGTGCCGTGCACAGACCAGCACAGGAGTGTCGTGCACACACCAGCACAGATGTGTCGTGCACACACCAGCAAAGGAGTGCTGCTTCCCTTGCATCTCCTCCACCAGGGCCAGCTCTCCTGAGCAGCGAGTACTGCGAGTACTGCAGTGGCGAGAGACAGAAATAGCTCTCCTGACCTCATGAGCCTGTGGGCAGCTTTCCTGGCTGAGAGGTGGGAGGTGGGGCATCACCTCTATACCTGTGCCAGCCCATGGCAGATGGGTGGTGGAGCCAGCTCTCCCACACTCACAGCCCCCCACCCCCGCAGGCTCGCCCACACCCTAGCTGCCAGGGCTGGCTCCACTGTGCTGCCCGAGCGAGCGAGGAGCAGAGCCCACTCTCCCGAGGGCTGCTGATGGTGAGAGCTGGGTCCAGTTCTCCACAGCACTGCATCCAGGGAGGGGAGCGACCAACATATAACCCGTGGACATCCATGTGGCTGCCCCAACCGGGGACATCTCCATGTTCTCAGGGACATCTGCATGGTTCATCTCCGTGAGCCAGGGACCTTGATACCAACCCCCGTTGCTGTGTAGCTACAGGTTCAGACATGGCCCTTAGCAGCAGCTCTGGCTGGGCCCGCACTGTGGTAGCAGGGCTCCCCATTCACAACAGGCTCCTCCTCTCCACCCTGAGTCTCCATCTCTCTTCTCTCCTCTGCTCCACTTCTCTTTCTCTCCCACCTGACCACCACATACTTGCACTGTGGTGGCTCCAGGTTCAGGCTGGCCACGCAGCCAGCAAGCCGCTGGGTGACATCCTCCATCCGTGCTGCATGGTGTGACAGCAAGCAGGTGTCTCCGACCCTCCTGTGTCATGCTCTGGAAGGCAGCTCTGTGGGCGGCATGGCAGTCCACAGCTCTCTGTCTGTTTTCCCCCTCCTTCACTGCGCTGCCTCAATTTGGTTTGATTTTTATGAGTCCCAGGCATAAGACAGCTTTGGCCCCCAAGCCAGGCACCAAGCTAGGCAGAGCAAAGGACTGCCATCTGCCCTGATAGAGCTACACCACCAACAGGTCTGTCTCTCTTTGTCCAAAGCCAGGGCTTACTTCTTTACTTTTTAATGATTAAAATATTTACTTAAGGGGTTATGGAGAGATGGCTCAGTGGTGAGGAATGTTTGATGATCTTCCAGAGGACCTGAGTTCGGTTCTCTGGACCCACGGCAATCAGCTCACAACAATCTACCACTTCAGTTGTATTAAATGAAAAAAAAGTCTCAACTACACAACTATTCTTCATATATATATTCCAAATGATCTTGAGCGAAGTAAAACAGGATGATCTGCCACCACACACACAAAAAAAAGGTTATATAGGAAATATGAAAGAATTTAAACCAGTAGGTGTGAAGGCAGCCCCTGTATTCTAAAGTATCAAGCACTGGGAGGAAAAAAAAATCAAACATTTAAGGATGAGTTCTGGAAATGAACTCATCTCACCTAAAACTCAACCAAAAACACAGTTCATGACTTTTTAAAGTTTTTTTTTTTTTTACTTTTGCACACATGTGCATGTGTGCTGTATGTACTTGGATGTTCATGTATGTTCCCAAGAGCATGGGCATGTGTATGGCAGAGGCTGACACGCTGTCTGTCGCTGTAGACTTTGTTTACCGAGTCAGGATCTCTCCCTGAACCCAGGGCTGGCTGTTAAGATACTCTGGCTAGCCAGCTTGTCCCCGTGAGCCCCCGTCTCTTCCTGGAAAGCCTAGGTACCAGGCGACCCTCCACACTGGCCCCACTTTTGATGTTGGTTCTGGGGATCTCAATTCTGGTTCCAACACTTAGAAAGCACACCGTTTACCCACCAAGCCATTTCTTTGGCTCAACTTTAAAGGCCATAAAGAAAAAAACGGAATGAATGCTAATCAAGACCACGGACAGCCCTCCTTCCCTGACTGGCATCCTGAAAATGTTTAGGGGACATTTGGAATCACTTTGAAAACATCTGATGCTCTGATCTTCAGAAAAACTTATCTGGTAGAAACTAACGAGCAGTTGATAGTCATGTAGAATGGAATCTTAAAATTTTTTATTTTAAACATAGTTATCACGCAAAATATTGTACAAAGCATGTGCAGACATATGCCCTCCTTCCTCTTGAGCATATGTAACATGATGGTTCTGTTTAATAGGTCTCATGAACATTCGTGCACATTCTATCCTTAGGCTCTCAAGAGTGAAAAATTCAAACACAGGTTGAGGGAGAACCTCAGCCTCACATTTTGGCTGTGATCAAACCACTCATTACCAATAAAAGCACAGGCTTTTAGAAAGCTGTTATATTTCAAAGTGAAATTAGGGCATTTTTTTTCCTAATTTAATCAACTACTTCAATAAGATGAAGTAACTCATCTTTCAAAGAGATAAACAAAATGTAAATTTAGTTTAGAACTGCTTTTATGTCCCCTGACTTCACTTAGCGTCTACTTCAGGAAAGGACTTCTTGGGCTGTGCTGGGGTAGATTCTATACCCAAAGATCTGGCTGCCCCAAGATAAAAGAATTCTCATGTACACCGGATTTCATTGTGCAAACCTAGCTCCCCAAATTAGTTGATCCATAAAAGGCTAAAGCCTATGACTGGGCCATAGAGAGAGAAAGGCAGGACTTGAGGATCAAGTGAGGGGTCTCTGGAGAGACCAGGGAAGGAGAAAGGACACAGAGGAGAGGAGGAAGCCACCATGAGAGGAGATGGATGGTGAGCACGCCAGGAGAAACGGCAAGTGACAGGGACTTATGGCTGGGGTGTAAGTTAGAATAGCTCAAAACCTGCCCAAACCAGGCTTACAGCTTGTAAATAAAATATCAGGGCTGTGTGTCTCTTATACAAGCTAGTTAGAATATAAAAATGTCATTTACAGGGCTACATTTTTAGAATAAGCTCTCCAAATCTATTAGTCCTTAGCTAAGTTTTACACTCATCCCAACCCTGCTAATTTGACCCATTTGGAAGAAAGACTCTAAATTAAGAGGGAAACAATTTTGTGGTGAACCATGGGTTAGGAGAGGCTGTGAGCTACCAAAGGTGCTCCAACCAGATGGTCGGTAAAACTGCCTCCAGCTCAAGCCACCGCCCTTCAGGTCTGTGGTATAATAGAAGGTGAAAAGACTTTTCATTTATACATGGGGGAAAGCTAGTATTATTCTAATGGTGTACAAAATGAGCATCTCAGACTGACACCCTATCTTTATCTTTGGACCTTTGCTGATGAAAGTAATATCCTTTTAGGGAAAACAGAGTGGGGAGCTAAATCTCTGAAGAAAGCCTAGAAAAAGATGGTCTTCCCTGTAGGATGAAAGAAGTAACAGCAAACCATACTCTGGCTTAGAGGAACATTTTCTGCAGTCTTTTCGTAATTTTAAAACTTTGTTTTAGAAATCTCCACACTTATTTTATATTGGCTGCACCAGTTTGTACCACCCCCCATCCCCACCCCCACCCCCACCCCCACCCCCACTCTCACCCCCCCATATGTGTTCCCCTTTCCCTACATCCACACCAGCATCTGTCATTATGCCCATGGATCAGAACCTCTTGAAATGCTCCTGAGGATCTTTTATTTACACTAGATGGTGATTAACATCCTGACCCACAATTGGCCAAGATGCAGGGACTAAGAGACTGCAGAACACTAAGCCCTAAAATATGTAAATATATCACATGCATCCCTAAAGAGCCCTAAGGAGCATTGAGGAAGAAGAGACAGAGAGAGTGTAAGAGACAGATGTGGGGAGATGACTTGTTGTCTTCTGGAAACAGCAAGACAAGATGCATAGGAACTCACAGTGGTTGGGACAGCAAGCACCAGACTAAATCCAGGCATGGAGTGGGGTATTGGGCACACAATCTGATCCTTAGCTGTAGAGCTGTTGGCAATTATTAGGTGCTGGGCTGGGCGAGACAGAGAGAGAGAGGGAGATAGAGAGGGAGAGACAGAGACAGAGACAGAGACAGAGAAACAGAGAGACAGAGACAGACAGACAGAGACAGGCAGAAACAGAGAGAGACAGAGAGAGATTTCTTTAAGAATATAGCCCCTGATTAGTTGACCACACTCCAGTGGAAGACCACAAATTGAAGAATAATTGGGCAGGGAAAATTAGTCTTGAAGGGTTAAAACAGGATTCAAAGTTGGAAGTGTAGGGAGGGGTTAAATCTGAGAAGAGGTGGGGAGGTGGGGTGAGTATGATCAAAACAAGTTGTATGAAACTCTCAAGAAACTAACAAATTCTCTTCATCATCATAGGTATATATATGTATATGTATATATATATACATATATATATATATATATATACACACACACATATATTTACATGTATACAATGTATCAGAGAGATTTGCATTTCCACCATGCCTCAGATTTCAGAGCCTATAAATGCCTCTGTTCTGGCTCTTAAAATATCTAAGGTGTTATAAACTACACTCACCCTGCTGTGCTATGGAACAGTATGTTCCATTTACATGTCAGGATGTTGGCGCTTCTCATTCAAATTCCCCATAATACCTCCACCCTCTCCCTAACCTCCCACCTTCTCAGCCTCCAGTAACCATTTTTCTACTCTCTCCTCCTCTTCTTCCTCCTCTTCCTCTTCTTCCTGTTCCTCTCTTTCCTCTTCCTTCCCCTTCTTCTCTTCTTTTTTCATTTTTCTTTTCTTTTTAGTTTTTCGGGATGTGGTTTCTCTTTATAGCCCTGACTTTGTAGACCGGGCTGGCCTCAAACTCACAACGATCTCCCTGCCTCTGCCTCCTAAGTACAGGGACTAAAGGCATGCCCCACTATTCAGCTTCCCCCAACTTCTTAGTGAATGACACTCGTCAGGCCTTAGATACTCCAAACTAGGGGAGGAGGTGGTTGTATCACTGACTGAGCTGTCTTCTCAGAACATAGCTTCCTTGGTGACAGACACCCTCAGCCCCCAGCATCTCATCTCTGGCAGCCCTGGCTTAAAGGACTTACATCTTGATACACATATGCAGCATGGAACCATTCTAAAAAGCCCCAAGTTACAGAATTTAAAATAAACCATCTTAGGAAGAAAACTGTGTTCAACCCTCTTGCTCTACCAACACTGACTCACAGGAACACTCAAATATGGAGACCACCGTTTCTCCACAAACTACATGAACAACATTCGAGCAAGAATCCACTTACTTCAGTCACCGTGACACACATGGTATACCCTGGTATCTCATAATACATTCTTAAATCACCACCTACACTTTGGTTTAGGCTGCAGCTATTTAACCTACACTTAGAACCAGGCATCAGGCCCTAGGCCATGACTATAGGAGAGATACTGAGCAAGGAGCCCCGCCTCACTCCCCTCCACCCTCCTCCTCCATTGCCAGAAAGGCAAGCAGGGCCGAGTAGCTTTCATAATGCCGAAGAGCCAGTTCATGGCAGCATTGAGTTCTGAGCTGGCTGCTGGCTGCCGGGCAGCCAGACGAGTCTGAGCACGTAAGCCACAAATTTCCCAGTGACAAAGCTTGAGATTACCATTTCCAGGCAATGATCCTGATGTTACACTTTTTCCATCACACAAACACCAGAGAAGATTCTAGACCAGCGGCGTGGAACAAGCAATAAATAGATTCTCTTGCTGGGAGTGGTTGGGATATCGCAGTGCACGGGGAAGAATGATAGAAAGCTGACTGGCTTCTGACTGCCGAGACAAAATGTGCTACTTAAGCCAAATCTCGGTTGAGCTACTAATCACAAAGAAGTCAACTCTTAATGCTCAGAAATGTCCCTTCCCCGTGGCCACTAGTGTGTATACTGCGCAAGTACACACAACTTCCTTCAGTTCACATCTATATGCCCAGTACCTAAAACAGGGCCTGGCATACAGCAAGTCCTCAGAAATGCTGGAAGAAATTATTGAGAGTAAAGATCATTGCTTGCTTTTGGTCATTGTTGAATCTCCAGGCCTACAATAGTCCCCAGTAGAGTAGGCACAAAACACACAATTACGGACTATGCAAGGAGAGAAGCCACAGGACTCATGCTGCCTGCTCAGGCAGTGTCTTGTGTTGAGTTCTTGGCCTCTTCCATCAGACCCACACAGACCAACAACTGAGCCCGCCCAGCTCCAAAGGAAATGGTTTTGCCCCGTTGGAACACATGTTCCAATCCCCATTCTGATTCCTTGTTAAGGAAACTATGGAGGTCGATACTGAAGGGAGAAGCTATTAAAATAAAGTCACAGGCCAGTGACACACAAAAGTTGAGACACACAGATGGTTTATCCCATCTGCAAAAGAATTTTTAAATGGATCAAACTTTGTTATTTACATGTACCATAATCAAATCTATTCATTTGTGTAATTAATATATGGTAATAAATATGTAAATAAATATATATAAAAAAAGAGGAAGAAGAGAAAGAAGGAGGAGGGGGGAGGAAAAGGGGAGGGGGGAGGAAAAGGAGAGGAAGAAGAAGAAGAAGAAGAAGAAGAAGAAGAAGAAGAAGAAGAAGAAGAAGAAGAACAACAACAACAACAACAACAACAATGCAACAACAACCTGGATTTGAACAGTGGTTCCTGGGATTGCAATGGTGCTCAGCTTGTGTTTTGACCAATAAGTTGTAAGCAGGCAGTGCCTTGAAGAGCACCAAGAGCTGTGGGAACCAAGTGTGGTGGCTTACTACTTTAATCTCAGAACTCAAAAGACAAAGAAGCCAAGTGGCCTCATATAATGGAAGGCCTGGGTCTCAAAAACCCAAGAATATAAAGGGAATTTTGGCAGAATATTAGGAGGTACAGATGGCTTCCCATGCACAAGGTGACCAAGAGTAGTTTCAAACACGCCTCCCTAGACCATTTGCAGAGAACACCACTGTGCTGACAGATGCTGAGAAGCCAGGTGACAGTGGAACAAAAAGAGGCCTGAGAAGGCGGGTCAGGAGAGATGAGAGATACGGAACAGCATCGCTCTCCAGAGTGCCGTCCTCGGACCACTTCACAAGGGTCTTTCATTGCTCATCTGAGTTGAGCAAGGCTACACAAGTTCCTGACTTACTAGAAGCTGTGACACATCAAATGCACCTGGGTCTCTACGGTTTCATGTTGAGCATTTTCTAAAAGAAAATGTAAAAGAAGTTGTATTTTTCAGAGCATCTTCCAAGACTAGGTCAGGGCATTACTCTTCAGAAAATCCTAGGGTATAAAGCAGGAGTTGTGGATTACAGCATAACTGTAATCTCAGTGCTTGGGAGGTGGAGGGCAGAGGCTAAGCCACTTAAAGTCATTCTTGGCTACCTAACAAGTCCAGGGTCACCCTGGTCTATACAGGAGACCTTCTCTCAGGGGATTAGGGAACTAAAGAAAAAGGAAAATCCTAAGGGTAAGAGACAGGAAGACTGAGAAGGCAAGTGAGATAATGAAGCATATTTCTTTTTCGGTGATCTGGGGCCCGTGATGGCTTGAGTGGGAATGGCCCCAATAGGCTCTGATATTTGAATGTTTAGTCACCAGGGAGTGGAACTCTTTGAAAGGATTAGAAGGATTGGAAGGTGTGGTCTTCTTGGTGGAGGCGTGTCCCTGGGGGTGGGATTTGTAGTGTTAAAAGCCCATGCCAGGCCCAGTCTGTCACTCTCTGTCTCTCTGTCTGTCTCTCTCCTTCTCTCTCCTCCCTCCCTTCTGCCCCCCTCCCCATCAGCATGTAGCTTTCAGCAGCACATGCTATAGCACCATGTGTGCCACCATGCTTCATACCATAATGGACTAACCCTTTAAAACTGTGAGCATGCTTCCTTTTACCAGAGTTGCCTTGGTCATCGTGTCTCCTCACAGTAATAGAACAGTGACTAGACAGGTCTATTTAATTTGTTCAGAATAACTTCCCGATTATTCTTCAGACACAATAGCAATCATGAAATTATAAAACCATAATTGGTTCACAATAGTAATAATAAAATCATTTATCACATGCATAAAGACAGCAAATTTAATTCCAGGCTAAAGTTATTACAGTTCTTTACTCTATGACAGCTACAGACACCAGTTTAAAGTTTCCACCCTGATTATTACCACAGCAGGAGGAGAGAAGCACAATTGTCTAATTTCTAATGCACAAAGAGAAGTTTAGTTTAGCATTAAGAAGAAATAAAAGAGGACACTTTTATCTTCAGGATGCCCTTTCTTCCAGTTGCATCTTGGTTGGCATAGGAGAGGAGGAAACCCAAGCACCTTCACGTTAGTCAAACACTGCCCTCTGCTGGAAGGTGCAAACAGCTCTTAACATCCCTTCAATGCATCATCTAGAAGGTCTACAAAATTTGCCTGTTAATTATGTGGATTAGAGCAGACTTGGGGTTCTTGCCAAACTCTTTGGGTTTGGTGCCTTTAGTCCTATTCACTTGGTTGTCCCACAGGCCCATCAAACTCATCCTGTCTAAACTGAGTCCACTGTGTGTCATAGTGCTGCCTTCTAGTTCACCCAGAAACATACTCCAGGCAGAGAAGGCCTGTCTTCCCTTCCCACTACACTCATCTCTCTCCCCACAACATTGATATATTCCCACCTCAGCCAAGACAATACTCTTTTGGCCTCTCTTTGCCCTGGACAACATCCATCTATCCCTACCTCACCAGGTTATAGTCCTGGCTCCCATTTGGCAGTTTCCAGAATTCTCAGGGAAAAGCTCCAGCTCCCCACCCCACCCCACCCCACCCCCTGTTCTTCTAAAATCCCTGCCAAGCTGACTGCCCTCAGGCTTGTGTTGCTGGTATTTCTTCTACCACCCAAGGGTGTGCAGATGGGAAATGACCTATATTCTCTCCCATTCATCTCCACTGTCTGGAATTCCCTTCTCTCCCTTAGGTCCCACCTCCAAGGGCACATCTTCCACGCCGCCTGCCTTGATTCTGCCACCGTCACAGGCTATAACATGCTTGAGGCAATTTTTGCAAATGGCGCACTTACCATTCTCTGCGCAGAGAGCTTGGTTCCCTGTCCAACCACAACTGCCAGCCCCCTCGGCTCAAGAACTCCAAAATCTAGTGTTTATTTAGACTTCATTTTTGTTCTCAATTAGTTTGAAGGTGGACAATAAGGGAAGAAAGATGCATAAAGTGAGATCATCTCTATAAACCTTCCGAAGCTGACTTTTAAAGGGGGTGGAGCGTAAGAAGTGGAGGTGATATAAAGATGCAGTGAGCACTCAGACGCAGCAGCTCAGAAACTTCCCTCCAAGTGTGTCTCTCAGCCAAGTGAGAAACCTGATGAGCTACAGTTACAGCAGCAAAAAGAATGATCCAAGTGCTTAGGGGAAGCCAGGGCTCCTGACACCAGACCAGAAAGAGGTTTCTTATACAGTCTTCCAAGGGACAAACAACATTACTCGGACTACCTCCTTGGGCAGGCAGAGCAGCAGTGGTCAGAGAACACAGCCAAGGCGATTCCTAGCCCCACTCCAGCCCCAGGAAGCAGCAGGGCAGGAAGCTCAGTTGCTCAGGTTTAAACCAGGAGCGAATGTACTGCGGATGGATGATACCCAGATCCCAGCAACTCTTCAGAAATGCTCGTTCTCCGAGGCTTCTTTCAGCCAACACAGAGGCCAAGGACCTGATTTCACACTAACTGTCAAATACTTGGAATGCAGTTACCCTGTGCTGCTAATTAAATGCAGAATCAAAGTCCTAACCAGCTGTTAACACTCATGGCGGAGAAATAAGGATCTGGCCACATCTGTCCCTGACTCCAGAATCTCAGTCCCATCAGACTGGCATTCTGTCACATTCTCTGATACTTCATGAAGTCCCATCATTATCCCATAATCAAATAGATAATTAATTCTATATCGCAGACATATGAATATTTATTTATATCTACATATAATTTCAAAATAAAGATGTCAATATAATACTCTATAATATATAATATAATATATAATAATACATAAATAGGATCATAATATATAGTATATTATATATACACAATGCATTGTACATATATTGTATATTATATATAATATATATACAATATAATATGTAGCAACAGAAAACTGATAATAAGATCATTTGTATTTCAGCATTAACAGTATTTTCCTGTGCCACCGGAAAGCAGCAGCAGCAGCAATGGCCCTGCTTTGCCTCGTGGCCATGCGCCCCAACCAGGGTCACACGCTGCTGAAGAACATCAGCATGCTGAGGCAAGCTCCTCACAGGCACGTCGATTCCGAGCGGGACTTGATCCGGAGGCGTATGGGCTTACCAGTGCGCTGTGGAGCTGCTGCTCAAGGTGTCCAAGCGACAAGCGTGCTCAAGTTCATCAAGAGGAGGGCGGGCACACACATCCGCACCAGGGGGAAGTGGTAGGAGCTGAACTATGTGCGAGCAGCCCTGAGGACGGCCTTGGCCAAGCAGGACTGATCTCCTTACTCTGCACCCCGCCCCAACAAAGACTTATACTACAAAAACAAAGAAGCCAGTGGTTCTCTGTGCACATGATGATTAGACTTGTGTGCTGCCTGGATTTAGAGGGAAGGTAAGATTCTATTTCCCACGAGAAGCACAATAATATGCAAAAAGCCAAATAAAGAATGCTTCCTACAATAAAAACATGCTTAGTATTCAACTTACTATGAGAATTATTTGTATAGGGAAAATGTGTGAACTACAGCAAGGATTTATAGCACCCCTCCCACCTCAGAAAACACCCAGCCCTGCTGAATAGAATTAGGAGCAAATGGTAATCCTGCTGGCAAGCTGAGTGATTCCTCGTGCCTTATGGAGAATAGAATAATAACACTGTATTATAAAATCATCTTGCATGGGAACCCCCCTCCCCATCAGCAGAACTGCATTCAACCTTGGTATCAGCTCTGCAGGACCAAGCTTGTCAGGACCACTCTGGACCCTTGGCAACCAGCCCTGACACATCACACCTCATTTCTAAAGACAGCAGTACTGTCCACTCCTTGTGACAACAAAGGCACTTTCGTGGAGGTGGAAGCATCCTCCTGAAGATCTACCTTCCAAGCCCAGAGGAGGAGTTATACAAAGCCTGACTGAACAGAGGGTTGTCTCAAAGCATGAACAAAGCTAATTTGGAAGAAGGAAGCCAGAAGCATTTGGGAGGCACCAGGAAAGGCTGTGCCGAGACAGCTCTGAAGAGCTGGACCACAAGGACCTGGTCCAGGGCTAGCAAACGGCATGATGTAAATGCTGAGTAAGAAGCAGACAAAGTCGGGCACTGTGCACATACCCCACGACCCCAGATCTTGCCTCTACACCCCTTATTTCCTGCTATGTTCTTTGCTGCACATAACAGGCCAGTTAGCAACCCCACGTTTTCTGGGTTCCCTGCGTGGGGTAGGAACAGACTTACCTTCTTCAGTCTCTGCGGCTCCAGAAGGCATGATTGCTCTCTCTGTCTTGGCTTCTTGCTCAAGAGCCTACAAGATAAAGTGGGAGGAACTGTTGAAAACCATTTTGGGCTCCAGATATGTAAAAGAAAGGCAAAGCCATCACAAGCTGGGAGAGCTGACAAGGAAGCACGCGGGGCGAGGGGAGGATAACTAGAGGAACTCACAGCCAGTGTCCTGGGAGGACAAAAGGAGCTGGCCAGAGGCAAAGCCCTGCCCCAAACCCTCACTTTCCTGCAGTTTATAACCACAAGCTTCTCAGAACCAACACAGACAGGATCTGGAGACAAAAGGGGGAGCTGAGTGTGTGTACACCTGTCCTTCTAGAGTGTTCTATATCTCACATCATACACACAGGATATGAGGGGACCACAGTCAGGGCATATCCAGACTGACTGGAGGTCAAAAAAGTATGCAGGTTAGCACAGGCTATCCCTGGCTGGATCCAAGTTACTGAGCCATCTCAGGGTCACAGCTAAAAACTTCCCTAGCCTAGAGAAAGAGATGCCCATGAACATACAAGAAGCCTTCAGAACTCCAAACAGACTGGAACAGAACAGAAACTCCTCCCAGTACATAATAATCAAAACACCAAATTTATTAAACAAAGAAAGAATATTAAAAGCAGTAAGGGAAAAGGAGCAAGTAAATTATAAAGGCAGATCTATCGGAATTACACCAGACTTCTTGCCAGAGACAATGAAAGCTAGAAGATCCTGGGCAGACCTCATATGATCTTGTGACCATAATGATTTCCAGACTTCCTCAACCCATGAAAATGTGGAGAAATATAGAATTGTGTTAATTGGCTGAACAGCTAAGTGGCCAAAAATGGCATTAACATTGGTTCTACAAGAAACCTTCAGCCTCGTTGGGTGGAAAATCACACAAGTAACACAGTTGCTGAATCCTACCAGGCATACTATTAGGCTGCTAAACAGAATGCCTCATTTACTATCACAACACCCTATGGTCAGAATATACAACACCACAAAAGGCACTGGGTGTACAGGCATCCACCATGGGCTACCTCTGTCAGTGCCCCCTATAAGAAGTATTTTCCTGCCGGGCGGTGGTGGCTCACGCCTTTAATCCCAGCACTTGGGAGGCAGAGGCAGGTGGATTTCTGAGTTCGAGGCCAGCCTGGTCTACAGAGTGAGTTCCAGGACAGCCAGGGCTATACAGAGAAACCCTGTCTCGAAAAACCAAAAAAAAAAAAAAAAAAGAAGAAGAAGAAGAAGAAGTATTTTCCTAATTTCCCAGCAGCACTTTCACTTCTGAGCACAGAGGTGAGATCTCCACCTTCTCTCTGGAGGGGACCAGCTGGGAGTGCGCAGGGCACAAGATCAGTGGAACAGCTGGGACAGAAGTCTTCCTGCCATCATTTGCACCACAGAGCCGGGAAACTCCACAGCCTTCTGTGCATAGCCCGCCAAGAGAGAGTGAGCTCTCAGCAGTGCTTTCACGGCTGAGCTCAGAGGAGTAAGGACACAGGCTTACAGGCCCATAGAAGGAACAAACTCCAGCCAGAGACAACAATACCAACCAGCACCAGAGATAACCAGATGGCAAAAAGCAAGCACAAGAATCCTACCAACAGAAACCAAGGCCACATGGCAGCGTCGGAGCTCAGTTCTTCCACTACAGCAAGTCCTGGATACCCCAACACACGGGAAAAGCAAGAGTCGGATTTAAAATCGTATCTCATGATGCTGATAGAGGGCTTCAAGAAAGACTTAAATAACTCCATTAAAAAAATACAGGAGAACATCGGTTAACAAGTAAAAGCCCTTAAAGAGGAAACACAAAAATCCCTTAAAGAAATACAGAAGATCATGGGTCAATAGGCAGAAGCCCTCAAAGAAGAAACACAAAAATCCCTTAAAGAATTACAGGAAAACGCAAACAATCAAGTGAAGGAACTGAACAAAACCATCCAGGATCTAAAAGTGGAAGTAGAAACAATAAATAAATCACAAAGTGAGTCATCTCTGGAGATAGAAAACCATGGAAAGAATTCAGGAGTCATAGATACAAGCAAGCATCAACCACAGAATATAAGAGATAGAAGAAAGAACCTCAGGTGCTGAAGATACCATAGAAAACATTGACTCAACAGTCGAAGAAAATGCAAAATGCATAAATCTGATAACCCAAAACATCCAGGAACTCCAGGACACAATGAGAAGACCAAACCTAAGTATTATAGGTATAGACGAGAGCGAAGATTTCCAACTTAAAGGGTCAGTAAATATCTTCAAAATTATAGAAAACTTTCCTAGCCTAGAGAAAGAGATGCCCATGAACATACAAGAAGCCTTCAGAACTCCAAACAGACTGGAACAGAACAGAAACTCCTCCCAGCACATAATAATCAAAATACCAAATTTACTAAACAAAGAAAGAATATTAAAAGCAGTAAGGTAAAAAGGCCAAGTAAATTATAAAGGCAGACCTATCAGAATTACACCATACTTCTCACCAGAGATGATGAAAGCTAAAAGACCCTGGGCAGACCTCATACAGACCTAAGAGAACACAAATGCCAGCCCAGGCTACTATACCCAGCAAAACTCTCAATCATCATAGATGGAAAAACCAAGCTATTCCATGATAAAACCAAATTTACACAATATCTGTCCACAAATCCAGCCCTACAAAGGATAACAGATGGAAAATGCCAACACAAGGAGGGAAACTACAACCTAGAAAAAGCAAGAAAGTAATCTTCCAACAAATCCAAAAGAAGATACCCACACAAACATAAAAATAACATAAAAAAATAACAGGAAGAAACAATCACTATTCCTTAATATCTCTTAACAACAATGGACTCAACTCCCCAATGAAAAGACATAGGCTAGCAGAAATATTTCTCATGTAAATTTTCAATTTTATCAGAAAATCTTTGTAATTCCCCTTATAATTAATTTAGTAATGTTTTTATGTCTACCATTTTACCTGCATTATTTTTCATGATAATCTTCAATTTTAATGTCTTTCTATATATTTCCTGTATTTTATCAGAAATGTTTTCAATGTAAATCTTTGATTTTAACACAAATGTTTCTAATTCCACCTTCAATAATTTAGTTTTTATATCTACATATAAAATACATTTACATTTTATATGTAAAAATTTCCATGAGATAGTCAATTTTAATGTTTGTCTATATATTTCTTGAACTTTACCAGAAATATTTTCCATGTAAATCTTCAATTTTATCTGAAAATGTTTATAATTCTACCTTCAATCAACTTAGAATTATCTTTATGCCTATCATTTTATCTGTATAATTTCCATGATAATCTTTAATTTTAACAGGTTTTTCTGTATATTTCTTCAATTTTATCAGAAATATTTTCCATGTGAATCTTCAAGTTTATCAGAAAATGTTTATAATACCACTTTCAATCAACTTAGGAATACTTTTATGCCTACCATTATTATATCTATATAAAATTTTCCATGATAATCTTCATGTTTTCTACATCTTTCTACAATTTTATCAGAAATATTTTCCATGTAAATCTTCAGTTCTGTCATAAAATGTTTCTATTTCATATTTCAATTAATTTAGCAATGTTTTTATGTGTACCACTTTACTCTTTAATTTTCCATGAAAATTGTCAATTTTAACATGTTTTTCTATATATCTCTTCTATTTTCCATGTAAATCTTTAATTTTATCATAAAGTGTTTCTACTTCCTGTTTCAATAAAGAAAAATAAAAACAATTTTCCCTCTTCTGGGTCTCACATATTAGGAAAGGACTAGGCCAAGTCTACAATGGGTACTACTAAAGAAGTGTAACTTAAATTTTATTATCAACTTGATACAGCCTAGAATCACCTGGGAAAAGGGCATCTTAGTTGAAGAATCGTCTTATTCATATTGGCCTATGGCCATGCCTGCCAGATTCTCCTGACTGATGATTGACATGGCAGGGCCTAACCCACTGTAGACAACACCCTCCCTAGGCAGGTAGACCTGGGCTATATAAAGAAGCTAACTGAATCAGGGCAGATGGGCTCATTGCTTAAGAGCATCGCTGCTCTTCCAGAGGCCCTGGGCTCATCCCAGCACCTGCACTCACAATCACCCATAACTCCAGTTCCAGGAGCTCTGATGACTTCATCGGACCCTGCAGGTATCAGGCATGCACACAGTACACATGTACAAATGCAGTCAAACATTCAAACACATAAAACAAACCAAATAATCTAAAAACTATGATTTTTTTTCTTTTGGTTTTTCAAGACAGGGTTTCTCTGTGCAGTCCTGGCTGTCTGGGAACTCACTCTGTAGACCAGGCTGGCCTTGAATCCGCCTGCCTCTGCCTCCCAAGTGCTGGGATTAAAGGCGTGCGCCACCACCGCCCGGCAAAAAACTATGATTTTTAAGAAGGATAGAAAGTGGAGAGCGAGCCGGTGGGCTAGCCGGTTAGCAGCATTTCTCTGTGGATTCTGCCTTGCGCTCTTGTCGCCATGTTCCCTAGTGATAGGCTGGCACTGGAAGTGTTAGCCAAATGAACCCCTTACTCCCCAAACTGATTTTAGTTGTGATATTTATCACAGCATCAAAAAGCGAACTGGAACGGGAGTGGGGGTGGGGTGCCTAGCAGGAGGAGTGGAAATAGGAGAGGGGTCAGCATACAAGATCAAGACCCCAGATAACAGGGGTCTTTACCCTGGAAAGAGTTACCAAGACTGTGTGGGAAAAGGGGATCAGACAACACTAGTTTCTGATTCAACATAAAATAAAACACTTACCTTTTTTTTCCTTATAAATGAAATGTATAAAAACCAAACTTTTACTCTGGTGGGTATTTTGTAATACAAATTTAAAAACTTAAATTTCTTAGTTGATTTGTTCATTATATTGAGGTTCTAGAACAAATTTACCAGCACACCAATAAATACAAAGAGGCTTTGTGAAAAGGAGACAGTTTTAAAACCATTACATGTATAGGCAAATTCTTGCCTATTGCAGATCAGGATGCATATATAAAAGGCTCTGTGTTCAAGCTCCAACACGCAACAAATTAAACAAATATGTGTATAATTACACTTATACACACACATGTATGTAAGAGAAAAACTACTTTTGGAATTCTTCACTAAGTTGTTTGTGTATGCGAGTGTTTATATGTGAGGCATGTGTGTGCTGCTGTGTGTGTGACGCAGAGAACGACTTGCACAAGAAGATTCTCCTTCCACTGTATGTGTCCTGGGGCTGGAACTCGGTCATCGGGCTTGGCAGTAAGTGCTGTTATCTGCAGAGCCACTTTGACAGCCCAAATTCCTTGACATCTGTCACTATAGTTTAGATAGTTAGTCACAGTTTGACTTTTAATGTTGCAGTGGTTTCAGTGAGAATGGCCCCCACATCCTCATATATCTGAATTCTTGGTTCCTAATTGTGGAACTGTTCAGAAAGGATTGGGGGTGTGGCCTTGTTGGAGTGTCATCCCCCCAGTGACACACCTTCGATAGCCTATGCCAGGCTCAGTCTGTCTCTTTCTCTGTCCTCTGTCTCTCTGTCTCTCTGACTCTGTCTCTCTTTCTGTCTCTCTGCCCCTCCCCACACTCTTTCTTTCTCTCACTCTCTCTGCCTCATGCTCGTGGATCAGATGTAAGCTCTTAGCTACTGTTCCAGATCTATTCTCTACATCATGATGGTCATGGACTCACTCTCTGAAACTATAAGCAAGCCCCCAGTTAACTGCTTCCTTTTATAAGTTGCCTTGGTCATGATGTCTCTTTACTATTAGCAATAGATCAGTATCTAGGACAAGTCTTTATTGCACATTGTCATGGTATTATTATCATCAGCTCTACAACAGAGTGAAAATACGAAACAGTAACATCCTGACCAAGCGTGGCTTCAGGAGGTGCCGAGGGACAACCTCAAGACTTAACAAGGTTTCATGATTAACCCCCAGAGAGCTGAAGGTGACTGAGACAGCTCAGACCACCTGGAATGAGCACGTCTCCTTGAGGGGACAGAGTATGGTTGTGTTTCCATGTATACAGAGCAGCTGCTCAGACCTTGGTCATACAAAAACAAAGTTCAGTACAGCTCCAATAAAGCTTGAGTTCCTTTTCTTTCCCCTCCCTCTTCCCTCTCTTTCCTTCTTGTGATTTGAAACAGGATCTGAGTATGTTTCCCATGCCGGCCTAAAACATGTAATCTTCCTGTCTTAGCGCCTGGAGTGCTGGAATTACAGAATTATAAGTCACCACTCCTGGTGTAGCCTGAATACACTGTATTCATATTCCATATGTAATTGCATTAATATGTATTGTCCACAGTTGTTTAAATGTAGTACAGACATTCCAAATAAAAATTGTTTCTTGGGGCTAGACATATAACTCAGTGGTTAAGAGCACTTGCTACTACTGTGGATGACTAACGTTCAGTTCCCAGAAACCACATGGCAACTCACAACCATCCTTAATTCTAGCTCCAGGAAATCCTCGGATTCCAAGAGTACCAGCACACAAGCAGTATAGTATATATAGACACATGCAGGCAAAACATGCATACATGGAAAGTAAAAATATGTTTTTTCAATGGTCTGCCTCTTGCTTATACTTACAATGACATATAATCACATATACTGTAGCATGACCAATTTTAAATTCAATAATATATTGACTCATTTGTCATGTCAGTTGGAGTGAATGGCTTTGGACGTCTGAAGGGATGCTGACCTTCTCCCTACCTTCCAGTCTCTCTGTTCATGCCCCAGCAACATCCTCAAAGCAAGAAGAATAGAGAACGTGGGGGCAGTTGGACCAAAAGGTCATTTCATTGTAATTCATTATTTTTGTTTATTTATTAAGAGACAGGATGACCTCAAATTCATGGCAATCCTCCTGCCTTAGCTTCCTAAGCAATAGAATTGTAGGAATGAGCCACCACACCTAGGTCTTAACTGGTTCTCTATTTTTTTAAGAAATGAAAACTTCAGAAAGTGGTCACTCCGCTCTCTTGCTATGATTACTATAGCGCGCCTATAATACGTGATGCTGCCATCTCATTTCATTCATCCCCAGCCTTTCCCGAAGTCAGTATCTCAGGTGTGTGCCAGACACCAAATCCGCTGAAGGATTCTGTAAGGATGCAGATGCCCAGCTCTGCACACAGAGCTGGCCCCAGTCTCTCTGGTTTAGTCACCATGTGCCGCGCTGTTCCCTGCTCGGCTCTCCCAGGGCCATGCATGTTGCCAGGCTCTAATCCCTGGGGTTTCTGGGGACAGATCCCTCTTGAGAATATGTGCCCAGCATCTGCCTGGTGGGGACTCATCACCATTTGGTACTTTTACAAGAAGCCACATGAGTGGCTGGAGGTTTTAGCATCATTCAATAACAACTAAAATGAAAAGAGAAATGAAAATAAATTGAAGCTAAGCCCTCACTTGCACATACTAAATGCAATACTACATGTCAGAAAATTTCACACAGAATTTCCTACAACTAACTCAGTGGGAGTCAGATCAGACTCTGAAGACTATGTTTCACTACAATTCGATAAAATTCTGCATGGGCTATGCTGATAATATTTACTTGACATGTAAATATTTTAATTGTATTTGTAATTTGATTATATAAGATAAACATAGAAGCCAAAGGCTATGATAGGCTGCCTGTGGTCTCTGTTTCTCTGGGTTGTTTGAATCTGTTTGAAAGGCTGTACAGCTGAGGAAAACTGTTTTACTTAGCAGATGCTTGACACCCCAGGGGACACAGGGTCTAGACAGTGAGTTGAGGGCCACTGAGTACTGTGCACTAGGATGATCCAGTTTCATTCAAAGGAAAGTTTGCTTAATGCAAATGAAAAATGAGTAAATATTCTTTATTTTTGTTGAGAGTTTATGAGCTACTAAGAGTGATGAAGGGTTTTAATCCTGAGACGGGCATACTGTAATAGCCTTCTCATCTCATGCCACGGCCATGGCAGAAAGGGGTAAATCTCTTTATGGAAGGACTATCTTCTCACCTGTCTTTTTTGATACACAAACAGGACAGAAGAGTAAACCACATACAAATGCCCAGAAGTAGATGCTATCGACTGTTTTCAGTAAGAATTAGAATACCATCAATAAGAGCAAAAAAAAAAAAAATACAACATTAGAATAATAGAATTCACTTGTGGGGAGCCTAGTATGGAGGCACATGCTTGTAATTCAAGTACAAAGATACAAAGATTACAAGTTCAAGGTTAACCTTGGCTGCACAGCAAGACCTTGTCTCAGAAAATAAAATCAACAAAATAAATGCAAGAGAAACAAAACTCTGTGGACTACTGGCTCTGTGTATCGACCACTGGTTCTGTGCCACATAAATCTATGTTGTTCTTTATTCCACTGACCCAACCCAGGTTCTAATTCCATGTCCTCAGGTTTTCATTAGGAAAAGACAGTGTGAGCTAACAGGCACTGTTTTGGTAAATCTCCAACCCAAGGGGAAGGTGGATCTGAAGAGAGAGAAAGAGAGAGAGAAAGGACGATGGAGGAGGAGATAGAAGGAAAGCAGAGCAGAAGCACATGGCTGGGGAAACTGCAAGTTCTAAGGGGTCTCAGAGAGGGGAAGATGGTGGTGTAGAGGTAGATCTGCCCAATCTAGGTGCACAGCATGTATTCATATTAATTGAGTTGTGTTTTCTTTGCCTGGGCATATTTGGCTTGGAGATTTACAACAAAGCCCCGTTCTAAAACAATGCACAGCCTCCTCAGTTACTAAAGGAACAGATGTCATTGAGAACTGGAATAATAATACAAACCTTGACAAGAAAGGCCCTGTCCCAAAAATATTTCCGGAAGAGTTTGATATCGGCTTCCAGCAGATGTTCAGCTGTGTGGTTAACGGTCAGAGTCAATGTTTCTGAAGAATTAACCAACTGCAGAGTGGCATCATCACTGAGATGCAGTCGAGAGAAGCCTGGGGAATGGCCACCCTGGAAACTGAAAAGCCACAAGTCAAAATCCACACAGCTTCACAGACCCAACCCCCCCCCCATCCTGCCCCGATATTAGAAATCCAAATGGAAAACGATCCTTAAAAGTCACTTACACACTCAATTACACAAGCTCATGGAAACTGATCCGGGTCAAGCCATCTTTGTTTTTCCTTAGCGGTATTTTTTTTAAAAAGAATGTATATTTTAAGGGTCCTCATAAAATAATGAAACCATCCTGATTTTAAAGCATGGAGATTTACCTCACTACTTCACTCTCCTTTTAATCAGAAAAGATGCCTCTCCCTTTAATGGAGCTCACAGAGAATGAATTAGCTGGCAACCAATAGTTTGTTAGGTGATTATAATGGAAAACAGATAGAATCTCCAGGGAGTGTGGTGAGGTTTAGACTTGATAAACAACCGGTATATTCCTAACACACTGGTACCACTGTGTTAAATCATGTCTAATGCAAATTAAAACGTGCATAAATTTGGTTAAGTCATATAGATCATTAACAATGAATCGATATATCCAAACTAAATTCTTGAATATAAGCTTATTTTCTCATCTGTCTTGGCAGGCTAAGAACGGCTTTGTTAACTATACACCTTCTCAATAGCTGGAATTACAGCAGTAAATAAACATAGCTTATAAGATCATGCAATAACAGTAAAGATGCCTCAGGTGACAGCATCCATGTTTATCTTGTGGTCACATCCCAACAGACTGTCCCCAGATCCCTCTCTTCGGAGACCTAGCTCTACCACTTCCTCTTGGCCTGATCTCATCTTGTTAATGAGTATTTGCTTTACAGAAATAAATTAATGAGCCTGTAACTCATGATGGCTTGATTTCTAATTTGTCACTGCTACAATGCTCTACAAGATACATGAATTCATTAGAAATGTTACTGTCAGGTTTTGAATTTTGATTTTTCCCAGACTGGTGAGATACATATCCACGGTGTATCACTCTCTCCAGCTGCTGGGTATCAGCAGAAAGCACCATCTGGCGGTCAGCTACACAGCCATGAGCTAAAATCTGATCTTTCACAGTGTACTGCATTGCCCAGCAATGTATAGGAGGTTAGGCATAGTAAATGCATTGGGGTGTGTTTATAGTAAATGCAAGTTGGGTTATTTTCAATCTAAAATAGGTCCACAGGACATACCTCCACTTAAAGCCAAGGAACCTCTAAGCTGACCTATCTCCATCATCCAGAGTGACAAAAAAAAAAAAAAAAAAAAAAAAAAAAGAGAGATCCTTAAAGAGCATTTGTTCTCAGAGACGAAGTCTTTGCACTAATTCCAGAGTTTTCTAGAAAACAAGTCCTCAGTGCAACAAGCCACTGAAGTGAATGGACTGTGAGCCCAGGCAGTAGTACAGCTCTGGTTAATTTAGAGTACAGACACTCCATCATATGATCCTGTATCCTATAACCACAGGATCAGAATTGAGTTTACTTTTAATCCCACCCATGAATGGGTCTATTCAACATGTAAATTTTAAAACATGCAGTATCTTCCAGGGTTGGAACCAGAAGGCGGTACAAGGCACCCAGCAGAGGAAGGGGTCCCTCTCCAGAGACGACTGTACCAGATACCGTCACTCAGTCAAAGGACACGTTCTTTGCCTCGTTCTTTGTAGAAAACAGGATTGCGTTCATAAGCAAAGGAAAGAACAATTCCCTCTGGAGAGACTTGTCCCTTGGTTAATGACTATTTGATCAAATAAGGCAGAGGAGGAGAAAGTTCTGGTTTCTGCCTAAAGGCTACTTAGGCATCAAATTACCACTAATTAATTGCATCAAATTAATTACATTGAGTTATAGGAAACCAAACAAGAAAACTCATTCCACTAAGACATACCATGTAATAATATTCTAAAAATATTTAAACTTTATGTTATACTTTCCAATGATTGTACTTTATTTGTAATTTTTATTTTACCATGGGCTAGCAAGGCAATCACTATATATATATATATATGACTTTTTTCATAATTTAGAATAACATCTGAGCACGTAATCCACTGATCAGTCACTAGGAGTGTTGAGAACATCACCCACACGGACAACTTCATAATTGTTTCCCTTACATTAGTTCACTAAACCCTAGTGACCAACCCATAGGGTTTGCCTATTATTCTGACAATGAAAATTATGACCTTGGCTTTGGACTAGAAATAGTCTGGTAAGGAAAGCATAACAGTCCCAACTCTCAAATGATTTAGAAGACAGCCATAAAAAATAAATGGTCATATCTGTGTAATTATAAGTTGTGATTATTACAAAAATTTAATTATATTCATAAAGGGACATAACTGAGAACTTTTACTTAGCAAATAATGTTGAAAATAAAACCCGAAAGACAGTATAGGTCACTGTTTGGCCAATCTTGTTTCCATGGTCTCCCATCTCTGTCTCACAAAATACTCCCAACAAAGGTATCTGCTTATGCACTAGCAACACATACATATATACTATATACAAGAAAACTAGCCACAAAATAAGATAAATTGGCATCTGTTTTCATTGTCTCCATTTCCCTGTAATGCTTGGCAGGCTTTATATAGACATGGACTAGGAGAGACACTATCAAGCAATTGAACTCACTTTGTGATGTCTTCCACCAGCATGGCGTGTCCACCACGCAAAGCTAAGTCTAATGGTGTGGTTGCCTCTTCATTAGGTAGCTCCAAGGCTTTGACTCCTCCAGGGAGACATAAGAGGAAATGGAACAGCTTAGGCATGGCCCATCGCACAGCCAGGTGCAGGAGTGACTCTCTGTGTAGAGATACTGAAGAAAAGAAAAAATGTGATGTTAGTTCCTCCAGGTATAAAGTTTGGTTTGTACATTTTTCCTTAAGAGATGATGTGCTGGGTATAAAAGATCAGAGCTGGAAGGAACCAAAAGCAACACACTCTATGAATGGAGAGAGGTCCTGGGATTTGCTGGAGGATACGGAGCCAGGGGACACAAGAGCTAGGACACTCATGACCAGTACAGGCTCTCCTGTCCACCATGCTGTGCCTTGCTGCTCTCTGTCGGTAAGGATACAGGAACATCGCCTGAGGACACAGGCTCTCAGGAAAGATCCTACTTTGGAAACATACTTGTCAACGTCTAAGGAATCCATGAAGAAGATCCGCCACCCAGACATGCAGCCGTCAAGGCTAAGCACAAAGACGCCTCTGTTTCCACCATTCATCCCTCGTGAGTTTCTTAAGCCCAGAGCACTTGTGACTATGGTCAGTCCCCAGCCTCATCATGCTGCTTTTGCCCAGCATTTAGATCCCTGGAGATACCACAATGCCAATGGCACCCTGGGGCTATGCTGCAGTGAGGCCTGGGCCTTTAGGATGCCCCTGACCAGCAATCCTCCTCCACAGCCTCATGATGATTTCCTCTGCAGTGTTTAGTGCTGTGTGCTATGATCATTTCCTGACTCTCACTGTATAGGCTGCCAGGCCCTTAATGACTTGCCTTCTTAACAGTAGCTGGCAATGCAAAAAGCCATTAAGTACTTGAAGAATTTAAAAGTGATTAGCTATTGATGTCTCCACTGTATATGTGTGTTTACTTCATATATAATCTGTAGAGTATTTATACACCTGTCTCCCTACTGTATTAGCCCAATACCTAGAACATAGGTGGTTCATGATAGACAATATTGTAAATATGTAAACTAGAAAAAAAAACATTTTTACATTAAAAAAGCTAGACCCAAGCTAGCTGTGGTGGCACATGCTTGGAACCCCAGCACTCAGGGCAAGAGATTTGAGAATTAATTGTGCCCAGGAGTTTGACACTGACCTGGGCAACACAGCAAGTTGCAAACTAAATACATACATACATACATACATACATACATACACACACACACACACATACATAAACATTACATACATGTCAGGTTCAAGAACTCCATATGCCTGGTAACACTTTAAAGACATCTTTTCTAACAGTCTAAACACAAAAAGCTAGTCACTAGAGATCTGTTGTGATAAGCAGCACACAGTGGGGGGGGGTCTAATAAGTAATGATACTGACTATGGACAATGGGATGAACAGCCCAGCAGGGCAGGGACCCTGCCTTCTGTCCTGTGGGATTCCTTGAGCATCACAGCGCCCAGCACTCTTGCTAAGCATTTGCGGATGAGAAGATATTACACATGAATGGCAAACCCCTGCAGAATCAGTGTTTTGTCTCTGACTGTGCTGCTCTATGGAATACCCACTGCTCTCAGTTCTCTCTCACACAGCTCCTACATGGAATCTCACAACAGAAACTGTGTCCTCCCGCATACAACTGGGTCATTGAGGACAAACATGCCGGCTTCCCACACAGCTCACTGTCCACAAAACCATGATCTTATTGTTCCCCTGTCTTCATTAACATAACCTCACTATTGCCAGAGACTCCAAGCAGACGAGAGATTGTTTAGTGCAGACATTTTCCAAGAGATTCATCAACCCTTCAGCAGGAGTCACCAACCCACAGTACAGAGAAGCCCTAAGTACGATTTTAAACTTTCATGATCCTTGACAACTCCTAAGGAAGTCCCCACCAAACCTGCCATCTGTCCCCACCATCACTACCCCTATTACCTCAGTAAAAGCTCTTTATTAAACCAGGCTTCAATTTCTCAGAGAATTTCTGTCTTCCCACCCCGAGCCCCTGAAGCCACTGAGGATTTGCAGCAGGGCTCCCCGGCTCCCCACGCACAGCTTTGTCTTCTCAGTGTTAAGAGTGCTTGTGGAGGGACAGTGAACCCAACACAATGGAGGCACTATCTCGCTGTTCATGAATACAAAATAAAAGTGCTCAGCTTGCACTGTCACGGGTCTATCCTGCTCTCTCTACATCGACATCAGTGACTATGGGGCTTTATACTTCAAATAGATAAGGACCCATGCCTGGGTCCTTGGCACAGCGAAGTACCACCAAGTTCCCTGCATAGTTGCTCTGTCATTTGTCATGTGACATAGCACATATCCCCTTTCACAGTGAAGTAACAGCCCCAATACCAAGCCGTCTACAACCAGATCTGCAGCCAGACCACACACAGTTCCCACACATTTGTTTGACAGGCTTTGTCTCATCCTTATGAAAATCACAAAACGTATTGGCTTTTCCTTTTCAGATGTTAGAAACTCCACCTAATGCCCGTAGACACTAGGCATGAAAGAATTGATCTTTCTTTTACCCTTGAAGTTATGACCGTGAAGAGTTTTTGACAAAATAAATAAATAAATAAATAAATAAATCATGGCTTTCATTGTGAACAGATTCCCAGAGGACAAATCTGACAATATCTGTACATATTTTTCTTATTTTAAATAATAACCAGGAAGAGAATTGTTAGGATCAAGTAACAAAATAAACACACCTGCATACACACTCATACACACACACACATACACATACACCAGCGGAAGACAGCCTATCAGACACACACATAGATACAGACACACATACACACACACACACACATACACACACACACACACACACACACCAGCGGAGGACAGCCTATCAGACATAGACACGGACACACACAGACACACAGACAGACAGACACTAGCCAGCAGAGGACAGCCTATCACACACACATACACACACACACACACACACACACACACTAGCTAGCAGAGAACAGCCTATCAGACACACAGACACACACAGACACACACAGACACACACACACACACACACACACACACACACACACCCCAGTGGAGGACAGCCTATCAGCACAAGGCATGCGGCAGCCACAGTGAATGGAATTTTTACATCACAGATCCCCATCTGAACACGGTGAAAAATGTCCTGTGTTTGTACAGGTTGCAATTTTCTTCTGTGGAAAACACAACTGAGAGAGAAAAATACCTAACGCCATGGTGTTAAAATCGTAGCATTGGTAAAGGTTTGCGTGCGGTGTCAGCGGTGTCAGTGGTATTCCTTAGATTGTCTGCTGCTCTGTTCTAAAACTGGCGCTCTGCTGACTATATTCAGCTGAGTAAGAAGAGGAGCCTTGTTTCTCTAGAAACTCCCAGGCCTGTGGGAATGGCTCGTCCTAGGCACCTACTCTGGGGGGGGGGGGGGAAGGGGAAGGGGCGAGGGGAGGAGTCTATCCGGCATATCTAATTCGAGAGCAGTAAGAATCACACAAGTCATTGTTCCTTCTCCCCTAGCCTCAGAACTTCTCTACTTCTGGAAGAGGAAGAGGAGGCAGGGAGGGAAGCCTCTTCTGATGGCTAAAGCAAGCACATAAATAAAATTGCCAGTGTTAGAGAGAGAGAGAGAGAGAGAGAGAGAGAGAGAGAGAGAGGGAGAGAGCACTCTAGAGCAATATAAAGTTCAGAATGGAGAAGGCAAACAGCTTGAGATAGGAAGCAACATGACATATATAAATAATTCTGCTTGTTAGAAGGTTCAGATTTCTTAACAGCAGCCAAGAAAACAGGCTGTGGAAAGGGGTTATACAGTCTGGCAGAGGTAGGGCTGTTTAATTTAAATGAACAAAAGAAAAAAGAATCAAATAAATGTCTCTTGGTGTTTGCTTAGTACTACTAAGCATTCTCCGAAGTAACGTGACTCAAACAGAATTACTAATAATTGCTCTGATGGGGCACATTAAAACGTAGGGCTTCTGCCACCCTGGGAACACAATCACCCAGACACAGAGAGGAACCGAACAGGCTGTGACTTTCAATAAACCACTCCCGCTTCAGAACAGTGAGGGCCCATCTGCCCGGAACAGGGGACAAAGCTCCGTCTCCACAGGCCTCATACTGGGGAGCATCAGTTTCTTTGCAAAAAGGACCGAACCCATCCAGTCTCACTGCCGTGACCAACTATCTGACAAGCAGCCACCCACAGGAGGGAAGATTGACTTTGGCACATAGTTTGAGAAGATAAAGGTCCTTCTTGATGGGGGAGTCGTGGTGACAGACGCCTGGAGTGGCTGGGCACATTGTGTTTGCAATCAGGAAGCAGAAAGAGGCAGATGGTGGCGCTTGGCTGGCTTTCCCCAGCCCATCGGAATGATGACCCCTGCGTTCAGAGCAGGGCTTGTCTCCTTAATCAGTACTCTTTGGGCAAACCCAAAGATATGCCTCAGTACTAGTGCCCGGGTGTTTCTTAACCCACTTGAGTTGACCACTGAAATGAACAGTCACAAGTCTACCCTAGCTTCTGTGTGGCTGATCTCTCTGTGTCTTAAAGGCAACCCTGGGAATCTACTTGTAAGTAGTCCTGGACTTTCTTCCCCAGTGTCCCAAGGCAGTGTCCAGGGTGTCTCCTTAACAGTGCTAACCTCACATCTGACTCTCCACACCCACCCAGGCTTAAGCTCCTTTCCTCCTCAATGAACTTCAGTTTTCAGCTTTCTGTGCTCTCTCTGTCTCTTTCTGTGCCTGTCACTCTCTCTGCCTCTCTCTGTCTCTGTCTGTCTCTGTCTGTCTGTCTGTCTGTCTCTCTCTCTCTCTGTTTCTTTCTCTGTCTCTCTCTCTCCGTCTCTCATTGCCTCTAAATCTTGGTAAATGTTGCAAGTAGTTACCATATCACATCCTAACAGGCCAGTGTCCAAATAATGTTGACCACTGTCTTTAATTCAACCTCACTGAAAATTTCAGGACGTGGGCAAACTAAACCAGATTCCTCAAAGTGCAGTGTATATGTGTAAATAATGTCATAATGAATGAAACCGAATTGCTTTGTATAGTTAATATATGCTAATAAAAGTATTTAAAACATAATCAGTTAAGACTCTGGACCTCATTGTCACTGCCAATATTATACTATATATATATATATATATATATATATATATATATATATATATATATTTAACCTGTATCTTACATTCCATGACGAACTCATGTGATGGCTGTTTTGGGAGGACTAGAGGCATGGCTTTCCTGGAGGGAATATGTCCCTGGGGGCAGACCTTCAAATGATTTGTGACATTTTGAGCTAGCTCTCCCTATTCATGAATTGAGATGTGAGCTCTCAGCCATTCCTGCCACTGTGCCTCTGTTTCAAGATCTTGGACTCTATCTAACCTTCTGTATCGTGAGCCCGATTAAACTCTTTCTTTTCTAAGTTGCCTTGGTCTTGCTGTTTTGTCACAGAAAAGAAAAGAAAGAGAAAGAAAAAAGGGAAACAGTTATATAACAGTATTATAACAATAAAATAAATTACAAGGCTAGTAAGAAGGCCCAATGGACAGAGTTTTGTCCTCAGGACCTCCATGGCGAAAGGAGGTAATCTACATCTGTACAGTCTCTGTAGCACATGCAGGCACAATCAATTTCAAAAATTAGCTACAGAACTAAATACACAGACACAACAGACACACACACACACACACACACACACACACACACCACTAAACAGTATTTCTAAAAACAGGCAAACACCCAAGGCCCTCCCCACAATTAAATCAGGACATACGAAGAAAAGTATGAGCAGCCACATTTCCTAGCAACTCTAACACAAAGCCAGAGTTGGACTTGTGGCTCTTGAAGTCAGTGTTTATCAAAATACATCTGTAAGGTCTGCCTTCTAGCCGGGTGGTCATGGCGCATGCCTTTAATCCCAGCACTTGAGAGGCAGAGGCAGGTGGATTTCTGAGTTCGAGACCAGCCTGGTCTACAGAGTGAGTTCCAGGACAGCCAGGGCTACACAGAGAAAACCTGTCTCTGGAAAAAAATAAAATAAAATAAAAAAAAGATCTGCCTTCTAGAGCATGGTTTCCCCAATCTGCTCTGAAGAACTGTGATCAACTAAAAAGAATATCACCAAAGGACAAAAGTGAGTAAAGCCTTCTGAGTTTAACAAGTTCTTTTTCACTGAAAGCACTATTAAGCCAGGAAATGCTTTAACCACTTAGCAAAAGGTTAAAACTAACACTGGAGGAGGATAAACATCTAGAAGCAAATGATGCTTTTAAATCCTTTTAAAACACAAGCACATTCAGGAACTGGACTTAGTAATGTTTTACAACTCCTGAAGAAAGCCACTACAGGAAGGTGTTCAGCAGAGTAAATTTTTGAAGACCAATAGCTTTTCATTCACATAAATCCAATTCATGAAAACAAGTGTTACTCCAATTTCCCAAGCTACACAATCATGCCTCAACTTGTGCTCCCAAGTTATGCAGCCGACAAATATCAAATGTGAGCATTTCTACGTGCCAAACCCAAGTGTAGATGGATGTGGTCCCTCCCTGTGAACAGTACACACTCATTTGTGTCCGGCATAAAATAAAGCCAGTCTTAAAATCATTGTCTGGTGAGCTAGAATCCTAAGTCTTAGACACAACGACTGTATGAGGAAATAAGAAAACTATGCAGCCAACAAGAAAACTTAATCTGTTTGCCCAACCTACAAGGTGTCATGACTCGGAATGTTTATAGAATGCCAAATACAAAAAGCAAACTGTATATAAACATGAGGAAAATAAGAGAAAAGGTTGTCATGGACAGCACACACACACACACACAGGCTCTGAGACCTTTGCAAGGTTGTGGGAAACTAACAACGGGCCATGCAGAACAGCATTGTCCACTGTTGAAGTCTGCGCAGGGCTCCGGCGGTAAATATACAACCTGCCTTCAATACAGAAGGTGGGATGCTGGAGAATATAAAGTAGGAATCACAACTATAAATGTGCTTATGAGAAAGAAAGATACAGAACATCATAACAGCTGACCAACTCGGCAGTCGTAACTAGATCCTAAGACCAAAAAGGAGGCGTGGAGAGGCATTAGCACTGTGGCAGGCCGTGCTTGCCTGAGACTTCTCTCTGCATCAGATGCATTTGAGACGGTCAGATCATAACTGTAGCTAACTGGGAAGAATCTCAGAAAACACCAACCATGAACCATTATCCCAGAGACTCTGCCCTGTGGGTCTACAAGTTAGATCGATTTGGCCATATTTTAGCTTCTGGAACTAGAACTAAGTAGTTGAAACACTGAAAAGTCTATTAGACTTCCAAGATGAAGACTTCACTTTGGCTTTCACATCTAGAGACATTCCAAACTGAAAAACACAACCCAGGCAACAGTACCAGGTAATAAGAATCCAGACATGACCTTGCACAGTGCAAAAGGCAGTGAATGAAAAGGCTCAAGACCTGGATGTGGGCACTTACGGAGCTTCAACTCTGGGGAATTGCTTGGTCTGCATAAGGGAAAATAATATTGACCCAGCTTACTACCTGAGTATGTCAGAAATAACATACAAGCCAGGATTCCCAAGAACAATACACAGTCTTTCTAAGAAATTGAAGAAAAAAAAAGAAAAGAAAAAGAAAAAGAAAAAGAAAAAAATCTCAGTCTACTGTCACTGTTAAATAGATCTGTGGCGTGTTTGGAAACATTGGTTACCATTTAAAAGCATAATTGAAGGGAACTATCTCTGGCTTAGGACGCCCTGTAATTGTATCAGTGCAGTGCTCTGACATGAGCCATTAAGACAAATTATCTGCAATCCCCTGCCTGGGGCAGCAGGCTGTCATTAAGTGTCAAGAGCACCAATTATCCCAGACTTTCTTTCCAGACTGAGCAGTCCATCTTTCTCTGGTTGACTAATGTCTCTTCAGGCTCGCCATCTATCCGCAGTGAGCTTGCTTGCAGCTTCTGCTCTTCCCTCACACCTCGGGTGCGCGGAGTCCTCAGACGCATGCCTTGCTGACCTTTCAGGGACCCTGCTTTCTGTAGGACTCAAAGGAAAATGCATTGCAGTTTTTACTGCATTACTGAGAAGCAGGAAAAGAGTGGATTTATCTTGCAGCTGGCCTCTTGAAGCCAGCAGTAGTTGTTTCAATTCAAGTACCCCCAGGAAATTAGCCAATAATCTACAACTGGGCAGCTTCTACTTATTGCTCTGGTACCAGACATCAGAGCCTCGGGTCCCAGATCCCAGGCTAAGAAATGTTAAAATGTTGGGGAATGAACTACAGCATGATCGAGAGATTTTTATCCAATTCATTCAGCGTCAGGGTCACAATCAGCCGGGGCAGCTCCAGTGAGGGAGGGGGGAGAGAGAGGGGAAACAGAATTGACCAAACAGGAAGTTGGTATCAAAGGGCTGTGTGAGGCTGGGCAGGTTGGAGAGATGTTTCAATAGAACCACAGGCGTCATAGCTTCTTCCTCCCAAGGCATGAGGATCATTGCAGAAGAGGGGGAAGAAAGATTTCACAAAGCAGAGATGGCGTATTGTTCCAATGACACAGTATTTTCTGCACACAACAGGACAGTTGCACATATCGACATTATGTGGTGGTGGTGACAGCATTGACCAGAGCCGCACAAGTTCGAAGCTCTGATTGAGGCATCTGATGCCTCGTACCAGGGCCACAAGTAGAGCCCCAGGATGCAAAGGGGGAGGTATGCATGAAGTCTCATCTCACTGAGGAACAACAACCGAAAACTCACAGTTGAAGTGGAAGCTTCTAGTTCTTCAGAAAGTTTGTTATGTCAAATGTTGTTTTGCTGGGGCACGCAGGTATAAGGATGTCTTGCCAAAGCAAAGGTGAAAGACTTTTCCTGACGCGGACACGGGTGAACGGATGTTTGGGTATAGCAGACACATGAAAGAGGGTTGGATGGAGGAGTGTAACTGTGACCCCAGAGACAGCGAGAGGGGAGCCCTGAGCATCGGGTTTGCTTTGCTCCACCTCGACATTGTTCGCTAACAACATGGCGTGCATTGGATTGGTTTGCCTGACAGCGTTGTTGGGCGCAACTTGTGATAAGGCAGCCACTGAGAGAGACTCACCCAAGAACTGCTCATGAGGCTCCTGTGGCCGTTTGTTGCTTCTGAGGCCTCATCTCAGGCCAGCCTGGCCAGCCTGGCAGCTTCTTTAGGATTGAACTACAGCTGCCTGGGGTCTGCTCACTGAAAGGACTGGACTGTAGTAGCTGCTGGTTCGTGCCTGAGGTCTGCCGGCCTAGAAGACTGGTCTGCAGCTGCTAGATCATATTTGGTATTTGCTACAGGACTGAACCACTGGCAAAGAAGATCAAGCTCACCCCCAAACGACTATTGCTGAACAGGTCTGCTTCCCCCACATACGACTTACTCTTCCACCCCCTCTGCTGGGCGGTGGGCTACAAGAGAGGTTGAACCCTTATTAAGTAGGTTGCAAAAAAAATTTATGCCTACAGGTGGCTGCTGAGAATCAGTTTAGTTTGTTTTAAGGGTGTGCGCCTCTGTTAGATCAACCACAGTCCATCAGCTGACCATACACACAGGGGTATTTGAATAGCATGAATTGGATTTGGCGAGCGAAAGAAAGAAAAAGAAAGAAAGAAAGAAAGAAAGAAAGAAAGAAAGAAAGAAAGGTGGGAAGGAAGGAAGGGGGAAAAAGGAAAGGAAAGAAAAGAAAAGAAAAGAAAAGAAAAGAAAAGAAAAGAAAAGAAAAGAAAAGAAAAGAAGAGATGAAGTAGGGAGAATGGGGGAGAGGTGGGGGAGGGAGATATACATGGTATGAAATCACCAACAGATTAATAAAAATATTGTTTCCAAAACAATAAAAATCCATAAGAAAAGGAGTAGAAATTTTCAGAACTCATAAAACTATATAAAATGGCCATCTTTCATAAAATGTAAAATATATTTCAACAAAGCTTTCCTTTTAAATTGAGCCATGACAGCCATATTCATCCCATGCTCGTGAGGTGCCTGCGATACGGATGTTAATATGCCGGGCGCATCACCCAATTGCTCAAGGCCACTCAGGAGGCAGGGAGAGCCTCAAGAACTGAGACTCCTTCCTTTCCTCCAAAACTCCCTCCTTAGCCGTTATCCCCCCCCACAAGGCAAACGCTTGAAGCGGCCTCAACTGCAGTGTACTTAAGGAGGAAACTGTACTAAAGCCAGCAATAAAAAGATAATAATGGTTAACATTTTTAATAGAAACAGATTTATACAAAACAAAACTCCATTATTAAAGACTCGGAGGTGGGTTTATTTAAATACTATTTATGCCATTCCTACTATAAACTTCAGAAAGCGCAAATTACAGAGAACAATAATCCGTAAAACAAGAAAAAGCCAAAAACTGGTGTCTTAGAAGAGGACATGAAAAGACAGACCCCTTAGGAAACCAAAGGAAAAAATCCTTTGGTGACCCCTTGTCACCAAGAAATGATGACAACATGAGCTAAAGGAGAGGAGCTGCACAGACCCTAAGGACCCAGGCTCACGCCCCAGGCTCAGGTTTTCATAGCACACATGCACACACACACACACACACATGCATACATGCATGCATACACACATGCACATAAACATGCACACTAGTGAACACACACATACACATGCATACATACATGCACATGCACATGCACACTAGTGAACACACACACACACACACACACACACACACACACACACACTGGACAAATCACAGCACCTGCAGCTGCAGGGTAGGCAGGGAGCACAGGTATGCAGAACTGTAGGAGGATGGGATAACAGAAGACACTTATAGTTCTTTTTTTTAAACTATTTTTTAAAGATTTGTTTTATTTTATTTGTATGAAGGTTTGGCCTGTGTGTCTGTCTGTGCAGCACTGTGTGTGTCTGGTGCCCACTGAAACAAGAAGAGGGTGTCAAATTTCCCTTAGACTGGAGTTACGGGCACTTGTAAGCTATGGTGGGTGCCTGTGGGTGCAGGAATCCAACCCTCTGCTCCACCCACTTTCCAGTCTCTCCACTCACCTTCTGCCACTGTGCTTTTAACCATCAAAGTCTGGTAGTATTAAAACTCGTGTGTCATTTTTTTATTAAATAAAACAGCTCAAGGACAGTTACCCCCCCCATTCAATCCTATTAAGAAATGTAAGAACACTGAAACTTTTCACCCCCCCCCCCACTTAAAGGTAACCATAAAATGATTCCTTGGCTGCTCTCATTATCAAGTTCAAGTCTGGTTGCTTGTGTGTAATCAAAGTCTGTCATGAGCATCCTATGTGTTCCGGAGCATCCGAGAGCAAGTCGGACACGGATGGGGCTTGGCCTGTAGAGGTAAACCTCAAAGCCTCGCAGGGTTCGGGGTCCTGTGGGAACCATACCAGGCTAGGGCATGCAAAAAGAAAAGCTCCTACTCATACTCCTTTATACCTGAAACTTATAACTGGGAGAGAAAGTGACCCCAATACAACCTTATGTTCTATTTCCTGGACGTGAGAATAAAGATATGGGTCTCTCTTCCAAGTCTAAGGTTCCATTGTTGCTAAACAGAAGCAGAGTCTCTAAAATATTTATTTTACACGTATGAGTGTTTGCCTGCATGCATGTTTGGGTAGCATTTGGGTGTCTGGTGCCTGTGGAGGTCAGAAGAGGGCATCAGATACCCTGGAATTTTACAGACAGCATGTGAGACACCATGCGGGTACTGGGGACTGAGCTCAAGTCTTCTGCAAGAACAATCAGTGCTCTGAGCTACTGAACCATGTCTCTCATCAGGAACATAAATTTTTAAGAAGATTTTGTGATTTTTTTCTTGAAGGCACCGTTTCTAAAAAAGAGAATGTGCCCAATAAGAGACAGCAACTTAAACTGCAAAACAACTCCATCTGGAGAGGAGAAAGTTCTCTTCTTTAAGGATTCAATTCTGCATTGATTCTTGACTGCCAGAAATCCTATTCCTTGAGAACTTAAAACAGGCTTGGGAGACAATGAAAACATTTTTTTTTTAAATTAGGGATTTAAATCTCCCTAAAGGATACCTACATGCAACCCTAAGCCCTGTAAGATAATTCTATCAGTTTGACAAAGATGTTTACCACAGGCACCATTCCAAAGAACTCTGTCCTCTGACACTAGTGTGCCCCCTGTAGGTTACCTTAGCGACCAAAGGAATAGAACACCAGTTTAACATGTCAGAAACCAAGGGGTGGAAATGGCCGCCCCAGAAAAAAATACTAGAAGCAGCAGAAGACTAGAAAGCAGTACTGAACACATACACAATTACTTCTTATTTAAAAAAAAAAAATTGTCGCCGGGCGGTGGTGGCGCACGCCTGTAATCCCAGCACTCTGGGAGGCAAAGGCAGGCGGATTTCTGAGTTCAAGGCCAGCCTGGTCTACAGAGTGAGTTCCAGGACAGCCAGGGCTATACAGAGAAACCCTGTCTCGAAAAAACCAAATCCAAAAAAAAAAAAAAAAATTGTCAGGATCCACTGCTTCCTACAATACACTAATTTCAAAGTGCAAGGGGTGGGGGAAAGCAGGCAATTTGTATGTATGGCTTTCCTGCCCACTGGTATTTCAGCTCCTGTAATCTGAAACTTGTTGGCCAGTACAAAGCTTCGGGTAGAATGACAGAACAGACAGGCCCCATGATCTGCAGGCCAGAAAGCAAGCGGTATGATCCTGAATGTCCTCCCTCCTCAGGCCTGGAGCACGGCGATGTCAGCCCAGTCCACAGTGCCTCCGAGCCTTGCTCTCCATCCCTCCTGCTTCAAGGGCAAAAAGGGCCCAGCTTAATCTCAAGTGCTCATGAATCTGGCTTCTTGCAGGTTGCAGGTCTCTTTCCCACGCAGAGAGAGCACGTTTTCTCAGCACACACTGCTGGCCCACACGTCCCCCTTTCTGCTTCTGCTTAGTAGAGAGATGATGGGTCTATGTGGCATGCAGCAAGTTGGTGAACACTGATGATCCAGACAGTTTCGCAGCTACTGAACCTCTTAATCTTACAATCGTTCCTCTAGAGCCCCGTGGGCTCTGTGTGCCCTCCCTCTCCTTGGCTGCAATGCACGGAGAACCAACTGTTCCTCAGAGGATGCTAATGACTCTACTCAGCAGAGCATGGCCAGGCCAAATGCCCACCTCCACTGTGATCGCATCATGTTGCTTTCCCTGTACTGTACATGTGTGCCTCATGGCAACATCCACTGTTTTTCCTTCATGCTGTAACTGGTTATTATACAAACAAAATGCTGCTCAAACCCGCTCTCAAGAACTTGCACTCTGCAACTGGTAAACCATAACTCTAATTTCTAGATTCAAGTTTAAATCTAAGAGAGTGTAGTTAGCTACAGAATATATTCTTGATCTGACCTATGAAATAAATATGTACAAAATTCCATCCTCTAACATATCTTCACTGGGTCCCACCAGTATCTCTAATCAGCCCTCTTTAATGATGGATCTTCACATAGCAAGTACAAATAGCCTCCTAGCTACATAGGCTGTGTCTAAACCCAAGACTGCCTCAAAGAAAAGTTGAAAGGACCAATTGACTTAACCTCTGATTTCTCTCTGTAGATAAAATAACTTACAGAGGCAGTAAGAAAGTTGACCTCTTCAGACTTCATAAAGCAGCCTGACAGGTCAAACTTTGTTTTGCTTAAGATTTAATATTTTCTCCTGTAGAGTCAGTTCTCGGCAACACTGACAAAGCCAAACAATGTCTTTGGTGAGCATTGACAGAACCCATGTGTAGTGGTTGTTCCTGGTTGTCAACTTGACTATATCTGGAATGAACTAAAATCCAGAATTGGAAGGCTCACCTTCAATCCAGATCTTGAGGCTTGGAGATACAAGATTCTGACCTGGATCTTGGCGTGGAAATCTTGAGGCATAGTGGCTTTGAATACCAGGAGACTAAGGCAAGGAGATCTTTGAGTTCAAAGTCATCTGGGACAAAGCAAGTCTCAGATCCAGGCTCAGTGGTACACACCTTTAATCCAGGCCACACCTTCTGCTGGAGACCTACATAAGGACATTGGAAGAAGGAAGATGCTCTCTTCTTCACCTGCTTGCCTTGTGGGACTGAGCAACTGCTAGATTCCGGGACTTCCATTCACAGCTGCTGCTGACCATTGTTGGCGAGTTGGATGACAGACTGTAAGTCATCAACTAATTCCCTCACTATATAGAGACTACCCATAAGTTCTGTGACTCCAGAGAACCCTGACTAACACACCATGCATTCTGTTAGGGATAGAACAATCTGCCTAGAAGACCCTGAAGTAATTAACCCACCTACACCTGCAGAGGGGCCCAAATTAATCTTTCATGATATTAATTTATCCTTATGTGATGGCTAGTTTCATGTCAACTTGACATAAACTAGACCTCAGAAGATGGAAAAATATTTCTTGCTCCTGGATTGGCAGGATCAATATAGTAAAAATGGCCATCTTGCCAAAAGCAATATACAGATTCAATGCAATCCCCATCAAAATCCCAACTCAATTCTTCATAGATCTAGAAAGAGCAATTCTCAAATTCATCTGGAGCAACAAAAAACCCAGGATAGCTAAAACTATTCTCAACAATAAAAGGACTTCTGGGGGAATCAATATCCCTGACCTCAAGCAGTACTACAGAGCAATTGTGTTAAAAACTGCATGGTATTGGTATAGCAACAGGCAAGCAGATCAATGGAACAGGATTGAAGACCCAGAAATGAACCCACAGACTTATGGTCACTTGATCTTTGATAAAGGAGCCACAACCATCCGGTGGAATAAAGATAGCCTTTTCAACAAATGGTGCTGGTTCAACTGGAGGTCAACATGCAGAAGAATGCGAATTGACCCACTCTTATCTCTTTGCACTAAGATCAACTCCAAGTGGATCAAGGACCTCCACATAAAACCAGACACACGGAAACTATTAGAAAAGAAACTTGTGAAGACCCTGGAGGACTTGGGCACAGGGGAAAAGTTCCTGAACAGAACACCAATAGCGTACACACTAAGATCAAGGATCGACAAATGGGACCTCATAAAATTACAAAGTTTCTGCAAAGCAAAGGACACTGTCAGAAGGACAAAACGGCAACCAACAAAGTGGGAAAAGATCTTCACCAACCCCACATCCGACAGAGGGCTAATATCCAATATATACAAAGAACTCAAGAAGTTAGACCGCAAAGAACCAAATAACCCTATCAAAAAATGGGGCACAGAGCTAAACAAAGAATTTTCACCAGAAGAAATTCGGATGGCCGAGAAACACCTTAAAAGATGTTCAACATCATTAGTCATCAGGGAAATGCAAATCAAAACAACCCTGAGATTCCACCTCACACCAGTCAGAATGGCTAAGATTAAAAACTCAAGAGACAACAAGTGCTGGCGAGGATGTGGAGAAAGAGGAACACTCCTCCATTGTTGGTGGGGTTGCAAAATGGTAAAACCGCTCTGGAAATCAGTTTGGCGGATCCTCAGAAAATTGGGCATGTCACTCCCAGAGGACCCTGGTAAACTAGAATTATCTTAAAGTAGAGAACATAATCGGAAAAAATAGTAAGAACTGGCTATAAGGCATTTTCTCTATTAGAGATTGAAGGGGGAGGGCCTAGTTCTGTGTGGGTGGTGCCATCCCTGGGCTGGTGGTTTTGGGCTCTATAAGGAAGCAAGCTGAGCAAGTTATGATGAGCAAGCCAGTAAGCAGGACGTCTCCATGGCCTCTGCACCAGCTCCTGCCTCCAGAACCCTGTCCTGTTTGAGTTCCTGTCCTGACTTCCTCCAATAATGGACTACAGTGTGAAAGCATAAGGCAAATAAGCCCTTTCCTCCCCAACTTTTCTTTTGATCATGGTGTGTCATCACAGCAATGACAGCCCTAACTAGGACACTTTACACAAATCACACCGTCATTCTGTCAATTTGTTAGATATCAATGTGTATGCATTAATATATGTGAAAAATATTTTCTACATGATCTTTGCTCTCTAGTTACAAAGTGTGCACAGAACAAGCTGTATCTCTCAGTAGGCTGGGCAAGAGACAACTGTTCACGAGGCCAGTGCCATAAGAATTACTGTGCTACATGGTGGCCTCCCCCCACACCCACCCAGCGAAGCCTGGCTTACCAGCCCTCCCTATTAGGCTTCTGGGAACACAAACGCAGGAAAGCCATTTGGTTGAGCAGGAAGGAGGCTTCAACTCAAACATCAGCTGAGCACCAAGCAGTAAGACATCAGAACATTTTCTCCCAGTTTAACCTAATTGTCTACATTATGCCAATCTCCTAGAAAACATGTCTGTCAAATCACAAACAGGCAAGAAAGCCAAACACGAAGCAGACAAACCGAGATCTTCTTGGGCGAGTCTATCACTTCATCCAGCCTCTTACGGCAAACTAGGAGTTTCAGAGAGAGGGGCCCTGTAAAAGCTTCTATCGTGAAAGCGAGTTAGAAGAAGAAATGGGTTTAATTTTATGAAATGGATGTGCAGCTTAGATGGAAGGCCTGAAATTAAATAAGACCTGGGACACTTCCTTCGCTTGCGTGCATAATGAAGATGCATCGTGACCGATGATGGGTTAGATGAAGGCCAAGACGGGACCCTGCTTTGCTAGGACTTTCACATCATGCTCCCCAATCACATTCCCTTCCCAGCCCTTCCATGTCCCTCCCCCATCTTGTGACCCAAGCCCCCCCCAAAAAAAATAAAAATAAGAATAAAAAATAAAAGTCAATTTGTGTTATCTATATAGTCACTGGAGCACTCTCGGTGGCCTGCCCCGCGAATAGAACTGAGTCCCTCCCCCTCTTCCCATACCTCTGCCAGAAGCCATCAGCTGGGGAGAGCTACTCTTCAGCATCCACATCGCACTTTTTAGAAGTCCTCTTCCGGGGCTTCCTGTCTAGGCTGTTACTTTGGAGGTGAGGGGGAGGTAGGGTTTGTCACAGAAGCCTTCCATGTCCCTCCCTCTCAACTACGCATCTGCAGTCAGCGAAGACATCACAGCAAAGCAGCCTTCACAGCTGGTGAGAGCACAAATCACAGGCCACTATGTTTCTGGCAACAACACAGACCACAAGCATGCCTCCCTGCTCAGTGAGCCCATGGACCCAGAAAAGGTACTCGGGGGCTGACGTCACCGTGGCCTCAGGTGGCAGTTCAGGCCACTCACATCAATATGGCCCCTGACTGCAGCCTGACCCATGGACATCAGCATGGCTTCAGGCTGCAGCACAGACCATGGACATCCGCATGGCCCTTGGTGGCAACATGGGCCACAGACATCAACACAGACCCAGGCTGCGATGATACCACAGATCCAGACATGGTCCTGGGTGGCAGCCTGGGCTGGGTATCATCATCATGGGAGACCCTGCTTTTCTAAGGGAAGCAGCGCCTCACACATTGTCTCTCCCTGAGAGCCATCAAAGTAAGAAGCAAAAAGTGAGATATTTATCACAAATTGTAAAGGAATACAGTAACATTTCATGGTAGGCCTTAGGTTAGGCTCTTTATACAACAAAGCTATTATCAAAGTTAACTAATACTCATCTTGTACCACAACATCTATACATAAAGAAATCATTAAAAATAGATAACGATTTTAAAGGATGAACATGGATCTTTTTAAATAGTTTTTGACAGCTACTAAAATGGATAACTGAATAGTTTGTAGGGTCCTTTACAAATCCTAAATAGAATAACCATGTGATCCAGTAATTCCACTACGGGATACACAAAGGAAAGACAATCAGACATCTAGAGAAGCATCTACATCCATGCACTCAGGGCAGACCCCATCACAATGGCTGTAAAATTCACAACCGGTGATGAATAGGTAAAGGAAATATAGTTATACACAACATGGAATGCTATTCACCAATAAAAAATGAAACCCAGTTACCTTGCAGCAACAGAGATGGAACTGGAAATGATTGCATTACAGAAAATAAGCCAGACATAGACACACCAGTGCCACGTGATCCAACCTACACGTGGACTCTCAAAAAGTATTACGTCATAGAAACAGAGAATCAAAGGACGGTCCCCAGAGGCTAGGGACGGTGATAAGGGAAAGGGCTGATCCACAGCTGTTAACTTGTAGCTGGTTTGGAGCAAGGGTTCCCTGTGTGACAGCAACTGTATATTTCAAACTCTTACAAGAAAGTATTTTAAAAGTTTTAAACATAAAGAAATGCTGAATATTTGAGATAAGTATAATTAACCAGATTTAAACATTATACAATGTGCATGCATATCAAAACACTACACAGCACCAACTAATAGTAAAAAACAAATTTATGTTTCTATCAGTTAAAACAAGCAAATTTAAAACACAATTGCTGGGAAGGAAACTGGATTGTGCTTATGATTGATGTCCCCACCAGGAATACAACACAAATTCCCACAGGCCCAACCCTTGGCCCGGGCCTCACGTCATCATTATACTGGTAAAGGTCAGGAGACGGAAGGGGACAACGTGAGGAAAAAACAGATCAAGAGAGGCTGGGGAAGGAAGACAAGAAGAAAGAGGGCAATGGACCACCCGTGACGTGGAAACCGTGGTCACTGGGAGCGAGGAGACCAACAGTGAGTCCAGAGACGCAGGGAGGCTGGTGGGGCACAGGAATAAATGAGAACAAAACACCACAAAAACACCAAAATGAAACCCACTGCTGCTCATTCCAATTTAAAACTAATAATAAATGAGTAAATAAAATATGACTTATTTAGGAAAAAACAAATTAAATATAAAGTAATTTATATAGGTCCCGTTTAGCCCCATAGTCTTGAAATCCCAAAATTCCCAAGGTCAGAGCTTAGCCAGATTTGAAAGCACTTTTATTTAACAACTATGACACTAGGAATTATTTTCCCAGAGGGTACAGTATCTCCCTATCAAACAGAAAGGAGCTACCTCCCTTTTTCTCTCATCCAAACATGGATCTCCAGATAGCCTAGAAAAATGGCAACAGGGCATTTGGCTGCTGTAATTCTCTGAGCTTATTTTATTGCATATTTCTATCACAAATGCACACCCATCATGGGAAGTCATACACGCACACTACTGTCAATCCACTGGAAAATCATAAGTCCACAGACATTAGAAAATCGTAAATTCCGAATCTTGCCCTGGAAAGCTCACAGCAGGAAGTCTGCAATACAAATTGCTCCATGGCTGATGTGGGCTTGATGCTGGAAGACACTCATGACCTTCTCTTATCCAAGGTCTTAAAAACTCGGAAATGGTTATAAGTACCCTGAGAAGGTTTAGAATAATTCTGACTGGGTGGAGAAATGAATATCCTCTGTGGTTGTAGATGGTGGCCTCAGTGTTCTGTTTAACCCTTTACTTAAAGTGGTATGTTCAGTCTTACCAATGACAAAATTTAAGGTCAATGACAAACTGTAAGTCACCTCCAGAATGTATCAGGAATCAAACTTGTCCAAGCAGCGTCATCCAATATAGGGAATGATAGTCCTGAGAAGAAGACTGCACACTGACAATAGGTGCTGTCTGCAAGCAAACATCTCTGGCTTTCCAATAACATTACATCATTGGTAACCACCTTAAGGCACGGCTACCGATGGGCTGGTGAGATGGCCCAGTGCGTAGAAGTGTTTGCTGTCAAAACTCGATGACCCGAGTTTAATCTGTGGGATCCACATACTGGGAGGAGAGAACTGACTCATGAAACTTGTCCTCTGACCTCCACATGTGCATGGTGGCACAAGTACACCCTCTCCCTCACAGTCTAAATGAACAAATATAAGCAATGTTTTTAAAAGGAGCATCTACTGAAGAGTTGGGCCACATTAGCTTGTGTCTGACTTCCATAGCTCAGCATGCATTCTAACACAGTAGAACAAGAATCCATGCAACCCCTAGTAACTCTAAAAGCTAGTACAAATGTGATAAAAACAAGAAATTACATGTCTGAGGAAATGGAAATAATTACGGTAGTTTGATCAACGTGCATTATTTACATGTATATAATCATCACAGCATACTCCACAGACCCATACAAATGTGTGTCAATGTAAAAGTACTTTTGAGACAGGGTGCCTGTACCTTGTCCTAGCTGACCTGGAATTCACTGTTGAGACCAGGGCTTCAGACTGGCAATGACCTGAATCCATCTTTCAATTAAAATTTTTAACTATAAATGCCCTGGGTAACATTGTCTTTGTATACTTGTGTTCCTGTGTGCAGGTACATATGAGTGTATGGGAGTTTTGTGTGTGTGTGTGTGTGTGTGTGTGTGTGTGTGCAAGTATACATTTGTGTGCTGTGTGTAGGGGTGTGTACAGTAGTATGTATATGCATGTGTGTGTGCAATGTGTATGTGTGTGTAGTGAGGATGTGTGCACAAGTATACATTTGTGTGTTATGTGTGTGTGTATATGTTGGTGTGTGCACCATGGTATATATGTACAGTGTGTGTGTGTGTGTGTGTGTGTGTGTATACATTCGGATATTGTGTGTGCATGTGGAAACCAGAATGTTGTTTCCCATAGGTCACCCACCTTGATTTTTTTTTTAAGCAATATCTCTTATTGGATCTAGAACTCACTAATTTGGCCAGACTGGCTGGCCAGAGAGCCCCAGAGATCCTCCTGCCTCCATCTTTCCAGTGCTGGGGTTACAAATGGCCACTGTTTTCTATGGGTGCTGGTGATCAATTTTAGGTGTTCAAGCTTGCTCAGCGAGCACTCTCCACTGCGGCACCTCCCCTCCCCGCCCTGACTCCTGCAATGCTCAGCGGTAGGCTCATCAGTTACCTCCCTTTCACGCTGCATCTCTTCCAAGTACTCCACAGAGCTCTTTTTTGTTCTTGTTTCCTATTGGGATAATGGTAGCGCTGTTCCCTTTTCATGGCAAAAAACTAGCCAAGGGGGTTGGAGCCACAGTCCGAAGCCACAAGCTCGAGTCGGACATAAAGCAGCAGTCCCCCACCCCAAGTGAAGCCCTTGAATGCCTCCTCCCCAGACTTCCTGGGAACAGGGGCATCAGCCAGCTGAGACATAGATAGCTGAATACTTCAGCGAACCCAGCCACACCGGGGCTAAGGGCTCAGCTAAAAGTTGGGAACTAAAGTCTACCCAGAGAAATGGACAGTAAACTGTAAGGCCAGTTCTAAACTTGGGAAAGCTGGCACACACTGGAGTTTTCTGACACTGACCTACCTTCAAGTGAGGAATTTCCCAGGACTGTCCAGCCCAAAGGCAGCTCCAGTTGGGTCAGAGCCAGCACGAGCTCCTCATCCAAGGCAGGCAGCGCTTCTGCCGTCAGAGCAAACGGAGTCAGCAGCGTCTGGTGACTGCAGGGTGTGAGTCGGTCAGCCTGAGTGACCAGCAGACGAGCCAGCCTGCAGGCCATGTTGTCCACGTAGGTCACTGAGCCAGAGCCCATGGTCACCGGGGAGTATCCTTCCGAGCAGAGGCACACAGATACCATCACCGTCTCCTGAAGCCAATGGCCTAAATGACAAGATAAATAACCATTCAACCCATATCTACAGGAGTCACACAGTAGCGGTGGGTGGGCAGCACTCCCCAGGGGACAAGCAGGAAGTATGCTGTCATCTCTCAGTGCTACCATCCCTGGGGTGGGGGCAGCCATGAGCTGATGTCATCTTATTTTGGTGACTCTGGAGTTTAAAAGATCCTTTGGGAGCTTGGGGACTTCTGAGACTCTTTCTACCAGCTAAAGTCATTTGCCCCAGTTCGTCTTTCAATGTCTACCCAATCCCTGGATTCCAGTCCACCATCTGAGGGATCGCCCCTCTTTCTACTCTGCCTTCAACTGGGACACACACTCTTAGCCATTTACTGAGATGAAAGGTTTTTTTAATCTGTATCAGAGACTGATAGGCGTGCAACTGAATTCCACGGGACTGCTTTGGATGGGGCGTGAAGATTGCTAACTAGAGTCTATATAAATTAACACATCCAACAGAAAGCAGGACCTCCTGGGGGACCCTCCAGCAATGACTTCTGTGTGGCTGATCACCCTGATTACTCCTTGCCTCCATTTCCCATTTTGATAAGGTTGGTGAACGTCTGCCCAGCTACATATCTTTGGGTTTGGTAGAATTTCCAAGAGTGTCAATAGCACCCAAAACCCATGATATTATGGCTGGACTGAGAGGAGTTACTCAGGCCCCTGGGCATGATGTCCTCGTCCCCACTGGCAAGTGCTCACGGTCTGTGTCCTCCTGCCCTGCCTGACTCTCCAGGCTACGCTGCCAGAGTTCCATAAACCAAGAGCATCAGACATTCTCACAATGACTCTCAAAAGCAGCGGCCCAAAAGATGCCACCCCATTACCCTGTACCTATCCCTTACACGTTGCAGAGCGTTTCTATCATTACTCGGCTCCCCTGGTAAAGCTAACCGTTTCCCCACATTTAAAGGTTTCCTTAATAGTACTATAATCAGGGAAATTTAAGGTTAAGAAATACACCATCGCTCACCCCATGAAACCTGTCAAAGTGAAGACAAGGGCCCTCGCTTCCAGCAGGCCACAAAACAAGGAGAAAGGCTTGCTGTCGCATATAGCAGCTCAGTGGGGCTGGCCCTTCCATGTAAACAAGAAAGAAAGGAAACAGGGCGCTTTCCGTCAGTGGGGGTGCGTTCACTATTTTTATTCTTTCTCTATAAGCTGCTCATTAAAAAAGAAAATGTAGAGAGACCAGGAGTGGAAAGGATGTCAGATTATTTACCAGAGTGAAAGGGAGAGGGGAGGGGACCCACAGAGGAATGGCAGCCATTGACAAAGCACAGCAGCGAGGGGTCCTGGTTTCTTTGTTTGTTCAGTTAGCGTTCAGTTTCTGAGACAGGGTTTCTCTGTGTATCCCAAATGCTGTCCTGAAAATGCAGGACCAGGCTGGCCTCGAATTCAGAGATCCGCCTGCCTCTGGCTACTGAGTGCGGGGATTAAAGGCGTGCGCCACCACTGCCAGGCACTTGTTTTTGTCTTTTTCTTATCTCTGAGGTCCTGGGGCTGCCAGGCTGACCACAGAGGAACGAGGAAGGAGAATGAAGACATGGTCTGTCATGTCAGTTTGTCCTGCGCCAACTCAGGCATCAGGCTGGGACAAAGGAGGCGACTCAAGGCACATCCTCCATTGTCTACATCTAAGGGCGCTAGACCCTGAGATCTGGGCGCAGCCAATGGGATGAGCTTAGTGGGACTAAGCCAAGGCAGACACTAGTGGAGGGGCCCCAGGAGTCGGTGGCACGGGGCACGTGTCCTTCCTCAGTGCATGCATACACGCGCATGTGAACTCCTGACCTTGGAGAATGTTTCTTCTTTTTCCTTGTGATTCACTACTTGGCAAATATCCCTGGAGGGAAGACGTCTCCCACCCGATCCCAAAGAGACCTCCTCACCTGGAACGCTAGACTGGAGAACGTTATCGTCCACTCGCTCGGCAATCACCACATGCCTCTGATGCGACCCGTCATAAATAAAGTAAAACTCCGCATCTTCCGGAAGATACACGTTTTTGCCAAAGTTTGCATAGACCTTCCTCTGTCCCTGAAAAATAAGTAAGTCTGGGCATCAGTAGACTTTCTTGTTCCGGCTCTGAGAAACCACAGGGAAGGGCACAGAGCCACAGCACTGACACCTGTCATATGCACTGCACGTGAGTGAGCTCAAGTGTCACAGAGCTCTTTCCAACAACAACATTTTCCAAGTGACACCTTCCTGATGTGTCTAGTAGGGGAGTCAGGGCTGGCCTGTGCTGCTCCGATAGCCAAAGAAGATCAAGGAACAGGAAAGAGTCATCTATTTCATTTGCTAGATACACTCCCGTGATGCTTCAGTACCTTGGATTCTTATGCCCCAAACATCACTGTGCATAATAAGGTCATCTTGTTTGTAAAATACCACTATAAATATAAAGGTTTATATGGGTATATAGTATATTATATGTAACATATAATATATTGGAGAATCATGAGGAAAATGAAGAAACATTCTCCAAGGTCAAGAGTTCACATGTGTGTGTGTGTGTGTGTGTGTGTGTGTGTGCACACTCTTAGGAAGGACACGTGCCCTGTGCCACCAACTCCTGGGTCCCTTCCACTAGTGTCTGCCTTGGCTTAGTGCTGGCAAGCTCATCCAAATGGCTGCTGTAATACTATATATGTATATGTATATGTATATGTATATGTATATGTATATGTATATGTATGTGTATGTGTATGTGTATGTGTATGTGTATATGTATATGTATATTGGTTAGGGTTATGTATATAAATAGTATATAAATAGTATTTATATACTATAAAATATACATACATATACATATGTACATGTGTATGTGTAAGTATCATTTATATACTATTAAAATATACATACATAAAATATACATAATAAAATGTACATGTGTATGTATATTTTAATAGTATATAAATGATACTTACTCTTAGCTCAGGTCCTAGCATATGCTAGACCACTGTACACTGCAAGAAGCATAAATATTCACATACATTTTCAGATAAGCAAGAGAACACAAGAGTACTCATTCACTGCATTGGCCCCGTCTCCTCTGAGTGATCTCTGAACCTCCTTTCTCAGCTGCTTGGCCTCATTCTTTGCCTTAAGAGTTTCTGACTAGCACAAAGCCTTGCAGAGCGTTGTTGGAATAGGGCATGTGTTCCTCCTCAGAGCATGCACATATACCCATGTGAACTCCCCACCTTGGAAAATGTTTCTTCATTTTCCTCATGATTCTCCAATATATTATATACCTATCTATTATATACGTAGAGCCTTTATATTTATAGTGGTATTTCACATACAAGACAACCTTATTATGCTCAGTGATATTAAGGAGAAGCAGTCCTTCAAAGAAATGGGACAGTAGGCTAGGCTCTCGAGTCCATGAGGCTTTGTTGGGGGCCATCTGACAACCAAGCCTGCCAGATCATCACAGGACCCTGCAGGCCTCAAAGATTCAGGATACTCCCTGCCTCAAGTTAAAAAAAAAAAAGGCAGCCCAGAGCAGGCCTCTAGGGAGAGAGGATGCTCTCCGCCCAGCCTAAGGGAGTGGCAGGGCGGTGAGAAGAAAGCAAGGAGTAGAAGTGCCTGTCTGTTTTAGAAAGTTCCAGAGCTTATTCAAAGTGGAAAAGGCTCTGGCTGTCTGTGTAGCTGCCTAACAACAACACAAAAACCAGTTTCTCACCCTGGCATGAATGGGAAATGAAGCAAGGAGATTTGGGCTAAGTCTCCTGGGCAGGAGTGTCAGTCTGACTCAAGTCCCTACAGCACCACAGCCCGGGAAGGTACTCAGGCTCAGGAGGAGCAGGCGCAGTCCAAAGATCCTCCTTCCAGTCAGTGACCATGTCATTATTTGACCTAAAAATGTTTTGAAATAAAAAAGCATTTTCATAGTGGCTTGCAGTTGCAAGGCATCTAAAATTACAGATTAGCACAAATACAAATCGCAGTGTTTGGAAAAAGCTCACTGGTACTCGGCTCTGGGTTTTCCTGTCTCTGCATGCGAGCATGCATGTGTCGCACGAACGGAATTGACAGGAAGTGACGTGCCAAGGAAAAGCTCCCATACAATGGCCTCAGAGAGAGCACAGGAAGGAGAGCTGGAAAGCAAAAGACACAAAACAATAGCACACATTTGACAGGACTGAGAGAGGAAACCCAGACGGCTTCCCATTTCCTAAAAAAATGAAGACCGTCGAGCTCTGGTCGGGCTCCTGGCTGCTAACGGGCTGTTAGTCCTCCACAGGCCGACTCTGACCTGACTGCGGTGGTAGCTTTCTTAAACACAGAGCAGACTGCATAAATAGATCAAAGATTTGCATGGACCGCAAAGATATCTAATCTGCATCGACTCCAAATGCTGGTCAGGGGAGGCGTTCCTTCGGCCAGGTGAACAAGAACTACCTCTTAGGCAAGAGTTTCACCACAACCAATTCCAAGTCCCTCCCTCCCCTGTCTTGATACACGGTTCCTCCCTCCCAAGAACCACTCCATGCTTTATGACAGGAAAGACTATGGGTCCACTTGCGAGAGGTGACCTAGTGTCCCAGCACAGAGGATGATTCAAAATAAAAGGAATCACCTACATAGTAATCACACGAGCATCAGAAGTACCAGGCGCTGAGGTGGAGGTGGGCAGGTGGGAGAGGACGGCAGAGGAGGGATCTGGTGGTGGAAGAATATGGGTGGGCAGGGAAAGGGATAGGGGGCTCAAAGGAACCAACTGAGTTGAGCCGGGTAGGAGACCCCGAGGGAGGGGGCTACGGGAAGAACAGGCTGAGCTTGTGAGCTCAAATAATCCGCTGCAGGTGACAAACCCAGGCTGAGACTGAGGTCTCTCTGGGTCTCTCTGGCCACTGTGTCCACTGAAGTCTACCTCTGTTCTTTGGAAACCACTCACTTTCCGTGTGGTAAAGAGACTCCATTTACAAAATCCGCACATACAATCCTTATGCCTGCTCTCATTTCAACTCAGCTGCAGGCTTTGCTTTCAACAACTGAAAACAATAACCTGTCCTAATAAAACCAATGGATCAGTGTCTGAGTCCATGGCTGCAGATGGGTGTGTTAGCTCGCTCTTCTCTGTCAACTCACTGGGCCTTGCTTACAACGTTCTCAAATACTGCATTAAGAGGCTACAGATGGCTCAGCTGTTAGGTGCACTGGCTGCTCTTCCAGAGGACCCAGGTTCAACTCCCTGTACACCCACAAGGAAGCTCAGAGCTGTCTGTAACTCCAGGGGATCTGACACCCTCACTCAGACATACACGCAGGCAAGAAAAATCAAAGCGCAGAAAAAAATCAAAATAAAATAAATAAATCACTAAAAATAATAGTTCCCTGAAACTTCTGGAAACAATAAAAGACAGACAAGGCAAGATTATCTCCTCAAATTAATCTATAAATTTAGCATATTCCACTCAACACCCAGACTGAGATGTTTTCAAAGAAAATTGAACAAAATTATTGGAAAGTTTCTTTGGAAGAATAAATAAGAGTGACGGTTTGAAGAGGAAATCATATTTGAGTGGACAAGCCCTTGCCATAGCAAAGCAAATAAAGAATAAAGCCAGGGTCTTATAAACAGTGTGACAGTGGCTGGGAAACAGAAGACAACGTAGAGACCAGAAACAGACACAAGGGCATATGGAAACTGCACACTAAGCGTGGTGGGCAAACCCAGGCCCTGTGCCAAGAAGCGCTTGCTGACAGGAGCCTGGTATAGCTGTCCCCTCAGAGGCTCTCCCAGAGCCTGATCAATACAGATGTGGATGCTCACAGCCAACCATGGGACTGAGCACCAGGACCCCAGTGGAGGAGTTAGGGGAAGGACTGAAGAAGCTGAAGGGGTTTGCAACCCCATAGAAAGAACATCAACCAAGCAACCTCCCAGAGCTCCCAGGGACTAAACCACCAACCAAAGAGTACACATGGAGGGACCCGTGGCTCCAGCTGCATTGGTAGCAGAGGATGGCCTTGTCTAGCATCCATGGGAGGGGAGGCCCTTAGTTCTGTGAACGCTTGATGCCCCAGTGTAAGGGAATGCCCGGGCAGTGATGCAGGAGTGGGTGGGGGTGGGGGGGAGGGAGCACCCTAATAGAAGCAGGAGGAGGGGGAGGAGATGGGGGTTGCAGAAGGGAAACTGGGAAAGGGGATAACATTTGAAATGTAAATAAATAAAATATCCAGAACAGAGAAATGGTGGGGAGGGGGGGTGATTGGGGAATGGGGGGTGGAGAGGACTTATAGGACACATGGTGAGGGGGGGAACTGGAAAGGGGAAAGTCTTTGGAATGTAAACAAAGAATATAGAAAATAATAAATATATATAAAATAAACACAAAAAAGAAATGTAAATGAAGAATATATTCAATAAAAAAGGGGGAAGAGAACATTAAAAACATAAAATAAAATATCCAATAAAAATACATTAAAAAAAGAAAAGAAAAGAAACAAGACAAAAAAATAAGTATGGTGGTATCTCAAGTCATTGGTAAGAAAAGTTCTCAGCTTCTTCATGAGCTCATGTACTAACCTGCATGCTCTAAGGATTTTTTTCTGATACTCTCTCTAAGGTGACTATATTAGCCTAATTACTGGACTTTTTCACACTAACGTTCCCTTAATTCTTGTCCATCATGCAGGGCATCTGCATATAGTCATAATCCGTCAACAACAGTGTTATTCGCCGGGCAACTTTTTCTATTTAGTTTCTAAACTATCTAGCTTGCTTGGACAGTAAGTCCAGGTAATGAGAACAAAGTGGCACATGTGTTTATGGTGAGCTTCTGCAATCTAGGGCTGTGCAGGAGTTTTTAAGTGGGCGTTAGGCGCTCTCCGCACATGTAAGCGTCATTCACAAGGCTGTTTCCACTTTCTGAGCCATCATGATCGTTTCAAAGGCCCAAAGATTTTTAAAGGCTTCTGAGTGCTGGCTTGTATAAGAACAGGCACAATTGAAATGCAAAACATTGTTATGGCTTTTAAACGGTAATTGTCAACTTTTAATAAGATGATTAAAACATATTCTACTAGATTCCAAAACAGTCAAATATCATACCCAGCCCCTGTGTGAGAAAGACAGGGAGGGACAAGGGCACAAGCAGGCCAATGAAAGCTGATTCGCTATGTTTAATTATGAAAGCTTTCTAATACAGACCATAAAATACATTATTGTGTCACTACCATTACAGTGTAAGTGAACTACCAAGCTTTTGATGTTTTATATTTGAAATGTCGTTATTATGACAATTCTGTACAAGCCTCCCCTGTGGAGCAGTCTTTGAAAAGTTAAACAACAAAACCCCAGGATAACCTTGCCGTATTATAAGAAAGTTGAAACATACCACAGAGTCTTAGGATAGCCAGCTCAGGACTCTGGAGTCAGAAACACAACATTGTGTCTCTTGATTTCTGCTTCCCCGGCAAGCTGGTTCTCTTTCTCACAATTCATCACACCCATTTGTCTCCATGGGATACTAAAGAAACAATGAGAGCTGACAGCATTTCACTTCAAATTTCTGTGTGTAACTAAAGAATTTCCTTCAAACATGGGCACTGGGAAGACAGCCCTTGAGCAACCACGAGGGCCTGAGTTTCATCCCCAGAACCCACATTTAAAACAAACAAAAACACAAGCACAATGGCACACACTTGCAATCCCAGTGCGGGGGCGGTAAATCTCTGGAGCCCCATCTGGGAGATGGATCTCTGAAGCTCGCTGTATGGCCAGCCCTGCCTACTTGGAAAGCTCCCAGCCAGGGAGAGAGCCTATGCTAAAATCCAAGGTCAGCAGCATCCCGAGGGATGCCACCCTATGCTAACTTCTAGCCTCTATGCTTCTCATCCTGAAATCCATGGGTGGGGGCGGTACTCCTTTATCTCCCTGAAGACACATGTGACAGAGACATTTATGTAAGGATAGAGACCCTCAGAAGGTAACACAAGGTACATACGGCATCTCATTTTTTATAGTGTAAAATATCAGGATTATTTAAACTTGACACCCAACAAAATTAATGTTAACACAGATTGACTAAAATGGAATGAGATATGAGAATATATATATATATATTCTCATATATATACATTCTCATATCTCATTCCATATCTCATTCCCAGCAACCACATGGTGGCTCACAACTATCTGTAATGAGATCTGACTCCCTCTTCAGGTGCGTCTAAAGACAGCTACAGTGTACTCACATATAATAATAAATACATCTTTTTAAAAAGTACTGTTTAACAACTGGACACAGGGATCACAGGATGGGAATCTGATCAGTAATCTCTTATCATGAGTCAGTCTAGAGAGATACAAAATTCAATTCTGCCCTGCCCAGAACTGGAGAAACCTAGTATACATATACATATATGTATATATATATGGAAGACTGGCTTGCTTATAGGTCAACAGACTTATAAAACATCTCTATAGCAGTTGCCTTTGGGGTAGGAATGATTTACACCTCCAAGTAGGAGGAAATGGACAGCAATGAGCCAACACTCAGCAGGGAATGAATGAGGAAGGGATGAACTGAAAGGTCCTTCTTCAGGACATCAGAGTTGGATAGAATGGTAAGGACTGAAGTGACAGCCACCACCGCACAGTGGAACAACGTGCTTCAGGAGACAACTGGAAGCTCCACACGGAACGGAAATATTATTTAAAATAAAACTGAAATTTAAAACATAATCATTTATCAGTGAAAATAATAACCACAAATTACGGGCATGTGTGTATATTCAGGAAGTGATCCATTATGGAAACCTGTAACATTAAACTTAGCGCATCAGGAAGGATAAACATGAATACTGAAAGGTCATCATGACTTTCATTCCTAATGGACTGATTAGCCGCTCTGTAACTGAAATGACCTTTGTTTCTCTAACAAGTAGAGACTAATTCAAGGTAGACATTCCCTATAAGACCAGGGCAGACCCTGCCCTGCATCTCTCCCACTCTGGAGCTGGGGATCCAACCCAAGGCCTCACGAATACTAGATAAAACTTCTACCGCATCCCTAGCCTTCAGAAGCAGGCTTTTAAAGGCACCTCAATTTGATTAATTTCCAAATTATTAACATAAAGATTACATAATAAGCACAAGATTCAGATTCTGAACACAAATACCTGGCTCTTACAGCAGATGGTAGTGGGAAACACAGGGTAGAGTGTGAGAAAACAGAAATCATAATCTCCACTCCCAGATGGACACGGCACTACACACTTGTAAACCCAATGCCCAGGAGGCTGAGGCAGGAGAATTGCTCTGAATTTGAGGCTAGCCTGTGTTGGCATAGTGAATTCAAACTCAGGTTGGGGTACACAGGGAGTCAGTCAGGAAGGAAGGAAGAGAGGGAGGGAAGGAAGGAGGGAGGGAGGGAGGTTACCATCTCTATTTCTGTATTCTTTTACTATTCCCCTGGTCTCAAAATAATCAGTCATATTAAATGCTGTTTAACTGGGGCTGGAGAGATGGCTCAGCAGGTAAAAACACTGACTGCTCTTCCGAAGGTCCTGAGTTCAAATCCCAGCAACCACATGGTGGCTCACAACTATCTGTAATATTAAAGATCTGACTCCCTCTTCAGGTGCATCTAAAGACAGCTACAGTGTACTCACATATAATAATAAATACATCTTTTTAAAAAGTGCTGTTTAACAACTGGACACAGGGATAGCAGGATGGGAATCTGATCAGTAATCTCTTATCATGAGTCAGTCTAGAGAGATACAAAATTCAATTCTGCCCTGCCCAGAACTGGAGAAATCTAGTAATTCCTCTAGGAAGGAGTACAGTCCAGCTATGCCCTACCCTGTCAGACACACCTAGGCCATGGACTGTTTCAGTATAAAAACAGATGAAACCGGCCACGTGTTTAGAGGAAGGTGACAAAGATGCCAAAGCGATGCAAAAGGCATCTTGTCACAGGACAACAATGGGAGGAACTGGAGCGCTTGGTCAGAGGAGAGCAGACTGGTGGGTAAACAGTCACACTGCAAATATCTGAGGGTCCGCCACACTGACTGGGGAGAACCCAGACAATGGAGGGAAAGGTTAGGGACAGAGCCCAGCTCTGTGAGAGTACCGTGAGCCCGAGAGATGAACAGAGCTGTCAGGCTTCGGAGTAAGGGAATGAACACTACCAGAGACAGGCCGTGTTTGTGGCTGTTGTTTTTGTTTGGCTTATCTATGTGCTCCACAAGACAACGGTGCTAAACCATTCCCAGTCCCGAGAGCCGAGAGTCCATACCATCTGCTGCAGAGTTACGAGGAACCGCCTCCCTGTGAAAAACTGAGCACATTTCATTCCGATCCGTCCCTCCCGTGCTTTTGGTCTGGTGCTTAACTCAGTTATGTCCGGTAGACCGGAGATTTCCAGATTGAAGTCAACAGAGCCCTGTGGTTCTAATGGAAGGGCCTTGGGAATTTGCAAACACGCCATTCAAATTTCATCTTGGATACAAATTTCTTTTATTATTTTTTAAAATTAAATCTTAAAGGACTGCTATTTGCTTTAGTGGGTTTTATTAACCAAATTTTAAGATCCTGGAGAGGCTCCAAACTGCCAGCCTCAGCTGAGTTGACGCAGGTAATGAATTTAAACTCAAAGAATAAAATCATAATCGTAAATTCTTCTAAGGTTCATATTTTGAAGTTCCCTAAAATGCTCTGGGAAAAAATATTTCTCCTATAAAAGTTTCTATATAATCTCTTTTGGGTCTTCAAGGTCCCTCTGACTCCTAAGTCCAGACCCTTTGCTTCCTAATGGAAGAAAACATTCTGTCAATGACAAAAGTCACCAACAGTCTAAGGAAATATTTCCCCATACCCTTTTTATATAATTGACTTAAATGCCTTGGTAGCTAACACACAGCAAAAAAAAAGTTACCACACTGTGAGGTTGCACACTTTGGGGTCATTTTAGACCCACACAGACAAGCAACCACACACTGTAATTATTTAACATTTGAGGACTGTGGGGTTAAGCTAAACCAAATGCTGCCAGAGAGTCAGGCTTGGTCAGCTGACAGCTTTATACGTGCCAAACCTAAACCAACATACAGAACAAAAAGAGTCTTAATTCTTGGTAAACTGATCTGTCCTGGGCAAAGAATAGTCCGGCAACCACCATGCTTCAGGGGCAGACTACTGCGCTCCACAGAAAGGCTCTCCTAGGAGCTACAGCAGCCCGGAACGATGCTTTCCAGATGAGCCAGAACGCCTCGTCTGCCCTCGGCACGCATGCGTCATGTGTACTCAGACCACGGAGCAGGCTACTCCTACGAGCACTGGAGACCCTGGCAAGCAGTACCGAGCAAGATAAAGAATCTGGCTGTTCTCAGCATCAGAACCATGGACTCAGAGATTACCAAACAAAGCTCATTTGGACCCAAGTCTGCCAGGGACAGCGGTTTGGAAGTCTTAAGAAGGAATAGGGGGAAAGCAGGGAGAAAATGGGCTTCTGGTTGGGTGGCCACACATCAGGAACTGGGGCCAAGGAGGGATGCGCCTCACAATGCATCTTCTCCTGATGGTGGCAAGTGGAGGTACTATACCAAGGACTCCTTCCCAACCAGCCACACATCTTCACATTGCTAAGTCTGTCTTTCCATGTGCTAGACCCCGGGCGGGAGGAAGAGGCCCTGCTGGAGAGCCCGGCCCCGCCTGGACAGCTTGTCTTAGCCTCGACGGGCTCAGGCAGAGCGAGCCTGGCTTGGCCATTTAGGCGCTGCTTTTGACAGTCCTGACTTCTTCTGCCCCTTGTCTGGTACATTCTTATTCTCGTTCTCCTCTCGGCACTCTTGATCTCCCCACCCCCTCCTTTCTCCCTCCCTCTGCTTCTCTCTCCTCAGGTCAACTGTTTGGGGCTCAAAGCCAGAAAGAAACAGACCTGCTACAGAGATGCCAAACCTTGGCTTCTCCAGAGGTGTCATCTGGCCAAAGTAAATTAGGGTCCAGCCCTCCTGTATTCTTCAGCACAAGGCCAAGCGGTGTGAGAGCAACAACTGCAACCACAGACAGAGAGAGCTAGATGAGAAAGGCCGGAGAGTGCAGTTAATCCTGTTAAGAATATTCCTCCCATTTCCTCACTGATTGCCATGAACCGGACAGACACTGCAGGTGAGTGAATGGCTCAAGGGTCCCTCAAGCAGTGGCACTGAATATCCCCATTCACCCATTTATATTAAAGATACACAGAGAGAATATGCTAAGTACTATGGCTGAGACAAACAACATGTCTGCCATTGTCAAACTTTTTCTAGTGGGGAGGCACCGTCAATAACTAAATAATTGGGCATCCAAGAAGTACTCTGGAGCTGGTGAAGGTGGGTATGGGGAGGGAGAGAGATGCTTCAGATAGTAGGGAGGAGACTCTAAAACAGTGTTATTTCAACAGAGACCTAGATAAAGGAAGGGGCAGAGCCACGTGGGTATATGCAAGGGAATCCGTGGCAGAAAGACCAGCAAGCACAAAGGCCCTGAAGTAACAAGGGTTGAGGTGTGTGAGAACCATCAAGGAAGCTTGCTAACACACTACAAAGGGCGTAGGAGATAAGGTCACAGACAAGCAGAAGCCATCCGAAGGACTTGGCCAGTGAGTCCAAGTTAGATAGAAAATTAGCAAGATCTGGCGTTGAAAAGATCATTCTGGTTGTTTTGTTGAAAGCAAATCAAAATCGGGGAAGTTTAAACCTGAGGAAGTCAGTGCCGTCCGTCCAGGCAAGATCTGAGTAGGCATCACTACGGAGCACTGTCTGCGGAGACTGAGGCAGGCTCCTGTGACATTTTAACTTAAACACTGGAGTAGCTTTGAGTATCCTCTCACTTCAGCTGTGGCTACTGGGATTAACAAGATTCAAATTTTTCTAATGTCAACTCCAAACAATCAACATGCATATACAACCTAAAAATGCTTACAAACCATTCCAGGACAGGTGCCTCTGAAGACACCTACATTGTCAGGGTCCCTGCCGTACAGACATTACTAAAGTAAACTCAGGTATAAAGGGTCATTAGACACTGTTTCAATATCAAATATGAAAAATGTTCAACTTCAATGCAAAAACCTTGTATTTGTTATCTGAAGTTGCTTAGCACCATGAGAAAAGCAATGGTCACCATAGGAGCCCTCTGTGTTCATCTTAATCTTAAAAGGCTATATTCTGTATGCTTCAAATACACGGCATTCTGGAAAAGTCAAAACTATGGAAATGGGGAAAGATTAGTGACTCCTGGGATATAGTGAGCAGGGAAATTGTAAATCAGCAGGTCACTGTATTAATTATTTTGTTTGTTGTTATGCCAAAATTCCCAACTAAAACCAACTTCAGTAAGGAAGGATTGATTTGGGTTCATGAGGGTAGAGGGTATTGCGGTAGGAAAGGCATGAATGCAGAAGCTTGAAACAGCTGGTCACATCGCTCACGGGCATGAAGCCGAGAGAGAAGCGTATGCTGGTGCTCAGCTCCCTTTCTCCTTTGTATTCAACCATGGGACGGCACCACCAGCACTAAAGGCCCTCCTCTTCAGTTAAACCTCTCTGGGAACGCATCCACGGGTACGTGTAGAGGTGTGTCTTTCAGGTAATTCCAAGGCACGTCAACAATGAGCATTAGCTATTACAGTGTTCGTAGAGCAATGTTGTATAGGTACCATTACACTTTAGCTCAAGCCCAGAAGATGCACAACACCGAAAAAGGACTCCAGTGTGCACCATAGAGTCCAGGTGATTGTTGACGTTGTTCCTTGGGTATATAATACATGTGTCACTCTGGTGAAGGGTTGATAATGGGAAAAGTCGCATATGCATGGAGGGAGAGAACATTTGGAAATCTCTGCACCCTCTGCTCAGTTTTGCTGTAAATCTAAAGTGGCTCTAAAATTAGTCTTTGAAACAACAAGAATGTGGTCCAGTGACCAAAAGCTACTTTCTGTTGGGCCAGTCACAGGGAGCTCTCAGAGTCAGGCATGGGGGCTGGCATCACAGTGGCAAGGTGTGTGGCGGTTTGTTGACATCAGAGTGGCAAGGTGTGGGGGTGTAATCAGGAGGGAAAGTAGTGAGAATGGTGTGAATGGGGAGAAAATAAAGATGGATATCAAAGGCCAATCTATTAGAACCTCAAAAGAAGCCCAAACACAGGAACAAACTGGAAAGAGCTGTAGCACCACCCTAAATTCAGTGACATTGGGATCAGCACAAAGCTGACCCAATTACAGAGACCCCACAAAGCTGTTGGTTTCACAATAAGCTGGCGTCTAACAGTCACATCCAAATGGTGTTTGGGCAACTGCCCCCAAGTCGTGGTCTAGGACCCAGGCTCCCGCCACCTTGTGGCTCTGCAGTCTGAGACCTGATTCCCAATTTACCTTCTCCATTTCAACCAGTCCGAGGAAGAAAAGAGTATGGAACACCATGGCTTTTCAGGCCTGTGCACGGCACCCATCTCTTCCACTCCCATTCAGGTAGGAAGAATTCAGCACCAAGCTGTGGCTGGGAAGTATTTTAAAAATGAGTGTCCAAGAAAAGGGCAGAATGGTCTGATTGTGGGCTTCACGTCTGCCATAAGCGCTCATCAAATAAGTAAGGCCCTCAGAATGTCGAAGGCAGAGAAGGCACAGCACTGGGAGCTAATCACGTAGCAATCCGAGTTTAATCAAATTTGAAGAATGTACTTTAAGACAAAACACACCAAAATAACCTTGAGAAGAAAGTCAAAAAAATCAGTGACTCCTGTTGGAAATACTGGTTAAGCAATATCTTCCCGCACACAAAGTTTTTAAAAAGCACACCCCCTCTCCCCCCTCCTCCATCCCCCAAGGGATACAGCTAATCATGGCAGGGAAGCTACACAGCAAGAACAGAAGGCAGTTGGTCACGTTGCATCCACAGTCAGGAAGCAGAGAGCAATGATTGCCCCAACTTATGGGATAGTGCCACAGATAGTGTAGGTCTTCCCACATCAACTAACTTAATGTGGAAAACCCCTCATCAACACACCCAGGGATGCATTCCCCTGGTGATTATAAATCCTGAGATGTTGACAATCAAACCTAGCCATCACTCTAGCTTGTACCCTTTGAAATCACCCAAATCCCAAATAAAAGTAAGTTTTCCAGAGGCCTATGGCTTTATAACTCACCTATCAGAAAGTAAGACAGTTCTCGTTCCATAAACACCCTATTCCTTCTAACCCGACTGTTTAAACAGCAACCTACTGTTTGTGTGGTGGCCTTAACTATGGGCTTCTTCTGACTGTTCTAGAGGTTCCCAATTATTTCCTTAAATAGAAATAATCTCAAGATACTACACAAGACCCTGTCCCCTTAAAAACATTCTTCCTCAAGTAAGCTGCCTCACATCTTCAGACCTTGTCGCTTAAATCTGAAACATCTCGTGGAAGAGAACCTCAAATTTGTTAAACCAGTTTTTTACTCCTTTGAGACTGCAATTCCCAACCTTCTGCCCACATAAGGAAAGTACACATAATTCCTTTGAGTCAGTGTAAACAAATTCCCAATAATTACAGAAATCAAAGCATTCCTGTTGAAACCCAATATGCTAAATTTTGTTGAGCACGCAGTTGCTAAAAATAGAGTCTTCTTGTCAGGCTTTAAACATTTCTGGATAAGAGATTTAGGTGGTTTTTTGTTTGTTTTTTTGTTTTTGTTTTTTTATACATAACCAGAGAAAGAGAGAAAAATCAAAGCACATCATATGAGCGGTGCTTTTATAAAAAGCACCAGTTTATGCAGCTGAGATGTATGTTTTCCATTGTTTGATTAAAGACCCAATAAAAACTTTAAAAAAAGAAACATATAAGTCTAAACAAGTGACTAATTTAGGAAATCTCAAGAACAAATTTTTCTTTTTGAATCTAAACTGTTAAATCTTAAACAAACCAACTTTTAAGTAAGTTGCTTCTGTGTCGGACAGTGGTAACCTGTGTGAGCAGTATTTTGCATCCATTATTAATTGCAGCCCAGTGGCATACTCTTGTCTCAAAGGCCCCTACAGACGAAGAGTTACAGTGGAAGGCAGGCCCTAGCCAGCTGCCTGCCTGCCAATCACTTTCCCAGGCTTCTCAAGGATCCTCCCAGTACAGTTATAGACATTTTACACCAGTGCTCTGTGTAAAGTAGACACTGACAACACGTCTGCCTGAGACAGATCAGGATATGATAGAAATTTAAGGCTAAATTGAGATTTCATTAAATTCTACTTTAAAACTCAATAAACAGAAGCTGCAAAGATGGCTCGGTGGTTGTGAGCACTTAGTTACTCTTGCAGAGGACCCGTGTTCCACATGTTGACTCATAACCATCTGTAACTCCAGTTCCAGGGGCTCTAACACCCTATTCTTTCCTCTATGTGCACCAAGCATACACATGGTACTCAGACACACATGCAAGCAAATGCTCACACACATAAAATAAATAAATATTTTAAAATTTTATAAAATAAAAACCTATGAACAGAACTGTAAGTTGTAAATATAAAGTTAACTATAAGCTACATATAACGTGGATGTTAGTGTTTTGAATTGTCCTTGAATCTCAGTAAACTAATCTAAAGCCAAGATTAGCTATTTATTCATTGGATAACAACAGGCACCAACACACACAATCCTCATAGAACTTCATGTATTTTCTATTACTCCTACTTTTACAATGAGGAAAGTGAGACTTGAAGCAAATTAGGTCACAGCTGGGATTCAAATTCAGGCCTATCTCTGTCCATTACTTACTCCTATTTCAAGATTAAAACTATTGCCAGTGTGTAGACAGCTTCTGGGTATTTAAAGTCCCCACCACTATCAGAAACAAGTTTTTTGAAGAGCATGGAGCTCTATTCTCTTGAGGTGGCAAAAATAGTCCAAATAATTTGGGGGAAATTGGCTAATTGCTATAATTTGAACTTCTTATCAGGGAAAGAAACTATCTGCCTCTCTAATGTCAAAAAAAAACCACCAGCCCCATCCTCAGAACATGATCAGGCCCTAAATAAATAATAAACTTAACACATCTCATGCACTGAAATAAGCGAGGATACTATAAGGAAGAACAAAGAAATAGAGGCTCGTTGTTTGAAAACAGGAAACCTCGAGATGTCTATGGGATGGGGATTTCTCAGTCCTCACTTAGCATTTACCCAAATGTAACAGTGAGCCAGCACAGGTGAGCGAGCATTCGGCCTGACAGCTTCCCGTGGAGGCGACTGTGCTCCTGAAGCTACAGACTTCCTTCTGTCCAGAGAACATGGTCTTGAAGACAGCGTCAGCACTACCCACAGACAGCCTCTCCATGAGCAGGGCACCCCAGATCACCACTCCATGGCCGACCACACCGCATCGGCCCTCAGCTTCATTGCGCCACTCTTTGAGGTCGATGTCCATTATAATCTCTGTTTGATAAATAAGGAAGCCAAGGTAGGCTAAGGTGTCACTAAGACAGTCTGTCCAAGGCACTACAGCTTGCTAGGAGGATGAACCGGAAGTCTCTTGACATCTTGTGCCCAGGTCCTTAGAGAGATTAAGCCATGCAGGCTGGTGATCTCACACACTCTTCAAATCCCTGGAAGTCTCACGGGGAGGCCTCCCTCCATATATACTGACAGGAATGATGGGGCTCACCACAGATAGCTGCCATTACCTGATTCTTTGCTCCTCTTCATTCTCCATAACCTTGACTGTGCTGTGAGTTACAAAAGACCTTCACATAGCAATGCTCACATATCTGTCTTGGGGAACAAATCCACACACATGTGGTCAACTCTGTCACATCATCACCCTTGGTGTTGAACACCAGGAGGTGACAGAAAGGACAGCCACAGAAACCAGCAGGACTGAAAGACGTGATCTAGCCTGGGCGATCCAGCTGCACCATCATCAGGTGACCTTGCCTGGGTTCCCCAGGGGACCCTTCTTCTCAACCTGACCACGGCTGTGCTCAGCACAGGCCACCATACTTCTCGATGGTAGAAGGCATTCCGTAGCATCATGTCCATTAACCTCTTAGCCCAGCTTCACTGTGGGTGGTAAATTCAAAGAGGCCTTCATTATATTATTTTCTGTAATATTCCCAGTAATTCTGATATCTTTTTAAATGTTTTATTGGCCTCATAAATTCCAGGCTAGTCTAGAATTCACTAGATAGCTGAGGCTGCCCTGTACTTCTGATCCTGTCTCCACCTCCCAAGTGGTAGGACTATAGGAGTATGTTGCCCACAAGGGTTTATGCTGTGCTGGAGACTAAACCCAGAGCCTTGAGAATGGACGGCAAGGACTCCACCATCTGAGCAACATCCACAGTCCCTTAAAATATTGTTAACAAGTTAATCTTCGGTGATAGCTTCAAGCTCAACATTATCAAGGCAGAGGCAGGAGGGTTACCGCAGGCAGGCTAAGGCTATATAGTGAGACTCTGTCAAAGAAAGAAAGGAAGGAAGAAAGGAAGGAAGGAAGAAAGGAAGAGAAAGAAAAGAAGGGAAGGGAGGGGGAGGGAGGGGAGGGGAAGGAAGAGGAGGGAAGGGAAAGAGAGGGGAGGGAATGGGAGGAGAGGAAAGGGGAGGAGAGGAGAGGAGAGAAGAGGGGAGGGGGGACAGGAGAGGGGAGGGGAGGGGAGAGGGGAGGAGAGGAGAGGAGAGGAGAGGAGAGGAGAGGAGAGGAGAGGAGAGGAGAGGAGAGGAGAGGAGAAGAGAAGAGAAGAGAAGAGAAGAGAAGAGAAGAGAAGAGAAGAGAAGAGAAGAGAAGAGAAGAGAAGAGAAGAGAAGAGAAGGCCTATTTGGCTTGAAAAAAAAACTAAATTTCAAGTTTGCAAAGTGAAAGAGTCTATCTGAAATCTGTCTAGGCACTGTTAAAAAAAAAAAGCTACCATTGTGACACTGATTTAATCACTCACTAGCCTGTTTCCTTATTATACTGGGATAAAACAAAGAGGTAATTATCTTAGGAATGAGAAACCTTTGAAGCTACAAGTGGCGCTCTGTGCAGTTCTCAGGGTTGCCTCAGTGAAGGCAAAGATGTCCTTACCAAACTTGCCAGTGGGAGAAACGAGGCTAGGAGAAACAAGATTCAAAGAGAATGCAAAGACGGCGAATACTACCGATGAACGTCACTGACTGTCAGTGAGAGCTCCGTGCTGGGGTCCAGACCCCCCAGCGGCATGGCAGGAGTGGAAGCAGCCTAGCTAACCACTGCTGCTGCAGAAAGGACCTGGAGATCCTGAAGGCAGCTAGCCCAGGCTGGCTCATCAACCATGATACAGCTGTCCAGACTGAGCTGTGTCTCGTCCAGACAGCCTGTGGTCAGGGAAGGTGGCGGTGGCCTTTCCTCCTGCGCTGAGCAAAGGCCACGCAGCACTCTGTTCCGTTAGGAACACCACGTGCTCGCCATGTTAGGGGACACCATTCTAATGGTGGACAGTGTGCGTGGTAACAACCCTCAAAGCCACACTCTGAGGCTGGTGGCACAGAGACACCTGCAGGGGGGGTATGAAAGCTCTTTGAAAACGTTTGAGGGAATCTATCCAGGACAGAGCAGAGTTACCACACAATATCTTGGGAGTCAGAACTGAAAAAAAAAGGAGACAATTATGGGGGGGGATTGAATCTATTAAAATTATTAACATTTGTCTTTTAGTTTACTTTCTGCTGCTGAAACAAACACCATAACCAAAAGCACCGTGGGGAGGAAAGGGTTTATTATTTGGTTTACACTTCCATGTCACAGTCCATCATTGAGGCTTGGAGATAAGCCAGGAACCCAAGATGAAACCATGGAGGGGTGCTGCTCCTGGCTCAGCCTCTGGCTCAGGTTTGGCTAGTTCTCTGATCCAGCCCAGGCCACCAGGCTACAGACGGTGCTACCCAGTGGGACCCACATCAGTCATCCGTCAAGATGGTCTCTCCTTTAAGTGCGTAACTGGACTTTTGCCTACTTTGCGGGTTCCTATTTCTTCCACCCTTGTCCATTGTAATCCCTTCCAACTCCCCAATACCAGGCAGGAGAGAAAGAAGGCTAGAGAGGAAAGGGGGCTCTGATACTGTTCAATCACCTCCTGCTGATTGAGAGCATTGAGTTCCTTAGGGCAATTTTGATCTTTGTTCTCAAGGTATCTCCAACCAGCAAACAGAAAACCGCAAGAGTAATAGCAACCTGCAGCAGCCAGTGACAGGGGCGGCAATGGGGTGGGGGTGGGGTGGGGTTGTTAGCGGCAGCAGCAAAGGCAGAAGTAACCACTGCACCTCTCTTGCAGCTCTTGCATTTATATACCCTCTCAAGAGTCTCCAGAATTCCAAAGTCATACATTTGCAAAATCTATCTGCAGCTGGTAAAATGGCACCCCTCCAGAGCACGAGGCAAATCACAGTCAGCGGCTGTGGACAGTCTGAAGCAGCCCCCTTCCCCAACCACACCTGGGACTGAAACAAAAACATATTCACATAACATTTCTATGTTTTTAAAGAAACCAAAAGTCTCACTACAGACATGGATGCGGGCCAATCTGATTAAGGCAAGTTTCCAAAGGACCCCCTTCCCCTTCCCCCCTCTGCCCTCGCCCCCTTTCAAGGTGGCTCTAGGTTATGTCAAGTTGACAATAAAAACTCAAATACTAACAATTAAAACTTACTTTGTAATAACTACAACTTGCCAAACATGGACTCTTCCTCCAGCATTAGCCAGACTTGAAGGAGCATAGATAACATCTTTTCCCCTTGTCAGAGGGAGTTCCTGTACACGAGAGTCCAGGATGAAGGAGACGTCCATGCTAAACAAGAACTCCTTTCTGGTGGGGAGTCACGAAAGTTCACAGTGAAAGTGGTCACAATAGATCTTTTCACAACTTCTCTTAATTCTAACCAAGGAGACAAATTACCCATACAGATCACTCTAATTTTTTTTTTCTTTATATGTTTCCAAAAGGAGATTTTCCTATCTTCATAGACCTGGCTTTGGGGGGGAGGAAAGTTCTCCCTACAGTCTAACTCAACTTCTCCTTCCTAATTATACCAATCTACATGGTGCATCCTCTGTTATTGTGACAAACACCAAGACCAAAAACAACTTATGCGTGAAAGAATTTATATTGGCTTATTTATTTATACCACCATCACGGTGAGGACGCTTGCCCGGAGCACTGGGAGTGGCCGCAGGAGCAGGAAACTGAAGGTGCAAACCTTCGATGCCCCAGGACTGTGCCTCCTTCAACATGGTCAGGCCACCTAAGCCTCCCAACACCAACCAACTGAAAGGCGAGTATTCAGATACCCAAGGCCATGGGAGAGATTTCTCATTCAAGTCACCACAATGAGCACAGGACTCAGGGTTCAACTCCCAGCACCCACATGGTGACTCGTTACTATCTATTATGCAATTCTAAAGGATCTGACACCCTCTCTTAGCACCTGGCACACACATAATATACAGACAGACATGTAGGCAAAACATCCATACATGTAAAACAACTAAGTAATTATAAAACTTTTTTAAAATATTAAAGCTCACAAAATACTCTAATGACCTGGGCTGTTATTTTGTTAGATTTCAAAAACAATTATTTTATTTTTATATATTTATATTTATTTTTTAGAACTTAAAAACCATGACTCTCCCAAATCTCTGGATGCCAAAAGTCCTTCAGAATACTGAGAGCCATCAGGAGCCTCTGCACACTTTCACTTTGACTGTAAACACTGACTCCTTGTACAAGAGTTCTGCCTTTATTTTCAGACCCAGATGTCTGTCTCCTTGCAGAGAGAACAAGGCAGGGACTTAATGTGCTTGGATTAAACCACTCAAAATGGAGAGCAAACAACCACGGGCTGCAGGCACACAGAACAGCCTTACATGGCTGGTGACATCACTTGCTTCTTTAACGCTTAGTTTACTTAAGAAGGCACCAAACTACAGCTTCGACAAAACAGGTGCTTCTCTCACTTCTATAGGAACTGGAAAGGCTGCCGATACGCAGCTGCTCTGAAACACACTTAGCATAGAATTCTTGCTGGATCTATTCCTGGTGACCTCCGCTGAGCTTGGCAAACTGATCACACACCATGTTGCAACGAGGCCACACCAAACTAATCTGCCAGTGAGGCGAGTGAACAGATCAATTTCCATTAGGCTCCCTGATTTCCCAGTGAGCTGGATGGCATATTCCAGACTCTTTAAGTGCTTTTCAAAAAAAAAAAAAAAGTGAAAATCGGGGGCTGGAGAGATGCCTCAACTGTGACGAGCACTGACTCTTCTTCCAGAAGACCAAAGGTTCAATTCCCAGCACCCGCATAGTAGTGATAAAAATTAAATGGAACTTCCAGGTGCCGTGTGTGGGTATGTCTGTGTGTGTGTGTGTGGTGTGCATGGGTTGTGTCTGCGCAATGTGATGTGCTTCCTCTAGGGAAAATTTGAAGTTGCTTTGAACATTCAAGATTCTGGATTTCCTTTTTTGCCAAATATGACTAGCCATGTGGACTCATGTGTAATCTGTAATGCAGTTATTGGGGATCTGACACCCTCTTCTAGCCTCTGCAGAGATATCAGGTACATACACGATACACAGACAAACATATAGGCAGAATAGCCATACATATAAAATGATTAAATAATTTTAAAATATCAAGTTCTAATCAACTGGGTTGTAGATTAATTTAGATTTAAAAATCTATCTATACATGGGTGAGTGGAAAGGCCTGTGGATGTAAATGTAGGTGCCCATGAAGGCCAGAAAAGGGCATCTAATCCCCTGAAGGGATTGTGAGCCTCCCCCATACCCTTGACAGTGATGTGATGGGATCTGAACTCGGGTCCTGTTGGAAGAGCAGTATGCTGTCTTAACCACTGAACATCCATAGTCAAATATTTCAACTATAATCAACTATTTTAAATGAAAACAAAAGCTGTAACTATTGCGGCTTGGTTTAAGATACTATGTATCCACACAGCAGATGGTAAACTGTATCTACATAATTTGAAAACTACGTGAGTCTATATGACTAGTCATACCTGATAGACAGAAAATTCGGAGTCTAGAATGTCCAAAGAAATTTCAAATTTTCCCTAGAGGAAACACATCACATTGCACAGACACAGACACCCACACAGACACACACACACACACACACACACACACACACACACACGATTCTGCTGATATGACACCTGGAAAGTTCCTTTTGGTTTTTATAACTATTAAGAAGAAAAAGATGGACAGATGTGGGAGTGGGGTTAGGAGAAGAGTGGCCCTGACCCTTGGGGGTGATGGATACATTGTACACCTGATGCTAGTGCTGACAGCAGGTGTTTTAAACTGTATTGTGTCTAAGTTGTACCCTAATGAATTTGCCTTTTACAAGTAATCACCCTTTAAAACTAAAGGGATATTCCCATGTAGATTATATAGGTTCTATGAAATTCTTTTCCAAAATGTTCCTATGAGGAAGAGCTGGGAGGTTATTTTTTAAAGCTTATGTGAATATTACATAGTCACGGGACTGTGAAGGAATGAGATGCAGATATGAGGATGTTGTTGGTTTTGTTGTGCTGTTTGCTTTCTGAGACAAGGTTTCTCTGTGTAGCCCTGGCTGCCCTGGAACTCTGTAGAACAGGTTGGCCTCAAAACCACATAGATCCACCTGCCTCTGCCTCCCAAGTGCTGGGATTAAAGGCGTGCACCACCACGCCCAGCAGATATGAGGATTTTTTCATAGAGATGTGTGCATTGCATACAGCTGTGCTGGACTGCTGTAAGCCAGTGGTTGCCGTGAGAGATCTCACAGAGCGAGAGAGGGGGCCGTGAGGCTGAGGAACCATGGCTGAAGATGTTGGCTGTCAGCTCTCAAGGGCAGAGTCCCTGTAGAAGCCAGAGCTCCAGCCACACGAACTGCCAGCTCCTCTCTCCTCTGCCCAAACAAAATACACACGACCAAGTGGTCACCAGGCCGCTTTGGTCAGTCTCATTTCAGACTTACACTGCTTACCACTCCTTCTTGGTATTATAAAAGTGTCTGTCACTCACTGGAGTTGCAAACAGCTTTTCTCCTAAGTCAGTGGTTCTCAACCTTCCTAATGTTCTGACCATACAATACAATTCCACATGTTGTGTTGAACGCCAACCATAAAATTATTTTCATTGCTACTTCGTAACTGCAATTTCGCTACTGTTCTGAATCATTATGTAAAAACATGTTTTCTGCTTGGTCTTAAGTGACCCGTGTGAAAGGGTCATTTGACTCCCAAAGGGGTCAAGACCCACAAATCCTAGCTGGATCTGGGAACAAGGAACTTTCCATCCACTTAAATTGTGTGGTGTGTGTGTGTGTGTGTGTGTGTGTCTGATTCTTTCTGTTTCTTCTTTTTCATTTGAAAGCACGTACAAGGGAGCCATAATTGAATCCTTGCCAATTATAAAGTCATACTGAGATCACAGATGTGCAAACTAGTTTGTATAAAGCAAAAAAAAAAAAAAAAATGTTTTTCTAAAGAAACATTCTTTTTCTCCAAATGGAAGGTATGGGACTTGTTTTCTATGGAGAGCATGAAAGAGTAGCCCAGACAGGTGCAGGAAAAAGGCCTGGGCAGCAGTTGCGTAATCCCTCCAGTCTGTACGACACATCCTGAAAGGATTGTCCAGCCTTCTCAGATCGGCATGTGGACCCCAGACACCATACAATAGGGAAAAGGCTGCCTGGCAAACTAATACTCTTGAAAGAGAACACTCTGGCCAATTAAGATATTAAATTATTTCTAAGGCCTTAGTAAGACTTTTTACATTCCAGCTGGTCAGAGAGTCATGCACCCATAATCTCAGCCCTGGGAGGTAGAAGCAGATCAGAGCTGAAGGAGTTGAAGGCTAGCCTAGGCTAAACACAAAGGTCAGATGGTGCTATCTGAAACCTGGTCTCAAAAAACAAGACACAACAAAGAAAATGAGGTGGGGGTCAAGGAGAATGGAGGAAGGGAGGGAGAGAAGGAGGGAGGGAGGGATGGGGAGAGGGAGACTTATGTTAAAAAGTGGAAAATCAGGTATACTACTGTAATTTACGTACAAACTGGGTTACCTGGAGCTGGGGGAGGAATGCCTCAGTTGGTAAAGACCAGAGCTCAGATACATAACTGTGCCTGCAAACCCAGCTCTAGGGAGGTGCCAACAGGCAGGCCCATGGCTTGCTAGCCAGCCAGTCTAGCTAAGCTGGTGGGCTCTGGAAGAAAATCTACCTCAGAAAATAAGGTGGAGTATGACTGGTGAAGACACTCATCGACTTCTAGATCCATGTATATGTGTGTTTGCACACACACATACACACACACACACATACACACACAAATAATTTAAAAATACAAAATAGAATTTAAACAAAAAACAAACAGATCACCAAAGAATGGCTCCCTTAAAACTTAGCCTTATCTTCTAATATTGATAAAAATATGTGCTGCCACACATGTGCACAGTGCACATCTTGTATATCTTCATTTCCTCTGAAATTCTGAATAAAGATCAATCAAAAAACTAGACATTTATCTGTTTGCTTCTAGACAGAGTTTTCCAGAGGTCAATCAGTAAGTACCATGAGAAGCACCGGTAAGTTTGTATCAGTAACCAAATGTCCAACAACGCATAGATAGGAGTAATAAACTTTACAGGCACTTCTTCATGTGCTACTCAAAGCAAAGAAAGACTCCCTAAAAGATAAAGCATAGAAAAACAGTGTATGTATGTGTGTGCATGCATGTGTATGCATGTGTGTGTAAATGTGCAGGTATGTATGTATATATGTGCATGCCTGTGCATGTATGCATGCATATGCGTATGTGTATGTATGTGTATATGTGTATAATGCATGTATGTTTCTGTGTGTATGTATGTGTGTATGTATATGCAGGCATCTACATGCACATGTGTGCTTAGATGTGTGGCATGAGTGTATTATATATGTGTAGTATGTGTTGTATGTATGTGTGTGCGTGCATGTGCACACATGTGTGTGTATTAAGAAAGAGGCAAGTGTTAATGTAGAGATTTATTTGGACTACAAATCAAGAGAGCTAGGAGTGTTTCTCCTCTCCAGCCTACCCCCACACACCATCCTTTCTTTTGTCCTATGTGCCTTAGTCCCAAGATATCACATAAGCAGCTGTTAACCTTACGCATGCCTTTTCTACTCTCTGGGATTTAATGCAGTTCAAGACCAGAGGCAGTCACTTAGCAAATATGGAGCCAGCCTTGGCAAAATGATACATGTCATTTATATAATCTGTGAGCTTTAAAGAGGAAAAAAATCATACTTAACATTCTGAGTAAGTCAAAATTAGATAAAAGGCTTACATACAAACAGCCAGCAGGCTTCATGGCAGGTTGTGGAAATGCAAGAACGCCCTTTATCTTTTTCCCCCTCACCTTTCCTTCTAGAGGGTTTTGGCTATGTAGTCACAATGGATCATTTCTGCAGTCTCCCAAGCAGGGAGTCGACCAGAGAAACAGGCTCTGATGTTCCTGAGGCCTCCTGGGTCAAATGCGTGCATGAGCGACTGACGAATTATTTGTCAGTTCGTAGTGAGTAGGCACAAAAGACACTCTTCAACAGGCTCCCAAATATAGTGATGCGATATCAGGCTGTGTGCCTCAGACTGCAGAGGATTTCCCAAGTTAAGACAAGTTCAGCCCCAGTTCATGGACCACAGGAACCACAGTCAAGCCTTCCCGTACCAAAGGGCATCTCTGACAGAAAGATAGAAAAGGATGGAATCACGATTCCTAAACAGTCCTCAAGCACAGTTTGGCAACTCTTAGCTGTATAGGCAAATAAATAAATAAATAAATAAATAAATAAATAAATAAATACCCTACTAATCAAAATAATCATAGTAATGAATTCTTTCAGTGGGGGAGGATTTCGGCATGGTTATTGTGCTTATGAACCCCTGACAACTACGGTTACCTATACGAGGTTGATCTGGTCAAAAATATCCAAAGGGAGGAGGCACCCTTTAGGCCCTATCTCTTAATCAGGAGTTGTTGACAGCTGGCAGGTAGTATAGGAGGAATAATCATTCATTCGTTTGTTTGATTGATTGATTGATTGTGGCCACTAAAAGATTTCCCAAATTCCAAAGGATGGTCCCACACTCATACATATATAGACAAACTGATTTAATGGTCAACACAAATACCTACCACCCTCAGGCAACAACACACATTAAGTCAGGAGAGGGTCATGTTTCATGGAATTTGGGTAGACTTGGCAAGGGGAAACTAGAGGCAGATATATAGTTATGTTTCATGATAAACATGTACAGAATTCTCCAGAATAAGCAAAATTAACATTTTTTTAAAAAGAAGCCAGCTTGACAAGATAAATTCAGACTCATTTGAGGCAAAAGCCTCAACAGTGTTCAGAGAAAGAGCACTCCTGGGAAGAAACTAGCTCTAAAGTCCGTGACCAGGAGGGTGACCCCAGGTGCTGAGGTCCCGGGCCCTCCATCCTTGCAAGCTCAGTGGAAGTGTGAATCACATCTCCTTGCATAGCCAGGGTTCCCCCAGCCCACAGGAGGGTCAGGAAAACATAGAAGCAAGAAGGCCAACCTGTATCCACAGGGGCCTGGCCTGGAAGTTCATACCATGTAACCCGCATGGACACGGTTGAAGTCAGCCCTGGGGTTTCCCTGATCCCTCAAGTCCAGCCCGGTGGAGAAGGGAGAGATGCAGACTTAGCAGTCTCCTGCTTTCCAGATCCCCAGAGCCTAGCAGAGTAAAGTACAGACATGAAGTCTCACGTTTCAATTTAAAGAACAATGGCGGATGGAACAAACCTAAGCCTCTCCCAGGAGGAAGAATTGTGCAAATGGGCCCATTGCAGATAAAGCTGCCGACTCTGGCAGACACTGGCCAGGTTCCCTCAAAGGCTCTTCAGAGCTACAGCATCAGTAAAGTGACAACAAACCGTGCCTCTGGTGCTGTGGTAGCTAAGCAATGTATGTTTTGTTTGCTGACAACGCTGAGAGACATACTTATCCGCACGTATTTGCCTTCTGTGAGAGGCAGTGAGAGCAGGGAAGTCTAAACACTGGAAATATGACTCTGAAACTCTTGTCTAACTGCCATGAACTCTCCTCACGTATGTCTCCGAGTCTCTAAAGGGCAAGTATAGGAGCGTCCAAGTATTTTATTAACTGAATGAATATACACATCCAGAAGGCACTGTTTCCATGCCTGCATCAGACCACCAATACCAAAGTTGACTCCTTGTGTTATCACTGACTTCCCAGTGGTCAGGGGAATCAGGAACTCCAAATCTCCCCATTGCTGTCCAGTTCCGCCCACGCCCTTAAGCTCTGTCAGGTTAAACCGGTGGTTCTTAGCTTTGCTAATGTTGCACCTTTTAATACAGTTCCTTGTGTGCTGGTCTGGGTACTGAGGGTATCTGCAGAGATCTCTGGCCCAGCCGGGTGGGAGGGTTCAAACTAAGGGGACAGGGCACGAGCAGGGAGGAGAAGTGCCCCTGCCACCTCGCTGCTGGGCCACTAGTGGCTTGAGACACTGCACCGGCCGCGCTGAGCTCAGAGTACCAGAGAGCTTCTGGTGGTGAAAGCTTCGGGAGAGCCTTCTCTTGGCAGGCAGTGAGTGGTACAGTTCTTGTGACAGGTGCTCTCAGATGATGGAGTAATTCTCACACCTTTATTCCTTCTGGATAGGATCTTATATACAGTTTTGGGGGTGGATCGGGTCTGACGGTAGGTGCTTCTTCTTGGCTCCCTCTGAGATGTTAGGGATACCTCATCCACATGTGGAGAGGCTTGGGGGCATTGTCTCTGCATCGCTGATGGCTACAATTCTCTCTATGGAGGGCTGTGGCTATGTGACTGGGGCCTGGTGTTAAGAGCAGGCAAGGCCCCTTCTGTCCCTCCAGGGTTCCTGGGGCTTCATGCCTTAGTTCAGTCTTACCAGGCCTCCTCTCATGTCCACCACACTACACTTATGTTGTTCCCCAACCATAAAATTAATTTTTTTCTGTTTTTTTTTCTTTCTTTTTTTTTCTTTTTTCGAGACAGGGTTTCTCTGTATAGCCCTGGCTATCCTGGAACTCACTCTGTAGACCAGGCTGGCCTCAAACTCAGAAATTCGCCTGCCTCTGCCTCCCAAGTGCTGGGATTACAGGCGTGCGCCACCACCGCCTGGCATAAAATTATTTTCAATGCTTCTTTATTACTGTAATTTTGCTACTGTTATGAATCGTAATGTAAATATCTGTGTTTTCCTGTTGCGGTTTGGGGTTGTGACCAACAGGTTGAAAACCACTAGGTTAGACCTTCAAGCCCCTAGACTTCCTCCTTTTCCACATATAACACACACAGAGGCAGGATAGTTTAGGGAGGAGAGCAGACGCTTTCCCCAGCCAGCCACCGCGCTGGTGTGGAATGGATGGCGTAACAAAGTCCACGAGAAATCACCCCAGCAGTGTATCGACCAACAGCAGGTCCTGCTGCAGGGCAGCTGTCCCTGAGAACTGCAGAGGGTTTAAGGATGACCACCAGACCAAAGGCAAACGAAAGACCTGATAGGGGTGTGCAGGGTCCAGAAGGAGGTCCGGAGGAACCGAGAAGTATAAGCAAGGTCAGACAAGAGTCACACTCCGGCACGGCTGAAAGAAAACGGCTTTACAGCCCAACAGCAGCAAGGACAGAGAACCCACTGAGGAGTGACACAGAAACAGAGCCTGCCATGTTCAGGCCTTCCTTCCTCAAACATGCAGACGCCGTCCAGGAAAGGAGCCCAAAGGAGGGCAAATATAGTCTAAGCATTTTATTAACTGAATGAACATTACAAAACCGGAAGGAAGGGTTTCTGCGCCTGCATCAGATCACCAGTGTCAGAGCTGACTCCTTTTGCTATCAACTTCCCAGTGGTCAGAGGAATCAGGAACCCCAAATCTTGCTTAGAAAAAAAAATGAAGAAATTACCTGACTTCTTGCTTGACCATAGCACTAGGAGACCTATAATCCCAGTAATTAATAAACAGAACACACGTTCCATTTCCATAAAGACTATTTTCAGCGTGATGCTGCCATTTCCATGACTGATAGCCACAACCCTTTGCCACTTCTTATTGCTACAAGAACAAGCTCACACACAAGACGCTCGAGGGCTCACAACTGCAGTGTGGCTTCTCGTTCCTCCTTCACATCCAGGAAACCATGACTTTCTTCTTTCTATTCTTCTCCCACCTACAATGTCTGGCATGTGGCAATCAGTAAAGCCATAAGGTGTGATGATGGTCAGTCAACAAAAAAATGGAACGCAATAGGTTCTTTTCCCCACGTCATTAGAGCACACACCGCCTGTGCTATGACACTATCCTGGTATTTCCCAAACACTGTGTTGATGTACTGTAAAGAGATTAGCCAGCAGGGGCTACAAGGAAGACTGGGACAGCAATAGAGTAAAAATAAGGGAGTTTAACAGATCAACCGATATGAACCATTTGGAGGCAGATATACCGAGAAAGAAGCCGGGTAAGGAAAGGAAGAAAGGCAGAGAAGGACTTGGGCCAGGCTCACAGGACAAGAGCGAAGCAAACACACACACTCCTCTGCTTTGTCAGGGTAGCAGTGGGGCCACATGGACAAGCTGACCATCACCGGGATCACTATGGAGGGATGCGGTCTATGGGGCTGCCCGAGCATACACCCAGGGCAAGATTTTTCCAATTCTGTCCTTACTCCTCTGTTTCAATGCTTCGAGTCCACCAGCTACACAAGTAAGGAACTTGTTCTTTGCTAAGTGTGCGAATAGATCACAGCAATAGCCTTCTTTCCTTGTTTTTCTTTTTCCAGCGCTGGGCATGGAACCAGAGGTGCATGCTAAGCACAGTATCACTGAGCCACGTCCCCAGCCCCAGTAAGAAACAAGTAGAAACAACAAGTCCAGGAAGAACAGAGGCCTTTAGTCAAGAGAGCCACAGTCTAAACATGAACTTCCTAAGACTCAGAACTTGCAGGATTTTAACTTAGAATTTAGCTTAACTAAAGTACTTCTAAGCCAAATCCAATAAGCAGAGACAAACATTTCCCCCCAAGGACTCCTTCAAATGACCTTAATCTCTGAGCACTGATATGAATGTAGACAACCTAGAAAAACACACACTAGTGAGTCTGAAGAATGTCACTAAGAACTGTGGCATCTGGGGTTGGTCATGTAAGAGAGGTGGTGTTTCCATAACAAGAAAGCAGCAACAAACACGAGCTGTTCTGCCGTCCGCCTGCGGATCTCCCCGGGGCCACGGTGTTCTCCAGCAAACACTGCTTGAGCAGCACAGCACTGCTCGGAGGAGTGGACCTTGCTTCAGCGGCCTTATCTGCACCCACATTCGCTCAAGACAAAACAGCAAGCACAATCAGACCTCGGCCCAAACGGCCACGCCGTGTGTGTAAAATCATACACAGAGGTGTAATAAGGGATGGCGGACTCGGGTTCAAATCCAGGTCTCTGCATTGACAATATGGTCAGCTCTCCATACACTCCAGCTCAGAATCTCGAGACTCAACAAACCTCAGGTGAAAAATACTCGGAAAGAGTATGTGTCTGCAACAAACATGAATGCTTTCCTCTTGTCATTATTCCCGGAACAACACAATTTATTTACGAAGCATTTACATCGCATTAGGTATTACAAGTAGATGATTTAAAGAATATGGTGTGGATGCTGGGATCCTTGCATCACATCAGGGAGGCAGAAGCCACACATAGGATCTCAAGTTTCAGACCAGCCTAATTTATATAGTAAGCCCAAGACAGCCTGGGCTACAAAGCAAGACTCTATCGCCAAAAACAGAGGGATAAGGTATAGCTCAGTGGTAGAATGTTTGCCTAGCATGCACAAAGCCATGGACTCATGGTCCAGTATGACAGCAGAGAGAGAGAGAGAGAGAGAGAGAGAGAGAGAGAGAGAGAGAGAGAGAGAGATTGTAACATGACTAGAATACTTACAGATTTTTGGTATCTGAGGGGGTCTCCAGAACAATCATTTCAACTAATAAGGGAGAAATTGTCACAAAGCAATAATTCTCAGGTAATGCATTATTGCATTATTTAGGAAACAAATTAATGGTTAGGATTAATTTAGGAAATAAAGATATTAAAAAATTTTATCACTCCCTGAGAAGGTTTTACCTTCTGTAGTAGTTTGCATGAGAATAGTTCTCATAGACTCACGTTTAACTACCTGGTGCCCAGTGGGTGGAACTATTTGGGAAGGATTAGGAGGTGTGGCCCTGCTGGAGGTGGTGTGTCATTGGGGTGGGCATTGTAGTTTCAAAACACATTTTTTGAGTTAGCGCTCTCTGCTTCCTACTGGCAGATCGAGATATAATCTCTTACTTATTTATGCCACCATGTCTTTTCCCTACTAATCATGAACTCTAACCCTTCAAAATTTTAAGCCCAGTTAAATGCTTCCTCTTATAAGTTGCCTTGGTCATGGTTGTTAGGATTCTGTCTAAACCCCACCCCACAGTTACCTGGCAACAGCCAGGTCAGTCTGGCTCACTATAAAGGGGGCTGCTTGTCCCTCCTCTCTCTCTTGCTGCTCTTGCCTCTTACTCTCTTAGCTTCTCTCTTGCCCTCTTGGGCTCTTCCCTCCCCCCTGCCCCCTCTTTCCACGTGGTCATGGCCGGCCTCTATTTCTCTACTCTCTCTTCTCTGCCTCTACTACCCCTTATCTCCCCTCCCCATGCCCTGAATAAACTCTATTCTATACTATACTGTTTGGTCCCTTAGGGGAAAGGGGTGCCTCAGCATGGGCCCACTGAGGCACCCCTTTCTCCCCCATCCCATGGAACATATTCTTATGCCGTTTTCTATTTTTATGATCACAACAATGGTGTCTTATCACAGCAATAAAAAAAGTATCTAAGACATCTTCCTAAGGGCAAGTAAATCAAATTTAGATTGGTCTTTATTCCAAAAGATCATGCAGTTTAAAGGAGACAGGATTCTCCTCTTTCTTAAAATGAAGCTTAAAGCAACCCATATTGTAGGGTCACTGATTGTGCCCCTACAGTAAGGGACAACCCTCAAGTGTATGACGAACTCTGATTGGCAGGCCCATCACCTCTCAGCCACAGAAAAAGTAAATTTCTTTACAACATTAGCATAACTTTCCTAACAACACCAGAACAACTTTTTTTGAAAATCCAAAGCCCCATATCTAAGGGTTAATTGTTACGGTCTCCAATGATGATTTGCTATCCAAAGAACAGCTTATTGTTACCCGCCGCACTTGGGACCTGCTATACAATGTGCTGTGTATTAGACTGTATTAGAATGTGCTGGGATCTTTAGTCAAAATCCACCTTCACAGTAAGGATTTGTTTCTAAACATCACTGAACTAGTGATGAAGTGATAGAATAAGAGCAACCCTATTGCCCAATTGCATTGTGAACCTTTGCCATTAAGGAGTTTTTGTTTTGTTTCTCTTTGGTCTGAAAGACATCCAAACTGCCTTCCTATCTGAGGGACTCGCCCATTGTGAGTGAGTGAGTCCTGGTGGCAGGAGAGACCCTACCTCACAATGGACATTTCCTCCCCTGCTCCCTGGAAGTCATGTGACCTAGGCTCAGCTGTCCCTTCCCAGGCTGTGAATTTGAATAGAATGACACAAAGACTGAGTCCTTAGAGACTATTCACAAGAGTTACAGGAAGCCATATGGGAGGGAGTCCGCAAAGCACCTCAGTCACTGGGCAGCTCTGGAGCAACTCTGGCCTGTGTAGACTCCACATTGTAGTCCCAATGGCTGAGCCTTGCACGGTTCCTGCCTCTCTTCTCAGCCTGGGCTTCCAGCCCTCTTCCATCTACATTATGTTCTGTCTAACATAATGCAGACTTCTCTTGCTTACAGTAAGGGATGTGACTCACCCAAGGGGAAAAGTGTTTTGCGTCTGAGCCATAAGGAGTTAATAAACCCCAGGGAGCAGCCACTTGGAGGACAATAACAAAGACAACAATAAGGCCCTCCACGCAAACACCACACAGTCTGAGAAAATTTACTTTCTTTTAACACTACCTTGTTATGAAGAAAAACATTTGGCTCAAATATTTACTCTATGGAATTAATCTCTGATGATGGAAGTGGAAACAAAGCTTACTTTGGAGGAGTAGAAAGACAGGGAAGGGCAGTAAAAAAAAAATGCCTAGGGTCGCTGGAGGAGCTCTGAATGTTCATCAGGACAGAGGTGGCATGCTCATACATATTTGCAAAGATGTTAGGTGGAGATCCACGCACATCTAGTAATCTAATGCATATCACTTATGTAAACACACACACATGCACGTGGAACCATAAACGCACAAACATGAAGAAGCATGCCCAGACGTCGACATCCACACGATGGCGCGGAACAGTCGTAGCTGGCACTGTCATCTCCTTTGAGCTCGGGCCTTCCCAGGCACCCTAATCTGATGCTAGGTCATCCCCAGCGGACACATGCCAATGCTCGGCACACCTTGGAGATGCACTCATGATCAATTTTGGTTTCACCACCTTTTTTTTTAACACCTTCAGCTCTTTGTATCCAACTTGGTGGTCCCGACACGGACGTGGGAGCTCTGTCATCTCCGAGTCACCATCTCCCAACAGGCAAACCTCGAAGCCGAATCTTCTGCCCTTCAGATCCTCGTGCTTCCTCTTCTATGCAAACGACCTGGATCATCTCCCTAACTGACCCCAAAGATAGCGATAATTACGGTTCTCGCCCACTGCTGACCCAAGCACTTGACATAGCCAACTAACCACCACCCTCCTTATCCCTGTGAGCAAACTAAGATACTCAGGAGCCAAACAGACCCTTCAATGCTGGAAGACAGCTTGACCCCAGTCTCCCAAGTCAACCGTTCTATCAACAGCTAAAATCCAAGGCTGGTACGTCCTCCCGTCTTCCTGCGTTTTCCCTGATGGTGAACTGATGAACTAATAATTTCTGTTTAAAGACATCTATTGCCTTTTATATTGTCTCCCCAGTTCCCCCCTCCCTTCCTCCTCTTCTTACGGCCAAACATGACTCATGATGAGTAGCAGAGCAAGGTTTCTTTCTTCCACCTGAGCTCCACATTAATCCACATTCCCTCCTTCCAGACAAGAATAGAGAATATTTAACTCACCGTGTAAAGTCCATGGTGGCTTTCTACATAATACATACTCACAATGGGCAATCCTGGCTGATGCCCAAAGTGACATGTTTTCTTCAGTTTTCAGCCTTCTGAGTGGAAAGCTTCATGTATGCCTTGTGACCTCATCTGGGAAAGCAAGACTAGAAACCGCTACTTGTTCAGACTTGAAGCCAACAGACTGGAAAGATACTGGTAACCAATTTCCTCTCCCATGATCACTGTCTACCACAGTCTGTCCCTGCAGAGGCCACCCTCCAAAACTCCCAAATAGCAAAGTTAAGTTGGGTCAGTAAGAAAACTGTCTCTGCTGGGATCTGACACTTTGTCCTGGACCCTCAGTACCAATCAGCAGCCAGAAAACAAGAAGAAAGAAGGGAAGCTGGAGGAGAGAGGGAAGGTGGATATAAGGGGAAAATACTTTAAAATGTTGATGCAAAAATAAGCCAGATATGCCAATAGTCCCGGGAGAATGAGTAGCTGGAACTGATCTGTTGTTTGCTTGTTCGGGCAATGAGTCTGACCCCTGATAAAACTTTGATAAGAAGATTATGTTCACCGAGCGGTGGTGGTGCACACCTGTAATCCCAGCACTTGGGAGGCAGAGGCAGGCGGATTTCTGAGTTCGAGGCCAGCCTGCTCTACAGAGTGAGTTCCAGGACAGCCAGAACTACACAGAGAAATCCTGTTTCAAAAAACAACAACAACAACAACAACAACAACAAAAACAAAAAACAAAAAAAAAGATTTTGTTCTTTTTTTTTTTTTTTTTTTTTTTTTTTTTTTTTTTGGTTTTTCGAGACAGGGTTTCTCTGTGTAGCCCTGGCTGTCCTGGAACTAGCTCTGTAGACCAGGCTGGCCTCGAACTCAGAAATCCACCTGCCTCTGCCTCCCAAGTGCTGGGATTAAAGGCGTGCGCCACCACCGCCGGGCTCAAAGATTTTGTTCTTAAAATTAGAATAATAGCAATATTACAAATGTGTTCATAAACATATACTCTCTACCTATGAATTTAATTGATTCGTTTGGGGTTATTACATTTCCTCCATTTGCAAATGAATGGGAAAGGGTATATAATTATATGTGGGGATACAAGAAATGGTAAATAAAGAAACCCCTCATCTATCAATGCTCATTATTTAAATAATTATTTTCAACTGATCAATAGACATAGTAATGATATCCAGGCTCAGAACAGAGTTGTAGTGTTGTACAACCCACTGATTGCCATCTAGATGGCTGGAACTGATCTGTTGGTTTGCTTGGGCAGTGGGTCTAGCCTCCTGAGAGAGAGAAGGGGAAAAAAGCCAGCCCATGCCTGCATTGTGAGCCTGGAATGCTTGGAAGCAGTGAAAGCATGCCTCTGCCCCAGCAGCTGCTGCGTGAGGACTCTTCTGTCCCGTGTACACGGCATGCAGAGAGCTCAGGGGGAAAGCTCACTGAAATCTTTGCCCTTTCCAGATGCTTGGCTTCAACTTTTTCTCACTGGCTAACAAGGAAGAGCTCTATGAAAACTGGGCCAAGTTTGCAGGAAACCTCAGACTCTGGCCGTGGCAGAAATCAGGCAAGCTTTAGCAGGACCTACCCTGGTCCTGGTCCTGTAGATACAGAGTCGTTCATGGAGAAGAAAAAAAAATCCATTGGATCAAGAGGTAAAGAAAAATTAATAGCAATAAAGGTACATTTGGCACCTCAGCTCAGTATAAACAAAACAAGACAAAACAAAACAACAACAACAAAGCCACCTGTGTCTAACAGGACTATTTATTATATAGCACAAGCACAATGTGTTCCGGGTACTTAAGGAGAAACCATTTCTGTTCGAATAAAAGTGGAACTAGGCCTAAGGCAAGTAAGGTTGGTGGTTAACATTGTTCTCTTTAAAAACCTGTTAAGCAGGCTGAGCACACAGTAGGATGGCAGTCTTAGGTCTTAAACGACCTCCTGGTCTATTATTTACTCTGATTGTGGGGTCCAGCAAATTCCCGTCTCAGAATGCAGAAGACATTTTTATAGTAACGCATTGCAACAGCAGTTTAATGGGGGGGGCGGAGTGATCTCAACAAGTGGTGCTGAGCAATAGATACATTGTTTCAACTGAACAATTGTAATGTAACAATTCACTGTAACAATTGAAACATGTATTCAAAGATAGCATATACCTAGTGTTAAACCAAATTTAACTCCGAGACAGCATCCTAGATTTCAATGTAAATGCAAAACTGGAGATTTTTAAAACAAAATGAGAAAATCAGAAGGATTCCATGTTTGACAAAAATGTTAACATATAGCACACCAAATATAGGACACATAAAAGGAGACATTCAGGGCCAGCAAGATGGCGCAGCCAGTAATGGGGACTATTGCTTAGCCTGATGACATGAGTTCAAACCCAAGTGGTGATGAAGAAAATGGAATCTTCTGACTGCCACAGGCTCGCCCTAGCACATGCGTTGTCAGTTACAAACACCCAAAGTACATGCAATAATTTTTAAAAAACAAAATAAGCTCAGTAAACTAGACTCAGTTTAAAAAGAAAAAAAAAATCAAGAACCATTGTAAATGTCCTGAAAACAATTAGCCACAGACCAAGAGAAAAAAAAATACTTGAAAATCACACAACTGAAGAGATACAAAATATTTAAGAACTTCCACAAATCGATAGGAAACCAAATGAGTCTATATAAAATGTGGGAAAGCAAAATACATGGCTACAGGCACCTAATGGAAGACACAGCGGTGTCAGGTATGCACATAACAGTGTTTGACACCACTGAGAAGCTGGGTCAGGGAGTTGCAGTCCCAGCAGCCAAGAGGCTGGTAGAAAGGTTGCGTAAGTGATGGAAGCCAGTCCCCATAAATCTCAGTACTCAGGAGGAGGGGGCAGGTGGATCTCTAAGTTCAAGACCAGCCTGGTCTGCAGAGCAAGTTTCAGGACAGCCAGGGCTGGTAGAAGAAACAAGAGAGCTGACGGAACTGCTTGGTACGAGACTGTTTTGCCAAACTTATATTGCCTCACTACAATACAGAAAATGTATTTTGTTGTATGTAATTAAAATAAAACCATCCAGGACTGTGGGAGGTCCAGGGATGGACTACAAACAGGAGCAATGGGCCAACTGTATTTCAGATGTATGCTGGGACCACTTGGAAAGAGGAGTGGAGGAAGGCAGTGGACTCGGCCGCCGTGCTCTGACTGCAAGGTAGAGAAGAGCGGAATGTAGATTGTGTTCCAACAGGCAAATCTGCAGTCTCACCGGTCCAGGTCAGCAATACTCCAAAACTACTGCAAGTAAGCTGGTGGAAAAATAGTTAAATACACTGTAGATAATGATAGCCAAGATTTTCATGGTCAGGAGAAAATAGTTCAAAGACTCAATACCAGAATGGACCAGAGTCAGGAAAGCAGTCCCATCCATGGCTACACGAAGCATCAGTAACTGCTATTTCCCCAGATGTACAGGTTGTTCTTTGTTACAAGAGGGGGGAAGAAATCTCTTTGCTTTTGTTTGGTTGGTTATTCAATTAGAGTGGTGCTAATGAACTTTTTTTTTTTTTTTTGATTCCAGGAAAGTTATTCTCCAAAGAGAATCAAATACGTTATATGCTAAAACGAACTTTATAAGGCCAGACATGGAACTAATATATACTTGAAGTACCAGCCACTAAGGAGACTGAGGCAGGAGGCTGGCTTGAACTGGTAGGGTTCTAGTGCAATTTGGCCAAGAGAGCAAAACCTCATCTCAAAAATAAAAACAAAGCACCACTTTTCAAATAAAAAGTTATAAAATCCGAAAGTTTGCCTCTACGTTCTAGTCTGGGATAGTTAAACTAAACTGAACGAATGACTCCACTCAGCAATACTTATGGCAAAACTTCTATTCGCATATGGGAATCCCCCAATATCTGCTCAGATTCAAGTCCCAAGGGCTCTGAGGTCTTATCAGCCAGAACTCCCCAGTCAGCTCACGGTCTAGCCTCCTCCTAGTTTGCACTGATTAGGATTGCCACTTCCTGGAAAGAGGCAGAGCTAATACCCTCACCAGGCTCTTGAGTGGCCAAACCACAGCCACCAGCTTATCTCCTGCTACCATTTCTGTACACAGCTGACATGCATAGAGAGGCACTATAACCACAGAGCAAAAGCACCCTCCATATCTCGGACTTCTTTATCTGCCTCTCTGCTCTGGTCTGGTCACAGGCAGCGATAATCTAAGATAGGACCATCTAGGACTGGCCAAGACACCAGAGGGATACCGCCTAGGCAGAGTGCAGCATGGGTAATCTCCCTTGAGGGGCAACAGGGAAATCCCACATTCTCAGCAGAGGACCCAGGTCAGCGGGAGTGCCAGATCTCATGGAACCGATGAGATCCTACCTCAGGTAGCAGTTTGCATAGAGAAGGCCATTCTGGACTCCAGGACTTTACCTTTAAAGTCCTCACAGGGCACATACCCCTATTTACTCAAGTCCAGCACAGCACTTATGAGCATGCCCAGAAAGTCCTATTTGCTGCTGGCAGGCAGGAACAGCAAGAAAGGAGAGAGGATGGGGGTAGGGTGAGGGTAGGGGTGGGGAGTGGGGGATGGGGGGAACCTACAGGAATGCTGTGTGTCCCACCACATCTTGAGTTCCTCCACACTACCGTCTAATGCTCTCCTCCAGGACATACAGGGGGGGGGGGAGGTGGCAGACACGGGGAGGGGGAATACTCCCCAGAGTTCTTGGCTGACCTAGACCTGTGAATGCTACAAACCTAAGACTAAAATGTTATATTCCTGTATGCAGTCACCATCCAAGGCCTGAGTTAGAAGTCTGGATCAGAACTAACAGGCAAACTCAAAGCCAGGACCAGGACCAGGCAGCAAGCTCAGAACCAGATTCCGTCCAATCCCTTCCAGTGAAAAGTCAGATGAACCGTATGGATAACATCATATGGCGCCATTTCCCGGCAGAACATTAACCTTAATGCAACGAAATCAAAATCATTGTCCAGGCTATTCTGCATCTCAACCTGCTTCTTGTGAATGACCTTCCTCTGAACAGCCTTCCCCAGGGGCTACGGACAATAACCTTGATTTCACCTGCTTCCTCTCGGAGCTATTCCTGTCCCTCTAGCCAAGGAGCTTTTCTGAGCAAATGTGGAGTCACATGATGGAGGTGTGGAAACGCTGTCCTGCCTTGAAGAACTATGATGACCAGGGGACCCTCTGCTGAGTCTCCGCTCCCCTGAGTTAAGCTAAGCTGCCCTCACAGTGAAGCAGTGGTCTGGAGACAAGGACACATGCTCGGTCTGAAACCTGCTGTGAGTGGACAGTACAGGCAGCCCCTGTACTGGTGTGAACTCAGTTTTCTAAGAAGCACTAGGCAGCCCCTTCAGTTGTCTGTAACGGTAGTCAGCCTGTAGTGATGACATGTCTACACAGATGACCTACGAGAGGTCAGGGACTCACACCGTGAAAACTAGCCAGAAACAGGATCTCCGCTGACCCCGTCTCCTTAGGGACTGTCCTGCTCTCCCTCCTTTAAAATCCACACTCGAGATTTAGAATGAAGAATAAACCTAATCAGAGCAGAGCCAAAGGGAGGTTTTAACTGATGGGACCCTGCGGAGTAGAGGAACGGGAGACAGTTCAGTCGGCACAGTGTGTACCAGTGAGCAGGAAGAAACCGTTCTGCCCTCCGGGACCCAGTTAGAGAGCCCGTGCAATGGTTATGTGTGTAAGTGCCAGCAGAGAGGTAGGAACAGCAGGATCCCTGGAGCAGCTGGCCAGGCAGGCTAGCTTTGTCGTGAGCCCCAGGTCCCAGTAAGAGACCTTGTCTCAAAACTAAGGTAAATGGTTCCCTAAGGAATAATACAAGCCTCCATACCTCCACATCCAAGATATACCCCACACACACACATACACATACACACATACACACATACACACACACATACACATACATACACACATACACATACATACACACACATACACATACACATATACACACATACACACACATACACATACACACACATACACACACATACACATACATACACATACACACACATATACACATACACATATACACACATACACACACATACACATACACACATACACACACATACACATACATACACATACACATACACACACATATACACATATACCTACCCACACAGAGAAAAAAAATTACATGGAGGCAGATTCTAATTCCAAGACTTATAACCAATTTAGTCAACAAGCATTGGCTGATAGCTCAGTATAAACCATGACCTGCTTAACAAATCAAATGTCACATTAAAAAACAAAAACAAAACAGAAAACACAAATGAACAAACGAAACAAAAGAACAAAACAAGCCAGAGAGAGAGAGAGAGAGAGAGAGAGAGAGAGAGAGAAAGAGAAGAAGAAGAAGCAGAGGGTGAGTGAGGGAACAGGAGCAGCGCTTGAATAAGGGACACTTCCTGGGTCATCACAAAGGGAGGAGAGGCTAACTCTGTGGACCTGGCTCTCCAGGCCGGTTTAAAGTCTGGGTCAGTAGCTGATGATGGCTCCTGTCCCTCCATGTGTCCTCCACCTGATTTTCCATTTTTCCTTTTTTTCTGTATTTTATTGCACGCTGAGGAATTGAGCTGCACATGTTTGCACAGTGCGTGTGTCAAGCTCATCCTTCTAAACTTGGAGAATGATTAGCTCAGGCTATGCACCATAGCCTTCTCCTCAAACCCGTATCATTTCTATGTGGTTGCGAACAACTGGACATCTTTTGTAGCAATTTTGAAATACACACTCTCTGCCTGAGACTGCTCACTGGCCAAGCGCCCCTCTTTCCTGCCCATCCACTCCTCCTTAGCCTCTAGGAACCATCTTCTGACTTTCTACTTCTGATAGTCTGACTTTGAGATCAGACTGGCCATGAAGCCTTACAGCACTGGTCTCTGCCTGGATCATGTCACTTAGCACACTGACCTCTGGGTTCAATGTCATTGCAAATGACAAAATTTCATTTTCTGGGTTGGTTGGTGGTGATTTTTAAGGCAGAATAGTTTTCTATTCGGCATTTTTAAAATCCATTTCTCTGCTGATGGACACTTGGCTGTCTTTGTATCTTGCTGTTTATATAGTGTGACCTGGGAGCCAGCCGGAGTCCCCTCTCTTCGGCACACTGATTTTCATCCCCTAATCAGAGGGATGGTGGCTTCCATCTCTGTCTTAGATGCCTTACTCGACACAAAGCAATCCATGGGACTGAGGGCTTTTGGAAAGAGACCTCAGGCTGCAAAGCACCATGGTGCTAAAATGCCTAAGTACTTCAGTTCCCTGCACTTTAAATTCCTCCAATTCCTCCACAAAAATGTCCTGCCTACCTTTCTCAGATTGTCTGTGAACTTCGTGTCCCCTCTTCTCTTGCCTCCACGAAACACTAGCAAGCAAGTGCAGACGCCTTGCTGGAGAGTGGGCTACAGGCGAACTCCACACTAGCTGGCTGTGCTGCTCCCAGAAGCCATGGCTAATCACAGACTCCCAAATAAAGGGGTGAATAGACTGATGGGAAGTGAAACATGGCCCTTTAGAGACCCAAGGTCAGTTCCCCCACCCCCATTTTTCACTAGCTTGGATTACATATATAAGCTACCACACACTGCTGTCAGAAACTCTTCAAGGTGCTGCTGTCCTTAGTAAGCCTGCATGGCGGCTGGCTGTCGCTCCAGATTTGAAATTTGCTACCCTACCATAACACGCTTCAACCTTCTCGTCAAAGTTGCCACAACCACTTGCTCATAGCCAGTGTTTTATACATTTTTAAAAGCCTTTCATTTGGGCCAACGAAATGGCTCAGCAGGTAAAGAGGCTTGTCGCCAAGCCTAACTTCCTGGGTTCAATCCCTGGGACCCACATGGTGGAAGTAGAGATTTGACTCTTGCAAGTTGTTATCTGGCCTCCACAAATGCAGCATGGTACATATGTGAAAGCACAAACACAAGCATGCACACACACATATATATATGTGTGTGTGTGTGTGTGTGTGTGTGTGTATGTATATATATATATATATATATATACATACACACACACATATATATATGTGTGTGTATGTATATATGTATGTATATACATACACACACACACACACACACACACACACACACACATATATATATTAGCGAGATGTAATTCCAGCCATCCTTTAGGTAGTTCTAGAAGATCCACTGGACAATGAGCAGACCCTCCAAGCCTTTACCATCATAAGAAAAGCATAGGAACATCCTGGTAGTAACTCAGACTTCCTCGATCAATGCCTCACCAAGACTGTCTTTCTTGAATGGCACTCTCCTGGTCCCCACATGTAGTTATGCATCCACACACTCACACCACAGCATGGTTGTGTTGTTTGTAGAAAGTAAGCCAATGAGATTTGAAGAGCGTGGGAGTGTAATATACTCTATCTATAAACACTCAGTAGTCATCTCACAGAGAGAGGGAGAGACATACTGGCTGGCTGACTTCTGATAGAGGATAAAATTCTAAAGACTTTGTAATTCCTGAACTAAATATCAGAAGGAAAAGAAGCTGTGTACATAAGCTTCTGCCTCCGGGGACTTGCAGGTGGCCGATGGCCACCAAGGACACTGATGAGCTTAGTGTCCCCTCTTGTCACCTTCCCCTGCCTCCCCTTCTGGCTGGGACTCCTGGGGCTGGAGACTCCAGGGCCTGGGAGCTGCATTTCCTTCCCACAGGAGACTACCACATAGTCTTCTGTTACTCTGACCTTTAAGGACTCCAGGGCTTTTCTCCTATGCATCTGACACAGAATCAATAAGGGGATGGTCAGAGAATTCTGAACCCCTCCAAAAAACAAACAAATAAGACCTTCTGAGTTAGATTTATAAGGCACTGTGAAAACTGTTTTTTTTTTCTAATCACAGTTAAGGCAATTTGACCAAATGTCACCAATTAAGCCATAAAATGTGTACCCTGCCTGCTTAAGCATCACCTATGATATTTTCTGCACAGCAGCTACATTTTCAGTAACGACCACATCTCTCAAGGCCTCTACTCTGTAAGCCAGCTTTCCAGATGGATTCAAGTGACCCTAAATGTGTTTGTTGGTGTACATAAAGATACTCAGTAGATTCAACCTAAAGAGCAGGGCATCCCTCCTGAACTGGACTCAGAGTCTGTGTAGCTGACTGAACTCATCATGTAAAACAGGTATTTCAATCAGCATCCAAAGCTACACAGCAATGGAGGGTGCTCCTTGCGTCACAGGGATCAGGACATGATACTAACGTCACCCCGAGTGAGTGCAGACACGGGTTATGAGGTGAAGAGGTTGAGGATTGCGTCCCTGCCTTTTGGCCAAGATCAAGTGTACAAAGCTCTGAGGAACTCTGGTGAGTTCCTCCCAACATTCATGACGCCCATCTGCAACATCATCGCCAAAATCCACACCACGGCTCTCCCCACCCATCAGGATGTCTTCATTCAAAGCACAAACACAAACATAAAGTCCGTGTTGGTGGGGGACGTGGGAAAAAAATAGGTCTCCTGTGCATCGCTGGTGGAGGGTGAGCCCACACCGCTGCTGTGGGAAACAAGTTGGCCCGTCTTCAAACAGCTAAGCATTCGTTTACCACGTGACCATGCAATTCTGCTTCTAGGTATCTACCCAAAGCATTGAAAGCCAGAACTGGAACAGATATTCGTGCATCCATGTTTTTAGAGTAATCAAGTTCATAGAGTGTTTTAAAGGGCAATGGTGGCTTCCACGGACTGTGAGAAACTGGGTCTGCTGTTGGTGCTTAGGAGATAAGGCTTTCCAGATGGAGATGAGGAAAAGTCTCAGAGATCTACGGCAGGGACGGGTGACTCACCAGGGGAATGCACTTAATGCCACTGAACTACACTCAAAAATGACTAGAATGGGGCCTGGGCCGATGACTCAGCCAGTGAAGGGCTAGGCATACATGGAGAGGACTTGCGTTCAGATTCCTAGCACCCATGTAGAAAAGGTAAGCCTATCAACAATCCCAGAAGAGGTATACATGTGAGGTGACTTAAGATTCAGGGGGCCTTGAATCAAATCTAGCTGAAACAGTGAGTCCTCGGTTCAGAAAGACAAAGAGACTCCGTCTCAAAAAATGTCATGGAGGATGACAGACAGCAATGTCAGCCCCTGGCCGTCTCTATGCACACATGTGTGCACATTCCTGTGTACACACACACACACACACACACACACACACACACATGCATACATCTCACACATAACACAAATGGCTAAAGTGTTATGTTTGACTACATATGATTCATCAAAATAAATCAAAAGTGCAGTGGACTATAGTGAGCTATTCTTCACAAGGATGCAAGAAACAGGGTCTCTCCAACACACTCTGGTGAAAGTCCAATGCTCTTACCCCCTGGAAAAGAGCTTGGCCGTGCCCTTAGAGAGTAAGCATATATTTACACAACCCAGCAAACATGCTCCTGCAGATTTATGTCAAGGAGTTTCGAGTTATAACTGAGCTAAGGTTGATATAAAACTGACTGTGGTCGCTTTATGCATAATAGCCTAAACCTAGAAGCAACCAAAAGTCCTTCAGAGGTCACAAGATGATACAAACTCGAACCCTATTCCACAGAATATTACTTAACAAGGAGAATGGAGTATGGACATTTACAGCACATCGGCTGTCTCTTGTGAGCATCACTCATATTAGATGAAAAAGAAAAAACTAGTCTCAAAAGGCCACCTGTTGCACATAATATGGTAAGGGTAGTGGAGTCAGAACTCAACATTTCAATTCCATGCTATATAAAATTCTTAAGCAGAGGACAGTGTGGCTCACAGCCTTTTTTTTTTTTTTTTTTTTTTTTTTTTTTGACAGGGTTTGTCTGTCTAGCCCTGGCTGTCCTGGAACTCACTGTGTAGACCAGACTGGCCTCGAACTCAGAAATCTGCCTGCCCCTGCATCCCAAGTGCTGGAATTAAAGGTGTGCGCCACCACCGCCCGGCTGGCTAACACCTTGGGAAGCAGAGGCAAGCAGATCTCTGTCAGTCTGAAGCCAGTCTAAAATACACAGTGAGTTTCCGGACCAGCCATGGAGACCCTATCACAAAACAAATCTCTGAATGGTAAAATTTTAGACATGAGGATGCTATCAGTGATGGCCAGCATTTGCAGATGATGGAAGGGAAGGAGGGAGATACACCAATGTACCATAGTTTATCTACTCATTCGTGAAAGATACAGGCAACTGTCCATCATCAAAAAGTTTCCAAAAACCATTCCCACATTTCCATTCATTAACACAGGACCACATGTGATCCAGAGCCTTTCCATTCATTCATACAGGACCACATGTGATCCAGAGCCCTTTCTATTCATTGACACAGGACCACATGTAATCCAGTGGCCTCCCATTCATTCATACAGGACCACATGTGATCTGGTGGCTTCCCATTCATTGACACAGGAGCACACGTGATTCAGTGGCTTCCAATTCATTCACACAGGACTACATGTAATCCAGTGGCTTCCTGTTCATTGGCACAGGACCACGGGTAATCCAGTGGCCTCCCATTCATTCACACAGGACCACGTGTAATCCAGTGACTATTTCCCACTCCCTCCCACTTCAGCCTCCACTGGAAACACAGAGCCTCCCTGACCACCTGCCAGGTCTCTCTCAGCCATGAGCACTAGTTTTAGCTGCTCCTCCAGGGTTCCCCTCCTTCTCTAGGGAAGGGTTTTGACAAAGTATTATCTCTCTCCAGTAGAGTGTGTTTAAGCATTTTCCATCTATGTTCAAACACTTCTTACATTTCAATTTAAAGACACAGGGTGCTCTGGGTAGAAACCAACCTGTCTGTAAGCCTGAACTCACACACACAAATTGGTATATTATCACACATGTTCACTACTGGGCTCTATCCCACGACACATTCCTGATACACAGTGATTTTAAGCCTAAGTCACATCTCCCAAACACCTTGATTACCTAATGAAGACTGCCCATGAAGCCGTGAAGGCAAGTCATGATAAAAAAAGACAACTTAGCCAGGCGGTGGTGGGGCAAAACACTGAAAAAGAGACAACTTCTTGCTATCAAATAAGGTTTTGAACTTCCCACCAAAAAGTACCTAAACTAGTTTACTCCAATTCATGCAGAACATTTTCAGTTTCCCAAACTCATATCATCCCTTCCATAAACTGCCTTCTAATGCATAGAAGTAGTAAAAGTCAATGAATCCTCCTTGACTTGCACATACCCTTAACTAATTATGAATATTCAAGTATATTTAAATTAGTCAGTGCTCTAATGATACAAGCTTAATACATCATCTGATCAAAATCCCTGCTGAATATGAATTCTTCAGTAATCACCTCAGTTTATTCCCTGTTGGCTTTTTGTTATTTGTTCTCAGGAGAATACAAGATGCCATGCTTCTCAATCCTAGAAAATTGTTTTCTGTAACAACAGATGGATTTAAATGACAAATGGCTGTGTCAGAGGCTCTCATAGATTCTGTTTCAGTAGTGCGGATTTTCACAGCCCCTGCTGACCGTCACCTTGGCTCTGCCCTTCCCACACCCAGGTCACCCACAGAGACTGGGTCCTCCACAGGCTGCTCCTCCCATCCTGCCCCTTCCAATCCCACGTTGACATGGACACCTGAATCCCTCTCCCCTCCACCCCACCCCCCACCTCCCTGCCAAAAAATCATTCTTAAATGTCCTCCAACTCCCTCTCCTCCTATTCCCTCTCTTTCTCACTCCCCATCTCCTTCTTCTCCCTCTCAGAGTCTCTCTCTCTCCCACCCCTTCTCACTCATCTTCTCCCCCTACCCTTACCTCTGGAAAAGAAATTGTGGCTGCCGATTCTCCCCCCTCCCCAAAATAGCTCCACAAACAGTCACTGTCATTTTCCTCTATACTTAAAAGAAATGAAGTTTGCAAAGTTAAGTCAAGGATTTGAAGAACACATGGAACATGACAATATGTGGGACAGAAGGAGTCAGGGACAGGTGGGTGCGGGCCACCTGCTCCAAGGTCACGTCACCCTGTGACAGCTGGAGGTGCAATGGCTTGTTTCAGCCTACGGCCCTTGCTCTCCTAGGGCCCTTGCTCCCCTAGGGCCCTCTGGCCCAGTCAACACACGCTCCATCCCTCGGCCACATTCTTTCCTAATGATCATTGGTTAACTGTCCTCACAGTGCTAAAGCCAGTCCTATACAAGCTCCCCTGAGAAGCACTCTCTGAAGGAAGCTTGGTGTGTATCTATCCACCCCTGAGTCACAGTGATCGCGATTAACACTCTCAGTAATGGATTCCCTAATTGTGAAGTCTCAAGGGCAGGACAGCCCTTTTCCCTTTGTCTGTAACGTTAAAGTCCCCAAGGGACAGACACCAACCACAGGAAGGAAACCTTGGGGCTTTGGTCCATAAAGTGTCTTCCAACCCCTGGAAGGGACCCTGAGCAAGGTATCTACAGCTGGAAGCAACTTCCAGAGTGCAATCAAAATTGACCTGCACAAGACTGAAGGCAGAAGACAACATGTGATGGTGAGAATTAGCTTAGAATAATCTGGTATTTGTCCAGAGTGTTTAGTGTGAATTACATTGCAGAAAATAATTAAAATTATTCTCTGAGGTGGTAAGGGTGGTGACGGCAGGGTAGGAGTTGACATTTCAACTGTAATTAATAACATTTGCTTCCTCTCCGTGCACGCCCCTGAGACACTCCTCTTCCTGCTGATTGCAAAGTCTGAGGGCATGTCAATACCTAGACAAGAAGCAATGGAGTCAGGAATTTTTAACCTATGGAATTTGCCAGCTTTTATAATTTCTAACTTCTCATTATAAATACTCACTTTTATCTAGTTTTATATTTATAAGTTTATTCTTCTTTTCTAAAAGACAGCCCTTCAAGAGACACAAACGTAGACCTCATCATCTGTCCCCACCTGTAATTCACTAAGTACCTGGCACCTGCAGTCAATTAATGGCGGCATCAATGTCAAGGCTAGCCCCTCAGCATCACTGACGATTGTCAGTCATGTGAGGTTCTGGGGAACTGGCTAATGAAAAGACATTGTAAGACATCACACAATGCCCTAAACTAGCAAGGTAGTGGCTCAACTTCTTTCAGGGTTGTAGCTCAAAACAGCTATGACTATTGGAAAATATTACCAAAGCATGCTAAGAGCTATTGTTGTATGACGTGTTCGTGTGGGGCTAGAGAGAGGGCTCAGCAGTCAATGCCTCTGCTCTTCTAGAGGACCCAGTATTTGCTTCTTTCCATCCACATTGAACTACTTACAACTGCCTGAAACTCCAGCCCCAGTGGATCTAACACCCTCTTCTGAATTCTGCAGGTACCCACATATATGTGACATACACACTTGTGCATGCACACACATGTGCACATACACACACACACACATTTTTAAAACCCTTTTTTCAAGTGCATGTAACGTGGCTCTTGGAGACTATCCCTTGAGTCAGAGGAATCTGTAAGAATCTGTCAGAGAGGGGGAGTGCTCACGAGCTGCTCCTTAACAGCCTCTCTTTTGAATTCTAGTTCCCAACAAAGATCTGTCTCCCTCACAAAATGTATACACACAGAGCCCAGAAATTTAGTAAAGTCTCAACTCTGGGACATGTGTGTCCCAAAATGATTACAGCCCCTCCTGACTGACTCCCCCGAGTCTTGCTGTGTACCTGGAATACAAAAGTAAACAAATCAACACAATGAGTCTCATTGTCCCAAACAATGGTGGTCACATACCTACTGGGGAAACAGAGACAGGGAGGGGGAGGGAAGAAGGGAGGGGGAGGGAAGGAGGGGGAGGGGGGAGAGAGAGAACAAAGAATCACAATAAAACAGTGCTCTAGAGCCGACACAATTGATGAGGATATCATCATAAGATTAATTCAATCCCAAGAACCCACATGGAGCTAAGAGAGAAGCAACTCCAGAAAGATTTCCTCTGATCTCTACTCATGTGCTGTGGCACAAGCACACATACACATACATACATACATACATACATGTTGAAAAATGTAAAGCACACACACACACACACACACACACACACGAATGTGCTTCAGTCACTACACAGGGGAGGGGTCTGAATCGGAACTGTGCGTTACTTAAGTGCTGAGCAGGAAGGCAGTAGAGGGAAATCTGTGTACAAAATCATCTTAACTTCTGACATTTTGATGCTTTTACATTTAATGGATGAGAAATGAAATGAAATGAGAGTAAGAGTAAACTCCTTCAAAATGTAAAGCATATGTCTCCGGGGCTACACTGAAGATATTGGCATTTTAGCTGAAGCCTGCGTGGGATAAACTTAGTTACACAAACGCAGAGGAAACAGGAGCCCAGAAGGAAGCAGCCACACAAAGGTCCTGGGATAGGACGACACCCGGCATCTGAGAGAAACTAAGACAACACAGCACGGCTAGAACTCGTAGTGTGGGGGCTTTCTGCCGTCCCTACAATGAGCAAGGGCCGCCTTGCATTATCAGCATCTGTTGTGCCAAATGGACCTTCCCCGAAAGAGACACGGCCACCCCTCAAATGGCCTTATAGAAAGTCAGAGGGCAGGAGCCTGAAGTGCACGGGGCACCATAAGATATTAGCATATGGTGAAGTGAAAAGAAGGGGCTTGGGTAAAGCCACGGAAATAAGAGAATGGAGACGGAGAGAAGACAGCCTCGTGTAGGCAGAGAGGGAACTTGTCCAATCAGAACAGGCGATGATATGGCAGCAAAGGGACAGGTGAACCAAGGGAAAGTTTGAAGGCCTCGTGAAAGCAAAGCAGAGGAAACTCTGCAGGGGCAGAAACCACGGTCCAAAGTGGATTAGAGCCATTGCCAAGGACAGAAAGGGGCAGCCCCAGTACCCAGGAGTGCTGTGGATGTACCCACTGCAAGGACAGAGGAAAACTCAGAAAACTGTGGTTTTCATATGACACTTGGGAGACTGGTGCTTGGCCACAAAACTCAGGAAGCTACTTTACAGAAAAACTTGAAAACTGCTGCTGAAAGACAAACAATCACCATCTGGGTTTTAAGTGAAGGCTGGATAACGGAGGGATAATAGCAAACAGAGTCCATGGAAAAAGAAGAGGCGGCCTGCGCAGAGGGCAGGGCGGGCGGGCCACATGTGGGTGTATTCAAGGAGGAGACATAATAAAAGAAAAGGGATTAGCGGGCCTAGAAGGAGAGGAGAGAGGACTCTGGAGAAAACCATGCTGCTAGAGCAGGACTCTGGGACACTGGCGTGGGAGGGGCAGGAGGTCCGGGACCCCAAACGGAGCACTTTCATCATCAATCAGATCACACAATCCTCTGTGGAGCCTGCGCCCACACTTTCTGCAGTACCCCAAAGCTCCAGTTATTCCTGACCCGGCCCCGCCCACCTTGAACCAGTCACCTGCCTTCTCCTTCACAAAGCACTGACTGCACCAATCATCTGCTGCTCCTCTAACACCGGAAGTTCATGCCCTCTCCCAGGACCTTTGTCTTCCGGTTCCCCTAGAATGAACCCACAGGTCCACACTGTCTAGGAGCACATCTGTGTGCTTGTGTCCTCACACACGCAGAGACAGACACACCGCTCTCCAGCACAGCCACGCGGGGCTCTAGCCCAGCACTCTGCTGCTTTCGTGCGCGCCCCTAGGCCCCTAACTGGGATTCTCACTTTCGGCTCCTCATTCCTAAGTAAACTAGAGGACGGCCAGAGCCCAGAGCCTCTTTTCTTTTCTTGCTCTCTAACATTACAATACATAGAGCTGAATGAAGACTTAAAGGGGAGAAAAAAAAATCTTAAAGAGAAATAATGCACAACCTTTCTAAGATTGACTTCAATCAAAACAAAAGGCTTAAAGCCAGACTCTACCAAGTTAGGAGGAGGAAGGTAAGTAAGCGCTAAGACGACTTCTCTAAACCACACACATCCTGGGGTAGGGGATGGTAAGCCTTCCAGAAGAGCTGGCTTTTCAGAACGCCTAAATAAAACACTTTGACCAGATCACATCTCGGTTCTTCTACTTAGATTCTCGCTGCTGAGACTTAAACCATCAGGCATAAAATGTCCCCTTAGATGGCAACTTATGTTTGAAAATCAAATTGCTAGGTCAGAAAGATGGTCCATCGGAACAGGCCTGAGGGTCTGAGTCCCAACTGGGAAACCCACATGGAGGAGGAGGTCGCCAACTCCTACAAGGTACCCTGTGACTTCCATATGTACGTGTGGCATGTACCCCCCACCCCCCACATGTACATACGTGAATGTGCACACACATGGAAAAATGTTTAAATGTAATAAAAACTGAGGCAATGACTTCAAATTATTTTAAATGCAAAGGTGCACATTACCCAGAATGGTGAGCAGGTCATTGGCATAGGGAAGCATCTTTAAAGACCTGAAACCTCAAAGATGGAAACTCCTTTTCCGGCACTGCGGGGACGGGCAAAATGGCTGCTGGCCAGGCAAACTGAATTAGTTGCCCATGGTCTTCTTTGCTCTGTGGCTACCATGTCATCACTTTGGAATTTGACTCTACTGAAAGCCAGCCGGTGAAAAAGAAAAGCTTTAAAAAAAAAATTAAAAAGCAGCTCAAGAAGAGAGTGGGAAAGCTCCATTTAAGTCAGTTTCAAGCAAGAGTTCCCTGGAGCAGGCCAAGTTAAGCAAGCCCAGGTGAAACAGCAACGTCAGAGATGCCCGACAGCTGGCAACTGATAGAAGACCCTCAAGCCACTGTGTCTAAGTGAGGACACAGGAGATACTCACACATTCACTGAGAACTTGCACAAAGCGAACATGTGGCCCAGAGGCTGACTCCAGGAGAAGGCTCTCCTGGTCCCACTCTCTAAGCCAGAAAGAGCCACACACATTTGAAAAGACACCATAACCCCAACACTCTGACCCCCAAGTACCTCACCTTTACGCTTTTCCCAGAAGCCAGTGAAGACATAGAGAGGAGCGCCCAGAAGCATCGCTGTGCTCAGAAGCCATGTGTACGGTGGAATTTGGATGGAGATGAAGCTAATGGAGGAGTTGTATTGGGTTTCTAAGTCAAGCCTTTTGCTAGAGTCTGCTGGTAAAGCGTCATTAATCTGTCTTAGGCAAGAGACATATATAGGTCACCACTATCTTTGAAGACAAAAAGAAAAGAGTGAGACACTTTAAGGACCAGGAAATACTGTCACTATCATACTGGAAAGTTCAAGGAAGACAGCAGGGCAAGAACGGCCCAATCAGCACCCTTGAGTGCCCAAGAAAATGAAGCTCTGGTGACTGACAATGACTGGGACAGTCGCTGTCACTTATCCACCACTTAAGGTGGGAAAGCCCCAAAGTCATTGAAAGAACTGCCACTAACTGCTATACAAACATATATTATGGAAAATACATGTACAAATATATATTTATATGTAATATAATATACAATATGTTATATTATGTTATATATTATAATTCTGTTTATATACTATAAATATATAAATACCACACATGTATGTATTATATATAATGGCTTATATTTATCAAATATTTTATATAATATATCTATATTATAGTTATATTAAAATTACATTAAATTATAAATTTAAATTAAACATACATTAAAATTATATTGTTATAAATTTGATGTTTACATATTATATATTATTATGTATAGTATAGTATGTTTTATATTAATGCAAAGTTTGCAAATGCAGTCATAGTTCCAAGACAGTAGAGTCGACTTGGTGAAGCAAGTCTCCTCACGTAGGAGCTTTTAACCTCCTCCTCAAACTGAGGGTGACTTGTGCCCTTTCACAGATTCCCAAATGATGTGGTCATGCAAGGCCAGTCAGGAGTGGGGGTTATTAAGGGACATGAGAGGCCAGTCATGAGGCATACAGAACTACAGACAGAGAAAGGGCAGGCCTCAGGACAGGATTTCCTTCAGCAGGAACCAGAAGTTGGTGGGCCTCTGTGGGAGTCCGGAAGGAGTTGTCTGCCTGGTGAAGCCAGAACAAAGCCAGCAAGTCACTTAACTGCCTCAGTAGGAAGCTCCTTTCCAGAGCTAGGAAGTAGCCCTGGGACCCCAACAGTCCAGCCAGGCAGCCTGAGACCTGTCCTCGGACTTCTAACAGAAGGCCGAGACCTAGAGAGTATACTCAGCCGGATACCGACATAGGCTAGAAGATCCAGACTACTGCAAAATCGATGGAGAGGTTAGCTCATCTACCTCAGGTACGGATCAGGCTCTAAACACTAGGCTACAACTCCATTTAGGGCATTCAGTGAGCCCAGGAAACCCAGCATTGCTCAGCAGGATAGAGACTCCAGATAAAATTATAATATGAACTTAACGTGCAACGGGAATAGAAGATTAACTTAGATTTAGTAGTTGGGGATGAGCTACTAAGAGAATGTCACTGTCCAGCCAACATGCTGACCCGAGAGAAGTGTTCCTACCCTCCCAAGCTGACTCCAAATTCATCAGCAGTACCACATGTCAGACAGGAACCCAGCCAACAAGACTCCACACGCAGAGACACAGGCGCACCTCGGCAGATGTTGTAAAGATCCCTATGGATTAGCCAGAATTTAAGAAAAGGCAGAAATGAACTCTTTGTTCTTATAAACTTAAGGTAAAAAATTTTTAACACACAATGCTTTGAAAAATGAAAATAAGACAATAAATCCTAATTTCATTATTATCACAATTATCAAGGCTAAAATTCAAGACATTACGTGTATCTGAAAGTTGCTGAATGAAACATGAACTAGGACCTCTGTCTTAGTTAGGGTTTCACTGCTGTGAACAGACACCATGACCAATGCAAATTTTATAAAAGACAACATTTAATTGGGGCTGGCTTACAGGTTCAGAGGTTCAGTCCATTGTCATCAAGGCAGAAACATGGCAGCATCCAGGAAGATATGGTGCAGGAGGAGCTGAGAGTTCTACTCTTCATCTGAAGGCTGCTAGTGGAAGACTGACTTCCAGGCAACTAGGGTGAGGGTCTTAAGCCCACACCCACAGTGACACACCTACTCCAACAAGGCCACACCTCCTAATAGGGTCACTTCCTGGGCCAATCATATACAAACCGTCATTTAAAACTCACTTCCATGCCTACATAATTATGCACTATAGCAATATAACAAGACTTATCTTCTCAGAATCTAGAAGTAAAACAATCTCTGATTACCATATGTATTTTTCCATACATGTGTGGAATGTACCTACTTCATCTCCAGTCTCTATTTCCCTCTTTTGCCCCATTCTCCTCCTATTGGTCTCCAACTGTAACAATGGAACTACCAAACAGCCCTCAACTCCACTCTGGACACACACCAGAAGGTAAGTCAGCACACGGCCGAGACACCTGCACACCATCTTCATTGTGGCAGTAAAGAAACAGTGCCAGCCCAGGTTCCCATTAGCATGGCTAAAACAAAACAAACAACAACCATATACCTTAAAAAATGGAGCATTATCTAACCATGAAGAAGAACAGAATCACTTTTTTTCCCCCAGGATAGAACCGGATGTCAATTCATTGAGTAAAGTACACCCACACTCTGGAAAACAGATACCCATTTTTTCTCTCCTGTACTGAGATTATATTTTAGAGTTAAAGAGCCAGAAAATAAACATCGTAGACTGGGTGCCCTGGGTACCATTCCAGGTGTACACACCCTGAGCCTCACCTCTACAGCTCTGCTGGCTTGAAGTACACCGCAGTAATCACTGGAGAGGCAAGATGAGCATGGAGCTCAGACCACTGTCCAGACTGAGATAGAGAGCCTGGCTCTGCAGACCTGTGCTTGAGGGCCCTTCACCCAGGGAAGTGGGAAGCTGTGCCAAGGATGCCTATTGGATTTGCAATGCCTACGTCCCAACAGTGCACACATCACCATTGGAGGTGCTCTCCTGGCTGCCAATGCCTACACCCCAACAGTGCACACATTGCCTCTGGAGACATCCTCCTGGCTGCCAATGCCTACGTCCCAACAGTGCACACATCACCATTGGAGGTGCCCTCCTGGCTGCCAATGCCTACACCCCAACAGTGCACACATTGCCTCTGGAGACATCCTCCTGGCTGCCAATGCCTACGTCCCAACAGTGCACACATCACCATTGGAGATGCCCTCCTGGCTGCCAATGCCTACACCCCAACAGTGCACACATCACCATTGGAGACACCCTCCTGGTTGCCAATGCCTACACCCCAACAGTGCACACGTTGCCTCTGGAGACATCCTCCTGGCTGCCAATGCCTACACCCCAACAGTCACCATTGGAGACGCCCTCCTGGCTGCGCTGGCCATGTTGCCACTCCTCCGACCTGACCATGGTCTGTTTCTCTTTTCTCATAATAGAGTCTCAATGGACCACCCACACTTTGCCACATTTAAAAACTCGTGTGAGCCTGCAGCTAAGGTCATGAGTATCCCGACATCCCTAAGACTATGGCAAAACCACCTCCCTAAAGATGAGCAAACACAAAGGCAGCATCCATATTTCCTTCTGAAATAGATTCCTAGTAGAATAGAAAAATAGTGCATGTTCTTTTCTCTGTACTTAAAGGAAAATACAGAAGATTACCTCAATAGGACTGTGGACACAAGGTGGCCAGCATAGCTTAAAAATGCACATAGGAACTAAAAATAATAGAAGCTAAAACTGCTAGCAAGCAGGGAAAAAAGAGAAACTAGACACAACAAAAACATAATTAAGTTGAAAACACGTTTCTAGAATTCAGCTCCTATCTTCCCAAAAGACCAAACAATCCAGCCCCTGAACACTGTTCTCTAAAGAAAAGAAGGGGAAAAAAAGAAGAGACAACAGAAGACCTTGAGAAAACTAAAACTGAAAGTTTCCTTCCTTGATTCAAACAAAATAATGGGGAATTTAAAAGCATATATTTATATCCACAGATAATATGTACTTAGAAAGACATCTCTCTACCATTTTTAGAAAGAGTTATCCATAGTGATACCAAAATGGAAACATGGGGGGGGGGCATTTTAACTATAAGAATGTCACAAGAACTCACTCAAGTCAGGCCCAGCAAAGGAATGAAGAAATTACTTGAAAGAACCTCCTGAATGCAGTGCTCTTTTCTGAGCTGTGAATAGAGGTCAGGGAATCATTTCTACAGATGTTTTGCCTTCTGGAATTACCAAATTATACAAATGATCTAATTTTCCCTGAGGCAAATCACATAAATTAATTTATTTTTAAAAAGTCTGCTTCAGTGACTAAAATTTTAAAATTTGTTTTAAAAATACTAATTCCTACTTCACAGGATATAAATATATATATAATTGTCAGGTAATTTTAGACAACATCCTGATCTGTTATAAGTCTTCACAGTTTGTGATGGGGGGTGTCTTAGTTAAAACAACTGAGATTGTCAAAACTACATAAAAAGTATCAAAATTAAGAGATACGGTGCCTCACAGTCAACTGGGCAAACATTACAGCACAGAAATCAATGCTGAGACGACTCATCAGATAAAATCAGTGGCACAGGCACAGACAGACAGACCCCTGAAGAGCATGCATCAAACTGCCAACAGGGCTGAGAACTCATGACGAGATTAAACGTAGTGCTTCCAACTTGATTGACTTCCTCTAGTTTTAATTTATACAATGAGGGTACAAATTACAACACATGATATATAAACCATATATATATATATATATATATATATACATACATACATATATATAGTTTATCTACTAAAATACAGTGAACTAGGAGAAAAGGTCATGAAAACATTCACCCCTGGATATCCAGCGATGCCCTGGTTTCAGGACCCCCAACACGTGCCCAGGTCCACAGATGCACAAGGGCTTTATATAAAACAGCATAGCCTTTGAGCATTCACATATAGCCCTACACATCCATCCAGATACTTTCAATCATCTGTAGATTATGTGTAATGCCTAACGTCACACACACACACCATGGAAATAGTGGCTGTGCTTTATTTCTCAGGGAATGATGGTATATTCAAAACCATACAGTTCTTCCTTTAGACACTGAGGATAGCTGTATTTACAAACATCAGGTGATAGGAGACCAGGGAAGAGCCACTCCCCCACGATATGGGAATAACTATAGCACCGGTTCTGTGTCTGTGCCCCATGCATTTTGCCCACTTAGTGAGACTTGATTTAAGAATGGTTTTTATGGTAATATATGCTTCTGGCTTTTTACTGACTGGGGTTTCTGACTAAATTTGTTCTGGCTCCTTAATATTCTGTTCTTAGCCCCAGGTTCACCCACTCTCACACCCGCATCCTCTGCCCCGGCCTGTGTCCCAGGAAGGGCGGAGAGAGGAGGCCGTGAGCCATTTTTGTGAATGAGGAGACCACTGGTTCAGACTACGTGTAGCTGCTCTCAGAAACAACCCGGAGACAGGAACATGGAAAACTGTGTCCCTGTGTATGTGTCATTTCCACAGACCCCTTACCCTTGTTCTCTAAACTCCTGTTTCATGCGCAAAGCTAATACCATTATCAGCAAGGCATCTCTCAAAAAAAAAAAAAAAAACCCATGTACCCCCAAAAATCACACACAGAAAATCACTTTTTACTATCATCAGAAAATTACCACAAAATAAAAGGTCCAAAAATGACTCACAAAAGTAAACCAAATGAGTTGGAAATTACATAGCTTTTCAAAATAATAATAATAATAATAATAATAATAATAATAATAATAATAAAAGCCTAGATTTCAGAAATAGAAGCTAGGCCATTTTAAAAAGCTATACAGAACCACATGACTTAGACAGCAATGCTCTGAGTGTTCTGAAAGGCCTTGAGGCCACAGTAAGTAAAACATTCTCTCCCCGCCCCCCCCCCCCCCCCCGCTTCACTCAGGAGGTTTCAAGTTAGAGACGGCCACTCGGATGACCTAAAGCCCAGCGCTTGGGGACTTACGTAAAGAGGTACTTCACTGCAGCTCAACTCCATGGCTCCCGCATCTGCAAGGGAAAGCACAGGAGTGTTAGGGTGGGACGCCTGCCACCAGCCCTCAGAGCCCTCTGTGGCCCACAGTTCAGCGGCAGCATTAGGGAGGAAGGGGGACAATAGAAAGCTACAGAGACACAGAGAACTGGAGTCCATTCTCAACACCCCTTTTAAGAAGGAATATAAAGGGACACCATCTTATATAAAATTATTCTCCCCAAGAAAACAGGATAGGAACCCTTCAAAAAAAAAATTAAAGCACCGTTCCGTAACTCGATCTCTAGTATATACCCAAAAGGAAACTGGACTCAGCTGCACACAGCACTCCTATATACAAACAGCCAGAGTGGGGGAGCAACCTCATCACCCAGTGTCCTGTCCACGACGACCAAAATGTAGCATCCACGTCCAATGGAGGATGGGTTCCGGCAGTAATATTCTCCCACATGCCAGAACATGGATGAGACTGAAAGAATTTACGTTAAGAAGACTAAGAGGATCGCAAAAGTAAAATGGCTGTCAGCATCCCACTTACGTGAGGTACCTGACGAGTTAAATTCATAGAGGCAGAACAGAGGAAACGAAGACCGGAATTGACGCTCAGGAGATTCGCAACTTTTATTTAGGAAGATAAAAAGCACAGTCCTGAGGATGGACGAGATGGTGCTGAACATGCAAGAGTGCTTAATGCAGCTGAGCCGCATACTCAGAATGGTCCAAACCATAAATATATATATATATATATATATATATATATATATATATATATATATATATATATTACTACACTGCAAAGACACAATAAGTTACAAACAGCATGTCCCTGAGGCAAAATACAAAGGAGCTTGAAATAAATATTCAAATTATGTATGCGTGATATACAGGACATAGATATTCACACTTCTATCCTTTCAGCATGGTTTTCATACATGATGAACTGCTATCTCTTCAGACTCTCCACAAAAGCCACAGAGGGCCAACACGAGCAGTAGGAAAGCTGGTTATACCTCATCCCTGTCTGACAGGCTGCTACAAGGTCAAAGTCAGCCTTGCCCAGATGACAGGGAGGGTATAAGACCGTTCTTACCTCTCCGACACAGAGGTCAAAGACTCCACACGGTCACCGTGGACACGCAGCCCACCAACAGGCTAAGCAGCCTCTTGGCCAGCTGCATGAACATGCGTCTGCCTGTGCACATCTCTTTTAAAGTAGAGCACAGAGCGGTCTATGAACACATGAAGTGTGGCCCACACATGCAATGGAATGTCATTCCACCTGAAACGGGAAGGAGCCTCCAGCCACAGCCTGGAGCAGCACATCCTCAGTGAAACGAGCCACACAGAAAGAGCGATGCCCTGTGGTTCCAGCAACACGGGAGAGCGGGCATCAAAGATGCTTCCCCAGAGCAGGGAAGGGAGACTTCTCTGTGTAATGGACTTTAATAGATGTCGAGCTTCAGGTTTTGCACAATGAAAACTGTTCTACAATGGATAATCGTAATGGAGAATAATAATGTGTTTAACACTCCCAACCTATGAGTGCACACACACACACACACACACACACACACACACACAATGGCTGCAATGGTAGACTCTATGTTTGACAGACAGTCATAATTGAGAATAAAAACAGTCTCAAAATAGCACCTAGAAGCTGGTTTTCTGATTAAAACTCAAAGAGCCACTGTCACCATTGAGCAGCTGCTGTGGATTACAGCGCCACCAAAGTGGGGGTGGCCCAGCCCCCATGAGCTTCGGCTGAACAAAACCAGCTAAAAGTTGGACAAAGTACAGAATGGGGCACGGGGAAATTCTGAATGTGACAGACAGACAAGGAACCTCATCACTGTCTTCCCCCACCCCAAGGCTACGTGGCTCTCCACTCCAGCTCTCAGGTCTGTTCCCCAGTCTCTGGGCTCTGGGTTACAGCCCCCCCCTGTACAGCTCTGGGGAGCTCTAGGAAGGCGGCACTTTGCAATGGTGACATTCAGTGTACAAATTCCCAGAGAATACACTTGGCAAGGAAGACTATGAAGAGTTCTATTTTTATTTATTTTATCTAAATTCGCCTAAATTAAGTGTCCTAATACTTTATACACATTCTAGCACAGAAACCTCTCAGGTCACAAGTCACGTGAGTCATCTTGAAAGACAGGTATCATAGTGGCGGGGGGGGGGGGTAGGGGCAAGCCAAGGGCCTGACAGCAGGATGCTTCTCAACCTTTATTCTCAATACAGCATTCCCCATGCAGGCTCAGGTGAACCCACTGGCGTGGGCTCCTGGATGGTAATCTATTTCTAACAAAATTAACTTCACAAATTAGACCAATGGCTTCCAGGATCAGGGAAAGGACTTCCCATGAATGATAATGCTAACAAGAATATGACAGAATAGTCTTAATGTGGATTCCTAACAGGACTCTTTATCAGTTCCAATTAGAACATGAAAATAGTGAAAGGATGTGCAACTCAAGAGCCCTGACGAATGGAGGGCCTCTGACTTCTGACCCCTGACCTCTGACCTCCAAACTATTTTGGGGGGTGGGGGATTGGTTTTTCTAGAAGGGTTCCTCTGTGTAGCTCTGCCTGTGCTGGAACTTGCTCTGCACACTAAGTTGGCTTTGAACTCAAGAGAGTTGCTTAGCTCTGTCTCTTAACTGCTGGTTCAAAGGCATGTGCCACCACTGCCTGGCCAAACTCTAAACCACCAAGAATTCACCTTTGAATGCTGAATGTATGTGCAATAACGCTGACCCTGACACTCAGCCTGTCTGTTGGGCGCCAGGACAGAAGCGGTTCTTCTTCTTGCCATGTTTGCAGTAGGGCCATATGTAATCCAAGACCAGAGGTGAAGGTGAAACTAGATTTCTATCTAACATCAAAAGAAATGATTTAAACACCAGATAAAATAAAGAAAAAAACTGAAACACATTTCTTTATGAGAAAAACTATTTCAGACCTATATATCAAATAAATAAAATGGGGTGAAAAAAACAAACAAACAAGGAACAGACTGAGCAGGTTGTATTTATATATGTATGTATACATACACACACACACACACACACACACACTATATATATATATATATATATATATATATATATATATGAAAAAGGCCATAAATTTGAGAGCAAGGAGGGATAATGGTAACATTTAGGAGGGGAGAAAGATCAGGGAAATAATGTAATTATATTCTCAAAAACTAAAAGACATATTTAAAAACATAGTTTTCTAGCCGGGCATGGTGGCACACGCCTGTAATCCCAGCACTTGGGAGGCAGAGGCAGGCAGATTTCTGAGTTCAAGGCCAGCCTGGTCTACAGAGTGAGTTCCAGGACAGTCAGGGCTACACAGAGAAACCCTGTCTCGGAAAAAAAAATATATATATATATATACATATATATATATATGTATATATATGTATATATATGTATATATATATATATATATATATATATAGTTTTCTAAAACTCAGTTTATATTTGCTAGAGCTTTTTGTTCGGATAATGCTGGAGTCACACCCTGCAGTTTAAAAGACCTTCAAACCACAGTGTAAATGCTAACTAGCCATATTGGTATATAACCGGAATTTTATATTAAAAAGGGCATCCTTGTCAAATGTATGCTGTGTAAAAAAAAAAATGTACTTAGTGGGAAACCTCTTAGAATTGTGTTTCGTGTATATTACAGACATAGAAAAAGAGAGACTATTTTAGCCAGGCCAAGTATTTTTGCAGTGATTGGAATAAATCATATATTACTTTTGAGTCCCATTCAGGACACTAATTAAATAAAATCATGGCAACTCATGGGGGAAAGAAAGAAAAGAAGAGAAGAGAAGAGAAGAGAAGAGAAGAGAAGAGAAGAGAAGAGAAGAGAAGAGAAGAGAGAAGAGAAGAGAAGAGAAGAGAAAAGAAAAGAAAAGAAAAGAAAAGAAAAGAAAAGAAAAGAAAAGAAAAGAAAAGAAAAGAAAAGAAAAGAAAAGCCTTCCTTTGAGTTATCAGCCAAGACTGTCTTAAAGACTCCCCAGACATACCGCCTGTTGCTGCCGCCCTTGGTTCCCGCAGAGGGGCAAGGTAAACCCCTATTGCTGAAGACACCACATACTTTAGACACAGGGCTCAGAGGCTCTTGAGCAGGAACTGCCCTGAAGGCCTCCCCTCTGAGGACTAACCTTCATGGTATCTGAAGGCACCACGTAAGCTCCAGAGGAGGGAAGTGAGACCAGCAGTTCTACCTAGCTATGACACCTACAAACTAGCATGACACAGTAACATAAACACAGTAACAGTAAAGGTTATTGTGACATTATGAATCTTGGAGGAGAGCCTACAACCACCACCTACTGAACCAGCATAATACCTAACTACAGTCTAAATACGTTTCCTGATACACAAAGATAAGTGTAGCGCTCACTGCTCATCACAGACTGAGTAGGTTGTATGTAGGCATAACATCACAACACACACACACACACCACCACCACCACCACCACCACCACCACCACCACCACCACCACTACCACCACCACCACTAACAACAACATTAATAATAATAATAATGATAACAACAATTGATAATAATAATAACAACAACAATGCTATGAATTTGAAAGAGAGCAAGAGGCAAATGGGAGGGCTGGGGTGGGGAGGAAAAGGGGGACATGACATAATTGTGTGATAATCTCAAAAACAGAAGCAGTGTTCCTGCATGTCCACAGCCTGGAGGTTTTGTGCTTTAAGTTTGCATTTAAGGTAGCTCTCATATCTAGCTGTACTCTGTAAATTATTTGGAAAAAAAATAAATTTTAATCTGTTTTAAAAATCTTCCAGCTGGGCGGTGGTGGCGCATGCCTTTAATCCCAGCACTTGGGAGGCAGAGGCAGGTGAATTTCTGAGTTTGAGGCCAGCCTGGTCTACAGAGTGAGTTCCAGGACAGCTAGGGCTATACAGAGAAACCCTGTCTCAAAAAAACCAAAATCCAAAACACCAAAACAAAAAACAAAACAAAAAACAAAAAACAAAAAACTTCCGAGAGGAGCATTTCCCAGTTTCGTGTTAGTTTGTTCGATTTATAGGACACCTCATGATTAGCTTGCCAAAGGATAAACCATTATCCAGGAAAGTTAGCACTTCTTTACCAACTCCTGCAGAAGTGGTGGCTGGGACTAGAAGCCAAGCCTCTTAGTCTCAAGGACAGCCAGCAGAGAAAGTCTTTGCCAAAGCCTGTATCACAGGGAAGTATCTTCTTTGATCAGCAGACCCTGCAAACCTATTTCAAAGTAGATAGAAAAGAGAAACAAAGGCCTCAGAGCGTCCAACTAACGTTTCACACTGATGATCTTAGAAAATAATGTTAATACGGAAGCTTGATTAATCCTTATGACTTCTTCCATTTTTACATAGGCTGTAGAATAGGCATTGTTGTGTTATCGTGCTATAAGTAAACACATGAATACCCTAAGTACGAGACATGCTAATTTTTTTCCTTAATAGAGTACGTATTAGCATCTTAAAAATCTGCTTCTACAAAAAGCAGCTCCTTCCCCCGCCCCCCCACCCTGGTCGGGCCGTGAATGTTCTCCTCAGCAGCTTCATTTCAGTTCACTCAGTTCAGTTCAGGTGGCTACGGCTACGGGGGTAAGGTGCAGTTCTAAAGCTCAGTTCTCCAGTGCATGGGACCTGCAGCCAGAGTGAGGTAGTGGGTGTGACCTACACCCAGGGTGATGTGGTGCATGCGACCTGCACCCAGGGTGACATGATGCATGGGACCTGCACCCGGGGTGAGATGATGCATGGGACCTGCACCCGGGGTGAGATGAACCCTCCCCTGGCCTGTGAAGGACCTGCTTTCTTCCACATCACCTGTCATTCCACATAAGGCTAAGTGAGCTCGAGAGCTGCCTCAGACTTGATCTCAGTAGAACCGCCCAGGGCCAGACAACACGGTGCTGACCTTGTACCTTCTGTTTGATAACTCGTATCTCATTCCCGCCAGCTCAATCTCTGGCTATTTTTTAGGATAGAAATTTAAAAGCCATTTTGATTTATATTGGTTACATTTTCCAGATTAATTCCCTGTGACTCTTTAAGCAAAATAACTGTAAACCAAAATAAGTGACATCCTGTTGGAAAAACTGGGTTTCCTTGAAGGTTTTAACATTCCGTACACTTCGGCTTAAATATCTGGCTCCTGTTACTATAGACTTTGAAACCATTTATCTTTGTGTGTATGTGGTTCGTGGTTGTGGGAACATTTGTGTGAGTAAGTACACACACACACACACACACACACACACACACACACACACAGCATGCTGCACATATGGAGGTCAGAGGACAGCTTTAGGGCGTGACCTTCCCCTCCCCCCTTGCTTAAGGCAGGGTCTCCTGGTGTTTGTTGACTCTCAGACCAGCTGGCAGGCAGGTTTCTGGGGCCTCTCCTGTTTCCTCCCCTCTCCCTAAAGGAGCTCTAGGATTATGTGGGCACTAGAGATTCAGACTCACCCCATCCCCATACCCCATCCCACCTCCCCACCCCCACACCCCACCCCCGCCACACTTGGGCAGCAAGTGTTTGACCCACCAAACCATCTCTCTAGTCCTGAGACTGGTTTAAAAGTGTTTCATAGCTGAAGATCCCACATAAACGACCTTGGAGAGTCCCCAAGGTCATTCCAAATCCTTCTAAGACTCCTACTGAAACTTTCCTAAATGAGCTGGGGAGAAAGTAATTTGGAAAAATTAGGATCCACCTAATATAACTATCAGACTTCCAAATGGATAATATTTTTAAATTTTGAGTCCCCTTGGGCTACTCCCGGAAGAACTCCTTGTGGGAAGGGGCTCCGAGTCCTGCTCTCACTGGCCAAACTACGCTGGCCCTCCCTCGACACCAAGTTCAGCAATCTCGCAATCTGCCAGTTGTAGCCGCCCTTGCCTCTCAGGATCTGTCTCCCTGTATATACACCGCACGCCAGCTTCTGCTGTGTTCCCAGGGCCTGACTCCCTCCGTGTCTAAAAACATTCAGGGAGGGAAGTAAATGCCAAAATATCTCCAAAAATATTACAGAGACCAATGGATAGTCTGGACAATAGTACATAATTTTTTTCTTAAGTTTGTCACCAAAAAGAGAAATAAATCTCACTAATAGGATGATGGGACACTAAATTAAGCTTACAACAAATATCTAATGTCAAAAAAAATTTTGATTGCCAGTTAACTCTAAAGAAATATTAACTAACTAAATTAAGTAACTAATTTTGTAAAGTTAGGAGGGAGAGTAATTATGGCATTCACCTCGCAAAGAAAAAAAAATCTGTTTCCCCCCTCATGAAATTTCAGGTTTCTAACTCTTGTACCTCCAAATGAAATAGATATGAAGCCATGACTTTATTGTTCTGGTGTGAGGATTTCTTTGAGTGGAAGTACTGTTTGATCGTCTGTTTTGAAACAGAGTTTCACCATTTAACCCTGACTGGAGTTTGCTAGATAGACCAGGCTAGCCTCAAACTCACAAAGATCCACCTACCTCTCCCTCCCAGTTGCTGGGGTCAAAGGCCTGCAACATCATGCCCCACAAACCAGATCTTTAATTTTTGTCTTTGAAAATGCTAATAATCAAAAAAGAAAAAAAAAAAAAAAAAGCTGGGCGTGATGGTGTATGCCTGTAATCCCAGTACTTGGGAGGCAGAGGCAGGCAAATTTCTGAGTTCGAGGCCAGCCTAGTCTACAGAGTGAGTTCCAGGACAGCCAGGGCTACATAGAGAAACCCTGTCTCAAAAAACTAAAAAAGAAAAAAGAAAGAAAGAAAAAGAAAGAAAGAAAGAAAGAAAGAAAGAAAGAAAGAAAAGAAAAGAAAATGCTAATAATCAGACAGAGTCTTCCATGCCTTTTATAAAACCTACAGGATCTTACCACTGTAAATACTATCCTCAGAACTACACTATCACACTCAGTAACTCCACTCAGAAAGCTAACGACATAGCACACACGATGCTAAATATTCCATAAACATGTCAGCCTGAAGAACAGAAGGGAAACGGAAGCTTAACCATGAAAACATTCCACACTAAACTTACAAAATTAAGGGTCTGGTAAGCATCCCCTCCCTGCTCATCCTCGGGGAGGGGGGGGGCTCGCCTCCATGCCAGCTGTTACAAAGCAATGGGGTTTTTGGTAGTTTGCAAGTTTTTATCTCACTGTGATTTGCAAATGGTGCAATAAAATATAAATCACTTTAAAACTCAAAAGGCCGGGCAGTGGTGGCGCACGCCTTTAATCCTAGCACTCAGGAGGCAGAAATAGGCGGATTTCTAAGTTCGAGGCCAGCCTGGACTATACAGAGTCAGTTCCAGGACAGCTAGGGCTATACAGAGAAACCCTGTCTTGAAAAACAAACAAACAAACAAAAACAAAAACAAAACTCAAAAGGCTTTAAGGCATAAGTTTTTTATAAAGTTGAGAAAAGGATCCTTGGTAAAATGTTTAAATTTTACATATGAAGCAATGTACCCGTGAGAACGTAGCACACACCCGCTCTCAAGTGGCCGGGCAAAGTCATGAGACGCAGCTTCAAACGCAGTGCAGAAGGAAGGAAGGTAAACTGAGCGGCAGTCACAGCAAAGCTTTGCAAATTAAATATGGCAGTGCAGATTTTACACGTGCAATCAATCACTTTGAGCAGAAATATATATACACCATCCTAAACCAGGGAGGGAGGGAGGGAGAGAGGAGAGAGAGGGGGAGGGAGAGGGAGAGGGGGAGGGGGAGGGGGAGGGGGAGGGGGAGGGAGAGGGGGAGGGAGAGGGAGAGGGAGAGGGAGAGGGAGAGGGAGAGGGAGAGGGAGAGGGAGAGGGAGAGGGAGAGAGAGAATGAGATCTCACTTCTCTGATCATTCTCTGGGTTAGAACAAAATGAAAAATGACAGCTCGTATAAGACCCCTCCGCAAATGGAGGGGCAGTACACTCTGGGCCCTGAGGCCCAGTCTCAGAGACACCTCTGATGCCAGCACAGGGGAAATGCGTGAGGAGGGAGCACTTAGGCATGAAGCTACTGTGGAGCAGACAATGCTGACCAGGTAAACCTGTCTCTGACTAAAACAATCTGAGTCATGCAAGCCTCGCAGCTGTAGGAGAAAAGCGAGACTATTTCATAATCTCGGTGGGGACGTGTCTGAAGATTAGAAGGGAACCAACAACACAGTAACTCGTCAATAGGATCTCGTTAATGCAAGCTAATGGGGGTGGGGGTGGGGAGGAAGCAGAGCCAGTCGTCTGAAATAGTGCAGCCCAAATTAGAGGATGTTTATGAAGTACAAAGAGAAGGACGAGTTGGCTGTTAACAGAATGTTCCGCCAAGCCTGTCACACTCATTTGTACTTCTCGGGATATAACTGCACATAGACAAAGCGATTAAGGCCTTAAAAAGCCTTTTCCAAGGCTACTGAACTTTTCCTGATTCTGAGAGTCTTTTCGGTGTACTGTGTAGAGGCAACACAATACTCAATTATCATCCAAGCATCCTGAGGAGACACACGACCTTTCAACACTCCAATTCCCTCCTTAGCAAAAACCTGCCAAAGTCAACTCATTGTCGTGGACCGCGTAAAGCACTCTGGAGGCTGTCAAGGTGCTTTGTAGTGTGGTCTAGATGGTAGGATGAAGCAGGAGGATGTCAGAAATGGGACTGAAGAATGGCAGAGGCAATGGTATGAAGCCTCGTCAAGAGACGAGGAAGTCCTCGGGTAGAAGGGGTTCCACATGACGACAGGCTTGATGCAGACATGGAGTTCGAGATGCTGAAGCTGGAGAGGAGAGCATGTATGTATACAGAATCCGTTCCTAGACATTACCCACTGTGTGGAACAGACAGATAGGAGCCATGGGGCCTGAGGAGATACTCATTTGGCGAAGTGCTTAGCACACAAGCAGGAGTAGCTGAGTATGGGTCCCCAGCAATAAAGCCAGGGACAGCAGTGTGTGCTCGGAGTCCCTGGGGCTGAGAGGTGGGGATGGAAACAAGGATCCCTGGGGCTTTCTGGCCCTAGTAAAATCACAGGAGACCCTGTCTCAAAAAAGTAACTAGAGTAATAGAGAACAATTCTCGTTATCAACCAGTGGCCTCCCATATGTGCATACACTTTAGCACATACACATACATACATGCACATACACATCATACATGCATGCACACACATATACATACATGCACACACATACATGCATGCACAAATATGCATACATGCACACACATGCATACATGCACGCACACATACATACTCTCGAATGCATGCGCGGCCACACACACAAAATACACACCTAAATTCATATATACATACACACAAACAAGAAGGGACATAAGGGGAAGGGTCCTTTGGCAGGCACCTAGCAATAATATTTCATATTACATGTCTATCCCAGGATTTGCTCAGCTTTCTCTCGTGGCAAATGTAATACATTATTAAGTTCAACGCAGGCCCTGTTCCTGATGGCTCCATGTTTGGGCATTGCTAATGACTGAATCCAATTGGACACAGGACTCATCTCCAGTCCCATTTTAGAAAGTCAGAACAAGGAAACAAAAGGTCATCCAAGGTCCTGCCACTCACACCGAACTGGCAGGCAGGGCTGCCCAGCGCCCACTCACGTGCTGCTGTCTAAACATCTGGATTCAGTGGGAAAGATAGTTCTGGGTGTTGTAACTGTTCTGTCTACAGAAATGTGAAGCAGCAGGAAGGACCAAGAGAAGACCAACAGCGCATTCCTGAGAAAGGACTCGTGAGCTAAATTCGACGCTAAACCTCACTCAGAAGCCTGCCTGGCTCCCACACTGGAAAGCTAGAGGGCCTCCACTTTTACTTGATTGAAAAGGAAGGTGATTTTTTTTTTCTGGGGTGAAACACAGAATTTCTAAAAATGAATATGTCAACTAAACCATGAGTTTATAATGTATGGTCTATGGATGGATTTTGTAGAGCCATGAGTTCCATGAAATGGATGTAAAATTTTGTTTATAAGCACTTTTTCTGGCAAGAGTTTAAAGCTTACACAGGTCCTCAGTGGACCATTGGAACTGGAGAAAAGATACTGGGCTGGAGAGATGGCTCAACGGCTAAGCACACTGACTGCTCTTCCAGAGGTCCTGAGTTCAATTCCCAGCAACCACATGGTGGCTCACAACCATCTGTAATGGGATCTGATGCCCCCTTCTGGTGTGTCTGAATAGAGCAATAGTGTACATACATAAAATAAGTAAATATTTTTTAAAAGATAATATAGTCTACAGAGATTGGTCTCCTGTTTGTGAAAAATCGTGTTAGGACACTGAGCAGATACAGTATAGGTAAACTAGAGGGCCTAGTTTGCCAAACACTGAGAGGGAACTTTCAAACAATCTCACTGTCAAGTAAATACATAGCAGACAGGGACCAACATGTCACTGCAGAGAGTAAACAGAAATCAGTAAACACATGGCAAGATGGTCAACACCTTTAGCCACTGGGGACATGCAAATTCACACCACAGTGAGATCAGCATCTGCCATCCACGACAGCTAAAACAGAAAGAGCTCTTGCCCTGGAGAGGATGGGGAAAACAGATCCCAGTGCTGGTGGGATACAAAGGATACAGGCAACGAACATCCAGGGGATTCCTAAAAGCAAGCACAGCAGTGCCACCAGTATTGGCACCAATGGCTTTTCCAAACAGACCAAACTAGATGTTCCCAGACGTCCTTCAACAGCCATAATAGTTCAGCTCTAGAATGCAGATGCACACCCATCGCAGAAACATGCAGTGGGTCTCTGCATTCTGTGCTTCTGTAGTCATGAATCCTACCTAACACAGACAAAATAAACAGTAGGCTTATAATGGCTGCATCTGAACTAAACTTGTACGGATTTTTTTTGTCTTATTATTATTCCCTCAATACAGCATTACTTGCCTAATGTTGATAAGTTATTAGGTATGATAAGTAATCTAGAGGTAAGTTAAAATATATGGGAGGAGTCGTATATGTTATATGCTAATACAACATCATCTTTATAAGACCTGAACATCCTCCAATCTAGGTATGCAGGGGAAGTCCTGGGCCAGTTCCTACACGCAGATGCAAAGGAACAACCACATGCTGTTTACCAACACAAGGGGAGAGAGCAGTGATACAGACACCCTCATAGATAGACCGCCAAGAAGTGAAACTAGAGAGATGACTTAGCAAGTGGGAGCGCTTCTCTTTCAGGGAGCCTGGATTCCATTTCCAGAATCCATGTCAGACAGCTCCAGGGGGAACCAACGCTTCTTGCCTCCCTAATCACCTGTATTTATGTGTATATACTTACACACAGATACAGATACACAATCAATAATAATAGAAATAAGTTTTTAAAAACTCCAGGAAGTTGCATTGGGCAACGAAAGCCAACTCTGCCCCCAAAATGTAGACAATACAATTCCATAGACAACATTTTATCAAAGAAATATGTCATTCAAATGGGGACAGACTGGAGACTACTGGGCATTAAGACCAGTGGCTGGGAGGCAAACATAGAAAGATAATTATGATTATAGAAAAAAAAACAACACATTGAAGTTTCCTTGCCATTCAGTGTCTGACGTGGTAGTGGGCAGATGCACTCCCACAGGTGACGAGATGGTATCGCACAGACATTAAAATCACATGCTGACCCACGGGAGTAAAGTGGGAAGCCTGGGCAAGCCTAGAGAACTCTGCCCTCATTTTTATTATTTGATATTTATTTTATTTCATATGCATGAGTGTTTTCACTGCATGTATATATGTGCCCCATATGTGTACCTACTGCCTAAAGAGGCCAGAAGAGGTTGCAAAGTCCTCTGGGACCAGAGTTATGGAGGTTGTGGGGTGCTGGGGAGGGAACCTGGGTCCTCTGGCAACCAGTGCTCTTAAATACTGAGCTCTCTCTTCAGCTCCTGGAGACTTTTTAAAGGTGTGTGAGTGAGAGAGAGAGAGAGAGAGAGAGAGAGAGAGAGAGAGAGAGAGAGTGTGTGTGTGTGTGTGTGTGTGTGTGTGTGTGTGTGTGTGTGTGAAGCTGTGTGTGAAGGCTGTGGAGGCCAGAGAAGGGCATCAGATCCCCCTGAAGCCTGAAGCTGGAGTTACTGCTGGTTGTGTGCCACTGACATGAGTCCTGGCACTGTACCCAGGTTCTCTGGGAGAACAGGAAGTATTCTGTATGTGAGCCTTCTCTCCATCCGCTGGTTAAAATACTAATACATAGTTCTGTAAGCTCTAAGCCTCGAGCAAAACAGAATAGCATATACAAAGGACCTCTTATTGTTTCTGACAACGGCATGGGAATTCATAATTGCCTCGATAAAAAAATCCCAAATAAGATAATCCTTCCGGAGCATACGCACCCTAGTCCGCCGTCCCCCTTCCGCGGCAGCCAGGTTAGGTCTCTCACTCACTCACACTCTCTCACTCTCTCATTTCCCTGTGCTGTTTCTTGACATTACCAAAAACATTATTAGGATTTCCTTACGGCTTGCTACATTTTTGTTTAATCATTCTGTGTCACAGCAAAGCTTCATTCTTTGAGAATGAATTTGAGGGCCTGGAGGGAAGGCTCACCATTTGCTGCTCGTCCAGGAGTCCCAGGTTTAGCTCCCTGTACCTGACAGGGCAGCTCACAGGCAGGAGACCAACCTCCTCTCCTGACCTCGGAAGGCATAAACACACATGTGGTACACAGACACATATGCAGGCAAAAGAGTCACACATAAAATGATTTAAAAAAAAAAAAAGACTGAACTTGAATTTTTGAAATAGCAAAAGATTCCCAAATCCTCTGAGGCAGTAATATGTGTAAACTAAATAAGGAATGTTCTTTATGAGCAAAAAAACAAAGTAGGCAAAATCATGAAATGGTTTTTCCTATGGAGTTCCTTAATTTAAGATTTTGGGATCCCAGGGAACACTTACATTCTGTTGGTTGGAAATCGCCTTAAGGGGCAGAAAGAAACCACGGAAGGGCTTCAAGTGGGGCAAGACCTTACTTCAGGTTGTATTTCTACAACACTGACCCAAAGCGTACTGAGGAGACTGGAGAAAGAGGTCAGTGGGTCAGAGAGAAGAGTTGAGGGACAGACTCGTGGGCTATCTCCTGCTACTTGAGTGTTTAGCCAGGTGTGCGTTCTTAGAAATTAACAGTACTGAGCACTCGGAGAAACAGCCATACCTCCCCCCAGGCTCTCATGTGTATTTCAGACTGCAGCTGAGGCTGTGCATGACCAGCCTCTTGCTTCCTAACCCCGCCAGACTCCATATCGGCACCACAGGGACCCACGAGTCCTCTTCTTCACTCATAAAAGCTGAGACATTCCTGGACTATAAAACAAATGGACAAAGTATGAATGCTGGAGATATTCTAGAGCAATGTTTTAATGTTTAAAAATGACCTTCCAGCAAGGATTTGAAGCACTGGGACTTAGCTTTAGAAATATGATTGCTTTTGAAATGTTTAGTCGAGCAGTGACTTGGTACTGCTGTGAGTTAGACCAGATGATAAAGCAAGCATCAAGTCCCCTCCCTTTCAGTACTGCTCTACTTATTTGAAAGGAAGGATAAGCACATGAGAAATAGATAAATACTGACCTATGGGAATAGACAAGCATTTAAGACAATATAAACACTCAATTGCTCGACAAATATTTATTGAGTGCCAATTACGTAGTAGACAGATGCTGTGGTGGGTCCTGTTCTAGAGGAAAGGCCAGCTGTGTGAGAGAGGGCAAAGATGGAGTCCCAGGGCGCATGCGGAGGCAGGCAGAGCACAAGAGCAGACACACACAACAGTCCATCAGCAGGGGAGGTGCCAAGCACGGCCTCCTAAGAACAGAAAGCCTGAGCTGGGTTTAAAGAATGTGGCGGCTTTTAGGTAGAGCCATACCTAGATAGAAAGGCTTGAGAAACGAGGGTAGCAAACTTTTGGGGGTTCTCAAAAAGACCTGCTTGGTGAAGTGAGGAAAGAGAAGGAAGACAGGAGAGGCTCCTGGCCTTCGGCACCCTGGCACCGAGGACGTTAAGCGTCTTCTGATGCCAGATCAGTGCAGCACCAGCAGCTGCCCCACCTCAAGTGCTGACTCTGAACCCTATGAAGAACCACTTAAGTAGTGTTAGATTTACCAAGGAGACCACAAGAAGGAGACACTACAGGCATAAGAAGTGGACACCATCTCTTAGAAGTATAAACGAAGACCTATTCGTTGAACTACAAAGACTTCCATAGCTCACAAGACATATGTGTATAAAAAAAAAATAGTAAGACTGCCCAAACTCTATTATGTCCAAGGTAATGTCACATAAGAGCATGGATATCAGGCTAGTGGGGGGAGGGGTTAAGATAACAGACGTAAAAAAATGTGTTTTAAAAGGAACACTATGGTGGCTAAGGTCAGGTGGACTAAAAGTAAGCTCAAAGTCAGGACAACAAGGAAAGACATTGGTGTCCTAAGGGGGGGGGGGACACTGCTGTACCTCAGGGAGACACTGATAACCTTCATGGGGACACTGTTGTCCCTCATGGAGACAATTCTGCCCTTCAGGGAGACACTGCTGTCCCTCAGGGAGATACTGTCCTTTAGGAAGACACTGCTGTCCCTCAAGGAGACACTGCTGTCCCTCGGGAGGACACTGCTGTCCCTCGGGTGGATGCCTTGAGTACTGAGTGAAAGCAATGACTCTCAGGAGACACTGTGTGTGCGGTAGGCTACTGACCAAGATGCAGATGGAGAGAGAAAAAGAGGCAGACAGTAAGATGGACACCCACTTCTAACCCTGTGTTCCTGGAAGCGGCAGAAAAACCATTCCATACCCTAACAATTCATTTTGGAATTCAAGATTAAAACAACAACAACAACAACACCAAAAAGCGTTTTCTCTTTCCATTGACTATAAGAAGGTTCAGTGAGATACAAGGAAAGTGTCCACTAATGAGGCATTATTTTTAGGTCAGCCTGAAAGGTTTGATGTGTAGCACAATGGTGGAAGGATAAGGGAACTCGCACAGGATTGATCTGTTGCACTGAAAAATAATCCTGAACATTAGAATAGCATAGAAAAATATAAACCCCTGCCCTTGAGACACTTAGGGACAAAACAGACACATGCGTAGTTGACAAAGACCTCGAGGTAGTTCCGGCATTCCAGAAAGTACAGTTAACCGCATAATAATACCCTCCGCGTGTTCTCTAGGGACGTAGTACACAATTTCCTGTTTTCAAAAAGGATCCACTAGATAAAACTCTTTATTTTGCTGTACTTAGATACTACTAACTCACTTTAAGTGGAATAGAAAAATCAGTATTCTTCTTACGTGACACTTCAAAACTATTGCTTAAAAATGTGCGACCTGCGCGGACCCCACTAGGATGAATGGCTTTATTGTATGTCGTGGAAGTGCTCTGTTGGTATTCCACTCCAAGGGAACCAAAGAAACAGGCTTTGTCTTTCCAGGCAGTTTGATGTGGACAAGTGGGTGAGTCTTAACCTTGGAGCCGCTCCAAAACACGCAGTGCCTGCAGTGAGGCAGGTGAAACTTGGACTTCTCCCCCTCTCCCTGCCCTCAACTCATACTAAGACCTCAGACCCAAATGCCCCTGCCTCAGCTCACGCTTTCTGTGGCTCAAATGTCACCCGTGTTCTCTCCAGCAACATTGGGCTCCTATATTGAGGCTCTAGATTTGGTACCCGGTGTAGGGAGAAAACAGAGGAGGGGAGGAAAGGAGAGGAGAAACAGGAACTAAATGCTGAGCTCTACAGAGCCTAAGCAAACGGACGTCAAACCGAGGCAGATTTTCATATGCCATAACCTGATGACCTGACTCCGTGTCCTACAAAAACACAACCAAAAACATTAACAGGGTGTGCAGATGTGTGCATGGCAGATTTCCAGTCAGTGCCTGATGGTTGCTTCTCAAGTCACTGTATTAACCCTGTTTATGGTCACCTCAGTCCCCCCTCCCCCACACACACACACTCATACACACAAAGACACGCTTTTTCCTATCCGGTCTCCCAGATGCCATGTGTTATCTTTATATATGTATGTGAAAGTTTACCAGTGTATATTGTAATATGAACCATGTGTGTGCCTGGTGCCAGCAAACACCAGAAGAGGCTGTATAGTTCCAAACTACAGCTATAGTTCCAAACTATAGCTACAGACAATTGTCAGCCTCCATGTAGGTGCTGGGAGCCCAGTCCACGTCCTCTGTAAGAACGGGGCGCTCTCACAACCACTGAGCCAACTCTCCAGCCATTAAGTTCCCACTCTTTGCTGGATGACTGTTCCGTGGGTGACATGATCCAAGTTGATAAGAAAATGAATCTCGTGTGTATAAAGTCTTGGTTTTTCTCTACCAGCAAAGGGGAACTGAGGAAAAGCAAGAGGCAGCTTAGTCGAGAGACAATAAAAACACCATGCAATTTCCTGAGGATATGCATGTGTGTGTGTGTGTGTGTGTGTGTGTGTGTGAGAGAGAGAGAGAGAGAGAGAGAGAGAGAGAGAGAGAGAGAGAGGTGGAAAGAGGGGTCAGCTCACATGCCTCTGTACATACCATAAACTTAGCTAGTTATGTGTCCTATAAGTTTAGATTGCACGTTTGCGGAAGAAATGTCGCTGTCATCAGCACGTGGTAAAACACAGATGTGACCAGCAGTTCCCGAGGTGCCTTACTAATGGACAGAGGACAGTGCTGTCCACTTCTCCGCTGTGAAGCCATGCCGGGCTGTATCCAAATCGTTCATCTTTATCTTTGTAACTATGTTAAAAAGAATCAAATCTAAATTAAAATGTTAAAACCATGATTCCATCTGGGCCATGCCACCACACTCTGGACAGGAACATCATTTTTTACTTGAAAGCAACGCCTTCATGAGCGGCTCTGAGTTTTGGCCTTTGTAGGGTACGGCGGAGGGGGTGCTTCTTTTTTTACCTCCGCACCCACACCCACACCCCACTGTGCCTTCAGACACCCTTCCCCATGTGGGTCCCCTTTGTTCCTAGTTGCTGGAAGGTACTTCCTCCTTCCCTCCTCCCTGCCTTCAGCTAAAAACCCTAGGGTGCAGGGAAACAAAGCCGCTGGCCCTAGGAAGTCAAGATTCTCCTGAAGAGGTCCCGAGTATGGCGGTCATTTTGAGAATGTTAATTTTTTTAAAAAAAGTCACTGCTTGCTAGCAGAGAACCCAGAGGAAATATTAAGATGCCAGAAAATAACTGAGAATACACACCTAACTGAAGGGGCTATGGCCTGCAGGTGAAGCACAGGGTGGCCTTAGAGGACCGTGTTCATTGGTTTTTATGGCTCTCCTTTCGGCTATATTATAGTCTAACTAGCCTCGGGGTCTCACTGGTCAGAATACTAGCTAAACTATTTCAAGAATTACTTTAAACGAGTAATTGCACTCTTCAAAATTGTAAGGGAATTCTCCAAAAGCCATAAACACTCACAGGGAAGAAGAGTGGAGTTTGCCAGTCAAGAATCTCTGTCCTGGCTGCAAAAGACCAACAGAGAGTGTCTAACAGGCTATAAGGAAGGAGGCAAAACCTTGCCTCACGTGAGACTGGGAATAAAAACTAAGAGTCCTGAGCGGGACAGGACTTACAGAGTGACACCTGTGGTCAAATAATAATTAAGAATAATAAGAGAAAAAAAATATGGCAGTGAACTGAAGGGAAAGAAAAGACAATTTTCCCAGCCTGAGGTCTATGTCTGACAGAGGGAGGATCCTCTGAGATTTAACTGGAAAATTAACATGAAAAATGTCCTACACTGTAAATGCGCGCGCGCGCGCGCGCACACACACACACACACACACACACACACACACGAGGTCAGCTCAGAATTCCAAGATACCCACCGTTGTCATCTCATTCGACATCAGCTCACAATTTAAAATTATCAAGCGCTCAACAAAAGCCTTCATTTCCAAAAGCTAACACCAATAGTTAAAAAAAAAATCAGTCCTTTCCAAACATCAAATAATGGATCAACCAATCAGCCTATAAACCAATAGATTTAAATAAAGGTACTTTGAAAACATTTCTTAAAATGAAATAAGATGCCACCCAGAAAGATGAGGCTCAGAAAAAAGACACTGCTTATATCTCCACTTAATTAGTTAAACAAATGGCAAGTCAATTAGTAAACACTGGATTTTGAATCTTAAAATGAGGCAAAATAAGCACAAAAAAAAAAAAAAAAAAAAAAAAAAAGGAAGAACTAGAGATAGAGATCCATTAGAAAAAACAAAATATAGAATAAGCCCAGAGTACTTTATATAGGAGTTCCCGACTGAGAGAGTGGGTTAGATGCAAAAAGGAATGAGAAGGGTTGTCTTTTATAATTTCTATGAATTGACAAAAGGCAATTTCTCAGATTTTCAAACTATATTAGCACCACAAATACATCAAAACAAAGAAAACTTAGGTGATTTGCAGAGTAGTAACATGTGATTTCACCTTAGCAAATAATATTTTGAATAAGAAAAACATAGAAATAGATGTAGTGTCCCTTGCTCCTCACCCCTAATCCCTAAACTTGGGAGATGGAGGCCAGAGGACTGGGAATTTGAGGCTCGCCCATATCTTGAGACTATACACAAAGGAACAAAGTAGAGAAATATCAAAACTATCAATGCTTGTCCTCGACAATGTGGACTTGAAGGGAGGGGCACAAAGGTTACAAGCCTTTTAAAAATATCTCTATTGCTTGATTCGTGATGGTCACATAATTTACCTGTAAATATTTTTGACATGTTAATTATAAACGGTTCCTAATTTCAAATTTAAATTGCAAAAATGAAGAATAATGTAACTATATATTTAATATGTATTTTATATTCAAGTTAGTATTTAACATGTTTCAAATTTTTTAATTCTTAAATCTTTTAATCTACTTGTTTTTAAAGAAACTAAACCATCACAAAACGAAAATTAAATTGCCAACCTTGAGTGCGCTTTGTAAGCCGCGTGCTTCAAGACTTTCAAATCCTTGCCTGTAAAAATGGCGTCATGGCTTCTATTTTACAAAACTGTGCAAACAACCAAAGCAATACTGCATGTAAAGCCCCAGCAGAACCCTCCCCTACTTTCACACACTGTCCTCTGAAATTATATTCACCAGTTAATAGCCTTTTCCTCAAACCTTTCAACACCTCAATGGCCTCTGCCTCCTGCTGTTTCCTCTTCTCTGGGGAGAGACTGTTCCTTTGATTATTTCCCCATCACATCATTATATCAACCGTTGCTAACTATCTTAGTTGGGGGTTTCTATTTCTGCACAAACATCATGACCAAGAAGCAAGTTGGGGAGGAAAGGGTTTATTCAGCTTACAGTTCCAAATTGCTGTTGTGTGTTATCACCAAAGGAGGTCAGGACTGGAACTCAAGCAGGTCAGGAAGCAGGAGCTGATGCAGAGGCCATGGAGGGATGTTTCTTACTGGCTTGCTTCCCCTGGTTTGCTCAGCCTGCTCTCTTATAGAACCCAAGACTACCAGCCCAGGGATGGCACCAGCCACTAGGGGCTCCCCCCCCCTTGATCACTAATTGAGAAAGTGTCCCACAGCTAGATCTCTGAAGGCATTTCCCCAACTGAAGCCCCTTTCTCTGGGATAACTCCAGCCTTTGTCAAGTTGACACACACAACCAGCCAGTACACTAACTGATCAGAGCTAAACTAGACCTCTTTTACTAAACCTGCTGGTTTTATTAAGTGTACCATCAGGCTAAGGTACTGGGCCTCTTGGGCTGGTAATCCTAGCCCAATGCTGACTCCCTTCCCCCACATCTCATGAATTCCCCTCATCCCCCACATCCCCACACTCCCCCACATCCCGTAATCCCCCACATATCACCCCCCCACCGCACGTCCCCCACATTCCCTGAATCCCCCACACTCCCCCTGGTTACTTCTTCATTCTTTTATATTTTTAACACTATTAGTTTATTTTAGGTTAAAAAGTATTTAGGAAAAGTTCTCCATGTTCAAAGTTAAATAAGAATTGTCTTCTATATACAGGAATTATACTGGAACTATGAAGTAAAAGTTTAATTCTGCAGAATTAAAACACTTATAGTCATTCAAAAGGTAAAAAAAAAAAAAATAAAAAATAAAAAAATAAAAAAAAAAAACCTGAATTTTTTGGTAAATTCTTAGAATTTTGCAGTAACAAGTGAACTTTTTCTAACATTTAACATCTAACACTTCTGACAGGAGTGCAGAGAGGCCTGAGAGCACAGGTAGGAACACCTTTGCTGCTCAGAGGAACTCATCCAGAACACTCAGACGGGAGCCTTCTGGTTCCTGTTTCCGCCTGGGGACCATCCTCCACCAGAGTGTGCCATATCCAGATGGAAGGGGAGATAGCTAACCTCCCAGGACTGTGGAGAGGCCTGAGAGTGCAGAGCTAATCCTGAGCCAGAGGGCTACATACACAAATACCACCACAAGAGAGCTGGTCTCCCAGGAGTGCCTACACACCTGGGTACAGAGAGAGAACGGGAATCCCAGGAGTACAAATACATAAGCTTGCAGGACAGATAAGCCGCAGTCAGAGACAGCAAGACCAGCTAATACCAGAGATAACCAGATGGCAAAAGGCAAACGCAAAACCATTATCAACAGAAAGCAATGCAACATGGCACCATCCGAACCCAGTTCTCCCACAACAGCAAGTCCTGGATGCCCCAACACACCGGAAAAGCAAGATCTGGATTTAAAATCACATTTCATGATGCTGATAGAGGACTTCAAGAAGGACATAAACAACTCCCTTTAGGAAATACAGGAGAACATTGGTCAACAGGTAGAAGCCCTTAAAGAGGAAACACACACACAAAAAAAATCCCTTAAAGAATTATAGGAAAACTCAAATAAACAAGTGAAGGAACTGAATAAAACGATCCAGGATCTAAAAATGTAAGTAGAAACAATAAAGAAATAACCAAGGGAGACAAGTCTGGAGAGAGAAAACCTTGGAAAGAAATCAGGAGTTATAGATGCAAGCATCAACAACAAAATACAAGAGATAAAAGAAAGAATCTCACATGCTGAAGATTCCATAGAAAACATTGTCTGAACAGTCAAAGAAAATGCAAAATACAAAAAGCTTGTAACCCAAAACATCCAGGAAATCCAGGACACAATGAGAAGACCAAACCTAAGGATTATAGGTATAGACGAGAGTGAAGATTCCCAACTAAAATGGCCAGTAAAATATCTTCAGCAAAATTATAGAAGAAAACTTCCCTAACCTAAGGAAAGAGATGTCCATGAACATACAAGAAGCCTGCAGAACTCCAAACAGACTGGAACAGAACAGAAAGCCCTCCCAGCACATAATCAAAACACCAAATGCACTAAACAAAGAAAGAATATTAAAAGCAGTAAGGGAGAAAGGTCAAGTAACAGATAAAGGCATACCTATCAGAATTACACCAGACTTCTCACCAGAGACTATTAAAGCTAGAAGATCCTGGGCAGATGTCATACAGACCCTAAGAGAACATAAATGTCAGCCCAGACTACTATACCCAGCAAAATTCTCAATTAGCATAGATGGAGAAAACAAGATATTCAATGACAAAACCAAATTTACACAATATTTTTCCACAAACCCAGCTCTACAAAGTATAATGGGTGGAAAACACCAACATAAGGAGGGAAACTACACCCTAGAAAAATCAATAAGGTAATCTTTCAATAAACCCACAAGAAGATAGCCACACAACAAAAATAACAGGAAACAACAATCACTTTTCCTTAATAACTCAACATCAATGGACTCAATTCCCCAATAAAAAAGACATAGACTAACAGACTGGATATGTAAACAGGACCCAACATTTTGCTGCATACAAGAAACACCTCAGTGACAAAGATAGTCACTACTTCAGAGTCAAAGGTTGGAAAACAATTTTCCAAGTAAATGGTCCCAATAAACAAGCTGGAGTAGCTATTCTAATATTGAGTAATATTGCCTTTCAACTAAACTTTGTCAAAAAAGAAAAGGAGGGACACTTCATACTGGTCAAAGGAAAAATCTACCAAGATGAACTCTCATTTCTCAAAATCTATGTTCCAAAAAGCAAGGGCACCCACCATCATAAAAGAAACTTTACTAAAGCTCAAAGCACACATTATACCACACACAATAATAGTGGGAAACTTCAACACCCCACTCTCAACATTGGACAAATCATTTAAACAGAAACTAAACAGAGACACCGTGAAACTAGCAGAAGTTTTGAACCAAATTGATCTTACAGATATTTATATAGCATTCAATCCTAAAGCAAAAGAATATACCTTCTTCTCAGCACCTCATGGTACCTTCTTCAAAACTGACCATATAATTGATCACAAAACAGGGCTCAACAGATAGAGGAATACTGAGATAATTCCATGCGCCCTATTGGATGACCACAGTCTAAGGCAGGTCTTAAGTTCAAACAAAAACAACAGAAAGCATACATACACATGGACATTGAACAATGCTCTACTCAATAATAACTTGGTCGAGGAAGAAATAAAAAAATTAAAGACTTTCTAGGATTTAATGAAAATGAAGACACATCATACCAAAACTTATAGGACACAATGAAAGCAGTGCTAAGAGGAAAACTCATAGTGCTAAGTGCCTCTAAAAAGAAAATGGAGAGAACTTACAATAGCAGCTTGACAACACACCTGAAAGCTCTAGAACAACAACAAAAAAAAATCAAATACACCCAAGAGTAGATGGCAGGAAATAATCAAACTCAGGGCCAAAATAAACCAAATAGAAACAAAAAGAACTATACAAAGAATCAACAAAACCAGGAGCTGGTTCTTTGAGAAAATCAACAAGATGGATAAACCCTTAACCAGGCTAACCAGAGGGCATAGAGGCACTACCCAAATTAATAAAATCAGAAATGAAAAGGGAAACGTAACAACAGAAACTGTGGAAATTCAACAACTCATCAGATCCTACTATAAAAACTTATACTCAACAAAATTGAAAAAAATCTGGATGAAATGGACAATTTTCTAGACACATAGCAGATGCCAATGTTAAAACAGGATCAGATTAAACCATCTAAATAGTCCCATAAGTCCTGAGGAAATAGAAGCAGTTATTAACAGTCTCCCAACCAAAAAAAAAAAAGCCCAGGACCAGATGGATTTAGTAGAGAATTCTAACAGATATTCGAAGAAGACCTAATACCAATACTCTTCAAACTATTCCACAAAATAGAAATACAAAGAACACTACCCAATTCATTCTATGAAGCCACAATAATGCTTATACCTAAACCAAACAAAGATCAAACAAGGAAAGAGAACTTCAGACCAATTTCCCTTATGAATATTGATGCAAAACTGCTCAATAAAATTTTTGCCAACCGAATCCAAGAACACATCAAAACAATCATTCACCATAATCAAGTAGGCTTCATCCCAGGGATGCAAGGATGGTTCAATATACTGAGCTCCATCAATGTAATCCACTACATAAACAAACTCAAAGAAAAAAACCCACATGATCATTTTATTAGATGCTGAAAAAGCATTTGACAAAATTCAGCATCCCTTCATGTTAAAAGTCTTGAAGAGATCAGGAAATCAAGGCCCAAACCTAAACATAGTAAAAGCAATATACAGCAAACCAGTAGCCAACATCAAACTAAATGGAGAAAAACGTGAAGAAATCCCACTAAAATCAGGGACCAGACAAGGCTGCCCACTCTCTCCCTATCTATTCAATATAATACTTGAAGTTCTAGCAAGAGCAATTATACAACAAAAGGAGGCCAAGGGTATACAAATAGGAAAGGAGGAAGTCAAAATATGACTATTTGTAAATGATATAATCGTACACTTAAGTGACCCCAAAAATTCCACCAGAGAACTCCTAAAGCTGAGAAACAATTTCAGCAAAGTAGCTGGATATAAAATTAACTCAAACAAATCAGTAGCCTTCCTATATTCAAAAAACAAACAAGCTGGGAAAGAAATTAGGGAAATGACACCCTTCATGATAGTCACAAATATTTCATACCTTGGGGTGACTCTAATCAAGCAAGTGAAAGATCTGTATGACAAGAACTTCAAGCCTTTGAAGAAAGAAATCTAAGAAGATCTCAGAAGATGGAAAGATCTCCCATGCTCATGGATTGGCAGGATTAATATAGTAAAAAAAAAATAGCCATCTTGCCAAAAGCAATATACAGATTCAATGCAATCCCCATCAAAATTCCAAATCAGTTCTTCATAGAGCTTGAAAGAGCAATCTGCAAATTTATTTGGAATAACAAAAAACCATAATCAAGAGGATAGCAAAAACTATTCTCCATAACAAAAGAACTTCTGGGGGAATCACTATCCCTGACCTCAGGCTCTACTACAGAGCAATAGTGATAAAAACTGTATGGTACACTACTGGATGGATTCTACACACCAGTTAATCTTTTGTTACAATAAACAGCAATAAAGTTATGTAAAATAGTTAAAAAAAACTGTATGGTATTGGTACAGAGACAGGTAGATCAATGGAATAGAATTGAAGACACAGAAATGAACCCACACATCTATGGTCATTTGATATTTGACAAAGGAGCTAAAAACATCCACTGGAAAAAAGACAGCACTTTTAATAAATGGTGTTGGATCAACTGGATGTCAACATGTAGAAAAATGCAAATTGACCCATTCTTATCTCCTTGTTCAAAGCTCAAGTCCAAGTGGATCAAGGACCTCCATATAAAACCAGATACACTGAAGCTTAGAGAGGAGAAAGTGGGGAAGAGCCTTGAACACATGGCCACAGGGGAAATTTTCCTGAACAGAACACCAATGGCTTATGCTCTAAGAACAAGAATCAACAAATGGGACCTCATAAAACTGCAAAGCTTCTGTAAGGCAAAGGACACTGTCAATAGGACAAAACAGCAACCAACAGATTAGAAAAAGATCTTTACCAATTCTACATCTGATAGAGGGCTAATATCCAATATATACAAAGAACTCAAGAAGCTAGACTCCAGAGAGTCAAATAACCCTATTAAAAATGGGATACAGAGCTAAACAGAATTCTCAACTGAGGAAACTTGAATGGCTCTAAACCACCTAAAGAAATGTTCGGCATCTTTAGTTATCAGGGAAATGCAAATCAAAACAACCCCGAGATTCTACCTCACACCAGTCAGAATGGCTAAGATGACTCAGGGGACAGCAGATGCTGACAAGGATGTGGAGAAAGAGGAACACTCCTCCATTTGCTGGTGGGATTGCAAGCTGGTACAACCACTCTGCAAATCAGTTTGGCAGTTCCTCAGAAAATTAGACATAGTACTACCTGAGGACCCAGCTATACCACTCCTGGGCATATACCCAGAAGATGCTCCAACATGTCATAAGGACACATGTTCCACTATGTTCACAGCAGCCTTATTTATAATATCCAGAAGCTGGAAAGAACCCAGATGTCCTTCAATAGAGGAATGGATACAGAAAATGTGGTATATTTACACAATGGAGTACTACTCCGCTATTAAAAACACTGAATTCATGAAATTCCTAGGCAAATGGATGGAACTATAAAGTGTCATCCTGAGTGAGGTAACCCAATCACAAAAGAACACACATAGAATGCACTCACTGATAAGTGGATATTAGCCCAAAATCTCAGAATAAACTAGATACAACTCAACAGACAACACGAAGCTCAAGAAGAAGGAAGACCAAAGTGTGGGTTCTTCAGATTTTCTGAGAAAGGGAACAAAATAACTCACAGGAACAATTATGGAGACAAAGTGTGGGGCAGAGACTGAAGGAAAGGCCATTCAGAGAATGTCTTACCTGGGGATTCATCCTATAAACAGTCACCAAACCTAGACACTATTAAGGATGACAAGAAGTGCTTGCCGAAAGGAGCCTATTATGGCTGTCTCTGGAAAGCCTGTGGGCAGCGTGAGCATGCCCACAGAGCTGAGAGGAGACCAGATACCTGAAGCAGAGAGACAGAAAGAGAGCAATAAGGGATGAGGACAGTGAAGCGTGGAGGGGCTAATCCCACAAGGCCTCGCGTGTCATCCTGAAGCCCTGGGCTTCCTTTGGAGCCTGACGAGCCATCTACAGTTTGGAGTTGAGGACTGACATGAGTTGACTTCGGTATACTCACAGGTGTGTATACACTAACAGACTGTGCAGCAGCACACTGTGAGGGGTCAAGGGTCAAAGCAGGGGACTTGCTGGAGGCCATTACTGAGACTCAATCCAGAGGTGAGAAGGGGCTGTGTCAAGAAAGTGGTGAGTAGTTGGATTTGGCTGCATGACAGCTGGTAACATGTCCTGACAAAATGGGAGAGGAAAGTCAAGGGGGAAAGGGGAGGCAGCTGTGTCTCCAAGCTTGAAGCCTAAGGGAAGCATGAGGCAGCCACCAGCAGACGTGCAGGTGGCATGGGTGGTACATGAGGGAACCAGGAGCTTGGGCACAGATGCCATCAGTCTGAGAGACGTGCACACGTGAAGAGCCACCCAGAGGCATGAGACACACACTCAGCACCTTACCCATGAGCCTCTTTTGTGGCTAAGTCTCATTTGACTGAACCCTAGGGAAGATGAACAAGGCTAACCGAGAAGCAGACTCTGTGCCTGCCCTACATTTCAAAGTCAAGAAGGGGAACAGGAAAGGCATCCACAGCCAAAGGAGATGGGAGCATCCAAAACAGGGCTTTTAGAAACAAAAGCGCAGCCACACTCTGACCACAGCAGACAAGATGTGCAGAAGCCACACAAGGAAGGGAAAGCACCTGGCCGTTTCACAAGAAAACTCCCCCAGCCTGCCTGCTCTCGGCCAGTTCTCTGGTTAGAATTTGGCCTGCAGGGCTATTTTCCTTGGAAATCATGGTCATCTTACAAAGAAAAATGGATTCAAATTGTCTAGCAGTCGAGAAGGAGACGCTAACAACAAACAGAACAGCTCAAGTCAACCCTGACTCCCGGAGACCTTTGCCTCCTGACTGTTTCTCAGTGTACGAGTACTGCCTTGGGAGCGATGCTTTTCCCTGCCTACACACAGGCTTCCTAGAGAGTTAATGGGTGCCTGCATATTAAACGCCATGAGCTACTCAAATAAAGGGACACTGAAACTGGATCTGTAAGGTGCTGAGATTCAGAAACGCCAGTTCTATGGTTTATGCAGCCTGGTGGTGACACAGGCCTGTAATCTCAGCACTCATGAGGCAGGGGGATGTTGACTTAAAGACCTGCTTGGGCTTAATGGAAAGACCCTGTCTAAGATTTTAGAAATGCCAGGAGTATGATTCTGTGGCAATGTACTTGACTAGTGTGCACAGGCCTTGGGCTCAATCCCCAGCCCTGAAAAAAAAAAAAAAACAGACAATCGAATATTAAGATACCAGAAGTTATCTTGGGCTGGCCTACAGAGGCATAACAAGATAACATGAGAGACTCTTTTGAAGTACAATCAGGAAATGACCTCTTAAGATAAAAATGCATAGCCAATCAAGTCAAAACCCATTAAAAGTCCCTAAAGCTAAAAGTAAAAGCTGTCCCTCTAGGAGGACTCCTCCCATGGGTCAAAAGTGCTGACCTGTGAACCACAATTAGGCCAAACCCCTAGTTGTACAAGCTAAAAGCATGGCAACTCCCCCCCCCCCCCCGGGAGAAAACTCGGACCTTTGTCCAAAAGCTGTAGAATCAGGCACATTGTAAGGGCCTCTATGAAAAGAGCCTTGTTGAAGGCGTTTTCAATCCTATTTTCCACGTGCTGTCCAACGCCATTCAAATGGTGACAATTAGCATTGGACTGAATAGGCCACTGTACAGATGTTCATATTTCACAGAGATGGGTTTCCCAGCCCAATGGTACTGGACATGCAAGTATTCAAGCAACCTTGCATTTCAATTAATTCCTGCCTTGGAGCATGCCAAGGACTAGAAGCGCGCGCACACACACACACACACACACACACACACACATCTTAGAGAAGAAACTCCCCCTCTAACAAAGCAAGGGTGTGCTGGGATTACTGTGCATCCAGGGGAATTTTACAGACCTCTGCTTCTTATCTCAGGAAACAAAGGCAAAGGAGAACCACCAGATTATCAGATGCACAGAGCATAGAAGCCAGCCAGCAGCTGGAAAGGACACGGTGGTTGGCTTGAGTCTGGATAGATGTTAATGAATTCATTTCAACAGCATGTCACCAGTGGCCCCACGGTGGATACTTGAGACAAGAGTCCACACATTCTCCAAGGTCAGGGAGTCTGAATCTCTCATCTACTAATGATGCATGAAAAACTCTGGATTTCCGTTTCGATGCCAACTGCCTGTTGCCACTAATCTCTCACCGGTCCCCCCACTATTAGCCCCAGTTCACTCTGTAGCCCCATGACTAAGATTCATATCCTGAAATACTGTCCTCGGCTACCATCTAGCCTGGGCCCCTTCTAAAACCTTCAGAGGCTCCCAACAGCCTAGAGAGTAGAGGCCTTCTTGCTTCGCTGTGTATGAGAGAGACAGGCCCTTCAGGGTCCCAGCCAGGCCTTTCTTCTCCAGAGCAGACATGTGTGTGGTGCTGGTTTACCTGGCCTCTTTCCCTTCTCTTTGTTAGCAACTGGATCTTCCCTCTGGGAATCCTCCATTGTGTGTAGCTTTGACAGGAAGTAGAATTCCATGAGCGTTACAGAAGCCGTGGGATTTTCTCTGCCTTGTGCCTGAGTAAAGCCAGGAACTGGTACATTGTGAACATGCATAAGCAGGGTCTTCTCAAACAGTTAGCTTAATTACCAAGGCTCTTGTATATTGTTTGCAGCCAGAAACTGTGTCTAAGTCACTCTGTAGCTTCTAACTTCAAAAGCAAACCAGCCATCCACCTATGGTGACAAATTCAGTATCCCCCAAACACCACAGATACAAGGCCACCCCTGTGACATCTTCCTGGAACTCTGACAAGACATGCCTGTGCAGAAATGCCAAACCTCTTTCAGAGGCAGTGTATGAGCAGTGAGGTAGTGCAGAGAGACTGGGAGGGAAACTGAGTCTCAACAGACTGATGCAAGGTAGCCATGCTAAAGGAAAGACAGAGGTGGGCCAAAGAGCTGCATAGCCCATCACACATACTAAGGACAGGAGCATGACTGTGAATGGGATTTAAGCTCCTGCCCATGAAGCTGTATACAAAATTTAAGAGGAAGGGCTCAGAGACTAGAGTTGTAAGTATGGCCCACTCAAAGGGTACCTCTGACACCATGAGCATCCTGAAACTAAAGAGAGGTTCTGACTAAAGTTAACATTAGATCTCCAAAATCATAAGAGGTCTCGATTATACTTTCCATAATTATCTTTCTGAAATCCCAAGTATCCAGTCTTAACACATCCTTAATATTTTTCTCAGAGATGACTATTAAGCCGAGGCGCGTGGCTTCTGTAAACCCATTTCAGAATATCTTGATTTGTGACATGGCACCCCCAAGATCTATCCCATCATAATCCTGAGTGAGAAGTAGCTGTGGTCCATCAACATCAGTGGTTCTCAACCTTCCTAATCAACATCAGTGGTTCGTTCTCAACCTTCCTGATGCTGCAAGCCTTTAATACCGCATGTTGTGGTGACCCACAACCATAAAATTGGTTTTGTTGCTACTTCATAACTGTCATTTTGCTACGGCTCTGAAAGGTAATGTGAATATCTTGTGTTTTCTGATGGTCTTGGACAACTCCTGTGATAATATCATTTGGCAAACTCCCACTCCCACCTCCCCAAAAGGGGTCTCGACCCACAGGTTGAGAATAGCTGAGAACTCACCACCCCCTCCCCCATCCCCACCCGAGATGAAGGCTCCTAGGTTCTGCCTTTGGACAAGTTAACCTCATTAAGCCTGCATTTCCTTCTCTGTAAAATGGAGCTATTGGTGGCAATAACTACAAACCTGGGCCGGTGTGAATCACAACTGCGGGGAGCCCCACCTTGATGAATTGCTCTGTCCCCCAAGAACCGGTAACTTTAAAGTGAAAGGTCCCTTAGGCGCCACTCCAAAACTGGTGCTGACCCCAAGAAACCAGCCAATCTCTTGTGAACTCAGTTTCCTACCTGCAACACAGAGATGCCAACCATTCCTAGCCCTGGGAGACGTGGTGGGGCCATTTTAAACTTTAATGGATTCTAGATGCACACAAATACCATTGCCAAGTGCTTATGTACTTATGAATGACCTTCTCAGAGACAGATTTCCGACACCACCTTTGAATTTCCAGTTCAACCACTTTCCTTACGTCCCTCATAAACCCACAAAGACTCTTTATTGCTTACCGTGCCTCCAAAATCCGTTTGCCTTCCAACCTTCTTACTGTGGCCCCACTCTGCCCAGCTCTATAATACTGTTTTTTTTCCCCTGTGCCCAAATATTTACAGTTTCCGCACCTGTCTCCCTTACACCGCTTCACTCCCCACTCTCAATTCTATTCCCATGGTTTTCCCTCCCTCCCTCCCTCCTTCCCTCTCCTGTCCCCTCCCCTTCCCCTCCACTCCACTTCCTCTCCTGCAGGGAGCCCCTGCGATGACCCAGGCATAAGCTTTCTCTCTGAATAGAGGACTCCAGAACCCCCAGCCCAGCCTCCAGGTGAGATTTCGGACTTGGCTAACATCTCTGCTTCCTTCCTGCTACTGTTATCTCAAGCAGCTAGTAAACTGCTGGAGGGAGAAGATGATATCGCCATCTATATCCCCGCCCCCGTCAGTTGAGAATAGTTCAGACAACGCCCGCCCGCCCGCAGAGCACTGGGGACCTCAAACCAATTTGCAGCCTCATGACTTGTATCCTCAGTTCACCTCCCAAACCCTTCACAAGCGCACTTGTTCCGCCAAAGGGAGCCCTGATGTGGACAAGTTCTCGGGTCTTCAGGCCAGGGAGGCGAGAGAGCTGGGCAGCAGCCTCTCGGGAGGCTGGGCTCCACGCGGCGATAGACTCCGGGTTTCTACGTCCAGCCATAATGACATTCATTGCCTTTTCCCTAGTAGGAACTGAACCAGAAATTCAGATGAAGAAGCACTTCACAGATTCTAAAACAAGAAAAATGTTAGGAAAAAGGCTAGAGACCCCTCAGTGAGAACAGTAACAGTTAACATTACGCGGTTATTCGACCACTGGAAAGCATCCGGTTTTGAAAGTTGTTTAATGGCATGAAGCCAACTGACTACGGGCTTGCTCTGAGTCAGGCTATATGTTGACATTGTATAAAGCAACAGTAGTAAGGGTGGCTTGGGGGAGAAAGTTAAACCCCCCTCCATGATGTCTGCCAGCGTCCCCCAGAATACAACCCAACGAGCGGTACAACCTACACAGTCGCACAATGACACAGAAGCTCCCTTCCGGGGAAGCTGCCTCCATCCATTCCTGCTCTCTGTGAGACCTGGAGTCGCCTCTAAAAGTGTGGTGACCATTTACTCTCCACAGTCATCCAGAGCGAGCATGGTATTGTTCCTCAGGATAGAACCGTGAGTCCTAAGTCACTAAATGAAACTTGATCCGGCTCAGAGTTTAACCCGGCCTACCTCACAACAAGGCTACGCCACCGAGAACAGTTTTCATCTCTTTCTTAGTCTTAGACTGTTAAATCAGACTATCAAAGGCTCCATCTATGTCAACGGGTCAGTGTTGAACTCATAAATCTGACCCAATTCATTTCCACTCCCCTAAACATGTCAGAAGGGATGGCAGCTGTGTCCTTCAAAGCTGCTTTGTCCCTTCTAAACCGTTGAATTTCTGCCATCTGCCCATTCCCATGACACCTTCCCACAGACAAGCTTCCCATGGGGTCTACGTGAAAAGTCTACACGCACGGGACTGTCATAGCATCAGAACACAGCTCTCCCGAGGCTTCTCCAAGTGAACTCTCTACAGTTCTAAAACAAGCCAACACACCCTGAGAAAGATGCCTACAAGCCCCATTGAACTCACAGCCTCGGCCAGGGCTTGCTCACGCCCGCCATGGTTAGCCATGTTGTCCGGGAGAATGAGCGGTTCTCATTTGTATGAAGCTCTTGGTGGAAGAGTCACACACAAACTTCTCTCCACACAGACAGCCATGGGCCAGGGAACCCAACTCAAGGTGAGAAACGGAGCCTGGGCAGAGGCCACTGCAGAGGAAGAGGGTCCCCAAATCCACAGACTGTCCCCACACCACAGGGGGCCCCCGGGCCTGTCTCTCAGTCTCATGGCTGCCACCACTGTGTCCCGCATCTCTTCCATGATCCCTCAAAGCCGCAAAGGAACAGCTTTGTGCCCACTTCAGCCACTGCTCGTCAGACAAACACATACTCTCTCCTACTAGTTCCCGGGCACTTTATCTGTTGTAACAAGTAGAAACATTTCATAGAAACAACAAGCAAAAGATCCTTATAAAGCCAAGAGATCAAGGGGAAGCAGTGTAACTAAATAAAATTACCCGCGAACCAGAGACGGCTGGATGGAGCACAGCTGGGCTCGCTTTACTCGTGAGAACTTCGCCTTCAGGCGAGCAGCTCGTTATTCCTGAGCTTTCAGAGTCCCAGTTTTCACATTTCTCCCGGTTAATAAAGTAAGAAGGTTGAACTATATTATGGCTATAGCTTTCCTAATCACACAGGGAGCCGCGGTGAACACTCTCCTAGCACTCCGAACATAAGTCTGAGAGTTCTGGCTTCTTGCCATACCCTGCAGAGTTGTGGTGCTGCCTGTGTGTGTCATCCCAGAGGGACTGTGAGTTGGAGGCCACTTTGGGCTATACAGTGAGAGACTGACTATAAAATCCAAATAGCAAGGGGGGTAGGGAGAAAGGAATCCATCTTGATTCCCATCCACATCTTCCCCCATTCAATGGCCCTGTCCATTTCTTTCCCAACCCTGCCACTACTATGTATGTAATATCACCTAGACAATATTCCCAGGCAGGACCACATAAAGGCTAAAAGGAGGATTCAGCTCCATACATGGATGCTAACCCAGTCTGACAACTCATTAGCTTGTGAGCAGGCAATCATCTTAGCGTAAGCCTGTTTCACCACATGTAAAGCGGGGATCAAAACCATGCCTATGGAATGAGGTAGTTGAAGGAGCAGGTGAGTAGCAGGCACAGAGCCCGTAGCAAGAGGCTGGTGTATGTGTGTGTGTTCATGGCACCGTTAGCATGGAAACGGTACTGGTGAATATTACTCTTGTAATGTTATTTGCCAGAAGTTGCCATGACCTACTTCGAGGAGACACATCCCAAAACCCACTTGTGGGAAGGAAGGGAGCTGCTTCTGGTTCTGTTTGCAGGAGGGAGCGACAGGGGTGAGAGGGGACGAAACCATGGCTGGAATAGCGAGCCGGTGCTGCCATCCGCAACCAGCCCTTTTCCGACCCCTCACTCACTTCTGCCTTAATCTATAGAGGGAACGACGGTGGCGTCTCAGGAACCAGCACAGGCGAGCTGTTACTTCAGCTACCCGACTGTGAGAGACCCAAGGCAGGCATGAGAGAGCAGAACAGCCTGTGACTTCGGTAACTGAGTGTGTTTGGGAAACAGCCTTCCATGTAACATGATGAAAAGCTGTGTTCATGCCGTGTCTCATCCCAGAAATCGCAGATAACTTTTGCTCACCTATAGACTGCTGTTTCGGGTCTAAAATATCACCCATTCTATGCCACGAAAGATTTATACTATTTCCTGGAAAGAATATTTTCCCCAAAACACTGCACAAGAACTCTCAACACAAGCGCCCCACCGAAACAGCCCTGCCTTGCTCTTTGGTGGTCACAGGCGGCAGCCACCATGAATACAATATCCAAACTTCCAGGGAAACTCAGATGTTCGAGATGCTGGTCATTATACTTTTCAAAACATTATCAGTAGAAACAGGGAGTCTTCCATGACATCAGAATGTGACAGTCCCACAAAGGCACCCTTGACCGTGTGTGACAAGTTTAACAAGTAGAATGGATACACACACACACACACACACACACACACACACACCTAAAAACATTACAACTCTAGATACACACACGGAGGAGAGACCTGTAGCATTCGTCCGAGAATAGTGAAAACAGTTGAACTATTTTACTGTGTATCTAAAATCTCTACGCAATTGCTTCATTCATTCAACTGTCACGTAATTAACACATGAAAAATAGTAGGCGAGAGTGTCTCAGATCTTTTGGCCTCGAGACGCTCAACCCAATGAGAATAACGACCATCGCAGATAACTGTATGTGTATGGCATCTCATGCCACACCATGCTTTGGACTAAGTTGGGACAGGTGGGAGCAGGGACTGCCCAGGGGAGAGATGACAGTGACGCCAGCTTTACCCCTGATATTAATTCCAACCTGCATTTTAGTGACAGGATCCTTCCACTTTATCTGCGTTGTAACCAACCAAATAAGTTTCCGTGGCCCAGTATACTAGCCACTAGCCATAAAGACTATTAAGCACTTGAGGTATGGCCAATCTTTTTTATTGTTTTTTTAAAGATTTATTTATTTATTTTATGTAAGTACACTGTGGATGTCTTCAGACACACTAGAAGAGGACATCAAATCCCATTACAGGTGTTTGCGAGCTACCATGTGGTGCTGGGGATTGAACTCAAGACCTCTGGAAGAGCAGTCAGTGCTCTTAACCGCTGAGCCATCTCTCCAGCCCAAATCTCGCCAGTCTTACATGTTGATAAAGTACTAGTTTAGCTACATTGTCCCAAATACGTTGATTATTTCACTTTTCACCTTTTGGTTTTTAATGTCATTGCTGGAAAACTTTAGATAGTAGGGGGTTTGTTGATTCATTTTTGAGGTGAGGTCTCACTGTGTGTCACAGCTGGTCTCAAACTCTTCAAGTCAGCCTCTTGCCTCAGCCTGAGATGGCAGGGCATATGCCAGCACACCTAAAACTTTGAGATTACATACACGACTCACGTTATATTTGTTTAGACAGCACTGAGCTAAAGACTACATCATACAGCCTACCCTGATGTTATCTGAGACAATGATGAGGTCATAGCTGGCGGGATGTGGACAGACGTACGTCCACTGTCTAACTCAGGCTACGCCCTCCTAACATCTTTCCCTGTTCTTGCTGGGTGGATACAGATGTCCAGCTGAGCCAACTGAAACCAAGCCAGTGAGCCACAGTGGTGACCCAGGCCTGGTGGAGTATAATCTGTTGCTTAGATAATCTTAAGAGCGATCCACCCTGGTTCTCCAGAAATCTGTAAGATTAGACAGCTAAGTAAAAGAAGATGTTAGCCAAGTCTCTCTAAGGAAACCTAAGCTGCATGCCAGTTAACACAGAGCAGGCATGTGGGAAAAGTTCCAATAGGAGCCAATCTATTTAAGGGTACCTTAAAGAGCAGGCACTAGCCAGGACAAGAGCCCGGCGTGCTCTCAGAAGGACCAGGGGCAACAAGAAGGGTCATTTGAGGCCCAGGAGATGCCAGAGAAGGAAGAGGGGCCAGGATCGGCAGGTGCTCCAGTGAGCCCTCAAGCAGAGACAAGAGTACTAAAGAAGGCACTACAGAGGTGGGTCCTGGGCCGGAGAGCATAGACCCGGGGGTGGGCAGAGGATCTTGCTCTGTCCCACAGGTGGAGAGCTACTGAGGGCCTCCCCAAGGAGACACAAGCCGTTCTGGTTTGCATGGATCTGTCTGGTGTCGGTGCAGAGTCTGACCTGAGGCTACAGTAATATGAACAGAATATGGCAGTTTCTCCTTCTCAACCCCAGCATCATTTCTTTAGTGGTAATGCACCCCAAACTGCTTAACGCACCCCACTCATTCTATGCCTTCACTATGTCCTCAGAGGAACAATCACGGGTGTCAAAATACAATTCCACTTAAGTTTGGATTTGAAATTAAAATCAGTCGAGATGAGGTTAACGTTCATAGCAGGCTTGTGGGTTGTTTTTTTGTTTTGTTTTGTTGGTTTTTTTTTTTTTTTTGCTTGTTTTTATTTTTAGTTTTGCCAGGCAAATTACTGGAAAATGCTCACTTTGCAAAAGTTGCAAATTCACTTCGTCTGTTTTATCTTTGGGAAGTTAACTACTATAATTTATAAATTAACTATATAAATGTCTTATTTATCTACTATAATTGCATATCTATGACATGTGTGTGGTCTTGCGCGTGAAGGTTAAAGGACAGCCCCGTGGGTCAGGTCTTTCCTTCCGCCTCTCCTAGGGCTCCAGGGGTCCCACTCAGCTCGTCACACCTCGGGGGCAAGAGCTGTTACCTGCTGAGCCATCTCACCAACCCGTGTACTTCACTGACTTCTAATGAGACATGAGAAGAAATCCCATCCCTTCTCAATCCAAAACAAAAAACAAACAAAAAAAAAACCTACTAATATTTAGAAACCTTAATGATGGATTATACAAACGTCTTTTAAAAATGTGAGCCAGAGTAAGTTACATAGTCCAGCTTTCATGGCTGATGACAAAATTTGGCTCGTCTTCTGCCTCCCAGAAAACCAAAGATTGTTAGTTGGGGCTGTTAACTGTAAGTGGATAAACTAGCTTACTTTCTTACACAGAAGGAACTCTACGCAGGGAGTCACATTGCTTTCTTGTATAAAGAAGCCAGCTAATGGACAGAGGGAAAGCAACAGAAAAATCTGTAAGTTTTCTTTTTCCTTTTTTCCTTTTTTGTAGACAGGGTCTCACTTTGTAGCTCTGGCTAGGCTGGAGCTCTCTATGTGTGCCAGGCTGGTCTCCAACACACAGAGACTCAAGTGCATCTGCCTCCCAAGCACCGGGATTGACAGTGTGCCGCGCCACACCCAGTCCACTGTGCCTTGTTCACTTAAAGGGCCACTTTTGTGTTTCCTACACAAAAAATGAACCTAAGGGCGGTGGTGGCACACACCTTTAATCCCAGCACTTGGGAGGCAGAGGCAGGCAGATTTCTGAGTTCGAGGCCAGCCTGGTCTACAGAGTGAGTTCCAGGACAGCCAGGGGCTACACAGAGAAATCCTGTCTTAAAAACAAAACAAAACAAAACAAAACAAAAAACAAAAGACAAAACAAAACAAAACAAAAACTTTGGGGCTGGAGAGATGGTTCAGTAGTTAAGAACACTGATTGTTCTTCCGAGGGTCCTGAGTTCAAATCCCAGCAACCACGTGGTGGCTCACAACCATCCATAATGAGATCTGACTCCCTCTTCTGGAGTGTCTGAAGACAGCTACAGTGTACTGAATATAATAAATAAATAAATAAATAAATAAATAAATAAATAAAATGAACCTATTCCATTAGTGTATAATACAAATTGCCAGGCCTCACCTGCCAGAGATCCTAATTCAGGTGGTCTCAGTGCCCAGAGTTTATAACTTTAAGGCCTCCTCGAGCAGCTCAAAACCAGCTGGTTTGAGGTCCACTTCTGTAAACCAGAAAACACCATCCCAGATCACAGAGCCTAGGACACACAGTATCACAGGCAGCTGAACTCTGTACACACACAGCACGGGTGCAAAGAATCCAGCTTGCACATGTGTGTGAAGTGTCGGAGCACAGCACGTAGTAGGCATGAAACAAGGCAACACAGACATCAGTGACGGGACACCATACAGGAAATGTCGCCATGGAAGCAGATTCACATACTGACTGCAGCAACGGGACAGATGGTGGGTGACTGGCTCGGGCTCCAGGCATCCTGGGGAACAGGAGCTGTGGGGAAGGGGGAGGGTAGGCGAGACAGAAAGGTGCAGAGGAGAATGGCCTGTGGATGGAGAGAGGCTGGCTGTGCTCAGAGGCTCTGAGATGCACTGGACAGGATGAAGCGCACAGCATCGAGGGCCATGCAGACCCAGCAAGCACCAGGACCCAAGGAAGCATTCTAGATAGACCTCCGTGTACTGTAGAGTCGCCACTCTGAAGGCAGCAGAGGAACCCGCAGAGTGCCAGAGGGAGGCAGAGGGGAACCTGGAAACGGGAGCTGTTAGGAAGCCGTGACAGCAGCCCGGAGAAATGGAACCACGTGGAACGCCGCCGAAGCCGCGGGAAGAAACTGGCAAAAATAATAATAAACAAAACGTTTACGTTTTTGAAGATCGGTGTGAACGGCGGTATTCAGAATCAGGAGTTTAAAATGCTCGTTAGGAAAACTCACTCCATACAATCCCCGCGTGGCCACACAGACTGGCACATTCAAACTAACTCCAGTTTTGCCCGTGGTCCTGTCATAACCTGTTTCACACCAAATGCTGGAACACGCAGTTAAACTGTGCTCCCGATATTACACATGTGCACCCGCAGTAAGCCTGTGTCATACCAACCCTCCCTCCCTCCCTCCCCCCCCCCCCGAATTCACTCAGAGAACAAACAGGAGTAACATGTGCAGGCCTCAAGTGTGTAACTGGGAGTGTCACGCCCAAGTTCCACATCCATCATGATGTCGTACTAAGGGTCCCGCATTAAAATGGGCTGATTGGATGTTTCCGTGGAGATCATTAACACGCAAGCGAGCGCCTGCAGCGGCTGAGGTCCGACACCAGAAGATCGCTTCTGAGAGCGGTAATTCTAGAAGGCAGTGTTGGCATTTGTGGCCCTTGACTAAAGAGACTAATACCGGTTTTGAAAGTGTTTAAATTCTCTGCAGAAAACAAGCTGCTGTCTGTCCCCTGGAGGTCCGGGGAAGGGAACGTGCGATTATCCTTGGGAATGACTTGGGAAACTGAAGGACCCAGGGGACAGAATCAGGGTCAGTAACGAGCGTGTAGAGAGTGGAACAGAGGTGAACAGGATAAGCCCGTGGGAGGGGCCGAATGGAAATCTTGCTCAAGTTCTAAGCGCAATCGCACTCGCAATGCCAGGACTCCTGGAAGGCATGAAAGTTCTGGGAACACAGGCTCTGTCTGAGCAGCCAGGGTCTGGGATCTGCAGGATGGTGCCTAATCAGAAGCTTCTCCCTCTAAAAATTCACCTTGAACTTGAAGCCGTCCTAATCGACCAACTGGGTAGCAATTTGCCTGAGGGTAAAGAATGGGATTTTTTTAAAAAACTTGTACATTTCTCCTAGGAAGATTTAAGTCAGATCGTACGTAAGTCAGATCGTCCAAGACCACTGTCTCCCTTCAGCGGGTGGCAAGTTCTAAGATGAAGGAAGATGGTTCCCTGTGAAGACAAATCTGACAATGTGGGCTCAGTGGAGACTTCAGGGACCTTTCGACTAGAGCAGATCCTCAGGTCTCTTGAACATGAGGAGAAGCTGGACCCCCTCTCAGCCTGCCGCAGAACCTCCAAGAAAAGGGAAGATGGGCTCCAGGCCCCGCCCCGCAGATGGGTCGGTAAGCGTGCTCCTAATCTCTAGGCTCCATAGGTCCCTCATCTGAATACATGGAGACACAGTAAAGTCACCATAGGAATTAAAGCTAAGATGCCTTTATGAATGAGAGCCAACACTATAGGAGGAAGAGCTCTGCCGTTTTCTTGCATGACACTGAATGCAGAAGTGCTAGATTAAGGTCTAGAGTCTAACCACAGAAAATAACCAATAAACGACTGGTACTATCACTAGTAATATCAAACTCCAGACCCGCTATCCCTAAGACAGGCCCTCCAGGTGGTCCTGAGCGGACGGCCAACCGCACAGTGGGCATGCTTTTTTGCTCTACTCTATTCCAACCCTTATTCCATCCTAATCCCTTCCAATCCTCCAGAGAAAGGCGCTTAGCTGGGAAAGGGGTGTGAACCTCTTTAGACTTCTTTCTGCTGATAAAGTGTGTCAAGTTCCCTGGAGCAAGTCCAGTCTTCGTTATCCAGATATCTCCAACCAGAAATCCAGCAATCCAGCAATCCAGCGATCCAGCAATCCAGCAATCCAGCAATCCAGCAATCCAGCAATCCAGCAATCCAGCAATCCAGCAATCCAACCCTGCAACAGCAAATGCAGCAGCAGGACCCGCAGCAAGAAGGGGAGCAGCAGCTACCAAAGGCCCTCTCGGGGCTCTCGCATCTACACCCAAACGAAAACTACCCGCAGCTGGCAAAAATCACACCCCTCCTAGAGCATGAGACAATCATAGACAGCTACTGTGGACAATCGAAAGTGGCCCCACATCCCGGGATTAAAACAAAAACATTCACGTAACGTAACTGAGTTATCAAGGAAACCAAAATTCTCACCACGCAACTTGAACGTCGTCGTTATATCCATTTAAACGGCTGTGTAGATGCTCCCAGGCCACCCAGCAGTAGGACGCCTCGCATCCCCAGAAGACAGAGAAGGAAAGTGGCTTTGTTTTGTTTGTTTGTTTTAGTTTTTTGCTTGTTTCTTTGTTTTTTTTTTTTTAATGTGAGAAGCATAGCCTTGCCAGGGAGGGAGCAGAAATCTAAGATTCCAGAAAAATCAAAGTACACTGGACTCTGAGAATTTCTAACCTAAGTAGAAAAAAAGTTAAATGTATCATTGCTGCAACTGAAGTGATTCTAAACTCAACAGAAATGAGAAAAACAGTTTTCTTCTCCCTCCCTTTTTATAGGTCCACCAACCCAATAAAAGGTATGATTTTTGAATTAAAATTAATTTTAACTTTGAATTAAAAGAGACCAATACTTGGGAGTAGCGAAACAATCTGTGTCTGTCTGCTGTCTGTCTGTCTGTCTCTCTCCCTCTCTCTCTTTGTGTGCTCTGTGTGTGTGTGTGTGTATGTCTGTCACTCTTTCTCTGTATGTCTCTGTGTATGTGTGTCTATATGTCTCTCTCTCTCTCTCTCTCTCTCTCTCTGTGTGTGTGTGTGTGTGTGTGTGTGTGTGTGTGTGTGTATACGTATGCATGCACTTGCTTCTGGGTGTGAGTACAGACAAACATCCCACGATGTACACACGGAGGTCAGAGGATCACCATGGGTGCCGGTCCTTGCCTTCTCTCTTGTTTGAGACCATCTCTGACTCACTGCAACACACACCAGGCTAGCTGGCCTGCAAGCTTTCAGGAATTCTCCTGTCTGTTCCTCTTCTCATCCTAGGAGCACTGGGACTCCAGACGCACACTGCCCTGCCTGTCCTTCCTGGGCTCGAGGGATCCGAGCTTAGTTTCTCCCATTTATGTGACAAGCACTTTGCCCGCTAAGCCATCTCCCCAGACCCCAGGGGACTATTTTTTAATGGACAAGGAGACAAGTCCTGGCCAACTATTTAATTGTGTCCATCCCTAGCCCCTCCCTAAACATGGCAGAAGTGCTCACGACACATGTCTTTGACAGTGAGTCATTTTCCCTAGAAAAATGCTTCAAGAATTAATTGGCTTTATACTGTATCTAAGTAGTGGAAGAAAATAAGAACGCATCTTTGTGACCCTCGATATGGAACCAGGCAGTCTTAGAATACAGCCACTCATTAGTGCCAGTCCTTACACAACAGGCCTCTTTCAAACTCTCCCCCACTAATTTGAATTGGCTCTGCTCTCTTCTCCCAAGTCACTGAATACAGAAGTGTTAGATTAACAAAGCAAATCGGGATCTGGCAGGGAACCAGCAGACCCCAGTCTCTGCTCTCTCCAATCCATATGTGCAGCAATAGGAAATCTATGCCTTAAATAGCTCCCTGCAAAGCAAGCTATAGCTTTTCATTGTGTGTGGACATGCCATTTTAAACGTTGCAGAATGTTTCCATCTATATCCTGGCTTGATCGGCATATTATCGTTGTTTAGCTAAGGACCTGCCAGTATCCCTTTCATAGGTCAGGGAACAAAGAATACAAAACACTTATCTAAAATCTCACTAAGCCGGTCGCGGTGGTAGCACAAGCCTGTAATCCCAGAACTTGAGAGGCAGAGGCGCAGGATCAAGAGTTTAAGTCTGGCCTCAGCTACATAACAAGTACTTGGCTATGCCAGGTTATGTGAGACCCTATTCCTGCCCCTCCCCAAAAAGAAAAACTAAAGTTACGCTCGGTTTGCACCCTAATCTCCCACATAATTTTGAGATTCCAAGTGAAATCAACTGCATTTTAAGCATATTAATCAATATTAATAAATATTTGTCATGTTGACTTCTAGAGCAATAAATCCTTAACTAGGTTGTTTCCAG